>JAPXFQ010001305.1:0-600000 GCA_028564705.1 Apricaphanius iberus
CAGAGACAAATGGAATGCAGCATTAAACTCTGACTTGGACTCAGAAATGTGAAATTTGCTATATCTGGATTTAGCAAAGGCAACACTAATATTATCTTGTTATTTTGGGTCAGATTACAGGACAGATTCAAAAACAACTTTCCAAAGCCTTTAAAAGTGTATGAGTGATATGTTAATTATTTATCGTTTTCAAACTTATTTTAAGCAGGTTTTATTATTTTGCACATGCTACAATATGAGCCTGGCGCTGGCATGGGGCACTGAGTCAATTTTTTTTTTTTTAATACAGTAAAACCATGTATGGCTGCTATTCTACAACTAAATTCTACACCATGCTGTCATACTTTTGACTTGATCTCAGGTGATAATGACTTAACTTAGTCTGGAAGATTCTTTTCGGGACTTGGACTCAGATCTGGAGGACCTAACGACTTGACTTGGACTACTCCTATGTGACTTGGATTTAAATACTAAGGACCCGACTGTGACTTGGACACAAAAGATGGTGACTTGACTACAACACAGTTGCATGGATATCGAAAAAATTGTTAATTGTGATTTAATTGCTGTAGCTTGTGATGAGAAAGTTTGATAATAATAAAGCATTATTTTCCTTTTCCAGCTTTAGTTACATACTAACCACACAACTGTCCATCTAAGATGTGATACTGCAAACTTTAATACTGAACTCTACAAAAACCTGCTTATTTACATACCCGTTAATGCATGCTAAATTAATTATGTATTTTTCTGCAAGTTTAGACCTCAATAATCCTCCAAATATGAACGCATATTTAGGCTTTTCTTCTTAGAATACAGCACATCAATAAGACCTTGAAGACTGGTGTAAACAGCTCTACCCAAAAATATATTTGCAACTGTCTCTACCCGATGATTTAAACAGCATTAGAAAATAAAAATATATTCTACGTAAGCCTTAATGTAAAATATGATACAAAAATATTTTGCTTGCCTTGAATTGCCTTGCTGTTAAAAGTGTGCTCAACAAATACAACTGACCAAATGCACATATCTGAAACAATTAGTGGAAAACTAATTTCTTTGAGAAAAGAATCAACCTTTGTGTTCAACCTGAAATTGCCATAATTGCAGGAATAATAGTCTAGAAGACAGCAGAAAATATATTTTATCAAACCCTAAATTTAAATACGTAACTGTATTTCAAGGTGCTACAAATTATGGTGGGCTCAAAATAAAAAGCGGGTCGGCAGACAACCAGGAACGGTCATTGATTGGTGGAACAAAGTTCTCTTAGGTTTTTACATACCGATTTCAGTCGGGAGACTTTACTGGCCAAGTTGTCAGCCAATCTTTTATTTTCAGCATCCAGCATGTTTTCGACAGAGCCATGACCTGAAAACACACAGATAGCAAGTGTGTTAAATGTTTCCAAATGAATTAGATTAATTTCGGGTTAGTCTTATTGACATATCAAAACATATTATACTAAAAAAAGGAAAAAAAGAAAGAAAAGTAGAGTAGTAGTAGAAAAAAGTAGAGACTGAAATCTTTTTTTAACAGCATCGTTAGAAAAAGACTAGACATATATGACCTGCTGGAAGCTTTGCCAACAAAAGTAAGTTATGCTCCCATAAGTTTCAGCTCATAATGTTTGAAGGGAAAAGTCACGTTTATATTTCTGTGTTTTAAGTCTTGTGTTGTTTTCCAAGTTGTTAAAGTTGTAAGCTAACTGACAAGAAGCCATGCTGGTGAGGTTCAGTAATGACTCCACTAGTAATGGCTAATTTGAATGATGAAGACATTATCTTCAACATGTTGCTACGGAGAGTTTCTTTAATAAATATAAAATTTTAAAATAAAAATGAAATTCTATTTATTTTTGTTTTTTGTTGCCAGGGATTTTTAATTAACAAATTCAAAAAGCTGAACTTACATTTCTAGAAATTTATCACAAAGGCAAAAGAGCCAAAAGTCCACTAAAAAATTACAAACAAAACTGCATTATGAATCTTAACACAGTTCCAACTATAGCTTCAACATGAAAAAATAAAAAATTGTCTAGTTTAAGACTGCATGCCTTTAAAAGGCCATATCTGTGCATAAATGTGAATTCGTTGTCATTTTCCATCTGGTCGTCATACTGTCATGACGTTCAAAAAATGTCCCGTTTTGAACGTGGTCGGGTTGTTGAACATCATAAGCAGAGTCTCTTGCAGTGCCAACACTGCTGAGGTGTGATCCAATAAGACAGTAATTTAGAATTGTTTAAATGATTCTGAAGGTTATGGAACAAACGGTCAAACAATTGGAACAAAATGTTTGCCTTGCAGGATCCAATTGGTTTCTCTGTCGAGACAATAGATGACCCTCAACCCAAACTAAGACTAACTTTTCTTTGTTTTGTTTTTGGAAGTGTGTTCCTAAACTTTTGATCAGCAGTGAAACAGTCTGTTTAAGTTCAGGTTTTGTTTTCAATAAATTGCACGCTCAAACAGTGTTATTTTTTTCTCACGCCAATTTCTCCTTCCTGCATACTGAAGCTCTACTTGGAACCTTCTTAAGATCCAACCATTCAAAGTAGGATTTTTTTGGTGCCATTTTTCAAGTGGTCTTAAACTTTTGATCGAAACAGTATATGTGTATATAACAACCACACCAGTTAATATCAAAACCAGATCAAGGAGGCAGTAACTCAAAATTTACCATAACTTCCACTTAATGTTTCACAAATAATTAAACCTGGAGACAGTTAATGCTGTTCCAGAGAAGAAAAAAAAGCTTCTTTTTATTTTTTTAAAATTGCCTTAAAACCGGGATTGTTGATGCTTTTCAATGTATACCCTTCCCTTGGACACGGTTTTGAGAAATTGTTTTAATCATCTCAGTAGTTTTATTGAATTTGGACTTTGTATCAACTTTTATAATACCTATAACAATTATTTTTTTGTAATGCACGGTCAAATATAAGTTGGTAGTTAAAACTTATGTATTTTTAATTTCTACTTTTTGATTAACCTTCTTAAACCTCTGCTTTTACTTTTGACAAAAAGTTTATAATAGCTAACACTCAACCATCCATAGGCGTTTACTGAATAACAAACATTTAACAAATACATTTCTTCTCACTTCTCCGGTAGTCTTTAGCACCTTCAAAGTACAAACGGGTTCATCTTAAATCGTACTTTTTTGCCTTTAAAGGGGACATATTATGCAAATTTCACTTTGTTCCCCTGCTTTTGTGTTACCATTTTGGTCTTCAGAAGATAGTTTGGCCAAACTATACACCCCTTGTTTTTTTAGCTGAGACAATAATAACACTGAATATCAAGCACAGCTATGAAGAGCTCAGGAACCTGTTCCAGAAAGCTTGGTTAACTTACCATATGGTAAACTCTGACGTCTTGGTTAATAAACCAAAAACCTGCTTAGCCTGAGTATGTCGGATCCAGAACACCTGATAAGAATCTGGTTAATTTACCTATTCCTGATTAACCCTGAAACATAAAGACCCTCTCAATGGATCACAGATTTCAAGAGTCACAAAGAACACTGAAGAGAAAAAAAGGGCAGAATACCTCAAAGAAGTGGAGTTGGAAGTACTAATGAGTAATTCAAGCCAATCATTACAAAAAAAACAATAACGCTGCATCAACAAAAAAATTATAAGAAAGAAAATGTTGGCTTGGCAAAAAATAATCAACTTTTTTTTCTTTTTTTTCCCGCTGATGAGCTGTATAAATGAGTGTCTAATAGTAATGTCTACATGCCTCTTCATTATTTTTTGTTTTTTAAATACATGTTAGTAAAAAATATAAATTTTCTACCAAAAAAACATCAGTGGAGTGCCCTCTTTAGGTCAAAACTTTACACTGTACTTGAATTTTAATAATAGAGCATTCCTACTGGCTCAGCCTTAATTCAGACATTAGCCTTAAATATAACTCCCAACAATCTTCATGTGATATATTCATTTTCTAACACGTATTACCAGTTTTGGTTGTGTGGTGCTTGAGGATATAATGTATCATTTAAAAATTGTTTCAGTATGTTGGATTATTATTCAAAATTATATGTATAAAGTTATTTTGACAAAATATAGTATAATCTGTGCTTCCACGTCCACGGGATCTTCATTTAAAAGTTCACACCATGCTCAGAACCCTGTCGGAACAAATTTACCTGGAACATAACCTGGTCCGGAGCAGGTTATGTTCAGAGACTTATCATGTGGTAAACGCTGAAGTCTTGGTTAATCAACCTAAAACCTGCTTAGCCTGAGTATGTCGGATCCAGAACACCTGATAAGAATCTGGTTAATTAACCTACTCCTGATTAACCCTGAAACATAAAGACCCTCTCAATGGATCACAGATTTCAAGAGTCACAAAGAACACTGAAGAGAAAAAAAGGGCAGAATACCTCAAAGAAGTGGAGTTGGAAGTACTAATGCTGACCTATGAGGAACTCCAAGCCAAGCATTATGAAATAATAGCGATAAAGTTAAAGAAAGAACGTTGGCTTGGCGAAAAATAACAGTGTGTGAGAGTTTAAAGTCCAACTCACCCCCTAATCAACTTTTCTGCAAATAAACTGAATAAATGAGTTTATAATAGTATGGTCTACATGTATCTTCATTCTTTAAATTTTGTAGTAAATTTTAGTATAATATATTAATTTTCTACAACAAAAAAACATTAGTGGAGTGATGTTTTTTTTTCTCTTCAGATTAAAACGTTATACTGCACTTGAATTTGAATAACCATTCCTACTGGCTCAGCCTTATTGGATAAATCAGCCTTAAATATAATAACTCTCAAAAATCTTCGTTTTTATTTATTCTTTTTCTACCCCTTATTCCCAGTTGAGGTCAAGTGGTGCTGGAGGATTTAATGTATAATTTAAAATGTGTTCCTGTATGTTAGATCGTTATTCAAAATGTACTTTCTTTTGCCACCAATTTGTTGAGATTACAATAATATTGTACATTGACATATATTGACCTCTAACTTAATTAGATGCTATCCTTCTGGATCCAAAAGAACTATTTTTTCAAGACAAAATGAAACAAAAAAGATTTTCCAAAAAGGTAAGATATTAATCAAATAATTATTGGATAGATGCAGGGTTATTAAGTATTTTTGTGCATTCTTCCTATCATGTAGCCAATTAAAAGACGGTTGAGGTCCGTCTAACTGGTGGGGGGCCACCACCATCTCCCCTCACCCTGTCTGAGGAGTTGGCTCTGTAAAGGCCGACCAGTCGTTCATGGCTTTCCTGGAGGCAGTACATCATCTTTCTTCTAGTGACTTTGTTAAATGGAGGTTTACAACATATACTAATACAGTCGTGGCCAAAAGCTTTGAGAATTACATCGATATTTGAAATTGGAAAAGTTGCTACTTATGTTTTTTTTTAAAAATTCACATATACTCCTGAATTTTATGAACAATGATCAGATGAATTGCAGAAAAGCGTGTAGCCATCGTTGTCTTGCAAAAAAATGGCTTCACAGACCTGGATATTGTGGCTACAAAGATTGCACCTAAATCAACGATTTATAGGATTATCAAGAACTTCAAGGAAAGAGGTTCAATTCTTGTTAAGAAGGCTTCAGGGCGTCCAAGAAAGTCCAGCATGCGCCCGGATTGTCTCCTAAAGAGGATTCAGCTGCGGGATCGGAGTGCCACCAGTGCAGAGCTTGCTAAAGAATGGCAGCAGGCAGGTGTGAGCGCATCTGCACGCACAGTGAGGAGAACACTTTTGGAAGATGGCCTGGTGTCAAGAAGGGCAGCAAAGAAGCCACTTCTCTCCAAAAAAAAAAAAAACATCAGGGAAAGATTGATGTTCTGCAGAAAGTTTGGTGAATGGACCGCTGAGGACTGAGGCAAAGTCATATTCTCAGATGAAGCCTCTTTCCGATTGTTTGGGGCATCGGGAAAAAGGCTTTTCCGGTGAAGAAAAAGTGAGCGCTACCATCAGTCCTGTGTCATGCCAACAATAAAGCATCCTGAGACCATTCATGTGTGGGGTTGCTTCTCATCCAAAGTAGTGGGCTCACTTACAATTTTGCCCAAAACACAGCCATGAATAAAGACTGGTACCAAAACACCCTCCAACAGCAACTTCTTCCAACAATCCAACAACAGTTTGGTGAAAAACAATGCATTTTCCAGCATGATGGAGCACCGTGCCATAACGCAAAAGTAATAACTAAGTGGCTTGGGGACCAAAACGTTGACATTTTGGGTCAATGGCCTGGAAACTCCCCAGATCTTAATCCCATTGAGAACTTCAATCCTCAAGAGGTAGGTGGACACACAAAAACCCACTAATTCTGACAAACTCCAAGAAGTGATTATGAAAGAATGGGTTGCTATCAGTCAGGATTTGGGCCACAAGTTGATTGAGAGTATGCCCAGTCGAAATACAGATGTCCTGAAAAAGAAGTGCCAACACTGCAAATACTGACTCTTTGCATGAATGTCATGTAACGTATGAAGTGCTTGTAATTATATTTCAGTACATCACATAAACAACTGAAACAAAGCTCTAAAAGCAGTTTAGCATCAAACTTTGTGAAAACTAGTATTTGTGCATTCTCAAACCTTTTTGGCCACAACTGTATATTCCAATTAAATAACTATCATTGTTGCCAGTTAATGGCATTTTAATGCACTTGGCAGTAGTCATCATTTCACAATGCAGTATTATTATATTTAGCTGCATATAATGTGTTCTGTAAGCTTATTTGAAATACTCTTCCATGTTACTAATATGTTTGTGAAATAGTTTTTGATTGTTTGTAATATGTAATGGGCTTTGTCCAACAGTTCCTGGTCGACAAAATTAAACCTATTTTGACATAGTATTATCTGTGCTTCCACGGTCATTTAAAAGTGCACACCCCACTCAGAACTGTCTGGAACACATTTACCAAGAACATAACCTGGTCCGCAGCAGGTTATAGTTCAGAGATTACATTTCTATGGTTACTAACATACCTTGAAAGACACCTCCGTTTTTGGAACAAAAGTTGAGGTTATCTACAAATGTACCCTCAAACTTATCCGGTTATGTCACATAACCTGCTTTCTGGAACGGACCCCGGCTCTGTTCCTTGTTACAAATTTGCAAAGTTGTTAGCTTCAAAAATGTAGGGCTAATTCGGATTATGTAGCCGCAGATTTTGTCACACCGTACACACTACTTGTGGGCTTCGAACTAAACCACCACGATGTTATCCTATTCATGACAGAATCAAAAACAGTCAAACTGTTAGACATAATAAACGGCCTATTCTGTGGAAGTGAATACGTGTCCGAAACCAAACCGTACCTCTATTCCAGTCCGCCATGTTGCCTTAGTGGCGTCACAATCAGCTGCTCAGATGCACGTGATCAACGTATTTACAAACAGTGTCCTCCATATTGTGAGTGGCACACGAGCGTTTATTGTTTGTTTTGTTTTATCTTGGTTGGCAGATAACAATTTGGTGCATTAGGCTACTGATACTAACTGGCTTGGAGTTTGGTCCGGAATGACTTTCAAACATATTAATAAAAAATGTATAAATGAAAAACTGAAACCTGTCATACAAACCTGGATTCGTTTGAAACTGAAATAAAACCATAAAACTTTCACATCCAGAATCTCTTTGCAAATATCCATGATGCCTAGCTTCATCCTTATGAGGGATTGCTGAGAATTACACGACGCAATCTTCTGTGGTTCTGTAATTTCTACATTAAACATTGTATTGTAATAACTCTTCTTGTAAAGTGCCTTGAGATGACATCTGTTGTGAAATGGCGCTATATAAATAAACTGAATTGAATTGAATTGAAACTGAATTGAATCCTATTTTCCCAAAATTATGAATTTTTCTCTAATTTCTTCTTGATAATTTCACAACACAACATAACATCTTCTATGGTTTCATTTACCCCACAATGATGAATAGAATACTATTTAACCCAGTGCCTCCAAATCCAAGTCTCCTCTTTCCTGGTCCCCCATCTCATGTCTCCTGTTTTCTTTTCAATAGAAAAAAACATCTTCCTGTCCTTTCCGTCCTCTCACCACTTTTGTAGTCTTCTGTTTTATTTTGCTTATCAATTAAGCTCTTTTTAAGTTGATCTTTAAATCTACTTGATCTCTTTTTGAAGTTTCTTTTGCCATTTTATTTCCTGTGGGCAGAGTACTCAAAAATTGTACTCAAGAAATAAGATGGAATTTACAAGTTGTGACTACAAATGGAACACATAATAAGGCTAAGAGTAAAAAAGTGTTTTGACAAAAGGCTACTCAAGTAAGCCTCACTGAGTATCATAACCATTCGTGGGTAATAAATACTTAGACTACATTTATGGGTAAAAATTACTTTTAGGAGTAGTTTTACTACGTTGTAGTTTTAAAGCATCGTTATTCTTACTTGGGTAAAATTTCTAGATAGGTTACTCTGCCAAACACAAGTAACTAATGCAAGAGTAAACCTGTTTTACCCCAAAATGCACCAGACACACACCTAAAGTTTATTTTTAAGTGAGACCTCTTGTTTCTGCAGATGCTTTGTCTGTTTTAGATGGCCAGATAGCTCAAGAAATTAGAAGTGGATTTTGATTAAATTTTAAGGAAATATCTGCAATGGGAGCAGGAGTAAGTGATTAGAATTTGGGGATGGAGGATGTTTACGGTTAGGACTGAGCTGCAGCAGAGGTCCGAACTGTGCTTTTTTCGTTTTCTATGTTTTAAAAAAACTCCTGGATGGAGAGGGAAGTGACATAAATAAATAAATGAATTGGGGTACCACCATGGAATTTATCAATGCTACTTTCCCATATAAAGTTAGTGATGTACCCTTCCGTGGTTGTAGTATTTTTTCATTTTTTTTTAGTTTGGGTTCATAGTTCACTTTGAGATCTGTCAAACTTTCTGGAATTTCGATCCCTAGAATATTGAATGGACCATTTGTCCAATCTATTGACAGATTACTCTTTATTTTAAAATTGTTTTTTTTTTCAGGCTCCCGATTCTAAGAACTTTACATTTGTCGTAATTCAATTTTAAGCCAGAATAAGTGGAGAATGTTTCCAAAATATCCAATAAACTGAGGAGACAAGAGTTTTTTGGACTTATCAAAAAGCAGGTGTCATCTGCATACATAGACATTTTTGACTCAACCTTACCAATTTTTAAACCTTCAATTTCTGTTTTTAATCTTACTTTTATGGCCAATAATTCCATGGCTATTATGTATAAGTAGGGTGACAAGGGAAATCCTAATTTCACGCCTTTTACTATTGTTACTGGATTGGAGATATGGCCATTGTTCATTATTTTACATCTTGTTTTATTGTATAAAACTTTTAACCATTTGATCAGTGAATCACCAAAATAACAAAATTTCAGACAAAAAGAAAATCTAAATTAATCTCATCAAAATCCTTTTAGCCTTTTAGCCTTTGCGCAATGCATTTTGCAAGGATTTTTACGTCATAACATTGAAGTATAATTAGCCTCCAGTTTTTTATCATCTCTGGGTTTTTGAACTGGCCACCAGCCTCCTGCTTCAAAAGCAGTGAGATGATTCCTTCCTTTTGGGTCTCAGGAAGATGGCCAATGTGGTATGAATAGTTAAAGCATGATAACATAGGCTTTTTTTAGGATATCAAAAAAGGTCTGATATACCTCCACTGGTATACCATCCACACCAGGTGTTTTTCCTTTTTGAAAGGGCCAAACTACTTCATAGAGTTCCTCCTCAGTAATTAAACCCTCACAGGATTCTTTCTGTGAATCATTTAAATTTCCTTTAAAGGAAGTAAATATTTTCCCATAATATTTCTCCAATTCGTTTTGTCCATTATTCAATGTTATCTTGGAAATATTTTTTTTAGAATAATTTTTCTTTTGGAAATTTAGAAAGAATTTTGTGCATTTTTCTCCATCTTTCATCCATTCTGCCTTCTTAAGTAAGTAGATTTTTAAGGATCGACTTTCCACTAGATCAGTCAATTCATTTAGTGTCATTTCCAAATCATTAAGTTTATTTTGAGTTGGGTTATCAGTATTATCTATTTCAGATGTGATATTTTCAATTTCTAATAGCAAAGTTTGCTCCCTCTTTTTTAATTGTTTACTTTTCCAAGACGAAAAACCAATAGCATAACCTTCGAAGCTACATTTAAAAGCTTCCCACACCATCAATGGATTAGCAGAGCCTGTATTGTGTTCAAAAAAACTTTCCATCAACTCATGTGTTTTATTAATAAACTGTTTATCCTGAAGGAGAGTTTGGTTACATTTCCAAAATCCTGGCCCTCGTTCTTGTTTCACCAGTGATAATTTTAAGCCAATGGAATTGTGATCTGAATACAGTTTATCTTCAATAGATGCATCTATTACTTTGGATGTTAATGTAAAGGAAATTAAGAAAAAATCTATTCTACTAGCGTGATTTTGCCTCCTCCAAGTATACCTAATAGCTTTAGGATTCATAGCTCTCCAGATATCCACTAATTCCATTGAATCCATAATATTTTCAATCCTGTTCAAGGCTTGAGGATGGTAGCTTTTAGTGATTTTACCTTTTCTGTCTACTACCTCATTCAATGAGGTATTAAAGTCTCCTACCATGATAAGTTCACTCTCTCTATCCTGGAGAACACTTTCTATTTCCTCAAAAAAAGTGGGTTCATCAAAGTTGGGCCCATAGAGATTAATAAAGCATATATTTTCTTCTTGAACTGTAATATCTAAGAGCAGCCATCTACCATTTCCATCTGATGGTTTTGAGCACAACTGAAATTCAAAATTATCTTTTAAAAAAATCATTACTCCCTTTGAGTTTTTTTGTCCATGTGAAAAAGTGTCTCGTCTGCCTCAGTAGAATGGGTTTCCTGGAGACAAAATATACAATAGCTTTTTTCTTTTAACCATGAAAATATAGTATTTCTCTTTTTACGATTTGACAGTCCATTACAATTATAACATAAAATATCTGCTTGTGCATACACCATATTAAATCAAGATACTTTACTAATCATTCACTTTTATTAATTCATCATATGAAATAAAACGGGGGAGATGAAGAAGAGAAAAAATAACAATAATAAAAAATGGAAGATACTGGAGTGCCATATCGTAGTACCATAAGAGGTGGGGGGAGAGAGAACAGAGAAAAAGAAGCATCCCGCGTACATACACACACACACACGCACACACTTACACACACATATAAGACAAGACAGAGGACAAACAAAGAACCTAATCTAAAACACAAAAAGTCCATGTTCATATTGTCCATCCCAAAAAAACATTAGGCTACATTCCCAGGCTCCAGAAAAGAAAGAGGGTGAAAAAAAAGAAAGAAAAAGTTATATTTCACAGATATATATGCATTTCTGTAATCCAAAGCAAAGCAATCCAAACCGGGGAGCAGTGATGTCAGTAGCACGTGATATTGTTATTGCCCCAGGGGCTGACTGTTGTGTCTGTATAACTCGCCATTTACATACAATTTATCAGCGACCAGACGAACTTTTTGCTCCTGTTCTTTTAACGATTCCATAATTGGAACAAGCTCGTGCCGTTTTGCCGCCACTTCTTTAGGAAACTGCTTACTGATGAAGAAAGATGTACCTTTTAACATTTTGCTTAAGGAGAGCACCTGCTCAGCTTGTTTAGAGCTTGTGAATTTGACCACAATGGGTCTGGATTTACCTACGGTTTTACGTTCCCCCAGTCGGTGTGCTCTTTCCCCTTGTATGGCTTCAACTTCGTCCTCGGATAACCCCAACTAAATGTCTTTTACCAAATTCAGGCATACAAGCAGCAAAGAGACATATTCACATAAATATAAAAACCTTTACTATAAAAAAGCTAAATTAGGAATAGCAGTGTACTAAACAGCACTAAAATACTGTGAAGTTATTAAGAATAGGATATTACGGTTCAAGAAACGTGCAGCTGCGCTGGATTATTAAAAACTATTTACAAAATACACGTGTTTATCTATGCATCACAGAACACGCAAAGTAACAAATTATGCTAGAAAAAGAGCGGTGTAAGATTGGACAACCCTGAGCATTCTCTTTGTGAGACTATCATTCAACAACAGACTTTAGTCATAGGCATCTTCAGTTTTGCTTTAACACAGACTGCTACAGAAGATCCTTTCGACCCACAGCCATCAGCATCAAGTATTGTTGAAGTTAATTTAATTGAATAATGGCAGAAATGATTATTTGAAATGAGACGATGCAAATAACAGGCTGGCGATATGGCTTCAAATCAATATCACCACATATTGAGCAGTTCACTTGATAACCGTAAACGAATGAGAACTACCGCACCTTCAACATCCTTTAATGGCCTAATTTACTTAATGTCCATGAAATCATAATGAATGTTGTAGGAGAGGGGTATTATTTTGAAAATAAGTTTTTTCAAAATCGTTTTTCTTAAATCATTCATGTCTGCATGTTTAGGGGTGGACCTGTTAGGTTTTGACTTTTAAATATGTTTGAGTAGTTATGTTTTTATATAATTTTGGTATAAAACCAGCCTCACAAAGCAGGAAGTTGGCTTGTTTAACATCTGAAATAAATGGCTTCAACCAGCCTTTTATTTCAGGGTTCTATTGCCATATCTTTCTGAGAGTGTAGTTTAGACAGAGACATGAGATAGCTGACAACACAGTCAAGGTAAAGTGGCTAGGGCTGAGGGAAATCAGTCATTTATTTAATGTGCTGTCGTTTATTTTATTTTAGACAGAAACTCTTTCAGAAAGAAACTGCTTGCAGAGGGCAGATTTATTTATTTATTTTACATTGACATCTAGCAGCAGATTCAAGAGTACGCAATTTATCAGCATTCTGGACTCAGCAGAGTATCTGCTCTCATTGAGCAGAGCCGGGGCGTGCAGATGGATGTAGCTGGATGCTGTTAGCGCACTGGGCTAACAGCAGCACTGCTGCTCGGTGAGAAAGTTGCAGGATTTTACGCCAGTGTTTCCATCCATCCATCCATCCATCTTCTTCCACTTCATCCGGGGTTGGGTCGTGGGGGGAGCAGCTTAAGCAGAGAGACCAAGACTTCCCTCTCCCCAGCTACTTGGGCCAGCTCCTCAAGAGGAATCCCAAGGTGTTGCAAGGCCAGCTGAGAGACACACCCTGCATCCGTATACCCCTACTATGCCTACTACCTAGCAGCCGAAAAGCAGTAGCCTAACTGAACGATGTACTAGATCCGGATCTCTAGTATTGATTGGCGTTAGTGATGTATCGTTCGTGAACGATACGTTCAAAATGAACTAATCTTTTATTATGACCCGAGAGTAACGATTCCTCTCAGTGAGCGATTCGTTCATTGTCATGCAGTACCTTCTCTTGCCACATGTGACCAGCTGCATGAGCTCAGTCAGCAGCAAGACAGGAAACAGAAATGATTCGTTCATGACTCACTCAGCTGCTGCGTCCGTTTTCAGGTCCCAATTCTTTTGTCATATGACAGCCAGACCGCTCAGGCTGTGTGTGGCGAGGAGCAAGTACTACAGTTCGCTCACGATTCGTTCATATACGGATCGTGACGGATCATTCTTACTCATTCGTCACGTGAAAACTGTGGCTCAGCTTGCTACGGTCTGTGGAGCGGACTGAGAGATGAACAAGGAAATGAATGATGTCGGATATCTAATGTTCCTTCATTTGTCATTCGACACCCGATATATATTATTTATTTATTAAATAGTAATTATTTAGTGGTCTCCAGTTCTTGTAGATGTGTTATTGTGTGTATAATGTAAAGTGTGTTATATGTTTGTTTGTTTATAAATAAATACTTTTGAAAACTATATCAGCGTATTGATTAAATATATAATGATAATAACAACAAACATAATCATAATAATAGTATTAATAATAATAATAATAATGTCAAATTTTGTACATTATAAACGCACCATGTAAACATAGGAAACTTATGAATTATTCCTTTTTGTTTTAATTGTTACACTAACTGTAAAATTAGTTTCCATTCAATCTTCCTCTACCCAGCTGTAATGTGACCGACAGCTCGGACTGAACGGATCTCCTCGTTCATCTTTCACGGCTCAGGGTGTACTGTGTGTGGAGTAGTAGATTCGTTCATTTGTCACGTGACACCTACCTAAACAAAACATATTGCCTTCTGTATTGTAGTGGAGAATTGAGCTGTGAGCCGGGAAGGAGGAGGGGTGAATGAGTCGTTCAGCTCGTTTGAGCTGTGAGCCGGGAGTGAGCGATTTGTTCACGCTAGCAATTCAGCACCAGACATTGCAAGCTAGCTTCGGTTAGCTCTCGGAAAGGAAGGGGTGAGTAACTCAATGTGCTGTTAGCATGTTAGCAGAGCTATACTAATGTGAACTAATGAGCTATTCTCGTGATGCGAGTTTTGTACTCAGGGTTTTTCTTCCAGTCCAGAGCAGAATTTTTTTTTTACTGGGTGTTTTTCCCCCCACAATTTTAATTATAAACTATAAATATTTCTACTAATGAAATTAGTTGCTAAGAGTAACAGGAATGAGTCGGTAAATGAGTCACTTGGGGTTGTGAATTATGATTCGTTGGAGAACTGCAGCCTCGTTTACTACGACGCCCACAAGAGCGCAACAGCGCCACCTGCTGTTAAAATGAACAAAATGATTCGTTCAAGATTCGTTCAATTTAATGTTCGAGAGTAATGTTTACAACCGCTAAAGTCAAATCCGATGCACGCTACTCTATCCCACAATGCAGCAGAAGCCCCAAAATCGTAGAAGAAGAGTGACGTCGGCTACCAAGGACAGGACCGGCGACGTAATGAACGTAAACATCCCGGTAAAATGGGGGAGCTGTACGTCCGATTTCATGCCTACTACTCGCTCGTTTGCTACGCAGTATTCACTGCATAAACGTACAATTATTAGCTACTATGTAGCATGTAGTAAATATTAAGGATTCGGATGCAGGGATAGTACTTCCGGTACGTCCTGGGTCTTCCCTTGGGCCAGTGGCGGCTGGCCAATAGAGGGCGCTAGGGCGTCGCCCCACCACTGACAACTTGCCACATTACCTTGAATAAAAGTGGAAAATAATTTTTATAAAAACATAAAAATGTTTCGAAATAGATGTTTATTTTCTTTCAGATGTGTAAGATAAATATTTAATAGTTTAAGGGGAGTTGTGTTGTCTGATTGAGGACGTATCAGACAACACATAGACTCTCGTTATAAGTTGTACATGCGCAGTAGCTCCTCTTCAATACAAAAGATAGGACGCCTTGGGGCGCAGGAGAGGTGCGCCCTGAGGGGGGCGGGGCTTACATATCGTCCCCCTCCAGCTGTGGGGCGGCTGAAGTCAAACAACGTCAACGTCTGTCATACAGCGCGGCTGATAAACAGGTCAGACCGCGGGAGTTGGAGACGAACGAAGGCATCGCTGCGTTAAAAATACACATTATTCAGTTAAAGTGATGTTTTCGGACTTAAATTAGTGCTAACTGATTAGCGGAAGTAGCCGTGTACTGCAGACGTCGCTACTTCAGAATAAGAGCATATATTCCTATTGTTTAGATTGATGACTTGGATAGTTTGTCTACTGAGTGTTTACATTTTGGAAAAGGGTAAATTGTGACATTTTATTAGTAAATCTATATTACATTTGATTTATTTGATACTTAACATAGCTGCTGATATCCAAATGTTAAGTATATTTATATATTATGGTTATTTCGGCCTTACCTTTAATTTGTTCTTATTTTTCATATGAGATCTCACACATCATCTCCCTCCACACATTTATATCACCCAAAGCTGTATCAGCAGCTGTGTTGAAATAATAAAGAGCAAAATAAATATAACAGCTTTTTCTCCACCACATCTTCTCATATTCTGATTGGCTTTAAGTGGAGCTCTTTAAGTGGTTCTCCAAGTCTTAACAGAGTGATCCCAGTCTGAACAAGTACCTCTATAGACAGGTCAGTGTTTCCTCCTTGACAGTAGCAGTCTGTGAATCAGCAACACTGTTTAAGCCTCTGACTGAAAATTATTTTTGTTGTAGGATAGTCCTATTAAGAAGACGCTTTGGGTTGTCCAATATGGCATGATTAAGAAAAAGTCATCTTTACATACAGAAAATTTTCGACAGTTAGTTTGCCTTAGCAACTGGTTAAAAGATCAATATGTCAATGTACGAATGTATGTAGTCAATGTGTGAATATGAAAATTCTACTAATCTCTATTTATAAAAAAGAGCTAAGGCAATTGGATTTGTCCCTTTACTCTAAATGTTTTTGGTTTTTAGTCATTTTTAGGAATGGAAATTAGTTGGGATTAATTCACAGCTATCCCTTTGGTAAAAAAAAAATTATCGTTTGACAACGCTAATATCTAGCCATCATCATAGCCCCCCCTGGAGAAAATTCCACCAGCCGCCACTGCCTTGGGCCTCCTCCCTGTGGGACGTGCCCGGAACACCTCACCAGGGAGGCATCCTGACCAGATGCCCGAGCCACCTCAACTGGCTCTTCTCAATGAGGAGGAGCAGCGGCTCTACTCTGAGCCCCCTCCGGATGACTGAAATAAAACCATAAAACTTTCACATCCAGAATTTCTTTGCAAATATCCATTATGTCTAGCTACATCCTATTTTCACAAAATGATGAACCGTTGTCTAATTTCTTCTTGATAATTTCACAACATAACATCTTCTATGGTTTCATTTACCCCACAATGATTACATTTCCCTGTTTGATGTTTTCCTGTAATGAATAGAATACTATTTAACCCAGTGCCTCCAAATCCAAGTCTCCTCTTTCCTGGTCCCCCATCTCATGTCTCCTGTTTTCCTTTGAATAGAATAAACCATCTTCCTGTCCTCTCACCACTTTTGCAGTCTTCTCACCCTATCTCTAAAAGAGCCCAGACACCCTACGGAAGAAACCCATTTCTGAAGACACCTATGAAAACAATGGATTCAATGTTCCCTTGTCCAGGGCCCCCCTCTGGAACCAGGCCTGGAGGAGGGGCACGATGGCAACCACCTGGTCTCCGGGCCTTTACCCGTGGGGTAAAGGCTCAGCCCGAAGAGGCAACATGGTCCCCCTTCCCATGAGCTCAGCTGTGGGAGAGGCCATAGGGGTCTGGTGCAGTGTAGGATGGGCAGTGGCCGACCCTTGGCTGCAGAAGCTGGCTCACCAAAGCTCTTCAATAACACTATAAAAAGTTGCCAGAGTTGAACCTAGTTTCTTTTTTGTGAAAGAGTTGCTAGAGGGGTTTAAACAGTCGCTGTATTTAGCAACACAGTCGCTTTGTTGGCAACACCGTTCCTTTTTTGTTTCAGTCCAAACAGGGTGAAGTCACATGACTGTACGTAGTGACAACGTGGTGACAACAACCAGTATCTAGCGTTGAGATAACTGCAGCACAGGTGCAAAATTTTTTTTTAAAGTGTATTCAGTTTTTTCATCGCATGTGCAATATGTGTGTATGTAAATATATGTTGACATGCTCTTTCTGCTTAAAACTTGCCATTTCATTATGTTTTTTTCTTTCCTTTTTTTCATTTTATTTTTTAAACTAAGTTTACATATTAGGTAATTGTTGTCCGACTGTTGACATCATTGCTAAATTTCAATGTAAATTTTATGATCAGTTACTCAGTACTTTAGTAGCCTATTTACCAAATACTTTTTTACTCTTGAGTAATTTCTTGGACATGAACTATTACTCGCTGATGCGAAGGACTTCCTCCTGGAGCTCCTGTTGTGGTTCAGCCTCAGTTTCACCCTTTTCTACAAGGGTCTGTTTAGACTCGAATTGGTCAGTACAGTACAGCCTAGAACAGAATGGTTGTGTTTCCATTACCATCTCAGAAGCATAGTAGTGTGCAAGGACATAAGGGCTTAGCTTAACAAAAGCTCCGGCAAAAGTCTGTCACAAAGTCACAAAGATGCCGTGTTTTTGTTCTGCTCAGAAACATGAGTAGGTTAATTCACTGTGCTGATTGGAATCACCTGGTTCAGTGGCTGAGCAGAAAAATACATGACATGGAGAGGACTTCTTGAAGCCACAATTCCCATCTCTGGAAAGTCATCAGGACAACTCTCAACTCTTCTCTCAACAGTTAAAACTTCTGACTCACCTCCCATCACTCAGACATCGATCCGTTCATGCCTCCAGCTCCTGATCTGTGTTCCTCACACCAGTACTGATCAAACAAGCGATCATCCGGTTTGTTGAGACTGAATCTGCAGCCTTCCAGCTTGATCTACCCGACTTCAACTCTGATCACTGCGGAAACCTCATCCTTCTCTGCTGCTACCAGTGGCTACCAAACTTCTTCCTGTCGACACTGCAGGCTTGCCGAATCTTCTCTGAGCTGTCACACGCTGACTTCGCCTGCTGTAACACTACCAGATCGAAGCCTGCTCAACCCATATGTAGAAGGCAATAACAGCCCCGATCGCAGCTCCATTCCTCTTGGCGACTTGACAAGAAAATCTGCCAACAGTCAGTTTTCCAATGTCTCAAATACAGAAGCTTCTGTCTGTATCAAGCCATTTCTCTCCCATGCTGTGGGTAAAGTTGCAGCCTGTATCAGTAATGTAGATTCTCCACAACACCTTTCCGCTTCATTTTCATCAAGAACCACAACCCCCCCCCCCTTAACGCTATAAAAACACTTTATATAGCTTTCGGGATTTTTTAAATATGGAGCTACTTAAAGAGATCAGCACTCAACACTGGCTGCGCATCAGAGCATGCAGAATCCCTTGCCAGCATTGCGCACCTGAGCAACACTGTCTAATGGTCTAATTTTTCTGCTAGTATCTTTTGGCCCAGCTTTTCCACTGCAGGAACCACACAAGCTGGGACCATCTCAAGTGGGTCGGTGGCTCCAGAGTATGTAGTTACACAAGGCATTTACCTTTTGTTGTGTCCAGATAAAGCACTATTATGAAAAGGCGTATGTTAAAACTGCAAAACTAGACTTTTATTTTATAGCAGCCAGAACGAATGTTATTTGATTTAAAAAGGTTGCTAATCTCTGATCACATATAATTTTCTAAAATGAGAATTGTTTCAGTGATGAGCCATTAACATTCAAAAGGCAAAAGCTTAGGTTGCACTATGGATTCCATAAACCAGCGTATGAGGAAACTGCAAATGAAAATGCAAGCAGATAACTTAGCCTTTTTTGTTGGACAGGCATAAAAAAGTTGCACATGTCTGTAAGTCATGGTGTGTTCAATCTCCCAGCACCTCCAGAAAGGTTTGATTGAGGGCAGGATCGTGTTATCTCCACCCTTCATAACCCTGCTTCCGGCTCCCGTCCATCAGAAAAACATGCTAAAAACATCTTTAAGAATTCCTTACACAGTTGCTGCATAGAAGAGAATCATCCTTCACTGTCCCACAGAGGGAAATAAACATTAGATTCACTGGAGAAAAATACAATTAACTGAACTAAAAATACTATAAGTACATTAGGGATAAAAAAATATATAGTACTTTGAAATTATTAAAAATAAGTGGCATACTCACATTTGATGATTGTGCAACTGAGCTAGATAATGTAAAAATATTTACAGAATGTGCACAAGTAACATTAATTATTTGAGGTTTGCAAAACAAAAAACAATTGTAATATTCTGAAAAAACTAGTGTGCTTATATGAGTTTTAAAGTACTATGCTTAAAATGTATTCAAAAACATGGACTTCTAATTAAAGAATAGAAACAGATATGTGTCTTAATTCACTTCACTTTTATTTATATAGCGCCAATTCACAACAAATGCAATATCAAGGCACTTTACAAAAAAAGTAATTTCAATACAATTATACAATCATTACAATCAGTTAGAAGTTTTCTATGTGAGGAATCCCAGCAGATTGCAATGAGTCGTCGATGGGAGGTTGTGCCCGGATCATGAAGACTCCAACCACAGCTATTCCTCAGCAATCCCTCATTCTGAGCAAGCATGTTGCGACAGTGGAGAGGAAAAACTCCCCTTTAACAGGAAGAAACCTCTGACAGAACCTGGCTCAGTACAAGGGGTCATCTGCCAAGACCTTCTGGGGGTCTGAGAAGACAGAGAAGAGACCACATGGAGGATGCTCAGTCACTTTGAGCATCATCTGGACTGATGCTTCCTATCCAGCAGGGGACTCTATAGTTGAGCAGGGTACCAGACCGTGTGAAGCTTCTATGAGGAGAAAAATACTGAGAGAAAACTGGGTTAACAATTGCAATAACAGCAGAAAAAAATAAAGTATATCTCGAGAGTGGTAGAAGAGAGAAGAAAAGTGGTCAGTCTGTCCTCCAACAGTCTAAACCTATAGCAGCATAACTACAAAAATAGCTCATTATACCTAAGCCACTAACTATAAGCTTTATCAAAAAGGAAGGTTTTAATGCCTAGTCTTGAAAACAGAAAGAGTATCTGCCTCACAGACTAAAACTGGGAGCTGGTTCCGCAGGAGAGGAGCCTGAAAACTAAAAGATCTACCTCCCATTCTACTTTTAGAAATCCTAGGAACTACCAGTAAACCTGCATTCTGAGAACGAAGTGCTCAGTTAGGAACATATGGAACAATCATATCTCTGATGTACGATGGAGCTTGATTATTAAGGGCTTTATAAGTAAGGAGGAGGATCTTAAACTCTATTCTGGATTTAACAGGGAGCCAGTGGAGAGAAGCCAAAACAGGAGAAATGTGATCTCCCTTTTTAATATTCCGGTTTGAGTCCCGTCCCAGGCGTCCTTTGCCGCATGTCCACCTCTCTCATCTATCTCCCCTTCACAATCTACCCGCTGTCAATAAAGGCCACCTTGGCCCAAAAAACCTTTAAAAAAAAGTTTAGATGCTCACATCCTTGATCAGCAACTATTTTCTCAAGAATTTTGGATAAGAAAGGAATGTTAGATATAGGTCTGTAGTTAGCGAAGTCATCTTAATCCAGGGAGGGTTAATAAAGGTTTAATTACAGCAACCTTAAATTCCTGAGGCACGTATCCATTTATTAAAGACACATTAAGGGTGTCTAGAATAGGGCCAGTAGTCAGAGGGAATATTTCCTTAAATCATTTGGTTGGTATTGGGTCTAAAAGACAAGTTGAGGGTTTAGATGAATCCAATATTTGTGTCCTAAAGTTCAACAGAATCAAAACGGTACAGACATAGACATGGTTCTACATTTACTTAAAGAGAGTTAATCATGTTTGGGAGAATGCCAATTATTTTATTTTTAAGAGAATGTATTTTACTTATGAAAAATCCCATAAAGTCATCACTACTTAGAGAAGGGGGAATAGTTGGCTCAACAGAGCCATGACTCTGTAAATTTGGCAACTGTACTAAAAAGAAACCTAGGATTGTTTTCATTTACCCCTATTAATGACAAGAAATATGCTGTTCTAGCTTGTTGAAGGGCATTTTTATAAAGTAGTAGACTATTTTTCCAGGTTAGAAAGGAACGATTTAAGTGTGTAGAGCGCCATTTTCTCTCCAGTTTCCTAGTATTCTGCGCCAAGTACACAATTCTGCATTAAACCAGGGAGCCAACTACCTGTGGTTGATTACCTTCTTTTTTAAGGGGGCTACACTGTCTATGGCCAAGGGCAGTGAGGAAGTAATAGAAGGGTTAGTGTTGGAATTACTGCCATCCATTGTGGTATTCTGAGACGGATAGGGAAGCAAGAATGGAACAGATTCTTTAAAACTTGTTACAGCACTGTCTGATAAAGTTCTACTGTAATTAAAATTTCGTTAAGATTTTGGAAAGTTGGGTAAAGTAAATTCAAAGGTTATCAAAAAATGGTCAGATAGGACTGGGTTATGTGGGAGAACTATTATGCTGCATTCAGACCAAGCCCATGCGGCAGCGTCAGTTGCGGCAAGATTACATGTAAAGTCTATGGTAGAGTACATCAGAGGTCCGTCAAAGGCTCTGCGTTGCGTTGAGTACGTTGGCTCCGTCAACGACGCTTGCGTTTCATACGACAACGTACCAACGCATGCGTTACAGAAGTTCAGCAAGCTGAACTTTTGATGGAACCAACGGAGTTAACGCAGCGCGTCAACCAATCAGAGCGTCTCACTGTAGTCATGTCACCATACGTATCTTGATTGAAGCGCGGGCCCAGTGAAAACATTTTCAACAAACGCAGATTTAAAAAAATCAGAAATAACACTTACCGAAGTCAGATGAACAGGCGCCCCATAAGGAGGAACAGAAAACCTGTAGTTGGTGTCCTGGTAGGAGATTTAAGCTCCGATGCGGCCGAGGAGGTCATAAAATTAGGAGCGGAACAGACGGAAGTAGCGCTGAAAGCGAACCTCATCCATAAGCAGCTACTGGAACAAATGGTTAATCTCCCAAAACTCAGAACGCATCTGAATAGTGGGCGCTGATGCACCCAATGTCAACGTTCTCTAGCTTTATCTAGCAAATAAAGCCAAGTCACTCTCTCATTACAATCCACCATAGTGCAGAACGTGCGGCAACAGAGGAAGCCCCGCCCATGTGTTGTTTTTTCCTCAGAAGCAGGCTATGGAAGCCAACAAGTACATACGTCAAACTTCATCCGTTGGATGCGTTGCTCGACGTATCCAACGGATGTGGTCTGAATGCAGCTTTAGTTTATCACACTCAATGCCATATGTCAATACAATGTCTAAAGCATGTTGACCAGAGTGTGTGGGTCCCTTCACTTTCTGAGTAAAGCCAATTGAGTATAAGATAATATTAAAGGCTGCAGTTTGGCTATCACTTTCAATGTCCATGTGAATATTGAAATCCCCATCAAAAGTTAAACTAGCTGAACTTCTGCGTTGCCGTATGTAACGCAAGTGAAGTTGACGGAGCCAACGTACACAACGCACGGCAGAGACTTTGACGGACCTCTGACGTACTCTACCATAGACTTTACATGTAATCTTGCCGCAACTGACGCTGACGTATGGGGTTGGTGTGAATGCAGCATAAGGATTAGATTCAAAAGAGCTGTAGTTAATAATTGGTCTAGGGCAAATTAGCAAATCTGAATGAAAGATGGTTGCAACTCCTCCTTGCCCAGTATTTCTAGGAATGTGAAAATTTTGATAATTTTAAGGAGTTGACTCATTTATAATTACAAAATCCTCCTGCTGAAACCAGGTTTCTCATGGGCAAAATAGATCAATTTTATTGTCACATATCAAGTAATTTACTAATAAAGTCTTTGAGGAGAGGGTTTGTATGTTTAGTAAACCACTTCTAAATGCCCTATTTCCTTGTTTGGTCCGAGTTGTATTTATTTTAATGTGATGTTCAGAGTTTGCTTTAGTCAGGTTAACTTTTAGTTTATTTGATTTTGAGAGGTGGGTTAAACTACGACTCCTCTTCCTGGTCTGGACCCTGGTTTGTCTGTGTTTTGAAGGACTAATAAATCTTTCCACATTCCTAGAAAGAAGAGCTGCTCCATCCAAAGTGGGATGGATGCCGTCTCTCCAGATCAGACCAGGTTTTCCTCAAAAAGTTTTCTAATTATCATTGTAGCCCACGTTGTTTGCTAGACACCACTCAGACAACCATCAATGAAATGACAGCATGCGGCTAAACATGTCGTCGCTGGTCCAATCGGGAAGGGGACCAGAAAAGATTACACAGTCCGACATCTTTTTAGCAAACTTACACACCGAAGCAACACTAATTTTAGTGACCTCCAATTGGCCTAACCGGGTGTCATTACCACCAGCGTGAATAACAATTTTATTGTATTTACCCTTATCCTTAGCCAGCAGTTTCAGGTTGGATTTTATGTCGCCTGTTCAGGCCTCTGCAAAACATCTGACTATAGTCGATGGTGTCTCTAATGCCACATTTCGGACTATGGAACTGCCAATTACCAGAGTCTGTATCTCAGTGGGGAAAATCTGTTAGAAACACAGGCAGGTTGGTGGTGCCCTTTGGGCTGGGAAGTATGCTTTCTACGTACCGTCACCCAGTCGGCCTGAGATCCCAGCTGCGCTGGTTCTGTTGGAGGACCGCTAGGTGATTCTATCCATGTTGGCTCCGCGCTGGCTAATGGGACTCGACTATTTACTCAACAGCACGGAGCCGCGCCTCTAACTTTGAAACCCTTGCCTCCAAAGCTACGAAAATGCTACATTTATTGCACTTACCATCATCACTAAAGGAGGCGGAGGAGTAAGTAAACATCTGACACAGAGAACAGGAGAAGAAGCAACAGAGGGAGAAAGAGAGCTAGACGGAAGAAATGTAGCCATAGCTGCTACGAGGCTAAGCTTACGAGCTAGCGAGATCTTACCACACCAAGAACAACAACGTGTGAAACACAAAGGGTTTCACACGTTGTTGGTGCACTTTACAAAAAGGTAAAGTGCACCAACTGGAAATAAGTGTAGTAGTGTGTTTGTGTGTTAAAATAACTTAGAAAGACCCCAAAAAAGAGAACAATAGATCAATCAAAGAGAATCTGCGCACCAAACACCAAGCAGCTCCAAGGAGCTCAGCAGTGACAACAGGAAGTGACACAGCAAACGTCGCGATACTCAATGTCTTAGGCAGGCTTCACACGACAACTTTGCCGTTTTTGCTTGAATACGCGGGGTGAAAACGCACTGCGTTTACACGACAGGGGGTATGATGGAAAACAATGTAGTACATACTGTATGTGCGGCCTTTAGATGGCAGTGTGACTAGTATAGCGCCCTAAATAGAGATGTAGGATTCCAAGGTTTCCTGCTCACAACCCAGAAAAGAAACGTCTCATGCTAACGAACAATGGGTCTTTTCCACAAACTTCTTTTAGTTTTCCTCCGCTTAAAGAAAGGCATATTTATTATTTAATGCACATACTGTATGCATTTTCGTCGGTGAACGCATAAAGGCCTCATGATCTCTAACTTTACTTACAGAGACCAAATAACTTCAGAAGCTCATCATCAAGCATCATCAGTAACAGCGTACCAGGATCCGCTATTGTTGTTTTTTTCTGAAGAAAGGCGGAATGTGCAAGTCCAGAAAGGCCGTAGACGGCTGGTAGTTACATGATCGTTTTCAAAAGTCTCCGACTTGCGTGTACATGACAACGAATCACACAGCGTTTTCAGATTTCTCCACTCTGGGAGCCGTTTTTGAAAAGATGCGTTTTCAACCCCTCGTCTCCCTGTTGTCGTGTAAACGAGAGGCCAAAACGCAGAGAAAAACCTCCGTTTTGCTGAAATACATTGTCGTGTAAAAAGCCCCTTACTGTGCAGCAGACAATTTCAGTGGGTCATTCATATTTACAACAAACAAAAACTGTATCATCAGAACAGATTTAGATAACTGATATAAAAAAACTGTCATACTGAAGATGATAATCAACTGAATAGGTATTGGGAATATAATGTACAAGCGGCATGAAATTTGCATACCGTCACGAGGGTATGAGACAGCTACGTCGGTAGCCTGCAAGGTCTCGGCTCCACGGCTTGTTCCAGTTTTTTAGCCACAGCCAGTCAGGAAGGAGAGGCTGGCTAGCTTGGAGGGTCCAACTTGAGAAAAGACTACCCCTTAAATGTTGCAAGAGACTCTAGAACAAAAGACGAACACAATTTAAGCACATAAACACGGCGTCGTAGCATAGCGAATAGTGAAAAACACAGAGAACCTAGCGTTAGCATTGATGCTAATTATCTTTCTGTTACGTTGTGTTTAAAACATATAGGACGAGTAACGAATAATCAAAGTCAAACAAAAAAACTCGCCATCATTTGCTGTCATTTCAGCTCAGCTGTGCCTGTGGAAGGCCTCTTTCCCTCCCATAGCTCTCTAGCCAGTAGGTTGATGCCATAACTACATCCTAATTTTTCAGCTTGACCCACTTTGCCGTTGTTGTCCTGTATGGCGATATTCAGACTTCAGCGTTCTGAGTTTCTCCCAGCATTGCTTTGGCGTACTGGTACCCATGAGCAGCCATGAGCTCTGAACCAGGGTCAGCTCCATTACCTCCTTGAAAAGCCTCTCACGGCTAGTAGCTCCATCCAGCTCACACTGAATCTTATTTTAGCACCATCATAGCTAAAATAACTAATCACAGTAAGACCACTGTTAAAAAATGCTTCCTCAATGAAAATGCAGCCAAAAACTTCAAGCGGACATACACTCCTACATTATCCCAATGTCCAACATCCAACACACATTCAGTAAAGAAACTGACAGATGAATTTCTTTCCAAACTTTCTGACATCATTGACATGATTGCGCCATTTAGGTCTAAAACTGTCTTGAGAAAAAAAAGTATCAGTGGAGAAACAATCCAATGGTATGTAGTGAAAGAGGGGAATGTCGTAGACCGAGAGAAAATGGCAGAAAACTCGACTCTAGGTTCACTATGAGATATACAAAGAGACCGAACAAATATCAATCAACCTGGAAAGGCGCAAGGGAATCATTCTTCTATGAAATTATTCAGAAAAACAACAATAATGCAAGGACATAATTGCTACAGTGGAGAGATTAACTACTCCTCATGTGACAGTAGCCCCTTAACTAAGCTCTATCAGGGGCTGCAGTGAATTTGCCATCTTCTTTACTGAAAAGATCTTGAACATCAGAAGGTTAATTAGTACATCAGTTTCAACCCTACTACCAAAGTTATGCCCATTTAACACCCATGCAGAGAAAATGACAGAGTTCCAAACAATAAACCAATAGAGCCTTGATGAAATTATTTCTATGCTCCGCCCCCTGCTGCTTGGATATCTTACCAACAGTTTTTATTTAAAAAGTCCTCCCCATCATCAGGTCGGATCTGATCCAAATAGTTCACTCATCCCTCCTATCAGGTGTTTTCCCCCAAGCTTTAAAAATAGCAGTTATGAAACAAATACTAAAAAGAACAACCTAGACAGCACGTTGATGCAAAACTACAGCCCTATCTCCCATTTATTGGTAAAATTATTGAAAAAGCTGTGTGCCAACAGTTAAACAGCTTCCTAACTAAGAACAACTGCTTTAATATTTATCAGTCTGGTTTCTGTAACCACCAAAGCACCAAGATTGCCCTTGTCAAAGTTTTCAATGACATCCGCATAAATACTGACTTTGGTAAACCCACAGTACTGGTACTTAGGGGTGTGCGATATGACGATTTAAGATAGTGAAGCGATCTACACGTCTGACGATCTGTCATTTTTGAGAGATTGTTTTTATCATGATTCACAGTTCTGCTGCTGTATTTCTCCCCCTGTGTGAGAAGAAAAGCCTCCGCTCTCTCTCCCTACTCTAAGCGAATTAACCCCTCCTCTCTCTCCCACTTCGCATGTGTACAACCTGTAAACAACCATGGCACTGCCACGACTGACAGCGCAAATGAGGATTTTGTTCCGAAGAGAAAGTCCTGGTCCATTGAATGGAGCTGGTTTGTTTTTTTAGCAGACGACAAAGAGCAAACAAACGTCATTTTCTAAGTTTGCACGGAGCGCATCAAGGCAAGTGATCGCAAGACCATAAACTTGTTAAATCACTTGAAGAGAAAACATCACAAACAACACAGTGAGAGCCAGCTGGCAGCTAAAGCTATTAAACCCAACAGCAGCAGCGGTGGCTAGTACTTCTTCTTCTTAGTTCTTCTTAATTCAGCAAACCCTAGAAAAAATAATTATAAAACTCCGTGCCTACGACACAGACCACAAACTATCCGCGCTACGAGTTGTCCAGCTGCCTTTGTTCCCCCAAACACCGCCATAACACGCATGTATGCTGAATGCACACAGTTGCAGGGGATATTTAGAATATGCTTGGATAGATGGAAGAATAATTAGAACTGCTTACACTTCACTCAACCTTCGTTTGTATTAGGCAGCTTTATGTGTGCCTGTTTATAACATCAGGATTCTGCAAAAAAATAATTTGAACCAGTTAAAGCTGCATTTACCCTATTGTATGAGGATTGATTGTTGTATTATAGATTGCACAATACCTCTTGTACTTTATGTGCAGCTGCATGTTAGTCTTTTATTTCAAAAGAGTTTATATTTTATTCTATTTGCTCAATATCATATTTTTAAACTAATGTAAGTTAATGTTTGCCTATATATATATATTTCAGAACATTTGGTGCATATCTATCATCTCTGGTGGTGTGAGATAGCCATATAAGTATTTTAGCCCTGTGCCCTAATTGGAATGAATTTATTTATTTAATGTTTCTTTTCTTTTAAGTGTGATTTAAGTTTTGTTGGTGATCATTAAAAAAAAATCGAAATCGTGATAATATAGTTGAAAAATCGTGATATTCTATTTTTGCAATATCGCCCACCCCTACTGGTACCATTAGACCTTAGTGCAGCGTTTGACACTGTTGATCATGATATATTACTGGAACATCTAAAGAGCTGGGTCAGACTCTCTGGTATGGTACTCGATTGGTTCAAATCCTACCTCAAGAACAGGAACTTATTTGTGTCAATAAACAAATTCTCATCACAAGAAAGAACTCACATGAGGGGTCCCCCAGGGCTCCATCCTAGGGCCCCTCCTATTTAACATTTACATGCTCCTATTAAGCCAGATAATAAACAAATAATATTAACTTCCACAGCCTTTCTGATGACACTCAGCTTTAAATTAGGGCTGGCACGACGCGTCGACGTAATCGATTATGTCGTCACGTAAAATACAACGACGCAAAAATGCACGTCGATGCGTCATCACTTTCAAAACAAACAGGGCGGGAGTAAGTAGAGTCAGCATGAGTGAGTCAGGTGACTTTAACACCTCCATCTGAACTCGCAGTTCAAAGGTATGGAACTACTGAAATAAAAGGGAGCGATTTTGTCATCTGCCGGCTTTGCAAAATGGAAATGGCTTTGTGACGAAGTGGTATGAATGCTTTCCCATTCGTCCCTTTGATATATTCTATTTGATATTTTAACTAGATTAAAATGTGGATATTGCACTGGTTTTGATGTATTGTGTTTTTATTGTAATTTTCTTTTTTGAATTTAATGTTTTTTCTTTATATCCAGAGTAGGTTGTGAGGGGACGGCCCACCCAGTACTACCTCTCTGGATCCTCTTCTGATTGGTTGGGTCGTTTGGACAAGCTAAATGAAGTGGAATTTGTTTCTTTGGTATTAGTTTAGAAATGTTTATTTTACTTTAGAAATAGTTTTGTCTTTTTTTTATTTTAAAACCTAGGTACATTTATTTGGATGTTTGTTTTCTTTTGTGTCTTGTGTTTGATTGTTGGAGCACTGCTGATTGGAGCTGATTGTTCCCATGTGTGGTGTTTTTTTCCCCAATGCTGGTTAAAAGAAGCCATGTGGAGGATTCAGGAGGGGATTCTTTTCTGAATTGTAAAGAACATTGGAATAAAAGCCTGGGTAGCATGCTGGCTCCCAAGAAAAACCTCACCATTCTGTAGTTTGCCTCCCATTCTTTCATCTTGAAGACACTTGGGCAACACAACCTACTTACAGACTTATAAAAGCACGACGGCATCCAAGAGCAGCTCCAGCAAATGAGTAAACACCGTACGTTTTGTACTTTTATACTAACGCTATGTATTTTACACTATAAATCACCCAAACACCCCCACGCAGAGGGCATATACTCATACACCGCTGCGTCTGGTGTATGTTATTGCTATCTGTTTTGTTTGTTTATATTTGTGGACCCGTGTTGGCAGAATGAATCGGAATGTGCACAGACTGATCATGCGCAAAAGCCAAAAATCTGAGAGAGTGTTATTTGGTCTTGGTAAACATGTTTGTTAACAAAGGTAATGCCCTACATACCCGCTAAACGTAGCCGCCGTGGACATTAATACAACATTGTTTAAATCCTTGCAAAATTGACTGTCACGTTTAATAATTCCTCATCCTGTTTGAATACTATTTTTTTACTTCATGCTTCTCCAGTTTGTCGGATTCAAAGTTGCCATCTAAAAACTAGAAAAATGTGCAGCATTTTATTGTAATGAACAGTGCTTCTCTCTCTCTTGCAAATGTTATGGCAGAAACAAGCGAAAATGCAGCAAAATAAATGTTTTTTGTGAATGAAGAGCACTTTTTTGCAAAAAAGTGAATGTTAATTATTTTTTGTTTATATTTTCTGGGGTTATTTTCTCTCCATTATTCATATGATTTCTTTGCACAACATTTAACTTCTTGTTAAATGCAACCTCTAATATAAGATTGTACTAATACTACAACTTTATTTGGGATTTTTTTTTTTACAATTAAAATGTGTTGAAATGAAGAAATTAGTTTATTTCATGGAAATGCATAAATTATTAAATATAAATTTCTGTACAAATCAAATAATGGGTAAATAATCAAATCAAAATCGAATCGAAAAATGAATCATTAGATTAATCGATGCATTGAAAAAAAAATATCTTTAGATTAATCGATTACAAAAATAATCGTTTTTCCCAGCCCTAATCTCAATGTCACCAGGTGGCGTTAAACCCATCCAAATCCTTAATAAATGCATTGAGCAAATTAACAGCTGGATGTCCCATAATTTCCTCCAACTGAACAAAATCAAAACTGAAATACTCCTCTTCGGACCCAAAAAAGAACTATTAAATATGAGTACACAGCTTCAGCTGGTCCAACTAGAACAACTTCCGACCAGGCCAGAAATCTAGGTGTAATAATGGACTCTGACCTGAATAGGGTTGGGCACCGAAAACCGGTTCCTATTTGTAACCGTTTCATAACGTCCGGTTCCGGAACCGTTAAGATGTTTGAATTTTGATGCTTTTTTTCGGTTCCTAAATGCCCGCAGTGTGAGCAAACAAAATACTATGGGCCACGCTCTAGTTTGTTTTTTGGAGTTTGTATTAGGCTTTACTCCGCCCAGCGAGCCCCGCAAAATGTCACTTCTCTGAACCATTGACTGTATAATACTCTAAACAACATGGAGCATGGACGCTGCTCGAAAGTCTGGCTTCCTTTTAATTTACAAAAGGATGGCTTTGCAAAGTGCAACACCTGTGATAAACTTGGCGCCAACATGACAAAACACCTTTGGCAGCTGAGTGGTTTACAGTGTGGTAACGAGTGTACAGTGTTTGATGTGTTACACATCGCTCTCCTGCTCCCGTCGCTTCCTCCACTTTGGACTTTTAACCGTCAGCCAGCAACTCCTCGTTGGACACGGAATCAGGTACATGTAAATGATTGTTTTATTCTTAACAGACTAGCTTAAGTTTGGATATACTAGTGACGCTAGCATAAGGCAGGCTGCAGCGGCTGCTGCTGCTGCGGCTATGCTAACCGGCCAGAGACCCCAGCCAGCAAATCGACGAACCCCAGCAAGGGGAAAGCCGTCAGTGGAGCAATATGCTGCGTGCCGCAGAAAAGTAACGCCGTATGTGGTAAAAATGCTGCAACCCCTTAGTGATGTAGAGTTACTTAACATTTAAGTAACGTTAAGTAAATAAGATCAAAATTAAGCAATTGTAAATAACTTAGCTCGTAGCTACTTTATCTACCCCTGACTTATCTACCCCATTTAGAAAAGGAATCGGAATTGGAATCGTTAAAATGTAAACGATGCCCAACCCTAGACCTGAACCTCCAGGGTTACATAAAGGCAATAACAATCAGCTTTCTGTCACCTTAAGAACATTTCTAGGATTAAAAGAACGATGACTCAACAAGGCCTAGAAAAACTCATCCATGAATTTATCTCTAGCCGCCTTAATTACTGTAACAGTATCCTCACAGGTCTGCCTAAAAAGTCAGACAGTTGCAGCTGATCCAGAACGATTGTGTCCTCTCTAGAACCCGGAAAGTGGAGCACATCATCCCATTTTTTTATTACGTTATCTAATATTTTCCAAGTAGCCTTTGTACTGTTCTTGTTCTCCTTTAGTTTTTCACTATAATCTTTTTTATGTTTTCTTATGATCCATACTTCTTATACAGATTTTCTGATTCTTTTGTTTGATTTTTTTAATAAAACTGTATATAGTTTTCTTTTTGTTTTTAAAGTACATAATTTAGCTGTTTTTAATCATACAATTTAGCTATTGTTTCTATGCCACATTTAGATGCTTTACAAAGACTGCATCCTATTTTTTATTTTTGAGATCTCCGTTTAGTGTCCTTAGGGCTTTTAATTATATTTTTCTACTTGATTTTTCAGGATGGATTTGTTTTATGTTTTGTGTTTAAATACTGTAAATACAAGCAAATGATCACTAATATTGGACACTCTCTCATAACTCGACCTTCATTTATGCTGGTTAAGATGTTATCACTTACAGTTGCACTTTGAGATGTAATTGTTGTTGTTTTAGAATTAAAGACATATAAAAGAACTACAGCTGACCTTAATTTGCTGGGTTAGAGACAGGTATAAAACAGCCGGCATCGCTGACAGCTGAAATCCAGTACTTGCGGCTCTGAAGCCCCGCCCTGCCCCTCATGCGCGTGCACAGCGTGAAATGAGTATCAGCTCAATGAAGCTGAAAAGCAACAGCACTGAAAATAGATTGGCATTGAAGAAAAAAGTGTGAAAACTTGATTGTGAGTAAATTGTTTCATGTATATATATTTTGAGTTTCATTCAAAATGTTTTTACTTTAACTTTTTGTTTCAATGTAATGGCAGAAATGTTCACTTCATTTATTTCAGATTCAAAATTAATATTTTCTGTTAAAATTATATTTTTAATGCCAATTTTTATTTTCAGTGCCAATATTTCTTTTTCATGTTCATCTTAAAATGATAATCTGAGGCCATATTCTCCACCACGGCACACCGTTTAGTTTAGTGTACTGATGATATATAACCACTAGGAGGCAACACTTGCACACGTGCCTTGGACATATGGTCCATCAGGCATGCTAGATTCTAGCTCGAAAACGACTTACCCAGAGGGAATCGAAGAGACCTCGGTCCAGGCATCTATTATGCTGAGCAGTCCTTCAGCTTATATACAGTAAATCATTAGGCTTCTAGTATGGAGAGTAGGCCCACTGGGGGGGGGGTGGGGGGTGGGGGGGAATGTTAGACAATGTTGTGGGATGTAAATCCACAACTAAAAACTGTGAAAGAGTAATATACTTCGTTTACCTCTGGATAAGTACTAGATGAAGGGGGATGTGAGTCAAAAAACATGCAGCTGTGAAGAAACACGAATGCAGTTAGAACACTGAAACTAGAAGAGACAGCACATCAGCCTGGGCTGTGTCTCAGAGCTTCCTATGGGGTTGGAGCATCATTGCATGGTTCTAGTAATCTACTGCCTGCTTTGCATCTGAATACTTGCTTTTTCTCCAAAATTGCTTTGTTGTTCACAGGCCCATCTCACCTGCAGGAAACTTCCAAGGCTTGCAGTAGACATACTTATGCTGATATGATTTAATGCATCTCTGATATCAGCCTCTTTATAGTGGAAGCTGCAACAGGTTTAAACGCTGTGTGCTCAGACACCTGTTCATCGTTCACAGCAGGAGGAGCTGCAGGAGGAGCGACAGTCTCTCTGGAGCTCTCTGAAGCCACAGATTGTCTAATTAGATTAAGCAAGGCTTTCCACAGATAATCATTTAGCCAGCTCTGCTCTGTCTTGTGAGTTCTTTTTAGTCAGTTTTCCTGCAATTGAACACTCCTTATGCCTGTCAGCTTGCTGAACGATCAAAAATTAATTTCTCTTCAGTTTGATGTGTAAAGCTGTGGTCTGCAGATGGATGGCTAAGGTGCTGGTACTGGGTTATGGGCTGTTTCTGGAGCTTTGATTGTCACGCTGCTCAGAGTAATCGGACTGCCACTAATACCTGCTTCTGCTGCTAACAGAAGGCAATGAGGAAAGTTTGTGTAAGTAAAGCCTTTCTTCTTACTAGGCTTTTAAAGAACAAGTAGCTTATTTTTTGTTGTTTTCATCAGATTTCAATCACAACACAGTAGTGTGGTTTGATGTATTTTAACTGATCAGAAGATAATTTAGCAAACAAAAAAAACTTCCAATAATCTCAAAGTGGTTCCTGCAATGAAAACATGAATAATCCCTTTTTTGTTGCTTTGAAAACACTGACACTTTTATTTTGCGGTCCGTTTAAAGCTATGGACCATGACCAGGAGTTTCATCCATTAATTTGACAGTCATGACTTGTGTTCTCAGTTTTTTCCTCTCTCATTTAGCCTTGAACTGGCTGCCGCTGCCTTGTTCAGATTAAGCCCGGCTGACTGATTGACACAGCAGCTTACAAATGAAGGCACCGAGGTCACAACTTGTGTGAAACAAACATAAAGAAGCTCAGTCGGACACAAAGCTAAGAATTATACCCCCAAATAGTCGGACTTAATAGATTTAAGTGGATTTAGTTTATTTTACAATTGGTTCAAAATGGAACGGCAGGTTTCATTTGTACTATAGTTTTTTAATACTAGGGCAAACAAAACGGGGTGTAAAAATTGTGTAAGTAACTTTCTATGTAGGGACGCACCAGTATATGGTAACGGCCTCAATACCACATTTTCTAAGGTATTTGCACTCGTTAAAAGTCCCCCGATACCGAGGACCGATACCACGGTCTGATGTCTGATCGGCGTGTAAGGGGTAAATTACAGGTGCCGAGTGCCCGCCCCCAGGCCCGGGCTGCAGCTCAGAGCGGAGAGAAGGCGAGGCGAAATGTCAGCAGTGTGGAACTATTTCAAAGTGAATGAAGACTATAAAACAAAGGCGGACTGCAAATTGTGCTCAGCGAAATTTTCCAGAGGAGGCTCAAAAGGTAGCGCATTTGACACAAGTAATTTAATCAAGCACCTAAAATCCCAACACGACGAGTACACGTTTACCCATGCTTCTAAACCAGCACAACCCATGCTGCAGCAAACTCTTGCAAGGCGAGAGAAAATGTCCAGAGACAATCCACGTGCTGTGAAAATAACACAGGCAATTATCGAGCACATGTCATTGAGTGACCAGCCACTCTCGGAGGTAGAAAATGTGGGATTCTTGCGTCTCCTCCATGATCTGGAGCCCAGATATGATGTCCCAAGCCGCCGCTATATGACTGACACGGAGCTGCTTAAACTACACGACTCCGTGAAAAAAAAATATCCACAGCATACTGCAAGCCTCCTCTGCGTTTAGTTTCAAAACGGATATTTGGACAAGCAGTGTTTTTGCTCTATGTTGTTAATTAGCCTAACCTCACAGTGGAAAGATGAGTTTCACACCGCAACGAGCCATATCACATGCGAAACAATTCCGTGGCTTGCACACCAGCCAGGCTATAACGCATGTGTTTGAGGAAATGCTCCAGACATGGCGTATACCTAAAACATGAGTACATGTTGTGCTTCGTGAAAATGCCAAAAACATGATTTAAGCCATGAATGATGCAGGGCCCCCAAGTCTGCTGTGTGTCGCGCACACGCTCCAACTGGCTGTTCACAAGGGCTTATTAGCACAGAAGAGCATGAGGCTATGGGGAGCCTAAGTCATGCTCTTCTACTTCCATGGGTCCCCAAATGCCAGAAAAAATGAGTATTAAACACGGAGAAAACCTCTATAAATCTGACCATGTGGAAAGTAGCAGCTATGTCGGGGGTAAAGCTGTCGGTGTAGTGAGAGCCAGCATGGAGGAGAAGCTCTACAAGCTCTAGGTGAGTGTTTTAGGTGCTATAGCTAGTGCTAACTCCCGTTAGCCAAATTACGTCATATATGCGACTTCTGATTTGTAGGAATTTTAAATGCGAATTTTTAAATTCAAATAAATTCCAAATCAATGGAAAAACGCAGTCGAAACGTAGATCGTTGGTTATCATAAAATCTAATTACAACATATGTGTCATTCAGGACGTAAGACAAAGCGGACCAAAAAATAACTTTTGTCGCCTCATTGACTTCCATTCATTATTTTTTTGGGTCCGCCATATAAACGGTCTTGTATGGCAAAAAAATACCGTAATACAGTTTAGTTTTTTAAAAATACCATGATATGAAAATTTTGCCATACCGCCCACCCCTACAGGGTAGTCAACAAAATCAGGTTCCACACTTTGGCTAAAATGGCCCATAATCCCTCTCTGCCCCATGTAGCGGTGGGGAAAGAGAAAATCTTTTTATCTTACTGTCACACATTATAGATGCAAACAGAAACGGACGGACTGCTGATAATGCAGAAAAGCTACTTTTCTTTAAAAAAAAAACCTGCCACTCACTTTTTCTAAATAAGCTCCATTAAGTGAGTCGTGTAAGACTTTAATACCTACCTCAGTTGCACTGACTGACACAGTTCTATGTTGGTGGATGTTAGTTTATTCAAATATTGTGCACTAAATGGCAAAGATGTTTATTAATGCCCCTTGTGTTGCTCCTTGTGTTGCGGCAGAGTTTACAAACAGAAAAAAATACTTGAGTTACACTGTCACTGTTTTATTTATTCTGTAATATATTGCATACAACATGCCTTTCATTTTAAATAAATGTTCTTAATTCCAAACTAGTCCCTTGTTTTTTTTTTGTTTTGTTAATAAATTATATGACTAAAGCTGTTACCTTTAAATTAAAATCATGTTTTTATTAAGTACTCTGTATCGGCGAGTACTGAAATGCGGGTGATCTACTGAGATGGTTTGAATAATTCATAAAAGGCACAAACACTACAATTCAAATGAGGCCTTTGCATCTGCAGAGGCAGGAGGTTTGCCACCTGTAATAAGGCATTATCTGCCCCAAAACTCCTTCCTTTAACCAGGTTTCATCATGAATATATATAGTCCAACTTACACTAACTGGTTATTTCAGTGACCTTGTAGCCGTCAGCCATTGCAGCCTGTGGAAGCTGAACTTAGTCCAGTTGGTCATTTGGCTAGTACAATTTGAAAACATGAACCATTTTGATGTCTGCAGTAGCAAGTTCTGTCTAACCGACTGCCTTGGAGCACATAGTAAAAGTTCTGCTCAAACTACAATTGGCATGGAGCACAGCAGTGACATCAGTGTAATCGGGCAATAGTGTAATTGTATTTTAGCCTCTAAATAACCCTAAAACTGAAATAATAAGCGCTTCTGAGACATTTTGAACCCAGAGGGGAGTCCTGCTAAAGCCTAGTTTATGCTTCTCCGTCCGCAAATTAGCACTCAGACAGACGTATTGACGGAGACGTTTTTCGTTTATGGTTCTGCGTTTTTTTTCCTCTCCACTATCCATTGTTTTTTCAGCGTTGCTCAACCAGAACAGGGAGGGGGGGCTAACTTTCCATGGCATATCTGCCTACTATCACAGTCATTTCAGTTTTTTTCTAGGCTTGTGAACGCATTTCTTCCTCAAGGAGCAATGGACGACAGAAAGTCAGTTTGAATGAGCTGTAAAGCTTTTTACTTTATTTGATAAATTATCCTGTATAGGCATACACTCTCCGTTGACTGAGACGGATAGTTAAAAAATGGGGCTGTACTCCGTGCATCCTTGCATAGGTAATGGAGAGCCCTTGCATCAACGGAAAACGGCGTGTCAATCAGTCTCCGTCAAAACGGAGAAGCTTAACAGTTAAAAACAAATCATTGGTTAAATTGAGGAGTTTTTGGTGGAATTATTCAAAAAATTATTCAAATGAAGACAAGGAAAATGATTAGAATCTTAACAATAAATTGAAAGAAATTATTACAGTTTGTTGGCAAAAGGAAAAGCCTCCCCATATTAAAGACTAATTCATCCCAAAATCAACTTTTTTTGTTGATAAACTGTATAGTTCAGTCTATAACAGCACTATCTACATTTTCAGTAGTAATTTTATGTATTTTTGTACATTTTGGTGAAAATATTATTTTTGTACCAAAAACCGTTAGTTTAGTGCCCCAAGTGTTTAAACAATTACACTGCACCGCAATTCACTCGAATTCAAATCCTGCATTACTATCGGCTAATCTCGAGTTATAGACGTAGGCCTGGAATAGTGACGACAGCAGTCCGACCGTGGTGGGGTGTATAACATGAGCAGTCTCAGCCACACCTCCATAGCGAGATGCCATGGCATGAACTGCCTGCAGCACAATCGGCTCAAAACCTGGGTGCTCCGTTATGCAGGTGGTTACCCCTACTTGCTGACATTTTCTCATTACCTATGACAAAGGGAATAACTGATAGATGAAAAAGATGGAAAATCTGGGCTAAGAGTTCATTCTGAAGTGGAATAATTGTGATTGTGTGAAACATTTTTTTGCACATTCCTGAATGTTTCTCATCATGCTTGGATACATCTGTCTGCAACACAAATTTACTGTTGCGGACAATGACGTACAGTGACCGCAGGTGCTCCTGTCGAGGCAGAGTAACAAAATTACTCGAGCTAATCTATATTTAGCATTCGATTTGGCCAACAACAGTGTAACAATCAGAGATGGCGCTCATTTTATGCCGTGATGCCGCTACAGGCTCTATCTCCCGCTGCTCCAGGCAGAGAACGAGACGGCTCGGAACAATATGGCGCCGCTCCCCTCCTCCACAGAACCCATCTCCCTGTTCTCTGTTCCATTGGGAGAAGGAAGTTGAGAAAAAAAAACAACCTCTAGATTATTTCCAGGCAAAGGAGTTCACGTTACTATGGTTCTCTCCATCTTTCTGGCCGTGACGCTGCGCTGCTGCCTGCAACATGTCAGTCAGAGCCCAGACCACGCCCAGCCCTTCATCCCCCCGCGTTTTTCCTGCTCCTTTTGAGCAATTTTTTCAAAAATATCTGTGGGCGGGGTTATACTCTGGTAGGGGGTTGAGTTACTCTTTAAAGAATGGTGGAATAGAATAAAAGAAGTGAGAAGTAACTGCGGAGACTGCAAAACAAAGTGAAGGAATTTGAGGATCTGTGGTCATATTCATGCTAGAGATAATAGGGGATACGTTTTAGTTAATAAGTAGCAGCCATCTATATAGCAACAATATTTAATAAGGTGTGTTGCATGTTTGTGGATATTAGCAAAATTAGGATACTTGGTGGAGACTAACGGGGAAGGGGACATTTTTTTGAAAACATGTAGGACAATAGAACAGGAGCAAGGTAAAACAGAAAATAACAAAAATGAGTTTTTGGGCAGAAAATGCTTTATTATAGGCGGCAAATCTCCTGCACTGATTGACTCCCATTATGCGGATATAGGCTGATTGCCACTGGATATAAACTTCTCCCGAAGGACTGCAAGTGGCTCTAAACTTGTCTGGGTGAGTAAACGAATGTAATATTTGGAAAAATAAGGTCAAGGTTGTAAAAAAACTAAAAAAACGTCCCCTTTGAAGGGTGTAGTGTAGGCCTACATGTGCTGTTCCAAGCAACTGTATGCCAGTCTAATTTCTTAAAGGTGCAGCTAATCCAGAACAAGGCTGCTCGCAGTCCTTAGATCTCCATATTCAAATAGCATTGTTGAAATCCACCCAACTTTATTAAAAACACACTTCCTTAAAAAATCTGCTCTCTACAGAGCATCTCAGAAGTGGACAAAATTATCTAAAAATATTAGAGAACTAAAGGGTATTTATTCTTTCATTTATTCTTAGCTCTGGATCTACTTGAATGTCTTAGGTATTTTATAAAAGGCTAGAAATTTTACAAGTTAATATCATATGGCTTTTCTGTGCAGGCTAATCTGAAATGTCACATTTGTAATTGTCGTGGTATTGTTAATGATTGTTATATTTTATTAATTGTACACCAGGAAGATTAGTAATAGATGCAGTGAGTGTGGTGAGTTATGCATCTTTGGAATCAAAAGGGTGAAATCTAGTCAGGTTTATGACCGTTAGTGTTAATTACTATCAAGTTAGAATATATATGAACAACAATTTTTTAGTTTGTCAGTAATAAACTTATATTGAATTTGGTGGCAAGTTAAGACATGCCTTTTTAGAGGCGGTAAAAGTAGGGGCTAATACAGCTGCCACAAACAGTTTGTTTCATAAATCACACTGCCTGGAATGCCTACTTATTAGAATGTTCTCCCAATATTTTGAATTTTCTGACAGATTCGACCACATTGCAAATTCATCAATAACAGGGTTTAACAGACGTAATGCTCTTTCAGGTTTTGTAAGGATTCTGTTCAAAGTTTTATAAATGAGGCCCCCAGGACTGTTTCCCATCTTTGGCACATTACAACCACAAACCCTGATTCATATGTCTATTTAAAAAAAAAAAAATACTATGGGGGACCATCTCTGCCAAGTTTGACAGTAAATAAATAAATGAGGAAATGCATTTGAAAATAAATAAATACAGAAAAAAAATGTAAATAAATTAGGGAATACATAAAATATGGCATTTCCAAATGTATTTTTTTATTTGCAATTTCTTTTCACATTTATTTTTCCATTCATTTACTATTTTATTAATTTATTGCTGTTTATTTCCACATTTCTTTATTTATTTCCACATTTATTCAAATGCAGCTCAAACTAATCTCATTGATTTATTTAATGTCAATTTTGGCCGGGACCGTCCTCCGTATGTGGGGTCCCTGCTCCAACACAGCTGAATCCAATGATTGAATTACGTCTTCAGCATGTCATCAAGTATGACATGCTTCAACTGCAGTGAATTATGTAACTTTGATGTTTCTGCTGACTCAGACCAATACCATAAAGATAAAGATTTATTTTCAGCTGACATTTTTATAGTGTGAAATTATTACTTTTATGAATAGTTCCGAAATATATTCTAAGTCCATGACAATATATTATATAATGTGTAATTGATATTACTTTATATCTTTATACAGAAGTGCTGTTGTTTAAGGTTCAGGGGTTTCTGTCTGATAGATTTCTCCCATATTAATACGGTTAGATGAAGTGGCTATAGAACTCCAAACCACAACATTTGGTATGTGTGTTGGGGTGGGCGACTGTGGCTCAGTGGTAGAGTAGTTGGCTTGCAATCTGAGGGTTGTAGGTTTGATTCCAGCTTCCTCCAGTCGCATGGCAATGTACCACAAAAATTCTACATCATCCTACCGAGCTATGTTGGCTTTGGTGTGTGAATGGGTGAATGTGGCTTCAATGTAAGCGCTTTGAGTGGTCAGTATGACTAAAAAAGCGCTATATAAGTTATGTCCATTTACCATTACAGATATGTACTGCCAGAAAACAGAGGGGGAATTTGCAAACAATCCAAAGTATTTTTCTTCAGCTCTGTTCTCAGACCCGATATGGACTAGGGATTTCCCCGATCCAATCATGTGATCGGCAATCGGCCTCGATCACATATTTTCAGACTCGATCGAAATCAGGTGTTACCGCCCGATCAGGAATTATACATATGTACCTGTCAGTTTTTTATTTCCTCGTGGGTGGGGCTATTGTCTATCTCTACTCCTGTATCCAATAGTATTTATCTTTATTCACTTGAAATAATATGCAACAGAGAATTAATACTTAATAAGGTGAGATTAAACAGTTGCAGTTAGAATCCACCTGCTGCAGTTCCTGCTAAACATGGAACCATAATGCATGTCCGTATGTAATCAAATAGTGTCTGATTACACACGGACAGGATTGCTGCAGAGGTTTTTGTCATCAGGTTTAGGATTTTTGCCTGGGACAGATTACTTTTCATGGGGGTTCAGGTGTATTTCTGGATTCTGTATCTACGCGTGGCCGCACTGTAGACTGTAATTACGCGTTGCTTCAGCCAAAGTTTTAAAGTGAGGAAACAGTTCTCCAATTAAACTGAGCGGAAGTCAACAAGACTCTGAACAAACAGTTTCCTAAACCGTAAAATACGCTTCAACTGCAGAAAAATCTGCAGTAGGAAAGTAGCAGTAGCAGGTGTTTGGCACATCGTAGCGCGTCTGACCAACCGAAAAGGCTTCAGTCACCGAAGTGTCTCACAGAAAGTTGCAGTAAGCTCCCAGTCAGCCATATGCCTTGTTTAAAGTGTCCAGGAATCCTTTGTTTAGTTGATTTATTTACCTGAAATATCTGCATAAAGTTGAAAATATCTGCACATTTCCAACATCTAGTCAGTTCATTTTAATCTGTAAAAATGACAGAAAGCCTTCAGATTTTTCTGTCACGTTCTAATAAACTAGTCAAATCGAGAAAACATTCAGTTAACATGACCCCTGATATGTATATACATTCTAATTATTAAGTTTAATTAAGCTGAGGTACTGTTTTTTAAATAATTTTTTTATGTATAAGCTACTTTTGCACTAAAGTTCAAAAGTGAATCATTCTTTATTTATTACTTGTTAAAGCTACCCAAACAGAAGTGCTCTGTTTAACAGAATTGTTAAATGTTAAAATAAGGTGAATAAAAAAAGATAACATCCTGGATCAGTTTCTCCTCTATTCTTTATTATTTTTTTATGCATTACCGATAAAAGTATCGGATCGGGACTCTGTATCGGCGGATATTCAAAATCAAATAACTCGGACTCAGACTCGAGGGCAAAAAAAAACTGGTCGGGACTACCCTAATTTAGACTAAAAAGGGTCATCTTTGACACGCAGTGTTTCCCACAGATTTGAAAGCAATGTGTGGTGGTGGGGTTACCGCTCGCTTGTGACTATAGTTAACTTTCTAAAGATTGCGCAATCGCTTGTTTGCCAAGGGTCGGGACCTACAGTAACACCAACACTATGAAACTATTATATTTAGAATAAAATGTTTTATAGCACTTTTTAATCTGTGATTGTGTGTTAAAAGCATACTTGCCAACCATGAGACCTCAGAATTAGGGAGACATTCAAACAGGCCGGGGAGGTTAAAAAAAATAAAATACTTTTAAATACTTGAATTTTAACTAGAATTTAACAGTATTTATTTTACAAAATAACATTCCACAACAATAATGTAAGTTAAACTAAACAGTCCATCCACTTTTTTGTGAAAAAGCTTTTTTGAAAAGTTGGAATGTTTTTGTGATTTTCTTTTTATTTTTCACCAATAACTTAAATTGTTTAAATTGCTATTTGAAAAGCAAGTTAGAGACTACATTGTCACATAAACGTTAGCAAAATAAAATTACTTTAAATGTCCTTTTAACAGTTGAAAACTCTAAAATGTAAATAAAAGCTCAGATTGGGTCCCCACTAGAAGAAAATCTGTGCTTTTATTTTGTTGCTAGTCCCAGACCCACCCTGGGCCCCTTTTAGCCCCTCTTTAATAAACTCCACTGAATGTTTGGGAATAATCACTTATTAATCATTCTAAAAATTGACTAAAAATAAAAGGAAACAAGAGTTGAGGTTGATTTGAAACAGTTTTTAATCTTAAATAATTCTGAATATTTAAAAAGTAATTGAAACTAAACATTAAGACCGTTGTAAAAACGTGCGGATCGTTGCTGCAGCGTTTGTCACTAATGACAGCTGATTTGTTTCCTGATCATGTACCAGTGGGTAACCTATTTTGGACTGAAAATTGTGAATTTCGCCCACTGGTCAAGGATTTTAATGTCATGAGGGAACTGTACCCCATAACACCTTCTTTGGCAAAATGCAAATTAAACATGTTATTGTCCATACCTCTCGCAAAAGAAACGGGGAGTGTGCATTATAAGCGATACCATCAGATGTTGAGAAATTTCCGGGAGGGGCACTGAAATTCAGAACTCTCCCGGGGAAATCGTGAGGGTTGGCAAGTATGCCCATGTTTGCTGTTTCAAGGCTCACTTCTAGGCCGAGAGGTGCTTTTACAGCAACAACGGCTCTTTTAAGAGCCACCCACACGTGCCTCAGTAAAACTGGTCAGTTCCAAGTTTGTATGGCCTGGATTACGTAAGGCTGTGAAGGAATGGCCTGCAGCATGTGTCCTGTGCCAGCGTGCAAAGGTTCATAAGCACACAAAAGCACCTTTTTAACCAACTCCCATCCCTAGTCGCAGGTTTGATTATGTCCATTTAGACCTGGTGGGTCCCCTGCCTCCATCTCAGGGTTTTACTCACCTCCTGACCATGATCGACCGTACCATGAGGTGGCCAGAAACGGTTCTGCTGACATCCACAACATCTGCAGTGGTGGCTCAGGTGTTTTTATCAACATGGGTTGTGCATTTTGGCCCCCCCTTCAGACATCACTTCTCACAGAGGTCCCCAGTTTGTATCAGAGCTTTGGTCCTCCATGGCTGACGGCCTGGGGATCAAGATCCACCGCACCACTTTATACAATCTGCAGGCTAATGGGTTATGTGAGCGTTTTCACTGGTCACTAAAAGCGGCGTTTCGTGCTGTTTTGACCGATGGCAACTGGATTGACCAGCTCCTGTAGGTTATGCTTGGGTTGTGTTCCACGGCTAAAGAGGACCTTGGTGCCTCCCCAGCTGAACTGGGCATGTTTTTTCCTGAGGCCCCCCCACCCCAGTTCAACAGTCTTTCTCAAAGTGACCCTTTTCACGTTCCTGGTCCTGTACATCATTGTCTGCCCGAGTCATTTGTACCTCAGAGCTTAGAGTCTTCTAAATTTGTTTTTGTCAGACATTATGCACACAGGACACCATTACAGCCTCTGTATGATGGCCCTTTCGGGGTCCTCGGACCCGGCCCAAAGCTCTTTCTTTTACATTTGGGGGGGCGTAAAGAGACTGTCTGTATACATATTAAACCTGCTCATGTTCTGGTAGATGAGGAGATAGTAACAGCCCAGGCTTCTTGTAGGGGCTGACCCCCCTCCAAGCTGTTGATGGACTGCTCTCCTCCTTCCAGAGACTCTCGCCAGCCTTCAGAGATCAACTCGACCTCCACTCGTCACCCTCAACTCCACCTTCAGAGTGGGGGATCCCGGATTGCATCTGAAAGGCATAGATTCAGCCGTTCTGGATGTTTTTTCAAGCCCAGGACCCTGCCCTAGCTATGGATAGTAATGGTAAACATCCTCTTCTCTGGCTCACACCCAGAGAAGAGGATGTTTACATTCAAAAAAGAAAAAATTAAAATAATGAAGAGACATGTAGACCATACTATTAGACACTAATTTGTACAGTTTATCAGCCAAAAAAAGTTGATTAGGGGGTTAGTTGGACTTTAAACTCTCATACGCTGTTATTTTTTTGCCAAGCCAACGTTTTTTCTTTAGCTTTATTGCTATTTTTCTTATAATGATTGGCTTGAATTCATCATAGGTCAGCATTAGAACTTCCAACTCCACTTCTTGAGGTATTCTGGCCTTTTTTTCTCTGCAGTTTCCTTTTTGACACTTGAGTTCTGTGATCCATTAAGAGGGTCCTTATGTGTCAGGGTTTACCAGGAGTAGGCTGATTAACCAAATTCTTATCAGGTGTTCTGGAACCGACATATTCTAGCTAAACAGGTTTTGAGTTGATTAACCAAGACTTCAGCATTTACAACATGGTAAATGAATCTAGCTTTCTGGAACAGGCCCCTGGTGGCCAGCCTATGGCACAAAGGCGTAATAGTGCTGTCCAATCAACAGCTTGATATGCCACACCTTTGAGGTGAGAGAGAGAGAATGTTTGCTTCCATTCGATACAAAGTGTTATGCTTTATTTAATTGATAATAAAATAATCAGTTTAATTAAATTCAGTTTATTTATGTAACTCCAATTCACAACAGATTTCAAGATATCAAGGCCCTTTACAAGAAGCAGCACTGAGAGTGCATAACACATAAGCATAACGTACACTCCCATGATGTTCAAGTGTGTGTTCATTTATTTGCAAGTCGGCTGCAGCAGCAAAACGGTTCACTCCTCACTTCTCTTCTAATGTTATGGACAACATGTCTAGAGGCGAGGTAATGAATGTAGCTTCACTTATCTAGTGGCTAACTATAGAAAAAAAAACAGTTCCTCAAAAACGCACATGTGGGTACGTACGTGCTTCATGATGTCATGGTACGCATTTTTTCCACAGTGGCCATTCAGTTTGGACCCATATCGCATCAAAAATAAATGTAATTGCAACCCCTACATACCACCGTGGGGGAAAAAAAGGATTAGTCATATTGTCAAGAACATTTTTTTACGACAAACACAAACACTGCTTTATTTTATCAAATATATTACATAATGCAGCTTTAAACCTAGTCATTCTAAGTTGTTGTTTTATCTAGGGATTTTGCAGTGCAGTCAGATTCAGAATATCTGTAAATGCCACTCAGTAAAAGGTTATCAAAAGAATCAGCAGTTTCAATCAGTCCCATACTATGCTATCTTTCTTTCTGAGCCATCTGGGGGCTTAGTTCCCTCCTGATCAAAGCCGTAGCCTTATAACTGAAGCATAGAATCTAGGAACCATGTGTAGACCTGCACACTCAAAGCTAAACGTTCTTTTGGGAACATAAGAACCAAGTTCTAAAAGAAAATCTGCAGCTTGGCAATTCAGAACAAAATGAGGAATAAATAAATATTCCTTCTACTGTTATTTTGCAGAGAGCTGATAAAGAGGAGCCAAAAGTACGATGTCTCTGATTTCTGATGGTTTTTTTTTTTTTTTACCCTAACAGTCACAGTGTTCCTGTCAGGCTGGAGCTGCACCTCAGGCTTGCTTCTGAGTCTGCATTTTTTAATAAAGCACCCACCAAGCTGAGGATAAAGAAGACATGGCCAGCAACTCGTTTCGTGGGTCGAAACGGGGACGCAACGCCGAGGCCAACCATGAGCCGGAGTTCAGCTGCTCTGTACAGGAGCTGTGCTTGCTCATGGAGCTAAGAGGAGCCGATGCAATCACTAGGATTCAGGATTGCTACGGAGATGTTAATGGACTGTGTAACAGACTCAGAACATCACCTGTTGAAGGTACCTATATGCTTCTTCCTCTCTTTTCTTCTCCTTTACATTTTTTTTTTCATTTAGCAGGACCAGTTATTGTTTTGAAGCAACTCTGCAATAGAACTTCAGTTTAATATCATGCAGGACCATTGGTATTTGCAAGGCTGATATCTAAAACTGAACCTAACAAAAACAAAGGTATCTCAGGGAGCTCTATATTGACATTTCTGATTGAAATGTTAGTTTGGAAGGTTGGGAAGGATGATTGGTTTTGATAGGGGGCGCTAAAGCTCTGGGTAAGCATGACTCTCCAAACTGGTTATTGGTAGAACTTCTCCAGTCAAATGTTAAGGTCTCGTAAAAAGTACAAAAAAGAGTCTGATCCATTTATAAATACTCAGAATGTGGAATAAAGGTTGGCAGAAGTTTAAGGCTTAGAATGCTCCAAGATACAAAATGAACATTTTGCTTGTCGGCTCTGTCAAAAGCCTCAGTGCTTGAAGAGTTTGGAACGATTCCAAGCACAGAAAAAAACTAAGAATGGCTTAATAATAATATGAACAAATTTAATATCTAAACATCTTCAAGTCAGCTACTAGAGTGAAATTGAAAACAGACTGCCCTCTACCACTTCCACCTCAAAAAGTTAATGTTTGTTTGTTCAAAATCTAATTAATCGTTTTTTAAGTTTTTCTGTTTTTGTTTTTTAATTGCCAGGACTCCAATCTATGAATTAAACATGTAACAACTACCTATGGACATCTGTGTCCACCACCAACTGTCCTTGACTTTGTTGTGGACCACTGGTCCAGTAACTCACAGACCCCTTCCCCCAGCGTCAACATCATTAAACCAACAGAGGACATGTTAGGTTAAGTCCGTTTTTTAGTTTAGCTTAAGGCACTTCTAAGCATGTGGTGGTCAAAGACAACTGTGACCCTCAACCAATGGTGATCCTGCTCTGCTACCTGGCAGCTTCTGGAAAATTTGATAACTGTTTGCAGTCTACACTGGCCTTTCATGAAGATACAGTCAGCCTGAGAGTTGACAGTGAGCACAAAATTATGTTGCCATGTTGCTAAATTGTTAAATATTCTAATTAATCCAGAGAAAACAGGACTTGATTAATTAATTTAGGTATGTGGTGTAACAGTTTGTATTTTTTGGAACGGAGCCTTCGGTTTGACACAATTTCCACATGGAAGTATAACTGCATTGAACTTTAGCCAGCAACACATGTCACTCAAACAAATTCAGCGCATCCCAACCTCCAGCAACCTTTATTTGAGAACAGGACCTTGAATGATAACTTCCGTTGTCAAAGCCAGATGTTTGCACATTTTTGAAATCTCCTTAGGAGAAAGGCCATGCTTTCGCCTGAATATGATTGGGTACTAGTCGTAAATTTTAGAATTTACAAGTTGATCGCATTAAGTTTAGGCACTGTTCCTCGAATATTAGTGTTGAAAATGAGTCAGGTTAATATTAGGGTAATGGTCCTCAAACATTAGGGTTAGTAATAAATAAATCAGACATGCCAATCAGAGGCAAGAAGGCAGGCCCCTGCCCTGCTCCTAAACATGGACATTTCCAATAATTGCCTCCAGTTAGGAAACAATTCAGCTTCCCGGTGTTACAGGGCAATGCGTTTTCCTGTCAACTGGTTTCCCACTACCTCAATATTACAGAGCTTAAGGACACTGCTTAGCTAACCTTGTTGGTATGTTTCTCTTTACGTAGCAATAAAGTATAAGTTGTCTGGACATCTGGCTGCAATAATGTGTTTTAAAAATGGTCCTTTCAGGAATTAGTGATGTTTGCGTTACTTTGCAGCAGCAGCTGAAAGCTAAACGGCTGGAGCACCGCCTCCACCACAGCATTCTACGTAAATTCTAGGGCCGGGACTCGATTAAAATTTTAAATCTAATTAATTACAGGCTTTGTAATTAATTAATCGAAATTAATCGCATTTTAATCGCACATAAATATTTGACCTGAGGAAAGTGAGAATTTTCTTCACATGGATTTTTAGTATGAATAATGACTGAATACAAAAGTTTAATTTATCAGAAAAACTAAAAACCATCATTCTATCAGAACACCGATAAGAGAATGAATCATGGAGAAAGCAGAAATGTCTCTCAGATAGAAATAGATAAATTAATACGGTGATGACCAGGAATCTGCAGCGCACCACCATCATCCCTCCTTGCAGAGCTGTGGAGGATCAAATCCCTCCCGTGTAATGAGTTCTGAGGTTATCTGGAGGATCGAGTCCAGAGCTGGAAGCGGCGCCACTGCAGCCGTGTGCGCCTCGTTACATGAGAGCGCACGCAATGACAGAGTAGATAAGACCGTTTCATCACCAAAACCTTCATGACAGGAAGAAACAGCTGCAGCCTAAGTTTTAACTGTAGTGAAAGCTAAATTTCTTGCCATCAGCTGCTGGAGGAACGACAGCAGGCGGGTTAACGGACATGAAACGGGATCTGTGCCTTTCTCTGCGCACCAGCGCTGGAAGGCTGTGGTGCATAAATAGGTGCGATTAAAATGCGTTAAAAATTTTTAATGCGTTAAGATTAATTAATTACACAAAAATAACGCGTCCCGGCCCCAATAAATACTAAAACAAAATTATTTGTATTATATCTTCTTCACTTAACATGCATACCAAAGGGTATAAAAGGTCAAATAATACAACACATTAAACTCGAAGAAACTCTGTGGGTAGTTTGGGGACTCTCCTGTAGAAAGATCACTGCAGCTGTGACTTTTTTTCACTTTTTCCTGACTGTATTGGAAATGAACTGAAAGGTTAGATTTTAACCAAGTTATGTGCCAAACTAGGATTTTTGCTGTACAGTTAAACCCCTACTACTTACTCAAACTTATGGAAGTTATGCATTATTTTACTACAAAGATAACACAACCTCAGCTTCTTGAACTAAAAGTTTGTCCTCTGTATTGCATTTTCAGTGTGATGTTCAGTCCCTGGTGACATTTCTTCCCTCTGAAGAAGAATTAAAATGGATTTCCACATATTCCTACTTATCCCAGAATTCAGTTGCATCCTTTATGTTATACACTATCACTCTAGCAAATTTTTATTTTTTGCAATCACACAGCAGCACAGCACTGTTGCAGCAAGAAGGTTCTCGGTTCAAATCCCGTCATTGGGTCTTTCTGCATGAATATTGCATGTTTTTCCTGTGCATTAATAGGTTCCCTCCGGGTACTCTGACTTCCTCGACAGAGGATAGATAAAGCATTTTAGGAGTACATGCAGTGGTTCACAGTATAAACCGTTTCCATTCTGTTTCACTGTGACAAATTACATCTATTTGACTGAATCATGTTTATACTTTTATTAATCTGGATTATGTCTCATATTGTCTCTTTGACATGTTTTTCAAAATGTCTTGTGGACTTTGCATCATTTATCTGCTTTTTGCCCTTTTCACTTCCTTATTAATTCATAAAGTTTGTCCATCTTCCACCCGATCGGTAAACACTGCCAACGATTAAACTCCCGCTGACAGAAATAAGCAAATGTCAGCAGCAGCTTGAAACCACAGGAATATCCACGTTGCTGCTTTACTACTTCGCATGTGACTGCAGGGACATCTGAGCACAGACACATAACTTTCACCTTATTCTCTTTCAACTGAAGTTCCAAAGACAATACAGGAAGAAATGTTGCGCTACAAACCAGTTCATACTGGGTGCGTCAGAGCAGACAAATAGCAGTTACAGTGTCTCTAGGGACTGGAGTTTGTCTTAACATGTTGCTTTGTTCCACTGGGGGGATATGAGTCTGCTCATTACTCACACATACACACCACATTACAGCTGAGTCACACACACCTTTAAACTAGAAAAATCAAGTATAGATGGTTGCATATGAGGTCAACATTAAAAACTTATACAAATCTGAATTTCAACATATCGCTAAACATTTAACCGTCTTAAACTATCAGGTCAATAACTCTATTATATAACCAGAAAGTTACATAATCTAACAGATTGTTAGAGCATAGTTGAGTGGCAATAATGATCTATGTACAGAGCTGTTCTATGATTGATATGCTATATTGATCTCTAGTCATAAAGGCAAATAATCACTTTTACAATTTCACCCATAGTCTATCAAAATTATATTTGTAGACATTCTTATTCTCATACTTTCTCAACGCTTCTTTATCACAAATTTAAAGACACAGGGATCTAATGCACAAAATTCGAGATTACAACTACTAAAAATCACTCTTATTTTCTGATTTAGTTCCAAAAAGCAGGTTTATTTGCCATTAAGGCCCTGTTTACACAGAGACAAAATGGGTATATTTTCAAAAATAGTCTGTAAAAACTGTACCACAATAACTCAAATGTATGTCCACACGTATTCACACAAACCAGTTTAAAATGCTGCAGTACATATGCCGGGCCCACTGGTGGCACTTTGACACAACCAGACATTCACAGAAAAGACCACTGAGCATGCACAGTCAGTGGCAAACATCACCAATCAAGCTTCAAATGAGAGCTTTATTCAAAAGCATATGGTGTCTCTGTGGTTCTCTCCATCCAGTTTTTGCTGCTGGTGACAGAGAAGGGACAGGGAATCAAACTCTATCTGTCCATCCATCCATCTTCTTCCGCTTATCTGGGGTCGGGTCTCGGGGGCAGGAGCTTAAGCAGACAGACCCTGACTTCCCTCTCACTGGGAATTTGAGCCAGCTCCTCGGGAGGAATCCCGAGGCGTTCCCAGGCAAGCCAGGAGACATTGTCCCTCCAGCGAGTCCTGGGTCTTCGTCTGGGCCTCCTCCTGGTAGGACGGGCCCGGAACACCACTCTTCACCACGGCAGACCGGTACAGCGCCCACATAACTGCAGACGCCTTACCAATCCGTCTATCGATCTGCCACTCCATTTTACCCTCATTTGTGAACAAGACCCCCAGATACGTAAACTCCTCCACTTGAGGAAGGACCCCATCTCCCACCCGAAGAAGGCACCCTACCCTTTTCCGGCTCAAGACCATGGTCTCAGATTTGGAGGTGCTGATCCTCATCGCAGCTGCGTCACACTCTGCTGCAAAACCAGCGAAAGCTGTAGATCACGTTCCGATGAAGCCAACAGGACCACATCATCTGCAAAAAGCAGAGACCCAATCCTGAGGCCACCAAAATGGATTCCCTCAACACCTTGGCTGTGCCTAGAAATCCTGTCCATAAATGTTATGAACAGGATCAGTAACAAAGGGCAGCCTTGGCAGAGTCCAACTCTCACTGGAAACGAATCGGACTTACTGCCGGCAATGCGAACCAAACTCTGACACCGGTCATACAGGGACCTAACAGCCCTTAACTAAGGGCCCGGTACCCCATACTCCCGGAGTACCCCCCACAGGATTCCCAGAGGGACACAGTCGAACGCCTTCTCAAAGTCCACAAAGCGGTTGGGCGAACTCCCACTCCAGGACCCTGCCAAGGGTGTAGAGCTGGTCCAGTGTTCCACGGCCAGGACGAAAATCGCATTGTTCCTCCTGAATCCGTGGTTCGACTATCCGTCGGACCCTCCTCTCCAGAACCCTTGAATAGACCTTACCAGGAAGGCTCAGGAGTGTGATTCCTTCTGTAGTTGGAACACACTCTGTGGCCCCCCCTTTTTAAAGAGGGGGACTACCACCCCGCTCTGCCAATCCACGGAAATTGCCCCAGATGTCCAAGCAATATTGCAGAGCCGCGTTAACCAACACAGCCCTACAACATCCAGAGCCTTGAGGAACCCCGGCGAATCTCAACCGCTCCCGGAGCCCTGCCACCAAGGAGCATTTTAACAACCTTGGTGACCTCAGAACCAGAGATTGGAGAGCCCGTCCCCAGACAAACAGGAAGGCGTGTCAGTGGGATTGAGGAGGTCTTTGAAGTATTCCACCCACCGACCCAAGATGTCCCGTGTTGAGGTCAGCAGCACATCACCCCCAGACCGCTTCTCCCCCCCGAGACACCGGATGGTGGACCAGAATCGCTTCGAAGCCATACCGAAGTCCTTCTCCATGGTCTCTCCAAACTCCTCCCACACCCGAGTTTTTGCCTCAGCGACCATCTGGGCCGCACTCCGCTTGGCCTGCCGGTACCTATCAGCTGCATCCGAAGTCGCAAAAGCCAAATATCCTTCTCCAGCTTGACAGCATCCCTCACCGCCGGTGTCCACCAGCGGGTTCGAGGGTTGCCGCCATGACAGGCATCTACCACCTTGTGGCCACAACTACAGTCAGCCGCTTCGACAATGGAGGCACAGAACATGGCCCACTCGGACTCAATGTCCCCTGCCTCCCCGGGGACGAGTTCGAAGTTCTGCCGAAGGTGGGAGTTGAAACTCCTCCTGACAGGGGACACTGCCAGACGTTCCCAGCACCAAGGCCACCTTAATGCACGGGCAAACAGGGGCAGTGGCCAGGGGCCTACGATGCTTAGGGGGCCTATCATTTCAGGTAAAAAAAAGAAACCTTGTTTTACTTGTCATATTTTCTTTCAATCATCTTATATTCTAATTTAAGGGTGCTGATTGATTCAAACTACAAGTGACATATTTCACCCACGTGGCCTCTAAAGTTCCCATTGCACCATGAGCTCACCAAGCAAACAATTTAGGGGTGTGGTCTAGATGTAGAGAAACTTGGAAAAATGTTGGAAGAAAATTGAGCGCAGTGCTCAGAAAAGGAAAGCGATTTGTGAGAAGGCGCTTCAAGACAAAAAAAGTTAAAGAAAATTCTTAAACTGACAGAATTCTTTAAGTCAACCAAAGAAGTTGGACATAGCTCGCCGACTGACACACCGGGCAGAGAGGAGGATGCAGGCAGCACCTGCAGGCACAGAGCAGCCTACGTAGCAGGGAAACCACAGGTGAGGAGGCACAGCAGATAGGAGTGCTGGAGGAGGAGAGCAGACAGACGGGTGTTTGTGTGTGTGTGTGTGCATGACGCACAACTTGCACTGACTTGTTTGTTGCAGTCTTTTGTTTCTCCTGTCATCAGTGTTTGAAGTTAATGCAGAGGTGATGGTGGTATTCATTAATTAGATATATTTTTCATGGTGTTCAATAATAAAAAAACGTGTTGGCTTTGATGATTTACTTTTTACTTAGAATACCAATTTTCAGCATTTTATCTATTTATCTATGATATATACATAGTCAGCCAGCCAGCCTGTTTGTCTGTATTTGATTTTAAATTTTAACTTAAGTTAGGCTGTTCAGAAAATGGATGGATGGATGGATGGGTCACGATTCGATTCTCAATTAATTTATTTTTTTAAATTTTTTTCTTACAGCACAGAGCCCAATGACATTTTAAGACTAGTCTAGTCTATGATCATTGGTTTCAATCATTACATTTTGTACAGTTAATCTTATTTCAAAGGACTTATAATGCGTTTTCCATTATTCTTGTGTAATGTATAACATTATGCGTTAATGGTCAAATTTCAAACATTTATTTAGAATATTGTTGTACATACATTTTTACACTTATAAGTGTAATAATCTTGTTTAAATAAATAATAGAAATGATTTGTAACAGAAGGTGACTGTCATCTAGTGATTCATTTCAGTTACGGCAGCTGAAATACTGAGCTATGGCTGGCTCAAAGAAACAAGCTAATGTACAGCAAACAGTGGTCTTGTTTACAACAAGTATGTCTACTTAACTCATGGGGAACTAAAAATTTCCTCAATAATGATTTGAGATTAGGAGTGACTTTAGCTTTGATCTTTCTAGCCATGGCTTAACTGTAGCTAGCTGCTTGCTAGCGTCAACTAATATGCTCTGAAGAGATGTGCTGTGTTCAAGGGGATGCTCTTATCATCATATAGCGGTTAATAATGTTACCAGGAGTTATTGTGAGTTGTATGAGAACCGGTGAGAGTTACTTGTTAGGGAAATTGCAGTGTCTGGTTCCTCGTGATGATAAAATCTGAGTAAATAGACTGTTGCCGACTCACCAACTGGTAGTGGTCAGTGCATAGCTCCGCCCCTCTCTTCACCCGGGTGTCCAAAACATGCGGCCACAGGTCAGATGAAACAACAACCAAGTCGATCATCAAGGTGCGGCCTAGCGTGTCCTGCTGCCAAGTGCACACATGAACACCCTTATGCTTGAACATGGTGTTTGTTATGGACAATCCATGACGAGCACAGAAGTCCAATAACAAAACACTGCTCGGGTTTTAATCGGGGGGGGGGCAGTCCGCCCAACCATGTCTCTCCAGGTCTCACTGTCATTGCCCACGTGAGCGTTGAAGTCCCCCAGCAGTATGAGGGAGTCCGCAGAAGGAGCACTCTCCAGCATCCCCTCCAAGGACTTCAAGAAGGGTGGATAACCTGATCTACTGTTTGGTGCATAAACACAAACAATAGTCAGGACCTGTCCCCCCAACCATAGGCGGAGGAAGGCTACCCTCTCATTCACCAGGGTAAACCCCAACGTACAGGCGCCGAGATGGGGGGCAACAAGTATGCCCACCCCAGCACGGCGCCTCTCACCGGGAGCAACTCCAGAGTGGAAGAGAGTCCAACCCCTCTCGAGGAGACGGGTTCCAGAGCCAGAGCCGTGTGTTGAAGCAAGGCCGACGATGTCAAGCCGGAACCTCTCAACCTCGCACAGCAGCTCCGGCTCCTTGCCCACCAAAGAGGTGACGTTCCACTTCCCAAAAGCCAGCTTCTGCAGTCGAGGATCGGAATGCCAAGGTCCCCACCTTTGGCCACCACCCATCTTGCACTGCACTCGGCCCCTGTGGCCCCTCCCACAGGTGGTGAACTCATGGGAAGGGGAGCCCATGATGCATCTTCGGGCTAAGCCCGTCAGGCCCCATGGGTAAAGACCCGGCCACCAGCCGCTCGCCAACGTGTTCCCCCTCCAGGCCTGGCTCCAGAGTGGGGCCCCGGTGACCCGTGTCCGGGCTAGGGAACACTGAGTCCAAAGTTTCCTCTCATCATAGGGGTCTTCAGGCTGCGCTTTCTCTGATCCCTCACCTAGGACCAGTTTGCCATGGGTAACCCTACCAGGGGCATAAAGCCCCCGTCAACTTAGCTCCTAGGATCATTGGGACAGTCAACCCCCCCCCCACCGCGATGAGGTGACAGCTCAAATTCTAGGATCTATATTAAGGTCAGTATTTGCTTTATTAGGGCCGCAACATCGTTTTGTGCCATGTTTGTTGCATATAAAAATGGGGCGGCAATGTCATCCAATTAGAAAAGAATGCCTGAGAGCTCATAATCACAGAGACAACTGAACTGGGATAGTGAGATTTCCCCAATTTCTGACCTGGTTTCAAATATGATTGTTTACGTTGTAGTAAAATGCCAGCTGCTTGTGGATGAGACACTTATTCACTTAAATATCTTTGCTGGCACACGTTACAAAACGTTATTACTACAACGGAAGCCGCAGAGTGTCTTAATTGTGATCATGTCAACGTCTGGCACAAGCCTGATTGTCTCGTCGGGCGATGAGGTACTGAACCATACATAATTCTGCTTTATTTATGCTCCTTGCTCGTTTCTTCTCTCCACCTCTCCCTCTCCCCCTGACGTTACTGGCTAAAACGCATAAAGCTAACAAGTTTAATCCCTTTCAGCTAACGTATTCAAAAGTGGCAATGCAACATGGCAGCCTCAGATGGGGGGCGCGGCACCCTCTGTATCTATAAACAACGTATTCTAAGACACAAGAATGCTTTCATGATAATGTGATTGTGATTAGACCTCTGTAAAATACGTATTTATAAAAGCAGTACTCGATAAAAAAATAAATTAAAAAAAAGCCAAATATGTTACACACTGGACCTTTAACTTTAAACTCAGATTAAATAATTATTTGAGTTCAAATTCCGTTGCACCACACTTTCAACCTATGGATTTGTGCCAGAATAGCCTACCAAGGAAACTGCTTTAGAGCTAAACTGGAAGGTTGAATCAACTGAAATGCTTCTGTTCCACAGATGCTACAACTCCTGGTTGCCCTGAGATTCTACTCTACTGGCTGTGTCCATAGGGTGGATGTAGAGCTGATTAGTCTACACAATTTAACAGTTTGACAAATTGTCAGCAGTGTCTCAGGCTATTACGCCTCTGAAGATACAGTAGGTCCACTACTTTTCAAACAGTTTTTTTAAAGCATGAAAAGTTTGATCTTCTCTGACGAGGTACAATTAAACTAAGAAGTAGCTTTAAAGTTGCCACAGTCTAGCAAATATGTAGCCAATGGCAACAATATACCATTATATATCCCGGAACTCAATAAAGCGCTATATAAACTTAAATTACGTAGCCTTTTGATTTGTCATTTCAATTTTGATTTCCATCCCCCTTGTTTTAAATTAGTTGAAGCACAGTTTAAATATATAAACTGAGATGAACTAAAATTTGATTAATTTCAAATTGTGCAATGAAGCTCTGCTAAATTTAAAACCGTGTTTAATACAATTTACACCCAGGTTTACTCATCTCCGAGAAGTGCTGATTTTAGTTTCAATTAAAACTTGTTTCTGCAATACGGGCCTAGTACTGAATAATAGCTGTTAGTTAATGTGATATTTTGTTTTGGAATGCATGAAATGAAGGGACACATAATATTAATAGGTTCTGTTGGCACTTAGCCTGGTTACTCAGAACTACAATTTGCAAGTCTCACAACCTTGTCCTTCAAACTTGTAACTCAAACACCAATAAATACCATGTAATATCAACCCCAGAGAACATGTACCTCAAAGATCGTCGGTGTAGCACAACATTCTTTTTTTTTGTAGGTTTTCAGAAAAATATTTATTTTTCTAACCTTAAGCTTAACCCTGAATTCCCTTCTTGAAGCTACATTGAGAAAATAACTTTGCCTCATCTCAACTGACAAATTTTTTACTTGAAGACACTGATTGATGCATAAACATGTCAAAGATTTAAAGGTTGTAAGGGTAAAGATTGACTACATCAAACTCATTTAAAGTGTCCTTATCATTTTTAGCTTTTAGACTAAAGTTAGACAATGCCAAAAGATTACCAAATCTCTCATTTGTTTTGGTTAACCCCTGACACTTTATTGTTAGAGGTTAAAGCATGAGAAAGAGATAAAGCAAAAAAACATTTAAAAACAATAAAAGCAATAAAAATGGAAATACTGAATGTAAAACAATTAAGAAATCAAAATAAAAACATTATCTACTGGTACACTTAACAACACCAAACGGAAAATATATATTTTAAGACCAGATTTAACTAGTGTCAGGTCCACAATCTCACAAAGGTCAGGAGGTCGCCAAGCCAAAGGAGCAATCACCCCAATGTCTGTAATTTGAACTTGGAATATCTAAATATTTAATTATAACGGAATAGTAATACAATTTTTTTGTTTTTTACCAGTGTTCGGAGGGTATGGCTTATGTGAATTATGTGTTATCATTAGCATGCATGACAATGCATCCACAAACCAAAAAAAGCTATGCCTTCAATAGCATGGAAGGCAGATAAGAAAAACCTTGCCTTTCAGTGTTAATGGATAATAATTAAGTTAGTTTATACATTTTTTATTTCATTTTAGAAACACAAATCTAACTCGTGAAATGAATATGTGGAACACATTTTGGCCATGACGTTGTTTTATACCTCTGCAGGTCTTGAAGGAAAACTGGAAGACATTGACAAAAGGAAACAAGAGTTTGGACAGAATGTCATCCCTCCTAAAAAGCCTAAAACCTTTTTGCAGTTAGTCTGGGAGGCCCTGCAGGATGTCACTCTTATTATCCTGGAAGTGGCAGCAGTCATTTCTTTGAGCCTTTCTTTCTACAGTCCACCAGATGCAGAAAGACAAAGTGAGTATTTTCTCCACTATGTACCATTTGGCTGAATAATCACAAATCTTGACCGTGTTGGAGGTGGCACAGCCATGTCAACAGTAAAAGTGTTTTTCATTGTAGTTACCTGGTCTCATTGATTAAACAAATGCTCAGCTTAATACTGCGCACACGAGTATCCATATTTGTGCAAATTATGACTAAAGTGATCAAATTCATTGAATTTGAATGATTGTTAGGAAAATATTCATATGGTTTCACATTAAACTTTTCATGATTTTAGATAGATGTTGTATTAAGCATTAGAAAACAATCATGGCAGAAAAGTAAAACTATTTTTTCTCATTTCTGTCAATTCTTTAGTGAAATCTTGGCATATGTTGTCATGGTACTCATTATTAAACATTAGGTTAAGTATCCAAGGATTTAACATGCAACAACATTTTAAATTACAAACAACATTTAACACAGTTGCTTGTAAACACAAATAATTCAACTCAGTTAGGAGTGAGGGGGCTACTATATTGAGGAAAAGTTAAAAAAAATATTTGAAATGAAGCACCTCAATGGATTAATTACACACAAACTGATGTTTTCAAGCTTTTATTTGTTTCAAATAATGTTGCCAAAATCCTTGTTATCCAACTGTAGGCTACATATTAAACAAAATGTTATTGAAGTGACTTTGAGAAAATTACTTTGCCTCATCTCAACAGACAAAAATGTTTACTTGAATATATCGATACATGTATACAAATGGGTAAAAAGCTATTTGGGTTGTAAGGGAGAAGTCGGATTACATTGAACACTTTCAATTTTGGCATTGAGATAAAATTTTCCCTTTAGATTTGAGCATTTATAGCAGTAGGTCTGTCAAGGTCTTTTTTTGTAATATTTCTGTTTAGATTGTGGAAAAGCAGCTGGTAGCGTGGAAGAAGAGGGCGATGCGGAGACCGGATGGATCGAAGGTGCCGCCATTCTCCTCTCCGTGGTATGTGTAGTGCTGGTGACGGCTTTCAATGACTGGAGCAAGGAGAAGCAGTTCCGTGGTCTGCAGAGCCGCATTGAGCAGGAGCAAAAGTTCACCATAGTCCGAGCGGGGCAAGTGACCCAGATCAAAGTGTCAGAGATTGTAGTGGGAGACATCGCGCAGGTCAAATATGGTGAGAAAACACAACTGTATTTGGTAATTAGAGCACAAAGACATGCAAAAATCAGTATGTTCTAGCTGTTGGTTTCAGAAAAGGAAGCTACAATTCTGCTTGAAAAAACATATTTATTGCAAAATTGCTTAGAAAAATGTATAAGTCTTCAAAAATTGTGCAGTGTCCAGAAGAAAAAGATTATTTTTATTTAAAACTTGTAAGACTTTCTTTTCATGTTTCCCCTTTGCGTAAATCAGATCTATGATATAACCATTATGTAACCTACTATGTCCTAATTGGTGTGTGCAGTTATCACCCCTGTGTTGTTCCAGGTGACCTCCTCCCAGCTGACGGTGTCCTAATTCAGGGTAACGATCTGAAGATCGATGAAAGCTCTCTGACCGGGGAGTCGGATCATGTCAAGAAGACTGTCGATAAAGACCCCATGTTGCTCTCAGGTGCATTTCTCCATCCCGGATTGAAAGCTAAGCTCACGCTGATCTGTACTGTCAATACCAGCATTTATCAAGCACTTTTTCCCCCCAAAATACTCGGAGTCAGATTAGATCTTTTAACAGGTTTTCACCTCAATACATTAAAGATAAAAGCCTTACTTTAGATTTTTAACTGGTATGGTACTGACAGAATCAGAATACGTCCACCCTAGAAATGTTAAAGAAAACACTTAAAAAGTATATTTTACAAAGCATTCCTTAGATCATTACTGCATACAGATAACACCTGTGTAGTACTAATTCAAGGCTCCACATGCTGTTCTCCCATGTTCAGTGTTTCCACGGAGCTGTTTGAGTCGTTAAAACCTTTGTCCTTCTAAACAAAAATAGATGTAAGAGCAAATTTTACTCCAAAGGCAGGATACAATTATCACTGGAATCCTCAGAAGGTAATACTTCCTCCAAGCAAAATATTGAATAAAGAGGTGGCCTTCTATCTGTGTATAGCTATCAGCACAGACCCTCAAGCCCAGTCACCCTTTCATGATGCAGCAGGACAAGAATCCACAGCACATCACAGCTATCAATGACTAAGAAAATTATTTTTTGGAGTGGCCAAGCCAAAGTCTGGATTTAAATCTAATTCAGATACTATAACTTACAATCACAAACTTTCTAATTTGCCTGACAACTTTTCTGCAAAGCAGAGAGGGTTACAATTCCTGAGTGGTAATGTTAAAGACCAACTGCCAATGATCGCAAACTCTTGACAAAGCTATTGCTGCTAAAGGGAACAAATTAGGTTTAAGGAGCAGTTATTTGAACAAAATCAGCAAGTGTATTACTCAGGTAATTTTTATCTGATCTTAAGATTTGTTTTGTTGAGCTGAAACATTTCTATGCAACAAAAAGCAAAGTAAACCATTTTTACAGCACTGTATGTGCTTACCTGCAAGTTAAATCTGTGATTATGACCAGGTAAATCTTTAAAAGATACATTGAAATGGGGTTGAATTTTACTCTGTAGAATGTGTGAGGACTGTGTAAAAAGGCAAACCCTTCATATTTATTTTCTTCTGACTGTGAAGCAAATTGCCCTTTGGGTACAATAAAGTATAACTGAACTAAACTAATAGACATTGCAGAAGTTTTAAAAATACAAATCTAAAGGTTTAAGATTTGTTTATTTTAAAAATACGATCGGTCACTCCGAGTTGCATATCAATGCTGCTTATAAACATTTTCTTCAACCCCATTGCTTGCACTAGCTACAGAGATGAAACAGATGCTAAATAAGTCAGTAAAAGCAATTCTCTCCTACATCACATAGTAGATTAGTATTAAAGGCTTGCCCACCTTGGCTTGTGACCGCCTAAGGGAAGGCTGTATTGATTTTGCAGTCAGGAAAAAGTAGAGAGAGTATCTGCTAGTAGATTCTCAACATTAGCAACTTCACAACATGGCAGAGCATCTTCATTGTTCAGCCATGTTAAGGAGTTGCTAATGTCTTGCATTATTTGTGGAGATAGCAAATCAGTTTTGGATTTTACCCAAGAAAGAGAAGCTAAGGAGTTAAGTTAGTTAGTTGTTTGTTCAAAGGCAGTATAAGAGTTGTTTTTCTGTTAGCCAATCAGAGGCGAAGTGTTTTGCATATTATAAAAATTAATGACTAAGACTCATAGGGGCTGATTTATCAACGGTTTGCACTTGTTAAAACCAGCACAAACAGCACAGTGTCGCAGAAAAAACACACCATACCTGATTTACTTACATAACGCAGACAGCATTGCGCCTGTTAAACCAGGAGCAAGACGCACGCTGTATCAATCCAAGCCAAGCAAGGACTAAAATAAGATACAGTTTAGGAAATTGATGACATTATATAAGTACATCATTTTGACCTTTTCAGCTGCAAAAATCTATTTACCTGCCAGACAATAACAGAAAGAATTTCAATAAAAAAGGGCATGCTGGTTTAGTAATCCTTTGAGATGTTTAATAAACTCAAACTCAGAATATTTTTGTTTGGAAATTTGAAAGGAAACAAAATGGCTAAAGATTGTTTGACTTAAGATGGGCTAAACCTATATAAATTTCATTGTTTTGATTTAGGCTGATTTTGATATGATTCATAGATTTAATCAAAGTCCATTTTTAAAGTTTGTGTTCTGGGTTCTTCAGAGTAAGATATTATTTTTTTCTTTTCAGGCACACATGTAATGGAGGGCTCTGGAAAGATGTTAGTCACTGCCGTAGGTGTGAACTCTCAGACTGGAATCATTTTCAAGCTTCTAGGTGCCAGTGAAGATTGCAATGGCAGCAGTGAGGATAAAAAGGAGAAGAAAAAAGAGGAAAAGAAAAGCAAAGACAAAAAAGAGAAAATGAGTAAGTTTGAATGCACCCAAGTACAAAAGTCACCCTCTAACCAGAAAGTAATGTGGTGTCCAAGGACTACTCCTCACATATTCCCTATTGCACAGATCACCCGAAGCAAAGTTGTACACTGTTGTGCAGAAATCTTAGGCTAAGTCTCATTTCCTTTGGATTTTGTCAAATGTACAATCTTTTCTTGTAACATTGTAGGACAGATGCAAGCACTAAAACTTTCGAACTTTTGAACGTTACATAAAGGTATGCTGTGTACCTTCTTTTTTTATTGGTTTCAGTTCAGTCTGTGCAACTAACTATATTTTAGGTGAAAAATTTTCACTTGGAAACTCCTATGAATCGTACAAACATCAAAAAGCTTTTAAATCTAAGAAAGAACAAGCTGACTAAAACTGTATTTTATGCAGTTACTAAGGAAGTATTTATTTTGTGGACTAAAATACCAGGGGAAAAAATACCAGGGATGAGACAGATCTAAAATGTCTGTGATTGGTCAGCCTAACATGAATTCACCAAACCATTGCTACACTAGAAAAAACGTAAAAATTAAAGCTGCAAGCAACCTCAAATGGCCGTTACAGCTTAGTGCCGCTTCGGCCAGTGCCGCAACTGCAGGACTCACACACACCCGCCTTAAGACCAAATCAACACTTCCACTAAGCCTGATGATAAAATCTGCATGAGAAAGTATTCACAGGGCAAGAATGGCAGCTTTAAACCAAAACGACCGAACCTGTGAGGGAAATTAACCCTGGCTTCAACAATCTTTTGAGGAGTCTTGTGAAACTATATACGTTCTGAATTTCAGAATCCTAGTTGAAAGCATTGCTTGACAATGGTTTTTTTAATGATTCGAGGGGCGCTGTGCAGGTATTAGGCCATGCCCATCAAATATTTGCATTCATATATCTTGATAGCCAAAAACAATTCCATGTTGTTAAATTTGGAGCAGATCAGATGATGCATGTGGAAATCAGGGTCCAAACGTATTTCCATGGTGTAACATGAGGATTTGCCATGCTGTAACAGTCACACCCTCTTTCTGTTCAGTGATGGTATGTGATGACAGCAATGAAATATCATACAGCTTTCACCTTTAAGGTTTAAGATAATACACCTTCTGCTTACAAGGCAAAAAGCCATACTTGAAGGCTTACCCCTCATTTCCACTACATGTGCTCCGCTACGCACTTCGCAGCCATTAGATGCCGTCCTTAATTTACACTGCATGCCCCCCATCTCCGCTCCGCGCGGGATTGGCGGAAATACGAAAGTCAGACCAAAACTATTGGAAGACTAATAGAAGACAACACCTTAATCTACTTCTTTGTTTATTATTCTGTGTCAAGATATCTCCACTAGCAGAATGAGCTTCTCTTCATCCATGTTGTCCTCCTGGTTTTCTGTCGTATATGTAGACGTACTTCTTGACCCACACACCTACTACAGGAAATGACAAAATTTCAGAATTAAATCAGTATAAATAAGTTTGGATTTTATTATGTTTGTAAATTATGTATAAATGCATTTAAATGCAACATATATGTGTAATTTAAGCAAGATTATATATAATATAAATATAGCTCTATATTATGCTATATAACTACAGTCAGGTCCATAAATATTGGGACATCGACACAATGCTAACATTTTTGGCTCTATACAGCACCACAATGGATATCAAATGAAATGTACAAGATGTGCTTTAACTGCAGACCGTCAGCTTTTATTTGAGGGTATTTACATCCAAATCAGGTGAATGGTGTAGGAATTACAACACTTTGCACATGTGCCTCCCATTTGTTAAGGGACCAAAAGTAATGGGACAGAATAAGAACCATAAATCAAACTTATACATTTCAATACTTGGTTGCAAATCCTTTGCAGTCAATTACAGCCTGAAGTCTGGAACACATAGACATCACCAGACGTTGGGTTTCATCCCTGGTGATGCTCTGCCAGGCCTCTACTGCAACAGTCTTCAGTTCCTGCTTGTTCCTGAGGCATTTTCCCTTCAGTTTTGTCTTCAGCAAGTGAAATGCATGCTCAATCGGATTCAGGTCAGGTGATGGACTTGGCCATTGCAAAACAGTCCACTTCTTTCCCTTCAAAAACTCTTTGGTTACTTTTGCAGTATGCTTTGGGTCATTGTCCATCTGCACTGTGAAGCGCCGTCCAATGAGTTCTGAGGCATTTGGCTGAATATGAGCAGATAATATTGCCTGAAACACTTCAGAATTCATCTTGCTGCTTTTGTCAGCAGTCACATCATCAATAAATACAAGAGAACCAGTTCCACTGGCAGCCATACATGCCCACGCCATGACACTTCCAGCACCATGCTTGACTGATGAGGTGGTATGCTTAGGATCATAAGCAGTTCCTTTCCATCTCCATACTCTTCTCTTCCCATCACTCTGGTACAAGTTGATCTTGGTCTCATCTGTCCATAGGATGTTGTTCCAGAACTGTGAAGGCTTTTTTAATTTCAATTCAATTCAATTTAGTTTATTTATATAGCGCCATTTCACAACAGATGTCATCTCAAGGCACTTTACAAAAAGAGTTATTACAATACAATGTTTAGTGTAGAAATTACAGAACCACAGAAGATTGCGTCGTGGAATTCTCAGCAATCCCTCATACTGAGCAAGCATGCAGCGACAGTGGGAAGGAAAAACTCCCTTTTAACAGGAAGAAACCTCCGGCAGAACCAGGCTCAGCACAAGCGGGCGAGAAACGTTTAAGAGATAAACGGGTGGGGTCCGCACAGTCTGCCCGGGGGATTCAACCCGGCAGGTAATGGGCGGCCGCACTGTGATCCCCTTGAGGGACCTCTCTCCGGCGCTGGCTGGCCCCTGTGGGGCACATTTCTTCCGCGGCGGTAAGCCGCGACCGGCTCCGGATCTTTACCTGGCTTACATTAATCTATCTCTACCTAGCTACTCTACCTCTTCCTATCTCTTCCTAACTTTTGACACTCTGCCTGACTACTAACATTAACCTGTCTCTTCCTATCTACCTGTCTGACCTGACTCTAACTACCTATAAACATATCTCTAACTGTAAGCTTTGTCAAAGAGGAAAGTTTTTAGCCTAGTTTTAAAGATAGACAAATTGTCTGCTTCACGAACCAACCCTGGGAGCCGGTTCCATAGGAGGGGAGCCTGATAGCTGAAAGATCTGCCACCCATTCTACTTTTAGAAATCCTAGGAACTACCAGTAAACCTGCAGTCTGAGAGCGAAGGTCTCTGTTAGGAACATATGGAACAATCAGGTCTCTTATGTATGATGGAGCTAGATTATTAAGGGCTTTATATGTCAGAAGGAGGATCTTGAATTCTATTCTAGATTTTACTGGGAGCCAGTGAAGAGAAGCTAAAACAGGGGAAATGTGATCTCTTCTTTTAATATTCATCAGAATCCTAGCAGCAGCATTTTGAACTAACTGAAGACTTTTAATTGTATTCTGTGGACTACCTGATAATAGACAGTTACAGTAATCCAGCCTTGAAGTAACAAAGGCATGGACTAGTTTTTCAGCATCAGTCCTGGACAGGATGGTTCTAATTTTTGCAATATTCCTAAGGTGAAAAAAGGAAATCCTACAGACTTCTTTAATGTGAGTTCTAAATGACATATCTTGGTCAAAAATGACACCGAGGTTTTTTGCTTTATTACTGGAGGCTAATTTAATGCCGTCCAGGTGAAGGGGCTGACTAAGTAGTTTCTTTTTCAGAGCTTCTGGTCCAAAGACGACAACTTCTGTTTTATCAGAATTTAGAAGCAAGAAGTTTAGAGTCATCCAAGTTTTTATGTCTTCCAGACATGCCTGTAGTCTACCTAACTGATTGGATTCATCAGGATTTATGGATAGATATAGCTGTGTATCATCTGCGTAACTATGGAATTTTATCCCATGCTGCCTAATTATTTTACCAATAGGAAGCATATATATAGTAAAGAGAATCGGCCCAAGCACTGAACCCTGTGGTACTCCGCAAGTAACTATTGAGGTTGAGGAAGATCTATTGTTTACCTGAACAAACTGAAATCTGTTAGACAAATAAGATTTAAACCAACCTAGTGCTGTTCCTATTATACCGACACTTTGAAGCCTTTCTATGAGAATATTGTGGTCAACAGTGTCAAAGGCAGCACTGAGATCTAACAGGACCAGAATGGTCACCAGTCCATTGTCTGAGGCTATGAGAATATCATTAGTAACCTTCACCAGAGCTGTTTCAGTGCTGTGATGAGCTCTAAAGCCTGACTGAAACTTCTCAAACAGCTCATTATTGTTTAAATGCTCACATATCTGGTGTGCAACTATTTTCTCAAGAATTTTAGATAAGAAGGGAAGATTAGATATCGGTCTATAGTTAATTAAGTCGTTTTGATCAAGAGAGGGTTTCTTAAGTAGAGGTTTAATTACAGCAATCTTAAACTCCTGTGGTACATATCCATTGACTAAGGATAGATTCATTATATTTAAAATTGGAGCAGCGATCAGAGGGAAAACTTCTTTTAAGAGTTTAGTTGGGATTGGGTCTAAAACGCAAGTTGAAGGTTTAGATGAAGCTAATAATTTTAGTACATCACAAAGTTCGGCTGCATTAAAGCAGTTTAAGCATATATTAGGTTCCACCATTTTTGAGGCTGCCTCATTAACTAAGGAGGAAGCAAGCATATTGGGAAGGTTCCCAATTATCTTATTCTTTATGGAGTCTATTTTATTTATAAAGAATTGCATGAAGTCGTCACTGCTTAGAGCTTGGGGAATGGTTGGCTCGATAGAGCTATGATCCTGTGTGAGTTTGGCAACTGTATTAAAAAGAAACCTAGGATTATTTTTATTCTCCTCGATTAAAGATGAATAATATGCTGTTCTAGCTGTGTGAAGGCTCTTTTTATATAGCAATAAACTATTTTTCCATATTAAAAAGGAATCATGTAAATGCGTGGAGCGCCATTTTCTCTCTAGTTTTCTAACATTCTGCTTTAGGGTACGTAGCTCTAAATTAAACCAGGGAGTTAATCTTCTATGGCTAGCCACCTTCCTTTTCAAGGGGGCAACTTTGTCTATTGCCCGACGCAGGGAGGAATTAACGCTATGAACTAAAATGTCAAGTTGTGAGGGGTCACGAGTTAAATCACTGTTTTCTGTTCTGCATTTATAAACTGAGGAAATTAAAGTTGGAAGAGCTTCTTTAAAATTTGCTACAGCGTTGTCTGATAACGTTCTGGTATAATGAAGTTTTCTTTCAGGTTTGATATGATCCATTAGAGTAAGTTTAAAAGTGATAAGGAAATGATCAGACAGGATAGGGTTATGTGGAAAGACTGTTATTTCTTCACAGTCAATGCCATAAGTCAGCACAAGATCTAAAGTGTGGTGACAAGAATGTGTTGGTCCCTGCACATTTTGAGTAAAGCCTATTGAGTCTAGGATAGTGTGAAAAGCTGTATTTAGACTATCACTTTCATTATCAACATGAATATTGAAGTCTCCGACTATAATGACTTTATCAGTGTTTAAAACTAAGTCAGATAGAAAATCTGAAATCTGATCTAAAAATTGAGAATAAGGTCCTGGTGGACGATATAAGACCACAAACAAAAGTGGCTTTACTGCTTTGTTATGTGTATGAGGAAAGCTAAAAACTAGATGCTCAAAGGAACTGTAACTATTATTTTTTTGGAGATTAATTAGTAAATCGGAATGAAAGATAGTTGCTACTCCACCTCCTCGACCAGTACTTCGAGGGACACTAAAGTTTAAGTAGCTAGGGGGAGTTGACTCATTTATTGTGACATGGTCCTCTTCCTGCAACCATGTCTCTGCAAGACAAAACAAATCAATATTATTTTCACAAATTAAGTCATTTACCAAGAGTGTTTTTGAGGGGAGAGATCTTATGTTTAGTAAACCACATTTAATTGATTTGTTTTTATGTTCAGTCCGAGTTTTATTTATCTTTATGAGATTTTTATACTTTGCTCTAGTAGCATTAACTTTTAATTCATTAGTTTTGGGTAGTGGACGGGAAACTATCTCTATAGGGTAGTGGGTGGGTGGCAGTCCCTGTTCCTTGACCTGGACTCTGGGTTCCCTGAGCTGGACTCTGGGTTGTCACGGCTTTGGGGAACTAGAGATAACCCTATCAATGTTCCTGGAAAGAAGCGAAGCTCCGTCCTCGGTGGGATGGATGCCGTCTCTACGTAACAGTCCAGGTTTTCCCCAGAAGGCCCCCCAGTTATCAATGTAGCCCACATCGTTTTCTGGACACCACCTTGACAACCAAAGGTGGAACGAAAGCATACGGCTGTACATGTCATCGCTAGTACGATCAGGCAGGGGACCAGAAAAAATTACAGAGTCAGACATCTTTTTGGCAGCCCTACACACCGAAGCTACGCTAATTTTAGTGACCTCCGACTGCCGTCGCCGGGTGTCGTTGCCACCAGCATGGATAACGATCCTGCTATACCGCCGTTTGTCCTTGGCCAAAAGCTTCAGATGGGACCTAATGTCCGCAGCCCTGGCCCCTGGAAGGCATTTGACGGTGGTCTTTCGTGTCTCTGGAGCCACATTCCTAACTATGGAGCTGCCAATTACAAGAATCGGCCTCTCCTGCTCGGCGGGTGCGTCGCTGAGCGGGGCGAACCTATTGTTCAGAGAAAGGGGCTGGAGGTTGGCCGCGGACTGGGGTCTGGCGCTAGGCTTCCTACGAACCGTCACCCAGCTCGCCTGAGGTCCCGGCTGCACGGGAGCTGTTGGAGGACGGCTAGGTCCTGTCCTAGTTGACTCCGCGCTAGCTACTGCTGGGCCTGGCTGTTCTACAGCGCGGAGCCGGGCCTCTAGCTCAGAAACCCTCGCCTCCAAAGCTACAAAAATGCTGCACTTATTACACCTACCAACTTCACTAAATGAGGCGGAGGAGTAACTAAACATCTGACAGAGAGAGCAGGAAAGAGGAGGAGGTGTAGAGAGAGATGGAGGGACAAGAGAGAAAGCTGCCGAAGCCATGCTAGCCGTAAAGCTAAGCTAACCAAGCGGTACCTTACCTTACCTAAGAAAACAAAGTAATTAACCCAGTAAAACGCTTAAAGAGTCCTAAACCGTGAAGAAAATTAACGTTTTAATGTGTTTCTGTGTTAAGCAACTCAGAAAAAACTTATTGACAGAGAAAGTTAGATCAGTTCAAGAGAGAGAGAAACACCGACTTGCTACAAACGAGTTAGTCACAAAACAGGAAATGACGCGATACGTCTTACCAACGCGATATGTCTCCACTCTTTAGATGTTGTTTGGCAAACTCTAATCTGGCCTCCCTGTTTTGGGGGCTCACCAATGGTTTACATCTTGTGTTGAACCCTCTGTATTCACACTGGTGGAGTCTTCTCTTGGTTGTTGACTTTGACACAGATACACCTACCTCCTGGAGAGTGTTCTTGATCTGGTCAACTGTTGTGAAGTGTGTTTTCTTCACCAGGGAAAGGATTCTTCGGTCATCCACCACAGTTGTTTTCCCTGGTCTTCCGGGTCTTTTGGTGTTGCTGAGCTCACCGGTGCGTTCCTTCTTTTTAAGAATGTTCCAAACTGTTGTTTTGGCCACGCCTAATGTTTTTGCTATCTCTCTGATAAGTTTCTTTTGTTTTTTTCAGCCTAATGATGGCTTGCTTTACTGATAGTGACAGCTCTTTGGATCTCATCTTGACAGTTGACAGCAACAGATTCCAAATGCAAATAGCACACTTGAAATGAACTCTGGACCTTTTATCTACTCATTGTAATTGGGATAATGAGGGAATAACACACACCTGGCCATGGAACAGCTGAGAAGCCAATTGTCCCATTACTTTTGGTCCCTTAACAAGTGGGAGGCACATCATTTGATATCCATTGTGGTGGTGTATAGAGCCAAAAACGTTAGCATTGTGTTGATGTCCCAATATTTATGGACCTAACTGTATAGCATAATATAGCTATGCACACAAAGAAAAATGTAGTCTGTCTTTACTGATTTATTTTGAAAAAACGGATAAGGATATGCATGTTCAGTATCCTGTTATTTGTTGAGATTAACTGTGAACTTGCACCGGGGTCCATAAAAAATCTATTTAATCCTGTTTTTGCTGGAGGGAAAAATGGTGGCCGGCGCCCTGCGCTGCAGCAGTGGAAATGTTGTTTCACTACAATGGGATTGTTTTTGCTGCGAAGGGCGTGGCAGAGCGCAGCACACGTAGTGGAAATTGGGGGATAGCCACGCTTGCATGCTTGAACACAGCAAACTTGTTTTCAAAAAACTTTGATCCCCAATACTTAAGACGATGCTGTTGTTTATACGTGTTTTAGTCAGGAACTTTAAGAAGAGTTTCTTCATATGTGACATGTAAAAATAGCACAAAATGGCATCTTTCATCCAAAATGGCTGACTTCCTGTGAGGCTAGGAATTGGGTTCAACAGAGTTTTCATTGAAGGTCATCACAACTACATGTATCTATTGAATTTCACATTACTATATGATGGCAATGCTTATACCTGATTATATTAATGCTCCTACGGGGCGCTTTGCAGGAATTAGACCATGCCTACCAAATATTTGCATATATATCTATTGCGGGACTGTACCAATATCCATGTTCTTGAATTTGGTGCATATCAAACCATGCAAGTGGAAATCAGAACCAAAAGTATTTCCATGGCATGATGCCAAGCTTTGCCATGCCACCACAGCCTATTTTGTGCAGTCTCATTACTGGTTAAGAACCTACTCATACTTGTTTTTAGTCATAGATCACAAGCAAATTTGTTTATTAGGTAAAAGGAGACAAATATGGACCTTTGAAAGTAAAACCCTTCCTGTTGCGAGGGGGCGGGGCTTAAGGGACGTGAACCAATCAGCCAATAAATGTTTAAAGAATTGGAATGTGATGACAGCCATGAAGTTTCATACAAAGGTGCCCTTCAATGTTTCAGTATATACACGTTGTACATTTATAGCAAAAAGCCTAACTTTGAAGCCTAGCCACACCCACCTGATTTGATGCAGCAAGATTACTTTGAAAACTTTTGATCCCCAATGCCTTACGTCTCTTCTTGATCATTTTGAAGTCTGTAAGTCAAAAATTCTAGGAGGGGTTCGTTCAAATACGATGTGTATAAATGGCACAAAATGGCGTGTTGGATTCAAAATTGCTGACTTCCTGTAGGGTTTGGAAAATGGCTCCAAGATACTTTTTTGTAGGTCCTGAAACACTTGATTGGTATGCGGAATCAAATAGTCTTGTGATAAAGGTTTGGGGCTGTGTTTTTAAGGCTTCTAGGGGGTGCTGTGCATCAATTAGGCCATATCCACCAGATGTTAGCATAAATTTGTCTCCGGGGATGGACTGCTATTCATTACATCGAATCTGGTCCAGATCTGATGAGATTTCTGGACATTATCTATGAGCTGCGCTTCCAGTAAAAAGCTTTCCTGCTCAGTCAAAACTCACTCTTTGTCAGCTTTAATTTCTTTAGTGGATGTGAATCAAGTAACTTTCGTTGACCAGAGACATCACGGCAATTGTAGGCACACACACCAAAAAAGGTCTGTCAATACTTTTGTAAGTGCAAACTTCCTGATGGATATGTACAAGCTAGGCTAACATCTTTGCAATATTGTTTCCTGTTTCTTCTTTCAAGACATGACTTTCAGACACAGTTTATTAGGGCAAACTATTTTTTGACCAGCGCCTGCTTGCAGACAGAGATATATGGTCTCAACACTGACGCTAAAAATAGTTTCCATTTAGAGATTTATCAGTGTTACACCACTTGAAAGCCCTGATTTAGACATTGATATTTTGTCAATGTTTAGATTAAGCAAAATTGCTTGGTTCAGTATTATTCTAAGCCCAGGAATGTGGGATATTAAAATAAAGATAAGTGATGTCCAATATTATTGGCCTACCATTATCAGCCATCATTGGCATTAAAATGTAATAAGTTATCTCTATCTGTTTTTAACTCTTTAAAGGGAACTTTTATTCCTTTCATAAACTGCACACATACTATACATCAAACTCTTCAGCTACGTCTCCTGTCACTCAAAATGTCTAAATATGACAGAATTAAGGTATGGTTTTTGAGATATTTTTGTTTTTTTGGCAAAACTTGCAGTATATGCTGTGGCTTCTGCATTTCTGAGCTAAGCTTGAACGGGGTTAGGTAGATGTGTGCTCGGTTCATATCGGTGTCGAAAATCAAAATTTAGCTTATATCGGTTTTAGATATCATTAAAAAAAGCTGGTATCAAACATCCCTACAAATGATTAGGGGAAAAAATTTGTAAGTCATGACCAGAAAGCCTAACAAAACACTCATAAACAGCTTCATTTAATTAAGTTTTATTGAACTGATATCATCCTTTTTTTTGTTACAATTGTTACGAACCTTCCCCTTGGTGTGCCTCCAAGTCAGAACGGAGGGAAGGGGCAAGGCAGCAACTGACAACCAAAAAAAAGTCACTCGATGCTCAATGACAGTTTAACAACTTTTATTGCAGTTTTGTTTGCTTGGAGGCTGCGTGTACAACTGTGAAGGGAGGGGGAGACAGGGACAGTTAGGTGGTGCCAAAGGAATGAAATTAATAAAAACAGAGCCCATCTACCCTTCTGTCTAAACAAAGAAACCAAACAAAAAGCCTTGCCTAAACTTTCATACAAAATTGATGGTTCCAGAAAACATTACAAGGGTGGCGACCACCTTCTTACCTAGTGTATTTTAAGAGTTTCCACTACGTGATGAGGTGTAAAGGGATCCCCCAGCTTACCTAGTCCACAGCCTCCCTCCACCAAACCTCCAAACAGTAGCAGCTCCAGAACACAAGTGAAGGAATCAGCTTGACTGTGGCAGGTGAAGCAATCAGTCAATCAGCAGCAGCAAAAGAGAGAGTCCTTCATTGCTCTTCAGGGAAGCTTCCTTTTATCCTCTGGATCAGACTCCAATTGGTCCAAGCTGGATAGCCTATAACCAATCCAAGGCCTCCACATCAAGTCTCAGCATTCTGAAAACAGGGAGAGGGGGGGAGAAAAGGAAAAAAAACAAAACAAAAATATCCCCTGCCTGCCGGCACGTAACACCCCCACCCTTATAAGTCCAAACAAAGTGTTTTGGACAAAGAAAACCCTACCATTTCCCAAAGTTATACAACTCTAAAATGCACGCGATAGTGTGTCAGCCAAAACGTTCTCAGACCCTTTTTTATGAATGATCTTCAGATTATAAGCTTGGATGATCACTGCCCACCGCATGAGTCGTTGGTTATGATTGTACATTCTCGAAAGAAAAACCAATGGGTTATGGTCAGTGAAAACCAGTACAGGTTCCACCGTTTGGCCGAGATAAACCTCGAAATGCTGCAAGGCCAAAAGGAGAGCAAGTGTTTCTTTCTCTATTGTAGAGTATTTGCTTTGATGTGAAGTAAATTTTCTTGAAAAATAGCTCACAGGATGATCTATTCCATTTTTATGTTCTTGCAAGAGGACGGCTCCCACCCCTACTGCACTGGCATCAATATCCAGTTTAAACTGTAGTTTAAAGTTTGGCGCAGCAAGAACTGGAGCACATGAAAGCAGTCCTTTTAGACTTTCAAAAGAATGCTGACATTCATCAGACCACACAAATGACTTTAAAGGGCTGGTCAGGGCAGTTAGAGGGGCAGCCACCGTCGAGAAATTTTTACAAAACCGACGGTAAAAACCTGCCATTCCTAAGAAGCGACGCAGCTCCCTTCGGTTGGATGGAGTTGGAAATTTAGAAATGGATTGGATCTTGATATCCACGGGGCACACTTTGCCACCACCCACCTGCTGACCAAGGTAAGTAATGGTACCTTTTCCAAACTCACACTTTCCTAAATTTAGTGTCAGTGTAGCTGAAGAGAGACGCTTAAAAACCTCCCGCAAGGTAGCCAGGTGGTCATTCCACACCCTGGAATAAACCACTATGTCGTCTAAATAAACCCGACAGTTCGGTACTTCTCCAAGCACCTTATTCACCAGTCTTTGGAAAGTAGCCGGCGCGTTACATAGACCAAATGGCATCACCGTATACTGAAAAAAGTCATCCGGTGTTACAAAAGCGGAGATCTCTGAAGCTCGGGGTGTTAAAGGAACTTGCCAGTATCCCTTTAACATATCCAGCTTAGTGACAAACTTAGCTGGACCAATTTCATCAATGCAATCTTCGATGAGTGGTAACGGATAGGCATCAGGAACAGTAACAGAATTTACTTTACGAAAGTCTGTGCAGAACCTAGGACTCCCATCAGCCTTTATATCCAACAAGCAGGGAGAACTCCATGAGCTTGAACTGGGAACAGCCAGCCCATTACAAACCAGATATTCCACTTCCTTTTTAATTACTTCCCTTTTCACTGGATTAACGCGATATGCACGCTGTTTAATAGGTGCAGGGTTTGTAAGAAGAATATCGTGAGAGATTACCTGAGTTTGGGTAGCGACATCCCCAAACAGACCTTGAAAATCCAGGATTAGTTTCTGCACATCTGCAGCTTGATCACCTGTCAAATGTGACAAATAGTAAGACAGTTTTGACAAAATCTCACTATTGCTGAGTTTCACCCCTTGGGGTATGTCCTTAGGCATGTTTTGGTCGTCTCCACTATCCTCAACAGTTGGATCTAAAACAACACATGCCACAGGGGAAATAACACCCTTTCCACCCTGATTGGTTGAACTTCCCTCACCACTCCTTGAGTGATACCTCTTCATCATGTTAACATGACACATTCTAGTCCTACGACGGCGATCAGGAGTTTTAACAACATAGTTTGTCTCACTTAGTTTCTGTTCAATCACGTATGGACCAGAAAATTTTGTGTGCAAGGAGGAACCAGGTATTGGCAACAAAACTAGTACCTTATCTCCTGGACAAAACCTGCGCGTCACAGCTTTTTGGTCATAACGTCTTTTCATACCATCCTGCATGGAGGTTAAAGACTGTTGAGCCAGATCACGAGCAGACTGAAGCTGCTGCTTCATCTTGTTTACATACTCAGGAATATGTTTAAGAGTTTCTGAGGGTTGGATCAACATCTCTTTAAGAACAGTCAAAGGCCCTCTCACCTTATGTCCGAACACTAGCTCAGCTGGACTATACCCTAAAGATTCTTGAACTGCCTCCCGGGCTGCGAACAACAAAAATGGAATCCCTTCATCCCACTCATGTCCTGTGTCTAGACAATATTTTCGCAACATAGCCTTAAGGGTTTGGTGGAACCTCTCTAATGCCCCCTGGCTTTCAGGATGATAAGCGCTTGAGGTCACATGCTTAATCCCTAAGCCCTTGAGTACTTGGGCAAAAGTTCTTGATTTAAAGTTGGTCCCCTGGTCTGTCTGAACCACTTGGGGAAGTCCAAAAACAGAGAAAAACTTTACCAAGGTTTTAGTAACAACAGCCGCTGTGATTCGTCTTAGGGGAATTGCTTCTGGGAACCTTGTCGAAGCACACATGATGGTTAACATAAACTGATTTCCACTCTTAGATCGTGGTAGTGGACCTACACAGTCTACGATCACCCTTGTGAACGGTTCCCCCATGACTGGGATAGGTGTCAACGGAGCTGGAGGGACGGTTTGATTTGGTTTTCCAGCAACTTGACACACATGGCAAGTCCTACAGTAACTTGAAACATCAGACTTCAGGCCTGGCCAGAAGAAATGGTTGAGTACCTTATTATAGGTTTTTGTGATACCCAGGTGACCTGACAGTGGACTATCATGTGCCAGGCTCAGTACCTGATAACGAAATACCCCTGGAACCACTACTTGATGAACAACGTTCCAGTCGCTTTTTGGATCGGCAACCCAACGTCGAAGTAGGAGACAATCATCCACAACAAATGCCAACTTTCTCTTTTTGGCCTCCTCCTGAGGATGAACAGCAGACCAACATTTTGAGAGAGAGACATCTTTTTCCTGGGCTTCAATGAACTCTTCCCTAGAGGCGAGCAAGGTTATGTTCACTGGATCAAAGAGTGAATGGCTCTTTTTAGATGTTTCAGAGCTCCCTTCAATCACAGCCTCAGACATTTCTGGGGACCTTCCTGACACCAAAAAAGAGTCGGACAAGTCAGGCCCATACCTCTTTATGTGAGCCCTTGTCACCATGCAAGCAGGAAAAATATCTATAGATACGTCTGGTTCTGCTACTATGCTTACATCTGGAGTCCTTAGTACCTCAGGCACAGGGAAAACCTTTCCACCAGCCAAATCATTCCCCAGAATGAAATCTACCCCCCTTATGGGCAAGGTAGAAACAACTGCCACTCTGTAAAAACCTTGAACAAGGGAAGAGGTTACATGCACATTATGTAGAGGGACACACAACATGGACATCCCAATTCCTTGAATAACAACGTTTATTCCACAAGATGTTTTGTCAGATAAGGGCAGAATTCCCTGCCTAATGATAGACTGAGACCCTCCTGTGTCTGTTAACACTGTGACTGATCGGGCATCGCTCGGGTCTCCAGTCACAGACACCGATCCTCGCACAATGAATGGCTGGAAGCAAGGATCGGGTCCATTTGCTTTAACCGCATCCAACTTTGGGTGTACTGAAGGTGGAACTATCTTTAGTAATCCCACCCCAGCAGCTTGCCTGGGACCCCCTTTTTTTTTCAACTTAAAACAGTCTGCAATTACATGCCCCTTTTTTAAGCAGTAGGTACACTGCGGCACCTCCCGAGACGCTGAAGGTGGTTTCTGGGTTCCAGTTTCCTGTTTACCAGGCTTTGGTTTTGGTGATTGCCTTAACCATCCTTTTACAGGGTGCTGGGGAGAAACAAAGAGACTCTTATGTGTCAACATAAATTCATCTGCCAAAATAGCTGCCTTTGAAAGAGTAGCTACTTTGTGCTCATTTAAACACATTACCATATTATCTGGTAAAGCATTTTTAAAATCCTCAAGTAGAATTAGCTGACGGAGAGACTCGTAATCAGCCTTTACGTTGCTAGCAGTACACCATTTGTCAAAGAGTGCCGTCTTTTCCCGGGCAAACTCCACATATGTTTGGCTACTAGACTTTACATGGCTTCGGTACCTCTGACGGTAAGCCTCTGGCACCAACTCGTAGGCCCGCAATATGGACTTTTTTAATACCTCATACTCCATCCCATCCTCCGTGGACAGAGACGAGACAACATCCTGGGCTTTCCCCACCAGCTTACACTGCACGAGTACGGCCCACATCTCCTTAGGCCAGTCCAATGCGACTGCAATTCTCTCAAATGCAGTGAAATAGGAATCAACCTCAGTCTCTCTGAATAGCGGCACCAGAGCAATACTCTTGCCGACGTCAAAACGGGGTTTCTCAAGGGTAGCCTGCAGAGAGTCAGGAGAGGTGGAAGGTTTAACCACACTTTGAGACAACTTGACGGCCTCTACCTCAAGCCGTCTCAACGAGATTTCCTTCTCTGCTTGGATTTCCATTTTCCGGACCTGGAGCTCATACTCCATCTGCCGCACCTTCTCCCGCTCTTGTGCTTCCATCTGGAGACGGGCTAGACGCACCTTGAGTCGGGTGCTGCCATCAGACCTACTGAGCTCAGGAGAGACCGGGTTAAAACAAGGTAAGGTTCCGGGGGCACCCTTTGGTTCCTCTGCCTCTTTTGACGGAGTCCTCATTTCAGCTGCCTTGACTGGAGAACCACTTAGCACCTCACTAGACAGGCCAGGCGCACCCTCCAAGGCAGAGTCCTCAAGACCTTTTCTCTCCACCCGTTTCTGCAACAGCACATTTTTAATTTTTTTCTTTTACATCCTGCTTGCTTCCTCACCGCAACACCAAAGTAGTCTGCTAGGCGGAGCAGGTCCTCCTTACGGCACAACTCCAATTTTTCACAAGTTGGTGTCTGTAGGAAATCCTCTAAATCAAAACTTGCCATTAGGTCCACCAAATGTATTTTAATATGGTTGTCCTTGGCTCAGGAAACGTATCCAGGACGAGGCCCCACTTGTTACGAACCTTCCCCTTGGTGTGTCTCCAAGTCAGAACGGAGGGAAGGGGCAAGGCAGCAACTGACAACCAAAAAACAAAGTCACTCGATGCTCAATGACAGTTTAACAACTTTTATTGCAGTTTTGTTTGCTTGGAGGCTGCGTGTACAACTGTGAAGGGAGGGGGAGACAGGGACAGTTAGGTGGTGCCAAAGGAATGAAATTAATAAAACAAAACAGAGCCCATCTACCCTTCTGTCTAAACAAAGAAACCAAACAAAAAGCCTTGCCTAAACTTTCATACAAAATTGATGGTTCCAGAAAACATTACAAGGGTGGCGACCACCTTCTTACCTAGTGTATTTTAAGAGTTTCCACTACGTGATGAGGTGTAAAGGGATCCCCCAGCTTACCTAGTCCACAGCCTCCCTCCACCAAACCTCCAAACAGTAGCAGCTCCAGAACACAAGTGAAGGAATCAGCTTGACTGTGGCAGGTGAAGCAATCAGTCAATCAGCAGCAGCAAAAGAGAGAGTCCTCCCCTGCTCTTCAGGGAAGCTTCCTTTTATCCTCTGGATCAGACTCCAATTGGTCCAAGCTGGATACCCTATAACCAATCCAAGGCCTCCACATCAAGTCTCAGCATTCTGAAAACAGGGAGAGGGGGGGGAGAAAAGGAAAAAAAACAAAACAAAAATATCCCCTGCCTGACGGCACGTAACACAATATTAAAGTTAAAGAGCTTTATTCATTTTAGAACTGAAAACTGAGAAATGTGCATTATAGTAGTAAGTGTATGATATATTTACATATTTGTGCTGTAGTGGCAGATAGAGAACAAGGTATGTGTTATATGTATGAGCTATAAAGGCTGTAGACTGATAGAAGACTTGATCATTATTGAAGGAGACAAAGATCGGTTTGTTTTCATGAAAGAAAAATCGAATTTTGATTTTGATTTCCAACCGGATCTACTACATCATCATGCAGCAGCAGCATCATTTCTATCACAATCTCAGATATGAGAGGCTGACAGAATATCTCACAGAAAGATGAGAACTGGGGTTTAACTACTGTTGTCCATCTCTACTCCCTATGCGCCTCAGGATCTCCTGACCCCACTCTAATTTTACGTTGGCTAACACTGTTGAATTGAGGCCGTTCCCAGTCTCTATTAATCCTAGCCCTATCAGTCCTACTACTATCAGATGACAATGGATAAAAGGAGATGGATAAAAACTGAGGGTTAAGATATCTATGTTCAAGTCTAAAAATGTTTTTTAATATATTACATTTTTCTGATTAACTATTCTGTCTTTTTACAGGTAAAAAGGAGGACAAAAACAAGAAAGGTAGGCATTACATCAGTGTTTCATATTAAACAGTCAGACAGGCCGTTTATGCATGTGTGTGATTGTTTTGAACTATTTCTCTTAAAATCTAAAACCTGAACAAACCCAGACGTGACTCAAGCTGTTTCATATGTGGCATATTGGTTTTGGCTTATTGACTGATTGCAGCTTGGTCTGAAATGTTTTTCTTACCGTCAGTTTAGTTTTACTGCACCCTTTGTAAGCACCCAGGGTAAAGATGTGTTGAATGCCTTAATTGCAGCAAGAAAATTCTGGGTTTGAATTTCAGCCTTGAATTTCAGAGTTTGCATGTTCTCCCTGTCCTGTGCATGTGTGGGTCATACATGAATGTTACGGTAATTTATCTCTCTAATTTTCCCTGTAGTGTGAGTATGTGCGCAGTTACCAAAATAACTGTTTGAGATCGGCACTAGCATATCACTAGGACCTTTCTTCTTCAGCAAGTCTATGCCCTTTATTTACTCTGCATCTTTCCTGATCAACCTGAAAAGATAAAGGTATTTGGATGTGGTAATTCACCTCATATGTTAGAAAATCCAACTTAAATTTTGGTAAATGTTTTAAAGTCGTAAGGAGAGAAAAACATGCAAGGAACAACAATTATTAATAAACCTGATAATACACATAATGTCCATCTGAAAATATGAAAGCTCCTGCTGGGGGTGACTGTGGCTCGGTGGGTGGAGCAGTTTGCTTCCATTTGGAGGGTTTTAGGTTCAGTTCCAATTTCCGCTCATCACATGTCACTGTGCTCCTTGCCTAGTGATCTGTGTATTGGTGTATAGATGTGTGTGAATGGGTGAATGTGGTTCCACTGTAAAGCGCTTTGCATGGTGAGCATGATTAGAAAACTCATATTCATTTCCATAGAGCAAAACGGTGCGGCTTGTTGTTGTGTGGTCCATTATTTTATGGCCTGCGATATTCAGGAGAGCATTTCCACCAGCAACTGGACTCCTACTGGGTGGGTGGGGTTGTTCTGTACTAGTGTGGCGAGAACTGTAACGCAATAAAACATGACGATTAAGTCAAGATAGTTTTTGTTTCTTTCTTTACACAAACTTTTGTCGCAGTGTTTAAGTGGGTTACGTGCAGCAAAGAAAAACATGTTCCTTGAAAAGTCAGATGAGATGAAAAAAGAGCACTGGTGTTTTTGCCACGTGATTGAGCAAGCAGTGATGTTTTTTATTCCCCCAAGCAGAGGAATATGTTTTATGACACGAGTAACTTCGCCCTAACCGTGCCTGATCTTTGTCTTATAGACCTATGGGCTGCTTTTGCAATAGTCAGCTCAGTGGAAATGAGCCCAATGACATCTTTTTACGCTTCTAAAGCCTTTTGAAGGAGAAATAGGCCACAAAATCACAGATCGTTCCTCAACATCAAGAGTACGCACGCAGTGCTTTTCCACATATTCATCCTTACTTCATACTGAACCATAAGGCTGGACGATATAGAATAAGTCATACTGATCGATATCGATAATTATCGATAAAAATCACATAATGTAAAAAATATATTTTAAGTGCTTTAAATATATTTTAAAACCTGGGTGTGATTTAAATTCACACCCAGGTTCTTCACTTGTAAAGAAGGATTAAAACACAATGATTGTAGTTTTGGTATAAGCTTCTCCCTCTGAGCTTCAGGACCGATAACTAAAACTTCAGTTTTGTCCTGGTTGAAGTGGAGAAAGTTTTCTGCCATCCAGGATTTAATGTCTAGAATGCAGTTAAAAAGTGCATCCATTGGCCGTGTGTCATCAGGAGACAAGGAGATGTACAACTGTGTATCATCAGCATAACTGTGAAAGTTAACTCCATGTCTCCTGATAACACTGCCAAGAGGGAGCATATACAGGTTAAAAAGCACTGGGCCTAAAATTGAACCCTTGGGGAACACCACATGTGATCTTATGGACCATAGAGGAACAGGTATCTAAACTCCCCATAAAAGTCCTGTCTGTAAGGCAGGATGAACAGCATCAGAGAGGCCGATCTGTTTTAAACGGGTTAAAAGAATAGTGTGGTCTACTGAATCAAAGGCAGCGCGTAGATCCAGTAGAACCAACACTGTCACCCTATGGGCATCCTAATTTACTCTCAAATCATTTAAAATCTTCAGAAGGGCCGTCTCGGTGCTGTGGTTTACCCTAAAACCAGACTGAAATTTATCTGACATTGTGAATGTTGATAAAATAAAGTTGATTTAAAACAAGCTTTTCTAGAATTTTGCTTAAAAATGGCAAGTTGGATACCGGTCGGAAGTTGTTTAAATCATTAAAATCTAAATTGGTCTTCTTCAACAGGGGCCTCACCACCGCCTGTTTAAAAGTGGCAGGAAGACCCTTGTCTGAAGCGAGCAATTCATTAGGGTTTAAAGCTCCTCTCTAAAATAATCATAAAATTGTTTAAAAATTGTTTAAAAAACCTTGTGGGAATAGGGTCCAGAAAACACATGTGGTGGGCCTCAGTGAGGCCCACCACATGTGTTTCTGGAAAGAATTAGAATCGCTATTCAAAATATTAGAAATAGCAGAAAAGAGAATTTTAGGATTATTTTTGTTTTCTGTGATGATTTTGGAAAAGTAATTGTTTCTGGAGTTTCTAACTGCTTATGTGTATGATTTTAATTGTTCAGTGTAAATTTGCTTATTTATTGGGTTTTTATTTTTCCTCCATCTCCTCTCTGCCACCCTGCAAGTTCTCTTTGGCTGTTTTAGGTTTTCCTTTCTCCATGGTGATGCATGTGTAGTTTTTTTTATTTTGGATGGGGCAAGCAAGTCCAGAGCAGATTTAAGTCTACTGTTAAAATCATTTTAAAATAAAATCACAGGGGGCTGATAAATTGATAGGAGGGATCTCTTTAAAAGCTTCCCGAAAACCAGCAGCCACTTTAGGGGTTAGATGGCATTTCATTACAGTTCTGACAGACGCTCCCTGCTGAATAACACTGGTAATGTTAAGAAACAAACAGTAAAGATCTGAGACTGCTAGATCCAGAACAGAGGACAAACCGGTGGACAGGCCATACGTGATGACCAAGTCCAGAGTGTGTCCTCTGTTATGAGTCTGCTGCACAACATGTTAAATAAAATCCATATAATTCAATATGTTTAAAAAATATACGGCAAAGGGGTTTAAAGGGTTATCTATGTGTAGATTAAAATCACCAGCTATAATAATTCAATTAAAGGAGTTATGTAAAATTGATAAAAATCTGAAAATTCTTTAATAAAAAGTGCACTGTGCTTCGGAGGCCTATAAAGTGTAACACATAAGATCTGAGGAATGCTAAAAACAGCTGTACTGTACTCAAAAGTGGTAAAATTCTCAAATAAAACAGGTTTTGCAGAAAGAGTTAAGGAACATATAAAAGCGGTTCCGCCTCCTTTTTTTCATTGCTGGTTGAAAACATAAAATTAAAGTTTGGTGGAGAGGCCTCTGTCAGAACAACAGGAGCATCTGTAACATCTGAGCCTCTCACCCATGTTTCCGTTTATCCGGAACAATGTCCTCTGCTGCTGCCTTGTTGTGACGTCTGAGCACGGCGAAGTTACAGTGATGGTTTGGTTAAGGGCTATTAAAAAATTCTGTTCTCAAATTATTTCATCCTTTTTGTGGTTTGAAAGGAGAGAGGGGTTGCTGACAGAGCTGCGTGGGTAATTGTTAATTTTTTTCTATCAAACTTTTTTATCAACCCCTTTTTTTTCTATCGCACCACACATCTATCGATCGATATGTATTGCTATCAAATTATCGTCCAGCCCTACTGAACCAGCCTTGCATGTTTGGTGCTTAAACGTAGCTTGTTGGTTTCACTTGACCATGGCACACAGCTTCATGTAAATCCACAAACTTCAATGTATTTTATTTGGATTTTATGTGAAGGGGCAAAACTATGCTGGGCATAATGTTGAACTAGAAGTAAAAAGTTTGGATGGTTTTAATGTCATTACAAAAAAAGATCTGATAGGTGTGAAGTGTATTAGTCTCATTTAGCCCCCTTTACTCTGATTACTCCACCCAAGGCTTTCCATGACCAAAGGGGTCACCTTGCAGTGAGCGCCATTTCGAATGTGTCTGAAATTACACAACTGACTCTTTTCAGTGAGGAGCAGGAGCAGTTCTGCTTTATGGTATGCCAAGGACATGAAAGGACATTTTCTGGGCCATTTCAGGAACCATCTGAGTACCAGTCATGGGTATGTACTCAAAACTGCTGGGCAGGAGCTTTCATAAAGTCATGCTGATTGGTTGTAACTCAGTGGGAAATTATATTAGTAGATGTCACCCAACAACTGACTTGCATTGATAATTCCCAGATCCCTTTATCCATCTCTCCCTCCATCCTTCCATCACATATGAATGATGTCACAGTGTTTGAACTACTCTGCCTGAAGAAAAGACTAACTATCAACCCAAAGGAAGCTTACCAACTTTTTCCTGGTAAAGAGCCATGGCTTTCAACTTTGGCATTGCACACACAATTCTTGATTTGTTCGTATAGAGTCCAGATGGTCCTTAAAATCACCACCAAGACCACATACATCCATGGCACTCACCACAAAATGTCTCATTAAACATGATCATAAGTGAAACAAAAAACAAAAACTAAACTTCCATATTACCTTGAGCAGTTCCAGGAGCAACTGGTCCACTTTTTCCCACGATCAAAACAAAAGTAACACAGCTCTTCTAAAATCTAAGTTTACAATCAGTAGGAGCCTCTTTTCCATAAACCTCGAGTACTCTTTACCCTAAATGGTTGGAAGTGTTGTCCCTTGGTAATCGGACCCCACTCTCTGATGTTCTAAAAAAAATGGGACTACCCCTTTATTCTGCCTCTTGTCCTCATCCTCCATGCAACAGTTTGGGGTTGATGCCTTAATAATCTCAGAAGGAATCTTTTCCCCCTCTGGCGTCCTGCCACAGGGGAGCTTATGATCTACCTCAGCGATGTCTGCCACAGTAATGGTTCTAATTCTTTCCATCACCCAACAATATACTCAGTCCACATCTTCAGCTTCCCTTAGGCAACTAAACAGTCTGGATGGGCCCTTCTTCGACCTTCTGAGCTGTTGAAAAATTTACTAGAACGTCTTCCTCCATAGCTCCTCAGATTTCCTCACATGGCCAAGTGGTTTCCTTTGCCACCACAGAAACCACAGTCCTTTCAGCCACATGGCTGTCACACGTCTATTAATCCAGTTGTCTCTGCAGCTTGCAATGGAAAAGGTGAATCCAGGAAGGTCTCTCAGCAATCTTCACAGCAATGGGAGTGGCTAGCAAAACTTGAAAGGGTCTCTCCCACCTTGGGCTGGTCCAGTTTTTTCTTTTAATGATTTTTATGAAGACCCAATCTCCAGGTTTTATGGGCTCCTCAGGGTCCTGTAAGACAGAATGAGAGACAGGCAGACTGTGTGCATTTTGTACTTCTTTAGCTAAAATGGTTCTTTTCATATAATCTGCTAAAGTGAGTTCTTCATCTGCTTTTTGTAAATCTGGTTCTACTATAAGGCCTTCCATAAATGATTTCAAAAGGAGTCAGGCCTTGGTTTGTTGGAGTTATTCTCAAGTATAGTTTAACTAAATCCAGGCATTCTGGCCATGGTCTTTTAGTTTCTTCCATACACCATCCTTAGGGCGCTTTCACATGGTACGGGAGTCCGTACTCTGGTACGGTATTTGGTCAAAATCCACTTATTTCGTACCATGTGAACACAGACTGTACCGTGCCAGAACACGGCCAGAGAGACCTGCCTTGGAGGTAGTATCCGAGTCCAGGTACGAGCGGCCACGTATCATGTGAACACAACGCGTACTCTGGCCGTACTCAAGACAATAGACGCGCTCCATGCGGAAATGACGACATCGCCGGCCGAAATTACAGAATCACCTCGCGACCATACAAATACCAAAACAACGCGATTCAAGCATCCCACAGCAACACAGCAGGTTACAAAACGGCGGGTTTACTACAACACTCACCCTGTAGATGGCTTCAGGTAGCAGCTGACCAGTAGACCAGTTTGTTTACATTCTAGGCTGTCGCTCGTTTTATGACGTCGGTACTTCTCACTCCCTTGTTTGTTGGAGAACTAAGACTTATTTGTATACCGCCACCTGCTGTTTATTTGTAGTAAAAGACTGGATCCCAATACGGTCAGAGATCCGTGACATGTGAACAGAAAAAATTAGCATTTTCTCTGGCCGTTTTCTGGTACGGCCACACATGTGAAAACGGCCTAAGTCTGCTTTTAATAGTGCCGTTGTTTCTTTCAACCAATCCAGCACTTTGAGGATGATAAGCACAGTGATTTTTTAACTTGATGTCTAAATGAGCAGCCATGTTTTGGATTACTTAATTTACAAAATGTGGGCCATTATCTGAGTAGATTGTCTGTGGTATGCCATGCTTAGCAATGATTGTTTTGCACAGAGCTTTTGCTACTGCAAAGGCATCATTTTTAGCAGTTGTAATGATTTATACCCACTTGGAAAATGCATCAATGATAACCAAACAATATTTGTAAGATCCACTTTGTGTTAGTTCTATAAAATCCATGTGGATTGTATGAAATGGATAAGTTGGTTGAGGAAACTGTCCTCTTTTAGGTCTCATGTTGCCTTGAGGATTGTGTTTTACACATGTTATACAGGACCTACAAAAGTTTTTTAAGTAGGTTTCAAGATTGTATGTTGTGAAATGCTGCCGTATCAGGTGTGTCATCCCCCCTGTTGACACGTGGCACAGGCCATGCATCAAAATGGCAGCAGCTTTGAACAATGGTTTGGGTAGGATGGGTTTATTATTTACAACATAAAGTCCATTTTCAGACAAAGTGCACTTTTTGTCTTCCATAGTTGTTTTTACATTGATTGTTTGATTTACTTATTTTAATTATTACGTTTTAAGACACACTTGTATTTTACTGTTTTACTATATCCTTTTTTTAATGTTATAAGTTATTTTATTATCCATTTCAGCTTTTGTCATCTTAATCCATCAAGCACTTTGATTTATTCTTTCTGCAGCAAAGGTGCCATATAAATAAAATTCCGACTTGTTTTGATTTAACTGTTCCATTACAATTTTATCCTAGCCTAATTTATTACTTCCCTGTGGATGAAAAGTAAAATAAAGATATTTAAGTACCTGTCTGTTACAGGTGTGCATTAATAAGGAATATACCCTTTGGATTCCTTAGGTGTTGAATTTGCTATTAAAAATGCTTCTCCCAACTCACCAGCCAGGAAAACTTGTGTTATAGGCCCAGTTCTTCCTTCCACCCAACTTTCAAAATGTTCTTCTTTTTTTTGAAAACACATCTGAGTCTTTATCATTCTATACTTTATCAATTCAATGCCTTTCTCTATTTTTTCAATTTGATAAATGTCTCTTCCATCTCATGTGTATATTAAATATTTATAAAGATTGGCCATTGCAATGTTTTATCAACACATCTTTGTTTTTTTGTTTTGTTTGTTTTTTCAAGTGATTTAACCATTCTATATTTATTTCTAAGAAAATTCTGTTTGCTTTAAAATCTGTCCTTTAAAATATTAAAAATACAAGCTGTATTGATAGTTAGCCAGACTTAATCCTGTTTTAGAAACCCACTATATACATATTTTAAACATTACTCAGATTTAGGCACAATCCTCCATTTTACGATTTGGTGGTCTGTTAGTAACGATGGCATTAACTAGTATCACTTCCCTTTTTTGTTACTGTCATCCTCAGAAATTAACCCTGAACGACAGGCTTTTACTGTTTAAGGGTGTTTGTGTTTCAATCTTATTTGATGTTGTTTGGGGAGGGGGTGCTTTCTGATGCAGCTACATCTCGTTCTGCATTGGGGTGATTAAAAAGAAAGTATTCTCTTGAATTTCTGAACGTTGTTACCCTATTGGTGATAAGCTCACAAATCTGGTCATTTGTGAGGATTTTTCTTCTCTTTCCAGGGGATTCTAATTTCCCTAAATTTGCTTTATTATCCATTGAAGAACCCTTCTTCTTTTTGCTCAAATCAATAAGATGACAGTAAATTGTGATCGTTAAAAGTACAAAGAACGACCTATAAATCCAAATTTACTTAAATTTATAAGGTATTTGTATGTATCTAATTCTTAATCCTCTCTCTCTTCTTTATGATTTACCTCCTGGTTGTTTTCAAGACGTCCAACTTTTCCGTTTAAGTCGCTCCTCCGAGACGTTTATTTTTCGTTCTATTTTTTCATTCACCGTTAATCTTAAGAGCGAATGCCCCAAGCCGAAGTTTAGTAAAGTTAAAAAGGTTTATTAACTGATGTTTAGATTCTCATTAAGTTATTTTTATTCAGAGATTTATACCGTTCTGTAAAAAAAACGAAGAATCTCGAACATAGTCTGCTCCCCCGGTGCCGCTCTGTAGATTCCAACAGACAGTATAAAATCCCGAATACTCGATAATCAGTGGCCACAGAAAACCTTTTGTTTACATATCTAAATGTGGTTTTGTTTCAAACTTGTTTTTCAGGTCAAAATTGTAAATACCTTCCTCAGAGCACCTCCGCCGTTTCTCGCACACCAACCTGGGTCAAAAATGTGAATACCCCCTGTTACACCAGACTGTGCAGCTTCTCCTCTGCCAACCGACTCTTCTCCATGAATTAGATTGAACGAACACCGTCCGTATGCCTACCCAACTACAAGCAAACAGTAGCAAGTCCCTCCAACAAGACCGCAATTCACACCCGACACTTTTAATGACTGCTCTGAATTGAACAACGACTTGTCAGCCTGAAGCCAGAAGGAGAGGATCCCCCAACAGCAACAAGCTTCCCACTGAGCTACAATCCTTTCTATGTTAAAATAAATATATACAGTATATATATATATATATATATATATATATATATATATATATATATATCACTGTACTTATCTACCACCACACACACTTATATATTTATATATTTTTAAATAATAGTTTATACTCAAGTTTTTTAATTGTAATAGTCCTTCCTAGTTCCTGCTTTCACACAAAGCTGAAATCTCACACACACACACACACACACACTTTTCTCCGTTATTCCTGATTATGCTAAAACACCACAAGCTCCCTGCTATTCTATCCAAGAGAATTATTTTATGAATGGGTATTATTAAAACGCCTGGTTTGATGAAAGGGGGTAGGATTAGGCATCTGTAAATAATATTTTGGATCGTATAGTTTTGAGTTACTCTGTGTGGTCCTAATTTTAATGTCTATTTTTGCACCTATATGTTGGGCTACTACGTAAGCCGTTAATCTAAGACAGTTTTTCCATTCACGTCCACAGGAGACGGTCCTTGCAGTGTCCTGTATGTATACACCGTAAGGTTTCAGGTTGGAGTGACATGCACAGAACTTGTGTATCGTGTCTGTCTTACTTGGCCCACTTAGAGTGCGGCACAGATTTTGATTCTGCCAGCACAGGAGTTCTTTATTTCCCAGTGAGGTGGTTTTTTTTACATTCGCAAATCTAAATCCATTACAACCTTGTGATTCTTAACTCTTCTCTTCTTCTATCACAACAGTGTTGTGTTTTCGCACTATTATTTTTTCACAAGGCTTAACACCTGACCCGTGTCAGAAGGTTTAAAGCGTCCTTAAATCCTAAACAGCAGAATATACCCTTACTGTCTGATTGCTTTAATGTAAAAGGTGCAAAATGTTTGAAGATTCCTTTTATATAGCAATAGACTATTTTTCCACACTAAATAAGAATCCTGTAAATGCGTGGAGCACCATTTTCTCTCAATTTTTTAAACATTCTGCTTTAGGGTACGTAGCACTAAATTAAACCAGGGAGCTAATCTTCTATGTCTAGCCACCTTCGTTTTCAAGGGGGCAACTTTGTCTATTGCCAGACACATGGAGGAATTAACGCTATGAACTAAAATGTCAAGTTGTGAGGGGTCAGGAGTTAAATCACTATTTTCTATTGTACTTTTATATACTGAGGAAATTAAAGTTGGAAGAGCTTCTTTAAAACTTGCTACAGCATTGTCTGATAACGTTCTGGTATATTGAAGTTTTCTTTCAGGTTTAAAATGGTTAGAGTGAATTTAAAAGTGATCACAAAATGATCAGACAGGATAGGGTTATGTGGAAAGACTTTTATTTCTTCACAGTCAATGCCATAAGTCAACACAAGATCTAAAGTGTGGTGACAAGATTGGGTTGGTCCCTGCAGATTTTGAGTAAAGCCTATTAAGTCTAAGATAATGTTAAAAGCTTTATTTAAACTATCACTTTCACTATCAACATGAATATTGAAGTCTCATACTATAATAACTTTATCAGTGTCTAAAACTAAGTCAGATAGAAAATCTGAGATCTGATCTAAAAATTGAGAATAAGGTCCTGGTGGACGATATAAGATTACTGCTGTATGTGTATGAGGAAGGCTAAAGATTAAATGCTCAAAGGAACTAACTATTATTTTTTTGCAGATTAATTAGTAAATCTGAATGAAAGATGGTGGCTACTCCACCTCCTCGACCAGTACTTCGAGGGACACTAAAGTTTAAGAAGCTAGGGGGAGTTGACTCATTTATTGTGACATGGTCCTCTTCCTGCAACCATGTCTCTGCAAGACAAAACAAATCAATATTATTATCACAAATTAAGTCATTTACCAGGAGTGTTTTTGAGGAGAGAGATCCTATGTTTAGTAAACCACATTTAATTGATTTATTTTTTTGTTCAGTGGGAGTTGTATTTATCTTTGAGATTTATATATTTTGCTCTAGTAGCATTAACTTTTAATTCATTAATTTTGGGTAATGGACGGGAAACTGTCTCTATAGGGTAGTGGGTGGGCGGCAGTCCCTGTTCCGTGAGCTGGACTCTGGGTTGTCACGGCATTGGGGAACTAGAGATAACCCTATCAATGTTCCTGGAAAGAAGGGCAGTGCCGTCCACGGTGGGATGGATGCCATCTCTACGTAATTCAATTCAATTCAGTTTATTTATATAGCGCCGTTTCACAACAGATGTCATCTCAAGGCACTTAACAAGAAGAGTTATTACAATACAATGTTTAATGTAGAAATTAGAGCACCACAGAAGATTGTGTCGTGTAATTCTCAGCAATCCCTGACACTGAGCAAGCATGAAGCGACAGTGTAAAGGAAAAACTCCCTTTTAACAGGAATAAACCTCCGGCAGAACCAGGCTCAGCACAAGCGGTCATCTGCCGAGACCGTCTGTGGTTTGGAGAATACAGAACAGAGATACAGAACCGAGACACAGAAAGAGCAACAGAACTGATGCAGAAGTTTGTTGCAGGACGTGGAGAACTTTCCGTCACTTCAATGCCATCTTAGTCAGGGTCGTCAAGCAGGGTGGGTCAGGAGCACCTACTATAAGAAGAGACTAAGACAAAACAGGTTACCGCTTGAACTGACAGCACATCATGCAGTTAGGAGAGATTGTAGGAACTGTCTCTAATAATGTCCTCCAAAAACCTAGCCTAAAGCAGCATGGCTACTAACATTAACCTGTCTCCTAGCCACTAGGAGACCTAGCTACTAACACTCTCTACCAGGCTTACATTAATCCATCTCTACCTAGCTACTCTACCTCTTCCTATCTCTTCCTAGCTTTTGACACTCTGCCTGACTACTAACATTAACCTGTCTCTTCCTAGCTGCCTGTTTAACCTGTCTCTAACTTCCTATTAACCTGTCTCTAACTGTAAGCTTTGTCAAAGTGGAAAGTTTTAAGCCTAGTTTTAAAGATAGACAAATTGTGTGCTTCACGAACCAACCCTGGGAGCCGGTTCCATAGGAGGGGAGCCTGATAGCTGAACGATCTGCCACCCATTCTACTACCAGTAAACCTGCAGTCTGAGAGCAAAGTGCTCTGTTAGGAACATATGGAACAATCAGGTCTCTTATGTATGATGGAGCTAGATTATTAATAGCTTTATATGTCAAAAGGAGGATCTTGAATTCTATGCTAGATCTCACTGGGAGCCATTGAAGAGAAGCTAAAACAGGGGAAATGTGATCTCTTCTTTTAATATTCATCAGAATCCTAGCAGCAGCATTTTGGACTAACTGAAGACTATTAAGTGTATTCTGTGGACTACTTGATAATAAAGAGTTACAGTAATCCAGCCTTGAGGTAACAAAGGCATGGACTAGTTTTTCAGCATAACTCCTGGACAGGATGGGTCTAATTTTTGCAATATTCCTAAGGTGAAAAAAGGAAATCCTAGAGACTTCTTTAATGTGAGATGTAAATGACATATCTTGGTCAAAAATTAGACACAGGTTCTTTGCTTTATTACTGGAGGCTTCTTTAATGATCAGTCCAGGTTTTCCCCAGAAGGTCCCCCAATTATTAATGTAGCCCACATCGTTTTCTGGACACCACCTTGACAACCAAAGGTGAAACGACAGCATACGGCTGTACATGTCATCGTTAGTACGATCAGGCAGGGGACCAGAAAAAATGACAGTCCGACATCTTTTCGGCAGCCCTACACACCGAAGCTACGCTAATTTTAGTGAACTCCGATTGCCGTAACCGGGTGTCATTGCCACCAGCATGGATAACGATCCAGCTATACCGCCGTTTGTCCTTGGCCAAAAGCTTCAGATGGGACCTAATGTCCGCAGCTCTGGCCCCTGGAAGGCATTTGACAGTGGTCTTTTGTGTCTCTGGAGCCACGTTCCTAACTATGGAGCTGCCAATTACAAGAATCTGCTTCTCCTGCTCAGCGGGTGCGTCGCTGAGCGGGGCGAACCTATTGTTCACAGAAAGGGGCTGGAGTTTGGCTGCGCGCTGGGGTCTGGCACTTAGCTTCCTACAGTCACCCAGCTCGCCTGTGGTCCCGGCTGCACGGGAGCTGTTGGAGGACGGCTAAGGAGTCCTGTCCTAACTGGCTCCGCACTAGCTACTGCTGGGCCTGGCTGTTCTACAGCGCGGAGCCGGGCCTCTAGCTCAGATACCCTTAGCTCCAAGGCTACAAAAATGCTGCACTTATTACACGTACCATCTTCACTAAAGGAGGCAGAGGAGTAGCTAAACATCTGACACAGAGAGCAGGAGAGATTAGGAGATTCAGAGAGAGATGGAGGAACAGGTGACAATGTGGTAGCCATGCTACCAGTAAACCTAAGCTAACCTAGCGATACCTTACCTAGCCCAGGAAAACAGTTTAACCCTTAACGAGTTCCCAAAACGTAAAGAACACCAACAGAAAATAACTGTTTCAACATGTTTGCGTGTTAGAAAAACTCAGAAAAGCTTCTGGACAGAGAAAATTAGATAAATTAAAGAGGGCAAGAGCACCAAGATGCTTCAGCCAAGTGAGTCACCAAACGGGAAATGACGCGATACGGAGTGTCCGTCGTCCGTCACAGATCAACTCTCTCTGCATTTTTAGAAAATCTTGAGCAACTTTTGAGAAGTTGTGTGTGTGTGTGTGTGTGTGTGTGTGTGAGAGAGAGATCAAATGGCTTGGCAAATTTACCATATTAATGCAGAACAAGGGCTGGACAGTGGCATGGTGTCTCACAGCAAAACAGTTTGGAACGTGGCTCTCTGAGTGTATTTAGCTTTTATTCCTCTTGGCTCGTTCTGGGTGTTCATATGTATGCTGGAAGATGATAAATTAAAAAATTAATGTTCAAGATGTCAGGATATTTGTTACTAAGGTATGTATGTGATAAATTTGTGAAATTTTCAAGTTTTTTCCCCACCTCTTGCTGACTTACTATTGGGTACTTTCCATAAACACCTGGTTCTGGCAGTTTGGTTTCATGTGGAGTTTATTAACCAGCCTATACTCTACTAATAAGGGTGTGTAAGTAAGTATGAGCTAGATTTGATCGAGATCAATCAAAAAGAAATACAAATGTTGGTGATGCTTGCATAGAAAGTCCTACCTTTCCTGCTGGACAGGGGGAGTGCTCTCCTGGTTCCTTATGATCCCACGTGTTGCGTCTTACATAGTATGTCCCTGTGGTCGGAGCAGGAGCAGGTGCTCCTGACTGTGTTGATGGTGATTAGGAGCAAGAAGATTATCAGCGTTAAGCTCTGCAGCTGCTTTCTTCTCCTCCCTGCTGCTAGTGCCTTATAGTCCACTAATAACCTCATTGCAAAGATGGGATCAGCTTGCTCACGCGCGCACACACACACACACACACACACACACATATGCAGACGTCGAAGCAAATACCCCCACCTCTCTGACACAAACCAGTACTAGTTAAGGCTACTGGTGGGTTGGCTATAAAACCATGATGGGATGATGAAACAATGTCTTGTGGTTAGGGACTGAATTTGTTAACAAGTCAGATTGAACATCTATTGTGACCTAACACATCACAACAAACTAACATTGAGATTAACATACTTTATCAGTGACAAACCTGCAGTGTGAAAAGTTGATCAGTATAAAGAGCAAAATACCGGACTGGGACTTGAAATCAGATGGGATTTGAGGTTACAAGATCGGATTAGGATCGCTGGCCAAAAATGCTGATTGCGACATCCCTTCTTACAACCAGAAGTGCCAGGAAATGATTTAGATCAGCAACAATTCTAGGTTTTAGATTAGCCTCAGTCAAAGACCAGAACTAAATTCAAGTGAGACCAACACCAAAAGCAGGTGTAACTGGAGTAAAAGTTGATTTTGCAAAGTATTGCTTTTGGAAGATAAATAAAAACACACAACCCACTTTAGACTTTTTTTTGTCAGTTAAACACCCCCCCCCCCCTCCAAAAAAAACATGAATAATTTTCTTTCATTTCACAATGATGATTTACTTTGTGTTGATGTTGAACACACAATTTCAAAAACAGTACATGATAATTTGTGAAAAGCTTCAACAGATACTAAATTAAATGCAATGATACATTAAATTCCTCAATAAGTCATTAAACACATACATATGACAATCATTCAAGGGTAGTTCTAAACAGACTAATTAGTTTTGATTTAAAGGAGTCACTGATTCGGCAGCTTTGCAGTCGTTAGGAAGTTGTTTCAGTTAAGGGGAGCATAGACACTGAAAGCTGCTTCTTCTTAGCTCTTAGCTAATGCTTTTGTAAGATAATATGTGCAGCTGGTAGTCTATAAACACTCAACCACAAGGGTTTTTCCTTGTAATTACTCCAACAAAAAGAAGCAACATCAAAAAAAGAAATAAAAAAACTTTGCTCCCAATTTTTTTGTCTTTTGTTTAGCAAAGCTCTGCAGAAGTCTGAATATCGTATACATACAGTAAATACATCATGTTTTGTTCTGTTGTGTTGAATGCTTATAAAACTATCAGTTTGTTCAGTGCCAAATGGGAAATCCAGGTTTATATTACCTTTGCAGAGTTGGAAATTAAACAACAGGAATCAGATACTATTACCTGGAACAAGAGATTGTTTTTTTTTTATCACCATTGACTAATTGAATTTCTTTAGTGATGAGCTCAGTGTTGGTTATGTTTGGAACTGCAGATGTTGTTCATATATTTTTAATGCAACTCAGTTTGTTTTGTGTAGGCCCACTTTACAAAAAATGTAATCTCAAGATCTTTAAAAAAAGAAGACTTAACTCTCTTTGTGCTTGATTTGGAAGTTAGGACAGATGTTTGTTTTTAATTTTTCTTTCCAAAGCTATATCTGTTTGTGAAAAGGAAGTTTCATGAAATTCTTCTATTGTATCTTTATAGAGAAAAACAAGCATGGACCTACTGTTGAGATGCATCCACTCAACCAAGATGGAGAACCAGAGAAAAAGAAGGCTCTGCCAAAGAAGGAGAAATCTGTACTTCAAGGGAAGCTGACCAAACTGGCCGTACAGATCGGCAGAGCAGGTAAAAACACCGAATTAAGGACGTGATTTTTAGTATGTGACTTGAATATTTGTGCTGTATAAAAAGCTGCAATATTCTAAGACGTTACCAGATGAAAGAAAATTTGAGTTAAATTTAAAATCAATGATCAAAAATGCACAGCCTTGAATACTCAATCTACAAACTAAGCTTAAGGGTATAAAGAAGATTTTGCTTTAATTAATTGCAAAGCATTTGTTTTTTCTCAGGGTCCGTGTTGCAGCCTCACCTATACTCTTTCGGGGTGTTTTTCTCTCTCTGCGCTCAGGTCTGTTGATGTCAGCACTGACGGTCCTCATTCTGATCACTCGCTTCTTGATTGACACCTTCTGGATTCAGGGGCTTCCTTGGTTGCAGGAATGTGTTGCAGTCTATGTGCAGTTCATGGTCAAGTTCTTCATCATTGGTGTAACGGTGCTGGTGGTGGCTGTGCCTGAAGGTCTCCCCCTTGCCGTCACCATTTCTCTTGCCTATTCGGTCAAGGTACGTTTTAACAGTCTGCCAGCTCAAGATCCCAGAGCTTGTAAAAATGTTTCTGACCCTTTTTCCCAATTTTGTCATTTTACAACCATTAACCTTAAAGACACACTCTGTAACTTTGCAGATATTTGTCCTCTGTCGCCATCTCAGGGCTTGTGGCGTAATGTCATTGACTTAAAATCAAATCTCTATGGAGTGGATGTGAAGAAGTGTACTGACTGTTTTACAAGCTCGCGAGCCAGAACAACAAAATATCAAGATAACAGCTTGTTAGTTGGGAAACTGTCAAACAGTTTTCCTGTCACTGTATGACGTCATCATGCCCAAATAACCCTAGAGTACACATCTATTACTTAACAATCCAATAGCAACATAGCTAGTTCTGCATTCATAGTACATACTGCTGTTTCTCTAACGTCTCGACACACAAAATTGAAAAGTTGTAACACTGGGTTTTAGAAGCTAATCCTATTTTGACCTAAACTAAGCAACAGTTTGACAGAAAAGACCTTTCACAGCAGTGAAGGGAAGGAAATGTTTCCTGACCTGTTCTCTCCCATCTTCCAGCTCCACGGCTCAACATGCTGCAACTTTCCTTACCCCCTAAGTACTACAGAGGCACAGAACAGATGTGCCCTGGTGTGAATCAGAGGTTAACAAGCCTTCTGCAACAGTAAGGCTTTCAGCTGCTCTTGCTGCCCAGATTTGTTTCCTTGCTTTTAGTGATAGCGTCCTCTCTCGGTTGGGAAGCTGGCTCAGCTCCACGGCTCACACCAGGCACATCCATTCGCCAGATGTGAGCCAGGAGTTAACAAGCCTTCTCCAGCATTGAAACTCGGGAGCTTTCAGCTCTTGCAGGCTAGTTTATTTACCTCGATTCTTCTGATAGAATATTCTTTGGGTTCTTTGATGGATCTGTCACGGCTCAGGTGTCAAAACTGCAGGTTTTGTTTATATCATTAGGTAGCGCGTAGCATACTGCTGTAAAGCAAAACTCAGTCGGTATATCCGGGGAAACGATCCGCTGGTGAAAATTTCAATAGTGCGGTATTCACCCTTCCATGTATTAAAAGCTTGGAAAACAAACATCAGAAATGGTGTTGTGTCACCAAAACGTTTCGAAAACACGTTGAGCTGCAAGTCGTTCAGGCTATATCTCTACCAGCTTTACACATCTAGACACTGAAGCCTTAGCTCATTGTACTGTACAAAACTAATCATGAATTTACACCAAAGCGTCATGCTAGTGTAACATGCGTGTAACACGAGCATATTAGTTTTGCACCTGTCTATTTAAAGTTTGGATATGGGTCATGGGCTCCAAGGTGATATCTAGTGTGTCGAGGTTGCAGTTCCAACAACAAAACTTAATTTTAAGCCGTGCAGATGCCAGGTTCGTAGCCATCACCAGCCACCATCATATCCAACGACAAATCTTACAGGATAAGGACTATGGTAAGGAGTATTCTGTACTAATATGTTTATTTTATATCAAAACATTTTAAATCAAAATACCAAACGAAAAAGTTTTGTACCTGTCCTCTAGGCATCTCATTTCGGAGGCTGAGAGGGTGCATCCTCCACTCTCCCCTACTTTAGAATTTACATCAACATCCAACATATTTCACTGCCTGCGTATTTGACTGAGGTGTATGGTCGGACACCTATGTCAATACAGAAAGCTAGCTAGAAAAGTCTTTATAATAGCAACTCACCGCAGCAGTGAAAGTGAGCCTCCTATACTAGACAGAGCAGGAGTATTTTACTCAGTGTGGAGGTTGATGGGTCATTATCAGTTTTCTCATATCTAGGATCAATGTCATATAATGAACACAAGTATTGCAAAGCTGTTTAGACCGCTAACATTAGTAATTGGCTGGAATACACATACACATACACATGGAATATAAACATAGTATTGTTCCGGTAAAAATAAATATTTTATTATATATTTTGTTAAAATATAACTTTTTTTGTTTTTTTTTATATTTTTATCCCACAGTTTTTACCCCATTATTTATCACCCAGTGCTCCTATCTAGTTCCAGTTCTTGGATCACGTTATTCTAGCCAGATCCTCCCCATATTCAACCTTTAAAGGCATCAATTCACACCAGACATGAAGCGAGCATCGTGCGTGTTTGTACCCAGCTGCGGCCTTCTCTACTGCTGCTCCTCTTTGGTTATAAAATGGGAAAGTTCTCGTTAATAAAAGAACCCAATGTATGAATTTTTTGAAATAAAATATATATGTGTGTAGGAAATAGTCTACTAATCTATCTAAATTTAATTTTGATGACACTGTGCTCCAGGCTATCTCTTTTTTTAATATTGTCCTTGTAAAAAGAGTGTCTTGTGTCATAAAGGTGAGGAATCTTCTCACCTTTGACAATTAACCTTTCGTCATCCATTGTTTTGCTTCCAGTGATATCCCTATGACATACGCTGTGTTTACATCATCGCCATGGATTGCGATGACTTTTATTTTGAACGTTTAGCAGAAGTTTCATTTTACTAAATCGTGGCTGTTTCCTGTGTTGCCGCATCCATAGTTCGGAAGATTGTCGCAAATACGCTTCAGTAATAGAACTCAAACCTATTTTGAGCTTTGCACTGCCTGGTGACGCTCATAATATGCCTGTTTAGCGCGGCTGGTGTGTCTTGTCCCACTGATATAAAGAAAAACGTTTATGCAATGCACGCTATGGATGTATTTAGTTTTGCTCACGCTACACTCGCATGACGCTTTGGTGTAAATTCGGGGTAAGATTGATGAAAGGATTTGTGAGCATTCATTTTAAATCTTGCAACAGATTCAGATTTAGCTCTGTTTTAGTTCTGTGTTGAACCTTCTTCCCAGTCCCAGGTCGTTGCAGCCTCTTAACTGGTTTTCTTCCCAACAACTTCTAATAAACCCTTCCCCACAGCATTATACAGTCAATACAGTGTTTTGACAGAGGAGTAGTGAGTTTAGGCTGATGCAGGGGGTTACATTTTTCCCACAAATTATGTTTTCCATGAAGGCCAAATTTTCTTTAAATACACTACTCAGAAAAATTTAGGGATAGATGGCTTTTGGGTAAAATTTATGCAAAACATGAAAAGTTTTGAAAGTAGAGTATTTAAGCCGAAGTAAGCAATAATTGTTTCATCAATGCAGTTTGCTGAGTCCAACTTTTTTTTAACCTCCCATAACAATGTTTTAGCGTGATAGAACGCTATTCACAGGGTGAGTTCGTAATTTGAATCAGCCTCTGAAAACGCAAATGCTCTAAAGTTAGAAAAAAAAAGCATTCTAATTTTCTGTGAATAAACGAATGGTTTCTGACAGATCAAAATGGACATAAAATAGCAGGTTAAAATAGGTGTTTGGTTGGATCCGCCACATGACCATTCAAAATGTCTCTGGAGATGAGATGAACCTGTTTTTTTGCTGTCATATGACAGCTTTGCATACAACTCATTGTACAAACCCGCTTGGCTCAACTTGAAGGTTTGTAATGAGATTAAACTTACTGTAGAACTGAGCTTTTCCCATGTTGTTGTTCAGGCTCTTCAATTAGCAATTCAATCTTTTTTTTTGTGTCCGTCAAACATTGACTCCAAGCCAGATGCTGAAGTGCTGCGCCCACTGCGTTTGTAAATTAGACACGGATACCAACAAGAAATTGTCTGGAGGAGTTGTGTTTTTCCGTTTGTCTTTCCATCCCCAAAACCGAATAAACCAACGTGAGCGATTCCTACAATGGGTAAAAAAAAAAGTGTGGCCCCACACCCTCTCTTAGTTTACAGTAACATATTAATAAGAAACCTCGATGTGTCAAGTTCCTTCGGGTGTCGAGCAACTATTAATATTTTCAGGTCAAATTGTTGGTAGATCTCATAGGTATTTTCTTGGATATAAGGAGATTTATTGAAAACCAAACCCACCGCCTTCAGGAGCGAGTGGCGATGCAGCCATTTTCTTGACGCATTTCTGGGTGAAACATCGGAGGGAAAGTCTGCTTTAATAAAACGAATGTCCGCTTTAAATCCAACTTAAAAATAAGTTCCCAACTAAGTTTCTTACAGCATGCAGACAGCAAGAGCACTGAGATTATCTGCCCACTCACCAAATCATCATCATATTTGAGCCTTACAAACTCAGGAATCCAGGCATTCTTTGAAGCATCTAGGTTTAATCTCCTGATTGCCCCAATCTTTTGGAGGGGATTTGGAAAGAACATTTTTTACACAGCAAGAGTTCACAATCTGCTTCACCAAATCATCCTACAAGTATGCAAAACTGTTGAATTAAAAAATACGCCGTTCCCTGCCACCCAATCTCGTGATGCAATGCGACGAAACATAAACCTTAATGTCTCAAAAGATTCCCTTAAAAGGCTCCCTCTATGTTTTTGAAGGCATTCCAAAATCCTGGTTGTGACTTGGATAGGTCTACATGGAAAGTCATCAGTTTATATCTGTTGACTACTTCATCCTTTTCACCCTCATCAGGTGTTTAAAGGAGAAATTTATGAAATTTTTGACTATTTAAAATATGTCTGTATTCCAGAAACATGTTTCTGAAGTTGTTTGCTGGAAATATCTTGTAGGAAACGATTGTTACCAACCTCTATTTATCTCTGTTTTAGCCGCTTGCAGATTGTTCTGTTTTCTGCTGCTCATTAAATATTACATGAGCTGCTCTTAACACTTCCTGAATCTTTGCTCACGTCCGACACTCACATAGTGACTGTTACGACTATATGTGACAGTTACGGACATGGCTGCAGTAGTTCAGCCATACAAAAACAAATTATTCAACCATACAAAAACAATTATTCATCTATACAAAAAAAATCCAAAAAAAAGTAGTTCTATCACACATGAGTGAACCAGAATCTGCTGTAGAAGAGGAGTCTCCTGCGAACCTGATACTCAGAGATTTCAGCATGATCATTTTGAATGGTTATTGAAGAAACAACTTATAATTAAAATAATATATTTAATTGCTTACCTGGCACTCCGATATCTTCCTGAGACGCTGACTCCAAAGCCTTCTAGCTCGCTGACTCCAGGTCTCTAGCACCATGGAGGCAGCTCGTATGCTTTCTTCCAGCCGGAGTTTGCGTAGCCCTTTGCAGCGGCAGGTCCTCAGTCTTCCATGCCCTTACCACCAACATCTTACCATCAAAAATAAATCCAACCTATGCAGCAGGTCTCCCATCTTCTTCCCGGTTTTCAGCAGCACATTTCGGCAGCAGATCTCCCATCTTCTGCCCTCAGAATGAGTTGTTTCTGTCGGCGGTGTGTCTCCCGTCTCCTCTGCAGATTTTGAGTTGCTTCTTGTGGCGATGAGTCTCCTGTCTTCCCCGCCCTTACTGCCAGCATCTTACCATAAATAATTAAATGGACGTTATTTTTTTGTTTTTTCTACGCATGTGTATGCACCAGAGACACACAACGCCCCAAAGCCCAGGAAAATTTATTTTTTTACATGTCTCCTTTAAAGCTTTGGCTCCTCACTGTACTGTACAGTGCCAATGAACAACACAGGCCTAATTTCATCTTCAAGGACAATAATGCTCCAGGTAATGAAGCCTACATCATGAGGAAATAGCTACAATGACTACCTTGTGAGTTTTCTGTGAAAAAGTGTTCAAGTGTTCTGTTCAAGAGGTCAAACAAATAAGTAATTGAACTTACTTTGTTAATGTTCCAAATAGAAATTTCAAACATTTCTTCCAAAGCTCTTCTCTCTTGGGTACAAAAAGGCAATGTTGATGTGTTTACTCCACAAATAGTGCAAACCTGAATGTGTTCAACCATGTTGCTAATTGTTAGCTTCTACAAGCAGAGAAGTGTTCTGTCCTCTCCTGGCAAGGTGGGCGAGACCATGAATACTAATTTTCCCTGTGGCACAGAAGGGTATGGCCTTGGGGGTTGAACAAAATGTTCAGGTGCGCATGGATATGCAACTCGGTGACCAATCATATTTCTTAAAGGACAAGTATTAAACAGTTTTTTAGTGAACGAGACCTTAAATTAAGGCACAGAGTCCTCTGATCTCAGTGTGAGAGGAAGAGTTCAAAAGTCTTGGAGCCACAGAGGAGAAGACCTTCTCCGATGGGGTAATATTTGTGCCATCAACTTGAGCATGCAATTATCAATCTGTACATGCAGTGAGCACATATCAATGTGAACGAACAATAGTGTCTGCTCTCTGCTCGCTCAACTCTTTTCCCGATCACCTGCGGCTCTGTGCTCGAAACATACGTGACAATACAAAACAAAACGAATAATATAAGGAGATAAACAATTCACTTTTATAGTATTGATACCACTATTCCCCTGTGAGTTTGGAACGTCTCTGAGGTGCTGAGATGTTGTCTGCAGGGGTTTTTATAGGCTTTTAATCCAACCGATTCCAATTTACGTTAACTGGCAACTTCAAAGACGTGGCAACTGTCCATCCCACAGTTGTAGTCTAACCAGGTTGCAGAAAGGGAGCCTGTGGTAACTGAACTTAATCCACCTGGTTATTTTTAATTTGTGCAATTTCGAAACATGCAAATGCCAACATGTTGATGTTTGCTGCAACAAGTTTAATCAAACCGACCGCCATCAAGCACAGAGGGAGAGCCCTACTCAGACTACAACTGGGATGCCGCATGGCAGTGACGTAATTAAAATTATGTGTTAGTGAAGTGAGATTAAAAGCCAGTAAAACACCCTGCAAGACAAAAAAAAACGCTACCTTCTAGGAACTCATAGGGGAATAGTGCTAGTGATTCATAACAAAACATTGGTGAAATTGAGTTTGGTGGCAGATCATGCCTTACTTATTTAGAGGCTGCATGTCCCATTGTCCCGTTTATTATCGTATGGATTGTGGTGGAAATCATGGTGTTTGAGAAGCTTCGGATGATTGAAAGAAGGATCAGCAGTTTTCTTTATTTTACATGCGCATGGAGAGTCCATAGGGAGCTCTGAAGCTTTAGCACAGATGCATGGGTATATATAGTAATCAGCCACACACTATTGGATCAGCTTCTGACTGATTCACTACTCAGCTCTGGGAGAACAAAACACATCATACAGTTATGGTAAGATAACTAACACTCTGTTCTATGCATCAGAGGACAAACATAAGATCTATCAACACGGGATGTGTTATATGAGATAACTAGCTTCTTGCAGTACATGTATCAAACCAGAACAGTAATATTTTATCTAGACACTGAGTAACAGAATCAAATTTATAAATGCATCACCACAACTAATAATAACTCAGCACTAATTTAACATAAATAAGCAATGTTCAGTTAACTAATGTTTTATCTAGGTACTGTGAGTAATAAAATAAAAAAGCCTATAACTGCAATAATAACTCCTACAACATGGATATATGTTGATTGTGATTGTTGGAACTAAAATGCCTTGCTTAATTCTCTAAATTGTATAATTCCATGTATGTTACTTTATCAGAGATAACAGCACAACAGAATCCAGTTCTTTAAGTTTATTAAAACAGATGAAATATTCAGTTTACAGAGTGATAGCTCACCCTGGGTCAGCTTTGCGTATTGTGACAGGTTCCTTCTTTAAACATATCAGCATTACCATACATGTGTTCATAAAATTCAGTTTCATTGGCCCTCCACAAATTATGTTTGATTCATGATATATTGACATAATGGGAGGTCTTTTTCTCCAACCAGATTGTGATAAAAAAGAAGACCCTTTGAGATGTGGATTTTATTACCCTGCAAAAGTTAACAAAAAGTTTAAGGAGGACAGTACTTGTCTGCTACACCTGTCTAAAATGCTTTTAACTAGAACATTTTAATTAGAAAAATATACCACAGAGGATCTTCTGGAATACTCACACCAAGCCATCAGGCTTCAGTTTAAGCAAAGCCTTACTTTTCTTTCAAGTCTTATTATTTAATAAAATAAATGACCCTTTAATAAACCAATAAATAAAAAATAAATTCTTTAGAATAGATATAAACTTCTCCTGAAGGACTCAAACTAGCTCTAAAGTTGTATGGATGAATAAGTGAATATAAAGTGAATATAAGATCTATGTTGAAAAAAACGGTACTTCTTTTTCAAAACCAATCTTTGGACATGCAAATGAACCTTTAGAATTTTTTATATGAATGTGTTCTTTTGTTGTTTAATTTAATTTATTTATGTTTCAGAAAATGATGAAAGATAATAACCTGGTCCGCCACCTGGATGCCTGTGAGACTATGGGCAACGCCACAGCCATCTGCTCTGATAAGACAGGGACATTAACCATGAACCGTATGACGGTGGTGCAGACCTATATCGCAGGAAGACATTATAAAAAGGTGCCAGAGCCAGACCTCATCCCAGCCAGCACACTTGACCTGCTCATCCTAGGCATCGGGGTCAACTGCGCCTACACCACCAAGATTATGGTGAGCTTTAAAAATAGCTGTTCATTCAGGAAGCTCAGTGGGTATTTAGCACACTGCCACAGTAGCTCAGAACTCATCAGATCAGTCTTCAGGATTCACTTAATGGACCAGAGTACAAAGCAGAAAAGCAGATTTGATTGTTTCTAGGAGCTTAAAGTGTAACTCACCTCCAAATTGACTATTTTATGATAATCTGTATAAATGAGTGCTGTCTACGTGTCTGGTCATTATTTAGGTACTTTAGTAAATTTTAACACAAATATTAGTTTTCTACCAAAATTTGGGATGCGGCTCTTCAGTATAAAAGTTTACACTGTACTTACATTTGAATAGGGCATTGCTACTGGCTCAGCCTTTAATAATGATGTCCGCTTTTATTGCTAACGTTAGCAATCCTGCAGCTGTGGAGTATAATAGAAGCCCAATCTCTGCAACACCTACATAGCGAGTTGGAATAGTAAACAGATGTTGACTCTGTCGCTTTTTTAGAAGCAATGCCATATTTTGGAGATCTTTTTTTTTTTTCTGGTCAGCACCTCCGCTGCTGCAGTATTTATATTCATTAATTCTGAGAACAAATTTGGTTTTCTTTCCATTTACATGTTTTGACATTTCTAGCATAAGTAAGGAGTACGACGTTTCCACACTTTTCAATACTACCTTTAAGGCTAGAACATTTTGGAAAAAAGTCACATTGCAATTCTTTCCAACCCTGCAGTATATTATATACATATAATATATTGTGATTTAAAACAACTTTCCCTGGCATGTTCTTACTGATTTTCTTACTGAATCACATAGTTCAAGCCAAACTCCAGTTGCCATACAAGTGGCATCATATTGAACAGAATACTTAATTATACAGAGAAGTTAATGTTTATTTCATCTGTCATGAAACTTTATCTAAGGAATGGGAAAGGAGCAGATTCCTTCAGTCCGTTGAGAATTTATTACAACTAGTTAGCTAGTTGACTGGTCATAATAGAATTTATGATGATTAGTCAACAATGAATTTCAGCAAATACAAAAGCAATCATGCACGCAAAAAGCTGACCCTACCCATCCCCGGAAAAGGAAATATTTTATAATGCTTGTCTGCTACTGCAGTACTAAGTAGAATCCTTCTGCAGCTCTCTCTCCCTGTTTGGTTGCATGTTCTTGCCAGTGGAGTCCATTCAAGCATGTCGCGTATTGAGGTGAGGGAATTTTCCTTTTTGCAGATAGAGCATTTGCATGGGTTAACCTGAGATTAATTATTGGGTCACGTGACATCTAAGGAGTACTGAATAAAAAGCAAGGCACACCTACAGTATAGCCTCTATCTCTGAAGCCCCTTTAAAAAATTTAATAAAAAACGGTCATTTTCTGGACTTCATCTGTTTTACTTCTGAGTCTGAAAGCATCCTTCCAGACTTTGCCTGGGGAACCTTTACCGCGTAAAAAGTAGGGTGTTTGCGTTCAGATTATCAGATAATGCTCCGGAAAAACTGGAGGATGTGAGGCGGGGGATGGGGGCAAGGAAAGCTGTTAGCGCACACACTGATGACATGTATATGTATACAGTGGTCCCTCCTTTATAGCAGGGTAACGTTCTAAAAATAACCTATCACAGGGGTACTCCGCAAAGTAGTCATCTTTATTTTTTATAACTATATGTGTTTAATGCAAAACCCACGGCAACACATAAATTACACTTTTCTCAGACATACTAGTTTAAATACTCTCAAAGTTCAAACCTTCCTAGATTTTAAAATCTAAAATTATTATATAATATGAGAAACATTATATATATATATATATATATATGTGTGTGTATGTATATATGTGTGTGTATGTATATATGTGTGTGTATGTATATATGTGTGTATGTATGTATATATGTGTGTATGTATGTATATATGTATGTATATATATATATATATATATGTATATGTATGTACATAACATATTATGTTATGTATATATGTACATATATAGTGTTATATGTTAAAACATGTAATATATGTATATGTATATATGTACATATATATGTATATGTATATATGTATATGTATATATGTATATGTATATATGTATATGTATATAGATGTATATATGTATATGTATATAGATGTATATATGTATATGTATATGTATGTGTATATATATGTGTGTATATATATATGTGTGTGTATATATATATATATGTGTATATATATATATGTATATATATATATATGTATATATATATGTATATATGTATATATATATATATATATATATATATGTGTGTGTGTGTATATATGTACGTATATATGTATGTGTATATATGTACGTATATATGTATATGTATATATGTACGTATATATGTATATGTATATATGTACATATATATGTATATGTATATATGTACATATATATGTATATGTATATATATATATGTATATGTATATATGTATATGTATATAGATGTATATATGTATATGTATATGTATGTGTATATATATGTGTGTATATATATATGTGTGTGTATATATATATATATATGTATATATATATATATGTATATATATATATATGTATATATATATGTATATATGTATATATATATATATATATATATATGTGTGTGTGTTTCCCCGTCTGCGGGCACATCGATCTCCACTGCAGATGTATTTTTCTTAGTGAGGAATATAGTTATGGGTAGTTGTGCTGGACGAGAAGATTTTTATAAAATGACATGATAAATTTGGTAAGTGCAGGAGACATGACAAGGAGGAGATTGACAATTGCCTCCAATCAATCAGGACGAGGAAGCAAAGGGTGAATGGCATTATAGTGAGGGACCACTGTAAAGCAAAGGCTGTTTCACACTCCTTTCATTTTGCTTCTATTTTCCGTTTAGCTTCGTCTTTTAAGTTTATGCGCTCATAATTGCACACAAAAGACGAGCACGCCTGCCACACTGTTAACGTCATTTCCCCCCAAAGGATTCATCAGGATCCTCCAGTACATTTCAGAAAGAGAGAGAGAGAGAGAGAGAGAGTTTTGTTTTGAAAATTTATTAAAAAAGAAAAACTGAAATATCACATGGTGATAAGTATTCAGACCCTTTGCAGTGACACTCAAACTGTCCATTTCTTCTGATCCTCTTTGAGATAGTTCTGTTCCTTCACTGGAGTCCAGCTGGGTTTAAATAAACTGATGGGACTTGACTGTGATGGACTGGCGACCTGTCCTGGGTGTACCCCGCCTCTCGCCCGTTGACAGCTGGAGATAGGCACCAGCCCCCCCCGCGACCCCTTGAGGAATAAGCGGTTCAGAAAATGGATGGATGGATGATTGGACTTGATTAGGAAAGGCACACATCTGTCCATGTAAGATCTTACAGCTCACAGTGTATGTCAGGGCAGAGGTTGATGAAACTACCAAAGGAGCTCAGAGACAAAACTGTGGCAAGGCACAGATCTGGCCAAGGTTACAAAAGAATTTCCTCAACACTCAAAGTTCCCTAAGATCACAGTGGCCTCCATAATCCTCAAATAGAAATTTGGGATGACCAGAACTATTCCTAGACCTGGCCGTCCAGCCAAACTGAGCCATCGTGGGAGAAAAGCCTTGGTTTGATAGGTAAAGGAGAACCCAAAAATCACTGTGGCTGAGCTCCAAAGATGCAGTAGACATGCAGCCCTCCACCAGTAAGGGCTTTATGGTAGAGTGTGCCCGAAGGAAGCAAGACATATGAAATTCTGCTTAGAGTTTGCCAAAAAAAAATATGAATGACTCCCAGAATATGAGAGCTAAGATTCTCTGATCTGATGAGACCAAGATTGAACTTTTTGGTATTAATTCTAAGTAGCATGTATGGAGAAAACCAGGCACTGCTCAAATCCCTACAGTGAAACATGTTGTATGGACATGCATATGTAAATGCAGGGACAGGAAGACTGGTTGCAATTAAAGGAAAGATGAACATAGCCAAGTACAAAGATATCCTGGAAAAAAACATCTTCCAGAGAGCTCAGGACCTCAGACTGGGTCGAATGCTCACCTTTCAACAAGACAATGAACTTGAGCAGACAACTAAAATAACAAATGATTGGCTTCGGAACAACTCTGTGACCGTTCTTGACTGGCCCATCCAGGCCCCTGAACAAAATCAAGTTGAGGATTTCTAGAGAGACCTGAAAATAGCTGTTCACCAACATTCACCATCTAATCTGACAGAACTGAAGAGGATCAGCCTGAAAGAATGGTGGAGGATTCCCAAATGAATGAAAAAGTTGTTGCCTCATTCCCAAGAAGACTAGTGGCTATACTTGCTCAAAACTGTATTTCTTCTCAATACTGAGCAAAGGGTCTAAATACTTATGACCATGTTATATTTCAGTTTTTCTGTATTGATACATTTACAAAGGTTTCTAAATTTCTGTGTTTCTCATTTAAGATGGGGTGCTGAGTTTACATTAATGAGAAATAAAATGAACTGTTTTACATTTTAGCAAACGGCTGCAATGAAACAAAATGTAAAAGGGCTTTATCATGCTTTACAGCTTTCAACTTCTGGGATAGACATATATATAAAATGATAAAATGTTACGGTGGGTTTTATACAGTATTAATTTGTCCTGAAATGTAACTTGTATCCTGTAGTTAATGTTAGACCACGATGTAAAACTGCTCGTTTCTCTTACATTAAGCTGCTAGTAATCATGTGGTGTAAATAAATGTGCTTCTTGCTTCCCACAGCCTCCGGAGAGAGAGGGTGGACTGCCTCGCCAAGTAGGAAACAAGACCGAATGTGCCTTACTCGGACTCAGTTTGGACTTGAACCGAGACTACCAAACTGTCCGAAATGAAATCCCTGAGGAGAAGCTGTTCAAGGTCTACACCTTTAACTCTGTAAGAAAATCCATGAGTACTGTTTTGAAGAACTTGGATGGCAGCTATCGAATGTTCAGTAAAGGAGCCGCTGAGATCTTGCTTAAGAAGTAGGTTTAACTGCTTCTGCCTGCACAGCTCTGCACTCTAATAGTCATACTCTGATCATACGTATGGCATCTGGTTTCAGGTGCAGTAAAATTTTGACAGCCAGCGGAGAGACCAAGGTCTTCAAACCTAAGGATCGAGACCAACTGGTGAAGAATGTGATTGAGTTGATGGCATCTGAGGGGCTAAGGACAATCTGTCTTGCCTACAGAGACTTCTCTATCACTGATGGAGAGCCTGACTGGGACAATGAAGCAGAGATCCTAACTAGACTTACATGCATCACTGTGGTTGGCATTGAGGACCCTGTACGACCTGAGGTATGTTATCTTCTCTGGTGAATGGCTGCAGCCATATAATCCCAAAGGCTCTCTGAATGCTTCCTAGAACTGAGGAATTCCCCAAACAAAAGGCATACTTTCCAGGGATTTGTATCTTGTCTATTTTACATCTTAAAAATAAATGTTAACCTAATGCAAATGGGCAGGAGATGAATTAAAAAATCTCAAAGGAATTTCTAATTTGTGTATGCTTAAAAGAAAAAAAAAACATTCACTGATACATCAAAGCATTATCCATATGCCTTGTGATGTAGACTTAATTTTTTTCTGTTTCTCATTAAAAATCTAAATGGTGCATACACAAAAAAAAAATTAAATAGGCTGGCAAAAAAAAATGGAATCAGCATTCAGAGTGATTGTTAAATCAGTTGGTTTACTTTGTAGCAGAATTACATTTTTAACACAGTATAATATAAATAATAATATAATATAAATAATAATAATATAGTATATTAAAATTATTTTATCTACAGTGTTTCTCAAAGGTTGCAAGTTGATAAATTGATTTGAGGAAAAAAGTCTTAAAGTAATTTTGTAGTCTTAAACGTGGTTAGTATCGAGATGCTTTAAAATAAGTTTGTCTGTAAAAAAAATTAGAGGCACATAAACTAAGAAAATTGAAAATAAAAAAGGTATTTTCTGTCCGCTGTTTACTCAGTTTTCTGTACCATGTGACCTTACGTACTGTTACAGATGGGGCGAAGTGACGTATCCCGCTAATTTATAGCTAAGTACAGTGAAGCGATGCACTACTAAAGAATGTGAGTGTAACTTTGCAGACAGTTGGATAAAAGATAAGGATTTTAAAAAAGTGTCTGAAGTCTGCTACTGAAAACAACCGGGAGCCTTAATGGATGTTAATTCATTTTGCCTCCATGGGCATCAGCTCAATCAAATCGGACATGAATGGAACAAGCCACCAAACCAGCAGGCTATTGTTTACACCATAGATTGTATGGGGAGCCTAAGTCTCCTCCCCTTCCGGTTGGCCAATGGGTCTCCTGGCCAAAAAAATAATGAATGGAAGTCAATGGAGCAATAAAACTTATTTTCTGGTCCTCTTTATCTTACGTCCTGAATCACAGATATGTTTTACCTCAGTTTAAATGATAACTAATGATGTACATTTCGACTGTTCAGTCAAGTGATTTGGAATTTATTTGATTGTAAAATTTCACAATTAAAATGCCTTCAAATCAGAAGTGAGAAGTTGCATGTATGGCGTCATGCAGCTAGCGCGAGCTAGCACTAGCAGTAGCAGGTTAAACAATTACCAACAGCTTGTAGAGCTTCTCCTGCATGCTGGCTCTCATTTCACCCAAGACATAGCAGTTACTTTCCACGTGGTCAGATTTATAGTGGTTTCCTCAATGTTTAATCCTCTTTTCTTTGTCCTGGAGGCTACGACCCTCGCTCTCATTCTTCTTCGGCAGTTGTAGTCTGCCAAAAGTTTTTACACAAAACCTAAAGTAACTTTTCCAAGCGGTTGAAAATCAGCATTTTCTTTGCATCAAAATTTGGTTTTTAAAAGAATGGACATCAAATGTTCAATCCACAGCGCATTTGAGAACTGGATCAGGAAAAACTTTTATCACTCCATTGACTCTCGTTCTTTTTTTTCTTTTTTTTTTGGTAGTAGGGGACCCATGGACCAAAAGTTGAAGGGTGTGATTTAGGCTCCCCATATAGGTTAGAAAAAGCCTCCTTGATTTCACCTGTAGCTTTCTGAAGAGCTGAACTGAAGCCATCTAGGCAGTTCCCACCATCTCCATCTTGGCCGTATCATGTCTTGTAAAGCCCAGAAAATGTGAAAAAACAGGCAAAGAATTGGAGCTGAGAGTGGGGCTGTGAGGGTGTGGGTGGAAGATTGACACTCTGAGTAGATGTAGCAACGAGCTAACCCAGAGCTAACATAGGCTACTGGACACTTTTAGCCAGAAAAGCATGAAGCCTTTTTGGTCCATAATTTCACTAAAACTATATGAATTTTAACTAAAACAACTTTTATTAATCAATGTGTAAGGAAGAAATATGATAATTTCAACTCATCTTTGACTAAGCAGCGTTATTTTAAAGGCACAGCAGAAATATAACTGTACTTACCTAAAAAAGATCGAGATGGGGCTTCTCGGACAGTTTGTTCGTACATTCTATACCACAGCAAGCCATAGTTTTTAACTGCAAAATTAACATCCAAACACAAATTAAATTTGCGGACATAACTGATGATAAAGTTCAGAGAAACAAAATAGGTTAGACCAGGGTGTCAAACTCCAGTTCTCAAGGGCCAGTGTCCTACACCCTTTGGATGTGTTCCTGGTCCAACACACCTGAATCAAATGGTTAAAATGCCTTTTCAGCAGACAGTTTGGTACTTGGGGGTCCTGATGACCTCATTCTTTGATTCAGGTGTGTTGAAACTAGTGATGTTACGATATGGGCTGTTTCCACAAAGCACGTATCGAGGCCTGCTTCATTTAGGGGAAGAGCCGAAAACGAGGACATCTGAAGTCCCGCTGCCCTGCTATACCACGTGACTGCTTTGGGAAGTGGTTCAGCGTTTGCTGAGTGGTTTGACAATATAAACAACTCAGGCTCCATTCAAAATGTGGGTTTCTGTATGAGAGTTGGAGTCAGTTTGGAGTTTGGACAGAGTTTTAAAAGTTTGGATAGGAAATTATGGTTAGAGCTTATATTGCTTGGAGATAGTTTTGAGAAGATAGAGACAGATAGTTTCAAGATTTAGGAGAGTGAGGAAGAGGAGCATTTTTATTTATTTATTTTTTTACAGTTTCTTATTTTATTTAAAGGTTAAGTGTTTATTGTGTTCCAAGGAGATGAGGTACAATGACAACGCCTCACCCCTGTTAAGGCATTACCATGATTTGCAGGAGAATAAGGAGCCAATATTAGCAGGCTGGAAAGCCCCTTGGAATATTGGGAAAAGCAAAAATTACTGTACCCCAGTAAGCAGTAGGGGGGATTGTGTTCACATGAAGCCCCGTGACCTGAACCCTTCCTTGAGCCAATTGGTTCAAGTCGTTCAATGCTTCATGGGGCTTCATCTCACAATCACTAGTTAAAACAGACAATTCTCAAAATTGAACGACACCTGTAGCCTAGACTGTTAATGTAAGGCAGAGGCTGCAGCCTTCCCTAGAGCAGACACAGAGAAGCAAGCTGTTATCCGCCAGTGCTAGTGCTGACAGCTAATTCAAAAGGAAACATGCCTTATTATTAATCATTTTAAGGTTAAATGACATCTAAATTGATAAGGTAAAAAAATCCACCTCCCTCAGAGTTGTCATGATTGTAAATTTCACCAATTAACTTAAAATGTTTTTAACCAGGCTACAAACATGTTTGTTTCTGATGTAAATTTTGGATTTTTAACATTGGAATTAATGGGAACTTGCTATTTTCTGCAGCCAGCCACTAATAGATGAGGGAGGAATTGCAATTTATGTCACTTCCGGGTAATCTTAAAATTTCGCCAGTGGAGTTTGCCCCTTGTTTAAACATGGCGGTTAACCACCACTCACTGCACTCTAATGAGGGAATAAATGGAACTTTCCATGCTGTTTCTTTATTAAGTCATTGCAAAATTATTTAATAATCAAATAATTAGATATTAATAATGTTGCAGAGTAAGATGTGTAATGCCTGATAAAAGAGAGTTGCATTTATCCAACCAGGAGGTTTTTAAAGCACGGATTGCTAAATTCAAGGCTTGCCAAAAAAGAAGTGGTTTAATCTTGAGAGACATCTGAGATGAAAAAAGGTTAAATGGGGTGCACTCACCTCCAGCTTGACCCCCTGCTTATGTTATTTTCTGTTTTCCATCTAAGGTACCTGAAGCGATTAGAAAGTGCCAGAGGGCTGGGATCACTGTCCGCATGGTGACTGGGGACAATATCAACACTGCTCGAGCCATCGCCACCAAATGTGGTATTCTGCAACCTGGAGATGAATTCTTATGTATAGATGGAAAAGACTTCAACCAAAGGATCCGTAATGAATCAGGCGAGGTCAGATAAATGAGAACAGAAAAGGCTTGAAGCAAAGAAATGTGAAAATATAATTCAGCTCTTCCCTGTTTACAATTTTATTTGGTGATCAGTTGCAAATGAAATCAAATGTCTTTCTCTCCTTATTCTTGTCAGATTGAACAGGAGCGACTTGATAAGATTTGGCCCAAATTGAGAGTCCTTGCCAGGTCATCCCCAATGGACAAACACACTCTGGTCAAAGGTTAGTAAAGTATAAATCAGACCAGATATTATGCATAGTTCAGTGTTGTGAAGGGTATTCTGTCATACTTAGCAGTTGTTGCAGTGTGCAACTACTATTTTCAAGTGTAACTAGCAAGGAGTTTTTTTTTTTTTTTACATTACTGTGGAGGAATTTTTGCCTCTCTCTGAAATAACCTAGCTTTAATTCGGCCGCATAGGAGGGTTTGGAGCATGAACTGCCTGCCAGAGAATCTAAGATTTCACACCTGGTAGTTGGTTCAATTAGGTACCAAAATTGAAACTCCCTTCCTTTTTTTATCTGGTACAGTTTGCTTTTACTCTGCGTTTTGTGAAATGATCCAAAGTTGTTGAGCAGCATGTTTACCTCCTCACCTGTGGTGGCATTGCTTCTGGGGAAACTTCCTGTTACATAAAATGTGATGACTGCCTGATCATACTTTTTAACAAGTTACAGCGTCAAAATCAACAGAGTAAATTCTGCCTTGAGATCAAAGTGAGGAAAAATAATTTCTCACTCTCTCACACAAGGACTACTGTGAGTTTTTAGAATGATTAATAAGTGACTGTTCCGAAACCTTCAGTGGTGCTGAGCAGGGGCGTGTCCAGGAGGTTAATAAAGAGTTTAGTTTTCATCTGTTAAATCACAACTAAAAACATTGCACCTTTTCACACGCCAGTGTCCGGCAGCCTCGGCTCTGTCAGTGTGCCCCAGGGCAGCTGTGGCTACAACGTAGCTTGCCATCATCAGTGTGTGAATGTGTGCATGAATGGGTGGATGACTGAATGTAGTGTAAAGCGCTTTGGGGTCTGAAGGGACTGAGTAAAGCGCTATATAAATGCAGACCATTTATGCTAAATAGTTAGCCACTCTGCGGCTACCCAGGGCTACATAAACTTCAGAAAAAAAACAATGGGAGATACGGCAACAAACTCGAAAAATGCCGTCGATATGTGTGTCGTCGTCGTCCCCGCCACCTTCATTTACATCAGAGATGCTTTTCAAAATGGAGATCAGCTACCATCAAATCTTAAAAACCAATGCAGCTTTGGATACATTTGTGCTGAACAGGTAAGACAGTCATATATTTAGTTAAGCAAATCAATATAATTTATTGATAAAGTACACAATGACATGCTGTTAAATCTCAGGTGAGAGAATGGAAAGATTGCCAGAGGGGGGAAGAAAGGATGTTTTGAGAGGGGGCTTCGTACCTCGGATTTAAAAAAAACTGTTCCCCCGAAATAATCCCTACTGCGGCTTTAAGATTAAATTGCTGAAGTATAAAAAAGTTTTATTTTCCACAATCTGAGAAAATACTTCCCAGAAAGTCAATTATATGAAATCTTTCTTCTACAGTTGACGTTCAATGCTTTAAAATACTTTGATGATTGTTCTTTCACCATGTGATCTGTCTTTTTGCTTTAAGGTATCATTGACAGCACAGTCCTGGAGCAGAGGCAGGTTGTTGCAGTAACTGGAGATGGCACAAATGATGGCCCCGCCCTCAAGAAGGCGGATGTTGGCTTTGCTATGGTACAGCTTTTTACTTCTTGAATAAAATGCTCCTGTGAACGCTTCTGGAATGTATTTATGAAACGCTTCCACAATGTGCCAGGCCTAATACTCGGCTACATGCCATGATCCCCAGGGTATCGCAGGAACAGATGTTGCAAAGGAGGCATCTGACATCATCCTGACAGACGACAATTTCTCTAGCATTGTCAAGGCTGTTATGTGGGGCAGGAACGTGTATGACAGCATTTCCAAGTTTCTTCAATTCCAACTTACTGTCAACGTTGTTGCTGTCACTGTGGCCATCACCGGAGCCTGCATTACCCAGGTCAGATTTATATAACATATTCATTCACACATACAAATACCGTCTCCTTGGGTGACTAACAAACATGACTAATTCTACAGCCCAAACTTAAAAAAATACAATGGAATACAAAGCACCACAAACTAGTGGCTAAAACAAACTAACAGCTTCATGAATGCAAGCTTTAATTTGATATTGAGTAAAGTTAACATTCAATTTTCTTGAATAGAAAGAAGGAAATCATTTTTTTTTTTTATAACTAATTGTGTAAAAGCTTTCTCTTTATAGGTGCGTATCCACTATCAGAACTTCCGGGTAATTTTAATAGTATGCACGTGTCTCCACCACACCGGTCTGGGCCAACAGAGCCATTTTCAGGGCCATTTCAGGAACCAATAGAGTTCCTGCCTCAGGGTATGTACTCAGAAATGCCCAAATATAGTCACTGGGTGGAATTTGTTAACTGATGCTAATTCGTTGTATCTCAATGGGAAATTATGTCAGCAGACATCAGCAAAGAACTGGCTTTGTAAAACGAAAGAACTGCTGGTGAAGCAGTTTATAAAAATGTTCCTGCTTCCATATTGACATCTTGTTATTCTCTGCTGCTGTGGGTGCCTTTAGAGGTGATCAGTGATATCAGTCACTGACAGAACTTTTGTGATATTCAGGGTTGTGATACCCCGTCAGACCTTTCCTCACAGAAATGCGGAATTCATCTCCTGGAAATGTGTCTAGTGTTACCTCAACTCTCTAACTGTAAGCTTTGTCAAAAATGAAGGTTTTAAGCCTTGTTTTAAAGATAGACAAGTTGTCTGCTTCACGAACCAGCCCAGGGAGCTGGTTTTATAGGACGGGAGCCTGGTAACTGAAAGATCTGCCACCCATTCTACTTTAAAAAATCCTAGGACCTACCAGTAAACCTGCAGTCTGAGAGTGAAGTGCTCTGTTAGGAACATATGGAACAATCAGATCTATTATGTATGGTGGAGCTAGATTATTAAGAGCTTTATATGTCAGAAGGAGGATCGTGAATTCTATTCTAGATTTTACTGGGAGCCAGTGAAGAGAAGCTAAAACAGGGGAAATGTGATCTCTTCTTCTTTTATTCATCAGAACCCTTGCAGCAGCATTTTGGACTAACCGAAGACTTTTAATTGTATTCTGTGGACTACCTGATAATAAAGAGTTACAGTAATCCAGCCTTGAAGTAATAAAGGCATTTTTGCAATATCCCTAAGGTGAAAAAAGGAAATCCTAGAGACTTCTTTATGTGAGATCTAAATGACATGTCTGGATGTCCCCAGCTTCTTTTCCCGTGGCTTTGAAGATCCCAGACTTTTGATGCATGATCCACCTTTGTGCTATTTCCACAAAGAGGGACAGTTTGCTCTGCGTGGAATCTGCTTGGACGACACAAAATACCACTATGTGGTTGCCTCGCTGGATCCACTGTCCACCCGCCATGCGATGTCTCTTCTCCGGAACCCCCCAGATCAGGGAAAGTATGCCACGCTTAAGAAGCTAATGCTTCACCGTTACTCCGTCTCCCTCCCTGGATTGGGTGATGGTACAGCACTCGAGCTCATGGAGAGCATGTTGTCCCTGCTGGGTACTGATGAGAGCGGGTTCCTTTTCCTCCACCTGTTCCTCCGACAGTAAACACCTCCGGTGTGGGCCGTCCTCGCAAACTCCCCGCTGCTGCAGCAGAGAGATTACCGCTCCCTAGCAGATGAAGCCGACTACATTCTACTGGCTACAAGGAGCTTCGCAGTCAGCATGATCCCGCATCCCCAGCTGCATCTGCTGAGCCTCCGGCACCGCCCCGAGAAGCTGACGGGCCATCGGTGGTAGTGAGGATCGCTGAACAGAGACGCCGGGGATCGGACTTCTGCTTCTATCATCAGCGGTTTGGTGCCCAAGCCCGACGCTGCCTCCCGCCTTGCAACTCCCCCAGCTGGCTCACACAGGTTGGCGCATAGCTGAGGTCCGTTGCTGACTGCTGCTAACAGCTCCCATTTCAGTACTTTTGGTGAAAGGTCTGTGATTTCTTTGCTTTCACGGTAGAGACTTCCAGTGGAACTTTGTCGTAGATGCCAGCTCAGTTCCCATCATAGGGGCTGATTTCCTCTGTGCGCATGGACTCCTGGTTGATGTCGCTAACAGATGGTTAATTGATGCCGTGTCTTTTTTCACTCTTCCTTGTCTGACGTGAGGAGCTGTAAAGTCAATCCATTCTAATGTTTTAGCTAGTGAGAATGATTTTCAGTTGTTATTTTCAGAGCAGCCTCAATCCCGCTAAGCTAGTTATCGCTCGGGAGGAGTTTGCTAACATGGAGCCCTTGGGCATCGTCCAGTGCTCTAACAGTCCTTGGGCTTTGCCATTGCATATGGTGCCAAAGTCAAAAGTTCAGTGGCGGCCGTGCAGGGATGTCCGCCGCCTTAATAATGTCATGGTAAACAATTGTTATCCAATCCCTCACATCCAGAACTTCTGTCAATCTGCGCGGAACAGCCATCTTTTCTAAAGTTGACCTGGTGCCCCGTTATCACCAGGTTCTAGTTTGTGTGGAGGACATCCCTAAAACAGCCGTAATTAGTCCATCTGGCCTTATTGAGTTCTTAAGAATGCCTTTTGGCCTTAAAGGCATCGCCCAAACATTGATGGATTCAGTCTTGCATGGTTTACCCTTAATTTTGTCTATCTGGATAACATTCTGGTGGCAAGCAGCTCTGCAGAACAGCACATGTTCCACCTACAGCAGGTTTCCCAACGCCTAGCGGCACATGGCCTGATTGTCAACCCAGAAAAATGCCAGTTCGGGTTGCCAGTCATTGATTTTTTGGGCCATCGCATTTCTGGCAGTGGAGCTGTTTCACTATTCAATAAAGTACAGGCGGTATCCGATTTCCCGTGTCCTCAGATGGTGAAAGCCCAGCAGGAGTTTCTGGGGATGGTCAATTTTCACAACCGTTTCATCCCGAGGGCAGCACAACTTCTGGAGCCGCTATACTGCGTGCTCAAAAAGAAAAAGGCCAACAAAAAGGTGAACTAGACCCCAGACTGCCTCCAAGCATTTAATAATGCTAAGTATACGTTGGCCAATGTCGCCATTTTGACCGACCCCTCCCCTTCAGCACAGGGGGCTTTAAATACTGACACCTCTGATGTAGCAGTAGGGGCGGTGTTAGACCAGCGGTTCTGCAGGGTTTGCATTTTTCAGCCATACAGTGAGGGACAACGAGCACAAATACAGAATTTTTATGACAGAGAGCTGCTGGCTCTCTATTTGGCTACACTTGTCTCAACACTTGGTGGCTGACTGCCTGTACCGTGCTCCCGTCTCTCCAGTTGATGTGGGGATTGATTCCTCTGCCATGGCTGCAGATCAGCGCAGTGATGGAGACATCCATAAACTGTAGTCTGAACCAACTGGACATAAGCTTGCGGACAGACAGGTGCAGGAAGGTGGTCCTCATCTGCTCAATGACATTCTGACTGGCTGTCCCCGCCCCCTGGTTCCTGCTTTGCGGCGCCGGCGCGTTTTCGATGCTTTGCATTCCCTCTCACATCTGGGTGTGCATGCCTCAGTGAACCTGGTCAGTTCAAAATTTGTTTGGCCTGGACTGTGAGTCTGTGAAGGCATGGGCTGCAGCATGTGTCCCATGTCAGCGTGCAAAGGTTCATAAGCACACAAAAGTACCTTTTGAACCCCATTCCTAGTTGCAGGTTTGATCATGTCCATATAGACCTGGTGGGTCCCTTGCCTCTATCTCAGGGTTTTACTCACCTCCTGACCATGATCGACTGTACCACCACGTGGCTAGAAGTGGTTCTGCCGGCATCCACAACATCTGCAGTGGTGGCTCAGGCGTGTTTATCAACCTAGGTAGCACACCCCTTCAGAGATCACCTCTGACAGAGGACCACAGTTTGTGTCAGAGCTGTGGTCCTCCATGGCAGAGCTTAGCATCTTCTAAGTTTGTTTTTGTTAAACATGATGCACACAGGTCGACATTACGGCCTCTGTATGATGTCCCTTTCAGGGTCCTCGAACTTGGCCCCAAGCACTTTCTTTTAAAATTTGGGGGGCGTAAAGAGACTGTCTGTATGGATAGGCTTTAACTTGCCCATGTTCTGATAGATGATGAGGTAATAACGGCCTAAGCTCCTTGTAGGGGCCGACCCCTCTCCAAGCTGTTGATGGAGTGCTCTCCTCTTTCCAGAGACTCTTGTCAGCCTTCAGAGCTCACCTCATCCTCAGCCTACCCTCGTCGCGCTCAACTCCACCTTCGGAGTGGGACATCCCGGAATACTTCTGAAGGGCCCAGGTTCAGGTGTTCTGGACGTTTGCTCAAGCCCTGGACCCTGTCCTAGCTATGGACTGTAGCGGATTTTAGACTCTTAATAAAATGAAAGATATTCCTGTAAACGTTTTGGAGGTTTTAACATGATTTGAATTGATCATACAAGAGGATAGTAACCATTACAGAAGAATGCAGAATACTGACCTATCTCGGTCTTACAACGAACAAGCTTATATTATTTCTAGCAACCTTGGTCTATCTATTCTACTCGATAAAGCACAACTCTCAGGGTGAAAATCATAGACTTGAAGGCACCTTTCTCTTTGATTAAAAAGCTGTGAAACTTTTTAGACCTTTAAGGATGCCCAGTCGAAGAGCCATCTCCGTAGTAACACAGGACGGGGACTATCATTATCAAAACTCTTTGACCATGACCTGGGTAAAGGCGTCAAACTAATACTAAAACATTAAAATAAACATGGTCACAGTTGATTACAAGGTACAGATAAATCATAACACTAAATTTCTCCACCACCGCCTCCTTCCCTTTTATCTAATCTCAAAGATAAATCAAAATACAAAGGAGAATCGATAACAATCAGTAACTAACCTAGGAGGCAGCGGTATTCAAAAAGAAAGACAATAAAACAGTGGTTCAAATGTTCTCAATCATTACATGTAACATTGAAGCAACTCTAACAGATTAATCTAATCTAAGCATCCATCTTAATGACGTTTTCTGAAATCGAACAACATCCCAAACAAAAAAATGGGTGTTCGGGGGGGTGGCAGACCACCAGGAGGCTTCACTCATACCCAGATGACCTGAGGATGCTTAGATTAAAAAAATACATAAATCTTTTGGCGCGACGATTGAATGTCTTAACGGCAGGGTATACGACTGTGGGAGAGCTCCTCAAGAGGGCGTTATTGCAAAATAAAAAGTCTCACCCCTTACTTCATGCTCTCCCCCTAAGCCATGCATCAATAATACAGGCACACGCAGCCAGCATAGTCTCGTTGGGTCTCAGCCACAGCAACAACTCGTAGGAGACAAGCTATTTCAGACAGAGACACAAAATATAATGTGATCTTCAGAGGTGTGGACTCGAGTCACATGACTTGGACTCGAGTCAGACTCGAGTCATTAATATAATGACTTGAGACTTGACTTGAAATAATGCTCAAAGACTTTGACTTGACTTGGACTTGAAGGCTAAAGACTTGGGACTTGACTTGGACTTGAACCCGTTTACTTGACAAAGACTTGCTATATTACCCAATAATTAAAGTTTAAAACATCTATTATTTCAAAATTGTGCCGGGTTAAATTATTTCACTCATCCCGTATCAACATGCGAAGTCCATCTCTGTGTGCGAGAGCCGCGAATAGCCAATCACATTAATCGGATTTGAAAACAAACAAAAATACAACAATTTAAAAAGAGGCCAGTCTAATGGTTCATTAGGACCGCAGGCTTTGTCAGCGTCAGCAATGTCAAGATTACATGTTAAGTCTATGGTGGAGGTTGGAGGAGCGTCACGGTCTCTGCAGCGCTTTGTGAGCTTTGGCTCCGTCAACTTTTCAAGCTTTTCCTGCTTTTCAAGCTTTAAAGCTCATAAAGCCAGCAACACAGAAGTTCAGCTAGTTTAACTTTTGACGGAGCTGACGGCTCTGAAGCCGCGCGTTAACCAATCAGACGGTTTCATTTTAGTGATATAACTACACGTATCTTAACAATGGAAGACAAGCTCATGGTTGCCGTCTGCAATCACAGAAAACTTTTTGATCCGTCCTCGCAGATTTAAAAAATCATAAATCACACTTACTTGTTCTGGTAGGCAATCTGAGCACCAATGCAGTTCAGCAGGTTGTCAAGCTGGGCGCGGGACATAAAAAAGTAGCGCTGGGAGCGAACCTCATCCATACGTAGCTCCTGGAGCAAATGGTTAAAATCCCCACATGATCCAAAGAATCGGGTGTATCCACAAACAGCGCTAATGCAGCAGAAGTCGATGTTGTCTAGCTTTATGAAGCAAATAAAGCCAAGCCAGTCTCTCAATAAGATCCATCATAGTTCAGAATGTCCGTTAACAGAAGAAGCCCCGCCCACGCGCTCTTTTTTTGCTCAGAGGTGGCAGACTATGCAAACTTTGAGAGCTTCAACATAGAAGTGTAAAACTAGATGCTTTGTGAGCTTTGGTTAACGCTGACAAAGCCCTTGGTCTGAACGCAGCATAACAGTCCATTCAGCTCTGCAGAACGCAGCCAGCAAGGACTATCGGTATGCTCCCAGAAAACCAGTGTAACGCACAATGAGTTCCGAAAACATAGAGACCATCAGAGGAAAATACATCTTCTAACGTGCTTGTTTGTTAGAATAACTCAGAAATGCTTCTGAACAAATAAAATGATCAATTCAAGCCAGCGGGGGCACTGAGTAGTTTACACAACAGTCAGTAAATAACAGGAAGTGACGCGTTACACCTAACCAACGCAGTGACGTCATCTCCACTCTGACGCTTGAATGGTATCCAAAAATCAAGTATGATGGGACATTAAAAGAAGATGGTTCAGTTGTTTCAGTATATGAATCACAAAACTGCAGACCTTATTGTTTATGTTAAAGCGATTCTTCAATAATTCTTTGGAAGCACACATATAATTTCAAAGTGTGTCTGTTTTGCTTTAGGAGCTAATGGGAATGATAAGAATTTAGTTCTCACCTTAGTAATAAAGTCTTATCTTGGTTGAATCTTCTGATATGTTAATATATTTTTGGTGAGAAAAATCAATTCAGGCAGAAGATCATTGTGCACTTGTAAAAAATCCCTATAAGGAGGACTTGGTCACACCTCTGGTGATCTTACCTGTCGAGGAGAAAATGAGCAACCAATGCATCGGTTAGCAAGCCCTTAGCTTCCTTGAGTTGACGCCACCGTGTAAATACAGCAGCTCCAATGCAGATTCGGCTTTTGGAACACACTCTGCGTCGGCTTTCTTTCTCGTTGCTATTTCCACAACAGCGATTAATTTTGAGAATCTAATCTGCACTAACGTCAAACTAAATGCTTCACCAAACACACACGTCGGCTACTGCAGCTGCCGCAATCAATTTATCTGTTGGTAAGGTAGTGCAAGCTCACTTCCTGTTTACAGGCTAGAACGAGCGTTGTGTGCACACAAAGGGGGCATGCAGAGGGGGGGGGGGTACTGGAACACGGAAGCTTTGCTTTGTTTTCCCAGGGTTTCTCGGTGTAGAAAGAATGAAAATTACTTGGTCAAGTTTAAGAACTCCTAATTTATGGGTTGCCACTGGTATACAAAGAGCATTTTTTGCAGTTTTAAAAACAGTGTTTTAGAATGAAACCGTCTACCCTGCATTTAAGTATTGTGTTCTCTCTTTCCATTACCAGTTGGAGTTCATTGAACAAGCTGATCGGATCCAGCTGTGTTGTACTTTCATTCCTCCACAAAGGGACATTAATTTTTCAGTAACCACAAACAGAAATTAGAAACTTTTGGAGTGCATGATTAAATACATCATATAAACACCAGATTGAAGCTATAGGCGTGATTGCCAACCAGAACTTCAGAACTATTGTTAAACATGTTAAAGTTGAAGAACTTCTTTACTACAGACAAAGCTCATCTTTTTGAAACTAGTTCCTCTGGATTGGCCTTGTGTGTTTCGTTGTGAAGGCTCCCCCCCAGCATCTTTTCTTAATTCAAAACATTACACACTATGGTGTTAGTGTGTAGCAGTGAAATTGGTCCTTACTGAAACACTGTCCGACTGTGAATGTTCCGGACTTTATCTATGCTTTTCACATATGAAAAACTAATTTAACGAATATTACTACTGGTTTTCGGTTAAAACCGGTAGCCTATACCGCACTGGCCTAATGGACAGTGTCTTAATTGGTGGGACGTGTGAAAAGTAATTAAAATGCAGGACTGTCTTTCATAAAGTGGGACATCTCGCCGGCCCCAACTAGGAATTCCCAAGTCCAGCTCTAGCGCTACTCTCCTCTAACTTTTAAAGGCATCCATTCTCCAGCACACCTGAATCAAATGGTTGACTTCCCTTTTCAGCTTGCAGTCATTCAGTTCCTGTTAACAATCAAATCATTTGATTCAGGTGTGTTAGACATTCAAAAGTAGCAGGACAGTTGCTCTGAAAGATTGGACTTGGACACACCTGCCCTGTTCACTGCCTTTAAATTATCACTACTTGTGACTGAAATGGAATTTAATTTTAAATGAGAATCATACAGAAGCCTAAATCAAACAAAGTGACTGTCCCCACTCGGCCATATGCTCTGACTCTTTGTTTGTGCCTATGTCAAAATCTTAATTCAAATAATTTTGTACATTCCAGGATTCTCCTCTAAAGGCTGTTCAGATGTTATGGGTCAACCTCATTATGGACACTTTCGCCTCATTGGCTCTCGCCACAGAGCCACCAACCGAGGAGTTGCTGCTCAGAAACCCATATGGGCGCAACAAGCCGCTCATCTCGCGCACCATGATGAAAAACATTTTAGGCCATGCTGTCTACCAACTGAGTTTGATCTTCACACTGCTGTTTGTCGGTCAGTCAAAACACAGATTCTTTGTATGTTCTAGTCCAGACTGATCTAAGAAAGTAGATGGCACATAAAATGAAATGTAACTATTAAGAGACTGTTAGGGATTAAAATTATAATGTTGTATTATTATTTTATTAGGGTGTATTTCCTTATCACATAGTTTAAATGTACTTTTTAAATGTCATTTGGTTTCAACCATATGTTCCTTTGTATACACCCTGTTCTTTTAAGATGCTAATGAAGTTTGACCAAATAAAGAGAGACTGCAGTGGGAGGGCCTTTTGAGACCAGGTGACAGAGCTGTGTGATCAGGACACAGGGCTGGGAGGCTGTCTGAGAAGCTGAGAGGAGAACAGACAAACGGTCAACCAGAGTATCTTCCTGGTCTCCCTCTGCAGAACTTTACTTATTTTATCTGCCATTGCAGAGTTCATTTAACTTCAATTTCTCTCCGACCCCTGTGTGTGATTCTTTCTAGGTTAAACCACTATTTTTTTACCCTAACAGAGAAAAATACACATTTGCCAGGATATGAAAAATTAAAACCAACTCAGTAGTTGCATATTTTAAAATCCACATTGATTGGTATTCCTCACTTTTGTAGGTGAGAAGATGTTTGACATCGACTGTGGCAGGAATGCCCCACTTCACGCGCCGCCCTCTGAACACTACACGATTGTTTTCAACACATTCGTCCTCATGCAGATCTTCAACGAGTTCAACGCTCGCAAGATCCACGGAGAAAGGAACGTGTTTGAGGGCGTTTTCAACAACCCTATCTTCTGTTCCATTATTCTGGGAACCCTTATTGTTCAGGTAATCCTTTACCGACAAGGAAGATCTACTGTTTGTTTAACTGACATTGTGAGGGGATAAAACTGCTTTTTCTGTCTTCTCAAGGTCATAATCGTGCACTTTGGTGGTAAAGCCTTCAGCTGTGTCCCTCTGACTCTTGAACAGTGGCTGTGGTGTATCTTCCTGGGCATTGGTAGTCTCCTTTGGGGGCAGGTAGGATAATCTTTTACCCCTCCAGTGTTACTTTAACTGTACACAATGAGACAGGATTTACATAGTGGGCTTCTCTATAGAATTAAACTTTCTTTTAAGGACTTGAAAAAGCTTCATGTCAGGATTGTGATGCAGTTAAGTTCAGATTTTACAATTTGTGACGGTTACAAATGAGAAATGTTTTGAGAATTTTGGGCCATAAAATGCAGTTCTCACATTGTTCAACAGCTCCTGCACATTTTTGTTTTGTTTAATTAAATAGATAAAGCTAATAAGAAGATGGCTGAATCAGTTTAAATGTTCTCAAAGATGAAGATTACAAGACTTAAAGCTCACTTGCAGCATTTTGTTACGAAGAGGCAGCAAGAAACTCTGGACTCAAAGAGCAGAGATAGGAGACTGTGGATCAGAATAGGTTTTATTCCCTTGAGTGTTAAATCAGGGGATGAACAGTGGAGCAGTTGGTAGCACTGTACCTTGCAGTAATATTTTCAATTCCAGCCTGGGGTCTTTCTGCATGGAGTTTGCATGTTCTCCATCTGCATGTGTGGGTTCCTTTTGGGTACTCCTGCTTCCTCCTTAATACTTTTGTTATTGGATCTTATCGAGGGTTTCTTCAGTTGAAAAAGATGTCATAAGTGGGGATTTTATTTATTTCAGGACTAAAGATTGAAGTATCAGAAAATATGTTTTCTCCATACTATATAGTTTTTGTTGTTTCTTGAACTGATTGTATTCTGACTGTGTCTGCTGTGGTAATCTATCATAAAATTTTAACTTTATTGAAGTGAGTTACATGATCACTTAATTCTGCAGGGAATATAAGATGTGAGAAGTCAGGAGAGGCTTTCAGTGAGCCATTTGGTGTTTTAGGGTGCATTTATACCAGAACTGTTGTGCAAGGCAATCTAGGTAAATAAAACCAAAACAACAATGTAACAACAACTCTGCCTTGTTCTCTGTTCATGCTGAGTACATTGCTACAATATATTTGTCTGCCACATTTGCACATACGTTTATGCTTTTAAACTGACAAAAACGTTAAAAACAAAATTATTGTTGACTTAAAAAAATTAAGGTAAGATCAAATATATTAAGATGATTAAAATTAAAGATAAGAATTTACTTGACTTATCCAGTCATAACAGGTGATATTATTTATTCCCCTTGGCAGCATCAAGTGCACCTGTGTTGGGCTTGGGTCAGGCTCGGACATAAATATCTTAATGCCTGTCAGGCACAGATCAGGTTCAGTTACTGCTCTGTCGGACGCGGGCCAAATTCAGACAGAAAAATGCGGCCTGATCCGCACTCTACACCAAGCGCCACCACAGGCAAAGGGGGTACACATGTTGCTGAAAAAGTTTGGTCCGTTTGACAAAGTGCAGTTTGAATGCAAATCACACAAGCAAAAAAGATGTTGCAATTTTGGTCCCCAAATGAACCGAGTCCATCAGGTGTAAAACGACCTCATAGTGGGGAGAGTTTAAAGTTTTATTAAGCTCTGTAAATTCGCATATAAGTTATACTTTTTTACCTCACCCATATTGCCACTGGTATACTACATAATTAATTTAATAAAGAGCAATTATTTTTGATGATCACTTTCATTAATGTACCATTTTCTAACTGTCACAACCCATCTCATAGGCCATGAAAAAAAAGAAGACAGACTTTTTTAAGTTAACAAATTTTAAATGTTTATTAACATAAAATATAAAGAAAACAACCTGAAATGAATTGCTGGCAAGCTAAACCAAAGATCAATAAAAGTCAAAACCAGAGAACCCCTTGGACTGCCTGCTACATCCAAGCCAGGACAACCAATTTGGATTTGGAGCACCTCAGCTTTTAAGAATGGGAAGATTGGACCTAGGTGTTCCCATACAGCAGCGGACAAACCAAACCCCCTACCTGAGGAAAATAATGCAGATGTTAAACAGATACAGATACAGAAGAGATAAACTGTCGGACAGACATACGAGGATACATTTGAGAAAATACTCATTTTTGAATTACTTTCAAGGTGAGCATGATATCTTTAATGACTAGAGATTCAAACATTGATGATGCTGACTTTTGGACTCCAACTACATTGCAGGAATTCATCTTAGCTTGTAGGCTGGGTGGAAGAAGGCAAAAACACAGAATTCAATGTTGTGAAAGCAGGTCATCTGCTCACTTTATCTGAAAGGTAATATCTTTTTGTCTGAATGGCTTGTAATATTGTTCCTCTCCCAGCTGGTGTCCAGTGTCCCCACCCGCTGGCTGAAGTTCCTGAAAACAGCCGGTCATGGCACACAGCAGGAGGAGATACCCGAGGAGGAGCTGGAGGAGCTGAAAGACAAAGATGAGATTGACCATGCTGAGATGGAGCTGAGGAAGGGTCAAGTCCTGTGGTGCCGCAGCCTCAACCGAATCCAGACGCAGGTATAGTTTTGCAGCTCAGGAATACTTTATTTTTTTTTACCAGGATGAATATGTATGTTTGTTGCTATGACTTTGAACTTTCTCGTTATATTGTGATTATACAGGAATAGATTCTTTCAAAAGCTTTATAACCTTTACATATTTCAGATGTACACCAATAGATAAAAGCTTCAACACAGACAAATTCATTTTGGCTAAGTCATCATAAAGTTGTCTAATAACAACTGTAAAATATGTTTTGATGAAAACTGCATATGCAGATTTAGTTTGACATTCTTTTCTGCAAAATATGCTTTATCAAATGATATAATAACTATATAATAAACATACTCCTTTTTAAATTAACTTCAGTAAATATTCGTACATTAAAGACTGACAGATCCTTAGACATTAATAATCTCAAATCTATCTAGTGAAGCTATTTTTCGGTCTGGTTTCATTCATATGTCTAGTCTGGCACTTGAACACTATCTGCAGATTTATAAAAAGCACAGGCTGTGCCTTGCATGCAGCTTCTAACTTCTTGACACTTTAATCCTGTCAGAGACACAAACTTCAGTATATTTTGGGGGTGGTAGACCTACACAAAGTGGTGCATGACTGTAAAGCAAACGAAAACTGATGCATGCATTTCAAATATATAAAAAATAAGAATCTGAATTAAGTTCAATCAGATTGAATGGAGGGTATCTGTAAACATGTGGTTTGAGGTTGCACTACATATTTTTGTTGTCCGTCATTTTGACCAATGGAGTACAAAAATTTGGTAATAAAAACTATTTCTACACGTCCATTTTTTAACAGATGCTATAGAATTTATTTTTTATGATTTATTAATAAATATCATAATAATTATTATCATGATGAAAGTATTATTAATAATTTATTGTGAATTAATTTGGAATAATAAATCTGAACAAGCTAAAAAGAGAACTACCCATATTAAGAAAATTATTTTAATAATTGTACTTAAAATATGAATAGTTCGCTGTGACCTAAACATGCAGAGCCTGATGTATCAAAATTCCAAATAAAGACCACAAAATTGCATCTGCCCCCAAAATCTTTCCACAGTGGGTTGTCAATATTTTACGGGTGTCAGACTGCATGAACAATTCATAACAGACGCAATGAGTAATATCCAAACGAGGACTTTATGCCTGCTGCTCTGTGTGCCAGCCTTTATGCCGCATGCACTGTGCTACAGCCAGAGAGAGAGGGAATAGGTGCAGTGGATTTATAATGCATCTTTGGCAAAAAAATAAATAAATGGAAAAACGACTGTCAAGTCTATTGCTGCCATTAGGCTAGATTACCTTATATTTAACATTTTTTCATACCTAAACTTAATGTGTGCTGTGTAAAGTGCTGCTCCTGCTCCATGCAACTATATTACAGTGTCTCATTGATTAAAGTTGCAGCTTTTCCAGAAAAAGGCTGATTTCATTCACCACTTTTCCATATTCTACTAATATAGTTGAAATGCACCACACTTTATCATGGTATCAATGTATTAATTTAAAGGTAAATGTATTAAATGAAAGGTAAAACGTGCTCACACACATTTGCTGCAATATTGTTCTATCGTTAGAGAATCTGAGAAATTTAATAAATCATCTAAAAATTTTACAGAACTCAATGGAATTTATTTAAATAATAATAAGGATAAAATCTAACTTTGGTTTTGGATCTACCTGGATGTTCTAGGTATTTTATTGAAGGCTGGAAATTTACAAGTTAATTACATCTGGCTTCTGTATGTATTCTGAAATATATTAATTTAGTTTTTTAAATGTCATACATGTAATTGTCATTGGGGTACATGGTTACTATATTTTATTAACTGCACCCCAGGAAGAGTAGTAACCACTGGGGGAAACCGATAGAGATCCATATAAACAGTAGGTGTATATGCGTTGAAGTGATGAAACGTTGATGTGATGAAAAGTTGATGTGATGGAAAGTCAGAAAAAATCTTTGAACCAACTGTTTCCTGGCCTGCAAACATGCACCTTTGGTAGGCACAACACCGGTGCTTCAGCAGTTCTTCAAAGTGCTGTCAGCTCCTGGTTAACGAGATGTATTGAGTACAATGTCCAGGTCTGAGATGATGCTCAGATGCTCTCATGGGAATCTTTCTTTTTTTGATCAATTTAATTGCCTGTACTCCATGCATACTGTTGAAAATGTTCATGCATCTGCACTAAGTGATCAGACATATGAATTCTAATCTGTTAAAATGACTGATGACCAGTGTTGGGAGTAATGGCATTACTAACAGCGTTATTTTTTCAGGTACAGGCGTGACCAAATTAATTACTTTTCCTATCGTTGCAATGCCGGTACCCTTACTGGAGATGTAAAGTGGCACGTTATTACAATTTGGTTTAATGAAGCGGAGTGGTGTCAGGCTTTCCGACCTCCACGCCTCAGCTGCAGAGAGAGGGCTCGTGTCGCTAATGACGCAGTTGCAAATACAATAATGTCTGCTGGTTGGGCAGATACTCTGGGGGATTTCATTGTCTCACTGCATGCTGTAAGACCACGGTGAACTTAGTTTTAAGTTGGATATTCGACAGAGATTTATTTTAGTAAAGGGACTATATGATGCTATTTTACATCTTTCAACTTCTGGGATAGACATATCAGTAGCGAACTGTGAGCAATACAGCTGGGCCTTCACCCCTGGCCATCACCGCCAAGGCTGAGTCTCCCCTAGCCTCCATTACATGTCAACAATAGACAATAACTTTCTGCAACCTGCTCAACATTAACATCACCCAAACCGAAAATGCGGACTCGGAAACCGATTATCATTTAATCACCATGGACAATGCTTTAAAATCACGGGCAAAACAAATCACACACACTGACGGAGTCTACTAAAATTTATGAGGATCATGAAAGTAATATACCATTTCAAAATGCACCATACACAGAGCACCATTACGCACGGCGCAGTGATCGAAAGGGCGATTTATAAGAGATCGGCTGACCTTTTGAATTAAAACAATTTGTGCTTGAGTTTTTACAACCTCTGAAATAAAAGAAAACATACTAAATGTCCCTGTGTAATATTAATCCTTTGTGAATAATAATCAAGTTAGCGTAGAACATGGGCCTACCTTATTACATGAAAACAAAGTCCATCCGTCGATCTTTCTTTGTAAAGTGGGCGACTGTAGCGTCATAAAGTTTGTCCTTTGACTTAGGCTCCAAAAGAAGTCCTTTCTCTTTTGACATCAGTGCCAAAGCTCCCAAACGATCCTGTGACGTACTGTTCCTGGCGCGTGTCTTGATGCACTTCAGGGCCAAGAAAGATCACTCAACTGAGGAGCTGGACACAGGGATGGTCAGTACCAGGCAGATGAGGCGATACAGCTGTTGCATGCTTTCAGTTAGCACTTTAAGTGTCAGAAAGTGAGGCAGGTCTAACGGGCTCCTGGCCTCAAAGTTTGAGATGTTGTACATGACCGTCAATTCAGTCTTGAGCCTGGGGAGTTCAAAGTGCTGCCCGTAGTTCGCAGCAAGGCTTTGAAAGTTGAAGTTGGGAAAATTTTCTCTGTAGGAGGCAAACTTCTTTGGGTCCAGAAGAGCAATGAACAACTTCCTGTACGTTTTCATGATCTTTGAATCTGTTCCTCAGCTGAGTGAGAATGTTTTCCAAGATTTCACTGTGCAGTTTTTGGTACGCTGCACGCACATCTCCACCTCTCCGTGCCTTGCGCCCACTGGGATACCCGACTTCGCCCACCATGTCGTCATAGATGGAGCCAAATTTGGCCTTTTCTCTCTCTGTGGTGGTGCAAAAGTCCTCAATACTAGACAAAAAAAATTGCATGTCATACTCCTTATTTTGCAAGATCCCAAAGAGGACATTGGAGTAGGCGAACAGCAAGTTGAAACTGGCGAGGAGAAAGCAGAACTCAAAGCCCGTCAGCAGTGACATGTATCCATCAGCGCTGTGTACAGTATCATCATCAAAGTCACTGTGGTTGTCGACAATGAATTCAAAGAGCTCCAACAGTTCCTCTCTCCGCTCATACACAGTGCAAACCAAACGTGATGAGAAGTTCCACCGTGTAGGAGCCACTCCTGGCAGTCTTCGCTGGCATATTTAATCCAGGAGTTTTGTGCGTTTGGCTGATTTTGAGAAAAAGGCTGCTAGGCCACTTAGGTGCGAGACATTTTTTTTGCACTCTTTAATTTTAGTAGCACCTTGGGACATGACTAGGTTCAGGGAGTGTGCATAACAGTGACCGAGAAGAGCTTGTGGTATTTTGTCCTTTATTTTAGCTTGCACTCCATTGTGTCCAGAGGCCATGACGGCAGCTCCATCGTAACACTGGGCGATGACTTTATTAGTGCATTCACAGTCCTCCAGAAACCCCAAAACTTGACCTGAAATGGCTTCCGCGCGTTTATCACCACTGACATCACCAAACTGGAAAAACCTCTCCTTCCCACTGCCGTCAGTGGTGTAACGCAGGACATATGACATCTGAGCGGTATTACTTAGTCAGTTGTCTCACATAACGGAGACAAAAGGTGTTTTCCTCACCTCCGCTTTCATGGCTTCGGTCAATACATCTGCCAACGACTGAATCAGGTCATTCTGAATTTTGCTGGAAGTGCTAATGAACACAGTTGCCGAATCCAGGTGACAGCGCAGCGGGCTGTCATACTCCGCCAAAGAATCCACCAACTCCAAGTAGTTCCCCTTATTTTCGGAATCTTTACTCTCATCATGTCCTCGAAATGCCAGCTCTTGCTTTCCAAGAAAAATTAAAACATTGATGAGACGTTTCAGAATCTCTCTGTTCTGCCTGACCTTGCTGTTGTGGGCTGTGGAATGGTTACGGCGCTGCACGTCAAGCTGAAGATTAATCCTAGTGTCTCCGAAAGTTTTCAAACAAACTGTAGCTTGCAGGTGTGCTGCAGAATCTTGATGACGGTGAGCTGACTTTGTCAGATTTGTAAGGCTAACAAATCCCCCGCTGACCCAAGTAGATGACTTGTCAATTGTAAAAAGCAAACAACTCCAGCAATACAACCTGTTTTTTTCTTACAGCCAAGGATAGCGCTGATAATTTTCAGTCTTGAAATGTCTTTACACTTTATTTACCTTTTCTTTTAATTCCAGTTTAGGAGTTGGCCATCCGTTTTTGATCTGAAGCTTGTCTGTGAAAGCCCGTCTTGAAAAAGAAGCTAATAAACTAGCCACAACATCACTCTCGTCTTCCGCCATTTCGCTACCTCTCTGTTTCTCTCCACTCTGCTGCATCTGAGATTGAAGTTAAGACTTCAAGAAGGCCTACAATCTTTTTTGTTTTTTCCCGCCCACTCAAATCAAACCATGATTGGTCAATCTGAAACTAATAAAACACACGGCTTGGCCTTCTCCTACACTCATGAAGTCCTAACCAATCAATGAGCACGATAACAGAGTCTTGATAGATTCTGACGATTCTGATTGGATAGCATGTTTTCAGGATAGTAACCCTGTTATTACTGACGTGAACTTGACAGTAGGCTTAATTTTATAATGTAGATCAGAAAAAAAGAATTAAATGCATTATATTAAATGAAAAATTTATTTTAAAATAATACTTATGTTTTATTTCATACTCATATTTTTTGATCCAGGAATTTCTAGGCCTTCTCTGAAGGCGCATAAGGCCCTAAGGGTTCCCCACTGAGACATATATATGCTAAAATGTTACCATTGGTGTTATATATTATTAATTTGTCGTAAAATTTTACTTATATCCTGTAGTTAATGTTGGACCACAAAGTAAAATGGCTCGTTTCTCTATAAACCCGCCTCCCCCCCATCCCCTTGCGAGCCGCTCCTCTTCCATTCAGAGTGTAGCAGCTCGGACTGAGAGAAACAGTGCTGTATTATTGCTTCTGTATTATTGTTGTAAAAAACGGAGTTAATAAAGCCTATTTCAGTTGCTAAATCTCCAGGCTTTAGACAGAGCCAAAAACAACTGGCTGAGTCCATTAACCAGATCTTTCCAGCCCAGTATGTAAGAAAGCCGTGGGTGTTGTTTGCACCCGTTTACTGAACATTCTGAGATGCTACAGATCATTTAATTATCCACACAATGTTGTTATATGATTACATAAGCTTGATAAATGGCTAACCCACATTAGCATTAGCATGTAGCTACTTACTTCTCTGTCCATCAGGCGTCTTTGTTCTTTGATCCAGCTAGTGTGCTTTAGGAATGTAGAATAAAATCCTGTAATCCATGGAGCCAAACAGGCGTTTTCACAGAGAAAGTAAAAAATCTAACAAAAAAAGTGTTTTAAGCTGCCAAAAACCGAAGCAGCCTGAACTGTGAGATTGAGGAGGGTGTGTTTGAAACTCTAGCAGAGGTAAGTAGCTCTGCCTGCAGGGGCGGTGCAGACACCTCAAGCACTCAACTTTCAACTAGTGATGTCACTTAATTCACGCATGTCTGTGATACCGTCAGAGAGAAAAAAAAGAGCACTGAGCATGTGTAGTCAACCCAGTGGCAAAAATGACATATCTTCAAATGAGAGCTTTATTCTAAAGCATATGGTGTCTGTGGTTCCTTGGATCAATTTTTTCGTGAGAGAAGAGACAGTAAATTTTCTAGGATCCATGATAAGTTCAGTATTTGCTTTATTAGGACAACACCATACCCACCATGTCTGTTCACTTTATCATAGAGTTGTGCATGCCTGTTAAATATAGGAACGGGGCGACTTCAATGTGACTTTATGCACTCAAAAAAAATGTTGGAGAACTCATAATCATGAGACAACTGAGACCACATGATTGTATCCTGAATGCATGAGAAACCTATTTGATTAAATATCTTTTCTACTACACCTGGTTTCATTTCAGTGTAGACAGGGCATAAAACAGTGCTTATAATGCCCACATTCTGCTCCAAGCAGGGCAGAAGAATCTGGTGCTTGACTGTATCGAAGGCCAAAAGAACATTTGTATATATTTTTTTCTTGCCAAGGGTATCCTATAACACCACCCTGAGGGGAGTTGGTCAAACTCCTCAAACAGGGAGTGTGTGTCATCTTTAATTGAAATTAAATGAGATTAAAGATGAAACGGGATTTCTTTATTAAAAAAAAGATAAAAAGAGTTAATGGTAGCAGTAATACTGTTATTAGTTTTATCTGGAAAACACACACAGCTAAGTAAATAGGCTCAGAGCCAGGATCACAATTTATGAGATTTCACCAAAGGAATGTTGGGTTTCGGATGAGGTGTTTTCCACCAAAAATAACATATGTTTTGTAATATTACCAAGTGAAATAAGAGTTATGCTCTATCTGGTTGTATTAGGAATATTAAATTAATAATTCATAAATTATTAATTTAGTTATTCCTTCAAATCATTTAAAACGGGGCACCATCCAGTTTAACCTGGAAACAAGATGTTATGTATATCTAAATTAACTATCAAATAGCAAGTTATAAATTAATCATCAATGATTTACCAGAGACCTTTTGATCTGAAAGGTAAGCCCTTTCGATGATTCAACCACACACACTCAAAATAAAAGAAACCAGCTTTGATTCAGTTTAACAATTTATTGACTAATTCTACCAAACGACAACTGAAGTTCAACTACCAGCTAATTCGGTTCAGCTAATTGCTAAGTTAGGTGGCTACAGCTACTTGCTACATAAACAAAACTATGAAAATGGCCACCGGCCGGAAGATGTCACAGCCACGTCACTCGGGGAGCTTCCTGTACGTCCGTATGAGGTAATCATAGACTGTAAAAAAGAATAGACAGCACCTCCTCACTCCTCCCCGTTTACCAGAATGACACACTTTCATGGGGGAATTCATAGCGGATTCACAGATTCCTCCTCCCCAGCTCTGACGAAGCATGTTCCTAAAAAGGACATAGGGGCGGGATCTTCACTGTAGACTCTGCCCTCGCGGGGCGCGTATGGGCGTGTAGTTCGGTCGTAATCACACCCATTCTGCTCCCGCGTCGTTAGCTCTGATGCTAAACTTGGCTTGGCTCCCTCATTAATTATGCAAGATTTCAAAAAATTATCTTACGAAAACCAGGCTGGTGCCCAGGCTTTTTATGAGCCCAGCGTTATCTCAGGAAGAATATGTAGCCATAGAAAGTTTCAAAAAAATGGGCACCAGGCATTAAAGTTGTTTTTAACGTGTCTAAAGTCCAATGCTTTTCAATAGGGGCCTAGCGGCCAAATGTAGGTACTACAGCAAGGGAGGAGCAATGGCGGCCTCCATGGCATGCGGTCAAAAAGCAGAGGAGCCAGCGGCCATTGGCCGTAATACGCGTGCACACGTAAAAACGGCGTATGGGCGCTAACGCGCAGGCTGCCGAACAGGAGGAGTTTTGTTATTTTATTACCTGGGCAAGGTACCTTGTGATGTCTTTGAAACAAAGAGACTGCGTGGCGCGTATCACTGAAACTAAAGAGCTATGACTTAGATGGCTACGGATTGTAATAGAAAGGGTTAACAACTATGTTCGACTCTGCGAGTTGCTCGGAAGCGCACTGGTTCGTGACTCCTAACCAAGTCAAAAATACACACAATCAATCAAACACTACTTCTCTACTAATTAAGTGACCACTAAATTCAACACAATTCTATAATCAAACTCAGCTTACTCATCAAAAGAAAACACAAAAATACAATAAATTAAAAGAATCCTAATTGACTCCACCCAGGCCGAATGAAAATGGAAATATCTTACTTTGAGGCGTCTGATCGTTTGCTGCGGCAGAGTAAAATCCTTTCAGGGCGGAAAAACGTGACACGAAAAAGGGGAGGGAAAGGAAAAGTGAAGGAGAAAAAAGGAAAAGCCTTCATGGCTAGTCTCAGCTTAAAGTGTCAGTGTGTAGTTTTTGCAGTACATCTTTGAAAATAGCCATTAAAATATTATGTAATAATCAGTGGCGTAGCAAAGGCACCAGGGGGCCCAAGGCAGCAATGTCACTAGGGGGCCCTCTGTTGGCCATTTTGTCAATAAGTTCTTCAGTTTTCAAAGCTTATCCAGGCTGATTGAATGACAATGTATAAAACAAACAGAAACTACTATTTTGAGCAACTTTTATTGATAATAATTATAATAGAAAATGATGTAAACTTTTTTTAAAACAGTAAAAACAAGTTAAAAAAAACAAGTAGTAAATAAACAAAATAAACAAATGTGCTTATAAGTTCACACAGTGTCCATTGTTGGCACACAACATCTAAAAGTGCACATCAATTTATTTTTAAAAGGTGTAAACATGACACATGTGTATTAAATATTAGATTAACTAATAAAAAGTGAAACTCTAAATTTTGTTTCCATGTTCAACAACTACAGATGCTACACTGGCCCTAGCAGTGGCTTTTTCGAGACTTGGCTTGTGTAAAAGCATTGATCAGGTCTTCCATATCTAATGACCGTCTCACCCTGTGCTCTATTGAAATTAAGGCAAGACCTGAAAAATACCTGGATTGGGCCCTTGTGGTGTTATGTCAACCAAGTCAGGGGAAGGATTGTTTAAAATTGCAGTGAAGGCTGATGCAAACGGCTCACTAGAGGTATCAGTGTTGGTGGCTGTCATACTGGAGGTAGAAGTACTTGGACAGCTGTACTGGCGGTAGCAGTGCTGGGGGCTGTTGTAATGGAAGTAGATGCAGACCAAGCTAAAGAAAAATAAAAACAGAACAACATATCAAAAGAAATCTTAGTTAAAAGATTTTAACATGAAATTATTTAGAGCTCATAATTCATGCTTTTGTGTCTTCACGTTTAGGCTATTGTAACAATTTTTTTTCCATGTCTGGACAAAAAGGAGCTCTCTGGATTGCAATTAGTGCAAAATTCTGCTGTGAGAATTTTGACTTGCACAAATAGGAGGACTCACATGTCCCCTATTCTTAAACAACTTCATTGGCTACAAGTGTCCTATAGGTTCACATTTAAAATTCTGGTTTAAGCTTTCAGGGCCCTGAATGATCAGGCTCCTACTTATATCAGTGATCTGATCCAGCTCTCAGGTCTGTGGACCAGAATCTGCTAAAAATTGCTCGCACTCATTTCCATTCTAGTGGTGACAGCCTCCATAAACGTTCCAAATAAAATACAAAATACAGCAAATGCAATGAACATTCAGACATAATACATTAACAGTACAATGATTTAGATTATGTTTTTATTCATATATTTCTGTGTTATAAAGCACTTTGTGTCTTTTGTCTGTGAAAGGTGCTATACAGATATAGATTACTTACTAACATTGAGGTGATTTACTTACCAGGTGCATCTTCAGGATTTGAAGGTGCTGAAAAAAGACATCTTCTTAGTGATCTTGAGTAAAAAGGGAAAAAAAATATTTAGTTACACAAAAAATGATGGGACACTTCATCCTTTTATCACATGTTTTACAGCACCGTGACACTGTTAAAACTAGTCCACCTCGCCCAAGTTAAAATTATGTATATAATTTCATTTGCACTTTTTCCTGACATGATAGGCCTATTATTCACACACTGGTTACACAGTGCACACAGTTGCTTAGGTAGGAAGTAGGCTACATGACATTTTTTCAGACATTTACACTTGTGTCAATTTTGCAACTCTTAAGTCGTCTTTTTGGACATTTACACAGTAATTTTGATTTATGGAATGTTAGCATACATGCTGATGTCTGACTGATAGAGTGATTCTAGCTTCAAGCCTCAATTAATTACACACGCTACACTTTCAACCGTCAAGCCCCCACTGTCACACACAGCTAAATAAACTTATACTCACCGCCGTCCTTTCTTTTTTCCCTCCACCTTTTTTTCTTTCGTTTTTCGCTTCCTGACCAATAACTTCTCTTCATTTTTTTTGGAGTAGTTGCAACCGCACGCACCGGTTCATCTGTTTGTTTTCCTAAATGAAAATAATGCATGAGCCATCCCAGAGAGAAGGCGGGTGGGGGAGGGGCGAGTTTAGCTTGGCTCACCTGAGGGGCCCAGTCACGGAATTTGCGACGGCCAATTGTCCCGGCAACTCGTCATTTCTCTGTGCTCCTTGTGTCAAATTTGTTGGCCCTTGGGGTGCCCCTGGTGGCCCCAGGCAGTTGCCTGCCTTGCCTTGTGGCAAGCTACGCCTCTGCTAATAATAATTACGTAAAGCACATTAATTGCAAAATATTGGCGATATTGTAAAATATGACTTTAAAAATCAGGCTTAAAATACATTGGCGCGGGTCCTCTTGTTGGTTCAAAACCCTATTTCCCAGATCGGTCAACCCCACACGCCTTCTAGCATCTTCAAAGCTAGGTATTCAACTCTTATCTATATATACATATATTCTATTGCGTGTGCTTCTGGCAAACTCTAGCCAGGAATCCTATTCACGTACGTCTTCTGGAGATCCACCGGGAAAACTCAAACACAGCCGCTACCATTCCAATCTGTAGTCCCAGGTATAATTCGGCTTACTGAATTTGGCTTGCACATAATATAAGACTCAAATCTACCTCTAATTAAACAGTTTTAGCAGCTGCTAAAACCCAAAGCTGTTCAAATAAATTCAGGCACTTACCAACGTCACTCACATCAAGCCCTCTCGTCCACACATTGAGGAGAAAACGAATGTTCTTACCTTAATAGGTATTTTTGTTTGGCCGGCCCTTTCTTCTCGGTGTGTGGGTGAGACAGCCGGTCGGAGCGTGTGTCAGCCTGGCTGGCTTCGCCAATAATGTTGGTTCTCAGAGTATCATCAAGTATTAAAAAGCAAAGACACAGCCTTAGAGAATGGATATGCAGCCCTGGGCCAGGTTTTAATCAAATACCACAAAATTATGACAAAAGATCATACCTTAATACAGCATCAAACGATCGTACCGGGGACTCTTACTCAAATGGGGTGTACAGATTCTGAAGTAAGTTTCTGTGCACGGGGGAATGTGCACGTCTTGCATACACACAAGTGTGGTGCCTAAATGATGGATTCCAGCTGTTCTTTCCTAGACTGGAGCCATGTCATGTCGACCCTTATCAGATTTTGACTAATGTTTTCTTGGAAATCCTAAGTAAGTCGATGTTCTGTCGGATCTTCGCACAAACAATCCTTTGGCCTTATCAAACATTCCTTGCTAATGGGGGAGATCTTGCAATGTGGAAACTAGTTATATAAACATTAATCCTAACAGTGTAATATAATATGAATCTGCCTTCTACACTCTTTTCAGGGGAAAGCCATATTAGATGACGTCTTTACTTCTACAAGAGACCGGTTGTACAAAGGGCATGGAACACGCCCGCTATTAAAACATTGATTTCCCCTCAAAATGCAAAAAGGTTTTGCCATAAATAAATTTTTACCTCTTTGCTAGTTCCAAGCGATGAAAGAGAGACTGATGTGCTCGTCATGTTGCTGCAAACAGATAATTCTCAGGGAACTGAGCGTTTGAAAACAGCACTAGTTGGACCTCCTTTGTTGAGTTTCTTACTCGAAGACACAGATACTGCATGCTTGTGAGAGAGAGAGAGAGAGAGAGAGAGAGAGAGAGAGAGAGGCAGTGCGCCGGTGTGATTCGGCCGTGGGGTCTGCTCTTTTTCAGAACAATGTTCTGCTTCTGAATGAAACGGCAGGCGAACCAACACAATGGAGAATGCTGGGTTATTGTGTAGAACCCCCCTCTTTGTATTGTTTCATATATTCAGGGGTCAGACCCAACACATATAAATATGTAATCAGTCACGTTAACTGAATTTTCTGGATGTGAGCAGTTTATTTGACCAGTTTATTAGAACGGTGATGGAAAAGTCTGAAGGCTGTTGTTCATTTTTACAGATTAGTATTCACACTGACTTTGCAAATACGTAGTAACTCACCTACAAATGAGCAAGATTCTTTACTCTCACAGACCTGTAACTTCTGCTGTAAGAGAGTTCTCTGTCCTCCACTCTTTTCCTGTATTAAGAAAACCTGATTAAACTCGTTATCAGTATAAAAGACACCTCTCCACAACCTCAAACAGTCACACTGCAAAGACCACATGGCCAAGACCTAAGAGCTGTCAAAGGACACCAGAAACAAAAGTTGATCTGCACCAGGTTGGGATGACTGCAATAGGTAATCAGATCGGTTTGAAGAAATTAACTGGAGCAGTTATTAGAAAATGGAAGACATACAAGACCACTGATAATATCCCGTAATCTGGGGCTCCATGCAAGGTCTCACCCAGTTGTGTCAAAATGTTCACAAGAACAGTGAGGAAAAATCCCAGAGCTACACAGGGGACATAGTTAATGGCCTGCAGACACCTGGGACTAAAGTTACAAAGGCTACCATCAGTAACACATTATGCCACCAGGGATTCAAATCTGGCAGTGCCAAATATGTCCCCCCTTTTTCGGCCAGTACTTATCCAGGCCGCTCTGAAGTTTGGTAGAGAGCGTTTGGATAATCCGATTAGGAGAACGTCATATGGTCAGATGAAACCAAAATAATAACAATGGTAAAAATTGCACTTGTGTTTGAAGGAGAAAGAATGCTGAGTTGTATCAAAAGAACACTATTCATACTGTGAAGCGTTGGGGTGAAAACCTCATGCTTTGGGGCTGTTTTTCTACAAAGGGACCAGGATGACGGCTTTGTGTAAAGGAAAGAATGAATGGGGCCATGTATTGTGACATTTTGAGTGAAATCTTTCTTTCATCAGTGAGGACATTGAAGATGAAATGTGGCTAGGTCTTCCAAAATGACAATGATCCCAAACATACTGCCTAGATAACAAAGGAGTGGTTTTGTAAAAGACATTTTAACATCCTGGAGTGGTCTATCCAGTCTCCAGATCTCAAACCCATAGAAAATCTTTGGAGGTAGTATAAAGTCTGTGTTTCTAAGCGACAGCCCCAAATCATCACTGCTCTAGAGATCTTCACGGAGGAATGAGCCAAAATACAAGCAACAGTGTGTGAAAACCTTCTGAAGACTTACAGAAAACATTTGTCCTCTGTCGTTTCCAACAAAGACACATAAAAACCAATTGAGAAGAACTTTGGTTATTGACCAAATACACCATGATTTGCAAATACGTTCTTTAAAAATCAGATCTTTTTTTCTATTTTGTCTCTCATAGTTGAGGTATACCTACGATGAATATAATAGGCTTGTCTCATCTTTTTAAGTGGGAGAACTTGCACAATTGGTGGCTGACATAATATTTTTCCCCCCACTGTAAAATCCCAATCATTTTGAAAGTTGTAGTTGAAATATTACAAAATGTGGGGAAAAATCTAAGAGTTTAAAGACTTTTTATTAGGCCCTGGAGTTTAAAAATTCTATATCATAACATCTGATGACCTGGGAATGGCAGAGTACCTGGGCTGTCATTAATAACTAAAAATGCGTGTCTTTTCTGATATACGCATTTAACATTGACTCTCAAGCAATGTATATTCCGATCACTTGTTTCTTCTATGAAATTTTATTAAAAATTTAAGAATTTAAATATACGTAAAATGTTTCTTATAACACTTATTGTGTATTAAATGAAATATGCATTGAGGGGGAAAGTATTTTAGCTAGAACTTCAGCTAATATTTCAACTAAATAAAGACTGAGATGTAAATAATGTCTTTCTTGAAAATATCCTGTCAATAAAGTCTCCCTCTTGTCTCTTAGATTCGTGTTGTAAATGCCTTCAGAGACAGCGTGTCTCCATACGAAGGTCTGGAGACGCCAGAGTCACGCAGCTCCATCCACAACTTCATGAGTCACCCCGAGTTCCGCATTGAGGACTTAGAAACCCAGATCCCCCTGATTGATGAAAATGAGGACGAGGATGATCCGCCCACCAAGCGGAACTCCATAACACCCCCGCCTCTGTCACTTACTGGACTGTCCAACCTGCAGCCCCTGCCATCCTCGCCCAACCAAAACAACAATGCACTGGAGCGCATCATCCCACTGCATAGAGACGGCTCTAGGTCCGGTCTAATCGCGCCTAACTCTGCAGGACTGCCACCCTGTCCAGGAAGCCCCCTGCACAGTCTGGAAACCTCACTCTGAAGCAACCACCACAGGACGATACACTTCCTTCTCCTTTTGTTTTGTCTTTTTGAACATCAAGAGTTTGGGCTCTTCAGAGAGAAGATTGAAATTACACTTTCCAAACAGACTGTTCTGATTGATTCAGGACTTCCATGGGAGGGAAATCTCACAAGTGTTTGCGGTGAACACTGCTCACACAGACTAATTTTTTTCTATTAATAGACATAAACTCTGCATATGTAATGTAGAAGTGTGTTTGTGAGGTGGCTTATTTAAAATCAAATTCAGTTTTATGTGGAAATATCATTAAGATAGACCAGAATTTATTTGAACAAGATTGATTAAGTTTGCCAGCTGTCAAAGTAATTAATTTGTTAGTGACAAAATTAGATTATGTTTGTGTTAACTTGTGCATACAAGAGGTTGCGACTAAAATTACTCAGCTTTAAGAAATCTGTTGTATTTCATTTATTTCATCCAGTAGTCATACTGGTTTAAAGTAAATGTCTGTGTCTTTTTAATGTTGTATTTTTTATGTCTTAGGTTAAGCTGAAGGACCATTGTCATTAAAAGTAAAAAAATTGACTCATGGGTCAGAAGGTTTGTGAAAAATGTATTTTGAAGAACTGACTGAACTGACTGAAAAAAATGCTTTGTCTTTTAAGAAAAAAGTTCCTGATTAGCTAAAAACAGCCCTATATGGGTTAGTTTGCAAATAGCATGGCAGAGTCTATGGGTTTGTGATTTGTCATCCCTGCTGAGCCAGCTCTAAGATGACCTTGTCAAACCAATAAAAAGAGCCAGCTCATATAAAGAAGAACTACATCTCCAGCAGCTCCACTCAGCTCTAAGAATCAACCAGGGGAAGGAGCAAGTGTACAGCTGTAGAATTCAGCACCGGTGGGCTTTGGAACACTGCATCCATTGCTTTGCATTGCTCTTAGTGATGCAAGACTTGGACACAGCTGTCCAACCATGGAAGGGATTTCTTTCCATTCACTGCTTGTGACCTAATCTGAAGACCACATGAAGCTGTGGCTATCAACTCAGCAGAGACTTAATGATCTCTGCACACCACCTGACTGAGCATCTATTGAACCATGCTGTGATTTTTCTTGGCTTCAATTTGTTTTGACACCACTAAGAATTCAGTTGATTGTAGAATATTTATGGTATTTGGGTGTAAATTCTTGTAGAAATTGCCTCTGGTTACGGTGCCATGCTGGAATTCGAGATCCTGAAAGGGACCGTTTCTTTTACAAAAAAAAGAACAATTTAAATGCCTGGATAAAAAGTAGATTTGGACAATTTAGTGTTGTGCTCCTGTGTGATTTTTACAGAACCTCATGGAGTGCTTTTGTTCAAATTTAACAGCATCTATCTCAAATTCTAGCAATTTTCACGACTGTGTATCACAAGAAACAAAATCTCAGAAACCCAATCTTTCACTAGCATTCAGTTTAAACATATAACCACTATCGTTTGTTAAGTTTGTGAGGCATTTATAACCACCATATAACACAACCATAGTGTGAGTGAAGCTAAACATCTATAAAGTAACAGGTTTGTTTCCCTTTTTCAAGCTCTGATTATCCATAAAAACATAAACAATCACATATACAAAAGTTTAACATGAAGGGAAGAATGATTGACAGCACCTGTTGCATTAAATGTGTATTCTGACCTGGGAGGAATATTGGGCTCTGGTCGGGAGAGTTTGGGCTTCAGCCAACAAAACAGCAGGACCTCGACAGTTCTATTGTCGACAGGAAAGGCAAAAAGAGGCTTACTCTGGACAGAGGTAGAGGACTTCTCTATCAGGTAGAAATCTGCTGATGGAAGGGTAGACGCGAAAGAGGACTCCTGTGGCAAGAGGCGGAGATGCCTTTGCAGTCTTTTGGATATGAAGACTCAAATAATAGCACTGAAAAAGCTTGTACGTTTCTTTGAAGAAATTAGGACACTCCATCTGTTGTCACTCCAATACGGTCATATTATTATCCACATGAGCCCAGGTGATTTTATTAGATCCAATGACCATTAATAATATGGATTTTGCATTAATATCATTTCAAAACAGACCATAACATGGGAGCAGTGCTTTATGCAGTCTTACCTTTCTCTTGCAAAATTTAAGAAGATCTAACATTTCAGTATGACATTGGTAAGCGCCTTGCAAAACTATCCACTAAACCTTAAACCTTTCCCCACTGTGTCAGTGTTGACCGTCCAGTTTGGAATAGGGAGACGAAGGCAGTGCACTGACCAACGCACGCTGTCAGTAGCCTCTTTGTCCATCACTTTCTATACTTAAAACCTGGTGTAAATCAATTCATGATTGAACCTTTGTTCAATCCTCTAATCATTTTATTCTGGTAAATCATTGCATTACTGTTAGAAATCGGAGAGGGATTATAAGTTCTAGTATCTATATAAGTATAAGCTTGATCAAAAAGGAAAGTTCTAAGCCTAGTCTTAAAAACAGACAGAGTATCTGCCTCACGAACTAAAACTGGGAGCTGGTTCCACAGGAGAGGAGTCTGATAACTAAAAGACCTGCCTCCTATTCTACTTTTTGAAATCCTAGGAACTACCAGTAGACCTGCATTCTGAGAATGAAGTGCTCTGTTAGGAACATATGGAACAATCAGATCTCTGATGTACGATGGAGCTTGATTATTAAGGGCTTTATACGTAAACTCTATTCTGGATTTAACAGGGAGCCAATGGAGAGAAGCCATAACAGGAGAAATGTGATCTCTCTTTTTAATATTCATCAGAACTCTTGCTGCAGCATTTTGGATCAACTGAAGGCTTTTGATTGCATTTTGTAGTATTCCTGATAATAAGGAATTACAGTAGTCCAGCTTCGAAGTCACAAATGCATGGACTAGTTTCTCTGCATCACTCATGGACAGGATGTTTCTTATTTTAGCATTATTCCGAAGGTGAAAGAAAGAAATCCTAGAAACCTGTTTAATATGAGATTTAAATGTAATGTCTTGGTCAAAAATTACACCGAGGTTCTTTACATTGTTACCAGAGGCCAAATTAATGCCATTCAGATGAAGTGATTGACTTAGCAATTTCCTTTTTAAAGGTTCTGGTCCAAAGACACCAACCTCTGTCTTGTCTGAATTTAGGAGCAGAAAATTCAGTCATCCAAGTTTTTATGTCTTCGAGAAATGCTTGTAATCTACCTAACTGATTGGTTTCATCAGGTTTTATGGAAAAAATATAATTGTGTATCATCAGCATAACTGTGGAAATTCATACCATGTTGTCTAATTATTTACCAATTGGAAGTTTATATATAGTAAAGAGAATCAGTCCAAGCACAGAACGCTGTGGTACTCCACAAGTAACCCTTGAGTTTGAAGATTTATCATTGACATGAACAAACTGGAATCTGTTGGACAGATATGATTTAAACCAGCCTAGTGCTGCTCCCTTTATCCCTACAACATGTTCAAGCCTTTCTAATGCTGCATTCACACCGCCCCATACGTCAGCGTCAGTTGCGGCAAGATTACATGTAAAGTCTATGGTGGAGTACGTCAGAGGTCCGTCAAGGGCTCTGCGTTGCTTGAGTACGTTGGCTCCGTCAACGACACTTGCGTTTTATACGGCAACGTACCAACGCATGCGTTACAGAAGTTCAGCAAGCTGAACCTTTGACGGATCCAACGCAGTTAGCGCTGTGCGGCAACCAATCAGAGCGTCTCACTGTAGTTATGTCACTATACACCGTATCTTGAATGAAGCGCGGGCCCAGTGAAAACATTTTCATCAAACGCAGATGTAAAAAATCATACATAACACTAATCGAAGACAGATGGACAGGCGCTCCTAAGGAGGAACAGAGAACCTGTAGTTGGTGTCCTGGTAGGAGATTTAAGCTCCGATGCAGCTGAGGAGGTCATAAAATTAGGCGCGGGACAGATTGAAGTACCACTGAAAGCAAACCTCATCCATAAGCAGCTCCTGGAGCAAATTGTTAAACTCCCCGAACTCAAAACGCATTTGAATAATGGGCGCTGATGCACCCGATGTCAACGTTGTCTAGCTTTATCTAGCAAATAAAGCCAAGCCACTCTCTCTATACGGTCCACCATAGTTCAGAACGTGCGGCAACAGAGGAAGCCCCGCCCATGCGTTGTTTTTTCCTCAGAAGCAGGCTATGGAAGCCAAAAAGTACATACGTCTAACTTCATCCGTTGGATGCGTTGCTCTACGTATCCAACGGATGCGTTCTGAATGCAGCTTTAGAGAATGTTATGATCGACAGTGTGAAAAGCAGCACTGATATCTAGCAAGACCAGAAAAGTCACAAATCCATTATCTGAGGCCATTAGAATATCATTAGTAACTTTTACTAGTGCTGTTTTAGACCACGTCCACACTAAGCCGGGTAATGCCTTAAACGTATAATTATTTAGTCTACACCCCCCTATCGTCCACACTAACCCGGCATCGTTTAAGGTCTGTGGACGGATAACTATTAGCCGGGTAAGAGAGCCGTGTAAATCTTAATTCAACGGCTAAGCGAGCTAGTGTGGACAGCTTCCCCGGATAATGAAAGGAAGTGGCGTCAATGATTGCTGCGTTAATAACAATATGACACTACAGACAAAGACAACAGCGAAGAGTAATAAATCGATCTCGTCGTCTGTCCACACCAAAAACTCTCTCTTCTTCTGAGCAGCTATTTTTCTCTTCGGTTAACGGGACAAGCAGATATGTACTGTGCTGTAGAGCTTCTTGTATATATTATGTAGGCGCTGGCGTCACGTAGATTATACGCGTGTTCCGTTCGTCTTTTCGCGCATGCCCACTATTTGCACAGGTCTGTATGGGATTGCGCAATCATGGAAACTTAAACGGACCTTAAACGGGGCGTAAATGCTCGTGTTGAGTGGATAACATTAGGCGTATAACTCCCCGTATAACCTTATCGGCTTAGTGTGGACGTAGCGTCAGTGCTATGATGATCTCTAAAACCTGACTGAAATTCCTCAAACAGGTTGTTGCTGTTTAGATGCTCACATACTTGATTAGCAACTATTTTCTCAAGAATTTTGGATAAGAAAGGAATGTTAGATATAGGTCTGTAGTTAGCTAAATAATCTTGATCCAGGGAGGGTTTCTTAAGTAAAGGCCTAATTACAGCAACCTTAAATTCCTGTGGCACATATCAATTTATTAAAGATAGATTCATTATGTCAAGGATGGGGCCAGTAACCAGAAGGACCACTTCCTTAAATAATTTGGTTGGTATTTGTTCTAACATACAAGTTGAGGGTTTAGATGAAGCAAATATTTGTGATAATTCCGGAAGTTCAACCGAATCAAAATAGTACAGATATAAACATGGTTCTACAGTTCTCTCTGATGCTGCCTCATTTACTGAGAGAGAGTTACAGGGTGTCTGCGGGTTTTTAAAAAGTATTAAAAAGTGATAAATCAAAATTGTCAAATTTAAGGCCTTTAAAGTGTTAAATGTGGTCTCCTAGGTATTATTTTTTTCCAAATTAGGTATTATTTTTTCAGACTATCAGGTGTCCTATTTTGATTGATATTCTATATGCTTAAGTTCGCGTTCGTTTAAATATGGGCAAGACAAAACCGGATACATCATTAGATTTGGATTAGCATCATTCTTCAAAAAATAAGGCAAGGCAATTTTATTTGTATAGCACACTTTCAACACAAGGTAATTCAAGGTGCTTTACATGATTACAGAAATGTGAAAATAAAAAACATAGAAGCAGTAAAGGAAAGCATAAACGAACATTTATGCCCGGTAGCGCTCCAGCACTATGCAGGATTTCCTGTGTACTGTGTGTTGGAAAAAAAAAAATCAGGTTTGCGTGATCTGAAAATTCCCAAGATCTGAGAGGCGCTTTCACTCTAAACTACACCACTGTAGGCCTACTTAAGCCTATTGGTTTAGGCATAGGTTATAGGGCAGGGGCTGGTCTTGGGTTTTTAATAAATCAAATAGATGTAGCAGTTACTCCACGTGCTAATGTTAGGATCTTTGTGCGCATGCGCGAGTGATTGGGTCGCAGAAAACAAACAAAATTTACGGCGGCTACAAAGACTCAACAAACACTTCCAGCGCGGTTAGCAGGCAAAATCTCCGATATATAACCACTTTAAGATTTGAAAACGGGAAGAACTTTACAGAGAAACTTAAAAAAGGGACATTTATCCCTATTGTTAAAGCCGACCCTTCTCTCAAAAAGTTTACAGCTTTCAAAAGACTGGAGGCCTGAGATTATGTTGATTAAAGGAGAGTTGGGCCGATCTCTGCGAAACACAAAGCCTTGTTTGTGCTTAAAGCGGAGGTCAGACGAGCAGATACAGCGTGACTGTAAAGCTGGCTAAGTCCTCATTGATCATCGTACTTATAGACTTTTCTTTATGTATTTGTGGATATACGTTAAATTGTCCTGTGATAACTTTAGTAATTCAGTGGCATCTGTTCTCTGGCGAAAAACCGAATATAACCGCTTACACTGTTCTTTTTTTTAAATCCAGTCTTGGAGATAAACATGCCACCATGTTGCAGCTGATTAAATTAGAATCAGGTGTTAGGATAGGATTTACAGCTGCTGCTACAGTGTGATTAATCAGGTGCTGACAGCAGTTTGGGACATTTGTATCAGAACGCGAAAACAATATAACGCAGAGGATTTTAAAATACGCAAACGTCACGTTTTTTAAATAAACTTTCTCTAAATTACAAATATGTGATCATTTAAAATAAATGCTGCATATTTTTCTGAAAAATTAATGTCTCCTTTTTCATGCCCTTTAGTTAATGGTTAGGCTACTAATTAATTCCTAGTTTTTTTTTTTAGTATTATAATTGCCACCTACTGACCTGTCTTTGTATGGCTGTAGTATCCGTAGTCTCAGTTTGCTATACAAGCAATACCTGTGCAGGTAAGTGACTAGTTAAAAGCAGGGATGTATTCCTGAACAGGCCTACCAGGCACCCGGGATCCAAACAGCTCTGCTGCTCTACACATATATGCTTCTGTAATATAGGCTTGTATTGGGTTTGTTCATTTCATGTCTGAATAATGTCATTTATAGCCACAAAAGTCTTCAGAATCTTTAATGCAATGGGTTATTTATCAAAATGTTCTGCCAGGGGAGCACACCCCTGGATCTCGCTTAAAGTTACGTTGATCAGGGCATATATCTTGGATTAGGGGCCTCCCAGGGAAAAAAAAAGTTCAGGCTCAGGAATTTTTTTTTAATCACCCCTGTTTATAAAACAAGCAATAGTATTTGATCAGTATTGGCAATAATAGTATTGGTTACTCATAAGCATGTCTAAATTGGTACTTCTAGGAATGTGAAAATGTTGATAAATGGTAGGAATTGACTCATTTATAATTACAAAATCCTCCTGCTGCAACCAGGTTTCTAATAGGCAAAATAGATCAAGTTTATTATCACATATCAAGTAATTTACTAATAAAGTCTTTGAGGAGAGGGATCTTATGTTTAGTAAACCACATGCATACCTGTCAACCATCAACCATGACTGCCCTTACTAACAATTTAAATTTCCCTTACTCAATGACCAAAAACTGTATTCGCGCCGTAAATGCCGTGTTTACCAAAGAACAACATGGAAAACTGCACCATCAATTTGCATTATTCAATTCTTTAATCAATACATCACTACCATATAATGATGTGTTCACATATCACACAATGCCCTTAAAAGCCTAAATGACATCATTTGTGATTGTTGTTGTACTTGGAAGTTGCGGCCTTTGCTGATTGCAACATCTCACTTTTTGGTTTTAGCTGATACGATTTACTGTCAGTATTCAGTTTTACTTGTAGTAAAGCTGTCAGAGTGTCCACCCCCATCGATTTCCTATACTCTGTATTGAGTTTCCTGACATGGCTGAATACTCTTTCACTGTCTGCGTTGCTGTGAGGAAGGCATAGCAAGGCCAAGAAAACGCTCTTCATTGCTGGGAACCTTGGCCCACGAAATGCTGTTCTCAACTCAAAAATCTTAGACCAAAATGTTTCTGGATGCATTGGTCCCTCTGGGTGAATGGTGGCATCTGTTCGTCTGGGATCAATTGGAAGTCATCCCATTCTTCTTTGATGGCCTCTTGATCTAGATGACTGGGCCCAAACCGCTCCGCCAATCTGAGAATATGGATGTAGTCCAGTTCCTCTCTCCTTCGTGGATCCAGGACGACAAGATCACCCAGCACGTCATTTTCAAAGGGAAATTTGCCGATCATCTTTGCCACAACAGCCTCATAAAACAATCTCACTGAGGCAAAGAACTTTGATTGTATCTCTGGAGGGATACCTTTATCCTCATCCAAAAGCAGTGCTGTTGTTGTCAAACCAACAGCAAGCCTGTGGTCTTCGTGCTGCAGTGCTCTGTCTTTGAAGTCCAGCATCAGGAGGTTTGCAGCATCCTTGATCTGCTTCATCTGGACAAACTTGAAAAGAAATACTCTCAACAGTCTATCCATCTCGGGTAATAGATCGGCAATCATGCACTGTTCGGCCTGGAAAAGAGTATTGAATTTGTTTATCACTGGCAAGATGAATTGCAGGAAATGCAGGATCAATTCAGTCAGTGGGTCCTGAAGTCTGCTGTGAATTGATTTGACTTTGCCTGCCTTTTCTACATCTTGATGGCTGGCAAAGTAGCTCTTCAAAGCATTCCACTGAGAAAGCGTGCGCACAACCAACTTTTCAAGCGAAAGCCAGCGAGTAGGACAATGTTTTAGGATTTGTTGCTCCTCTGATTGAGTAAAGTCCTGGAACTCTTTGAACTCTGTTATCCGTTTTGCACTATGTTTAAAGAAGTAGAATATGTCAACAAGCAAATCATCTACTTTCACTGGCAGAACTTTTAGTCCATCTTTGACACATAAATTTGCGAGATGGCAGATACAACCTACACTGAATACTCTAGGGTTTTTTTCAATAATCCGTGACAGCACTGAATTTTTCTTTCCGACCATTGTGTTGCAATTATCGCTTGCGAAACCGACAACGTTGAGCCAAGGAATATTGTTCTCTGTCATATATTTGTCTAAAACTTCAAATATACCAGCACTGGTTCCATCACTTAATTCGGGCAGGTCCAAGAGTCTAGTTTTTGCAAAATCATCTTCCATGAAGTGGGCGAGAATAGCAAGACGCTTTTTGGTGCTCCGATCATTGCTCTCGTCGATCATCAATGTGAACGGTTGAGTCCTGCAGCGTGCTATGATAGGATCTGTGTAGGCTGGTGCGAGAGACTCCTTGATAATCATGGTTGCCTTTGTCCTTCTGCATGCAAAATCCTGCAACATAGAGATTATATCCGTTACATGTGGATGTTTGAAGAATCGATGTTCAGAGTATAATTTCATAGCATTAAAAACTTCAACGCATGTAAACATCTCTGAATATTTTTCATCAAACACACTTTGAATCATAATCTGTTGATGATATTATCAGTTTGCATTGAAGATTACAGTCTTTAATATAAATCATCTCGATCTACATTGTTTGCATTATTTTCAAAAAGATTAATTGCTTGAGTGACAAAGAAATTTTTAATCTGTCTTACATACCTTTGCAACTTGTGAATCGATGAACATTTCTGGTACCAACTTGGTGAATGTATCTGCAGCGGCGAGTGGAATGTTGTGCTCGGCAAAAAACTGGCACATGAGGATTTCTGCTTTGAGCACCTTGTTGCTTTGTGACGATGCAGGGTTCGCACTGGCAAACTGTTGACTCAAAGGAACGTATGTCTTACTTCTTGCGACACTATCCACGTGTGACGATGTTTTGAAATGGCTTTTCAAGTCATAAAAACCACTGGAAGCAACTTTCACGTCTTTCCTACACGGTACACAAAACGAATATTGAAGATTTTATCCATCCACTATACTCTCCTTGCAGATGTTCCCACACTTTCTGATGCTTTCCAGTTGACTTAACTTTCCACTTCTTTTTCAAGGGTTCAGACATCTTCACTGGTGAGAGTTTCGTGTTTAAATGATATCGATTTCCTCGTGTTGTGCTGCAATCAAGAAGGAAGCGGAAGTTATAAAGCGACGCATGCGTGATGGAGCTTAATTCGGCAAAAATACCCCGTTTCGGTCTGGGTGTTTTCCCGTATTATATGTTGTAGTACGCCGTATCCATTTAAAAGATAGCAAAAAACGTATTAAATACGGGCAAACCGTATCAGTTGACAGGTATGCACATGTAATTGCCCTATTTCCTTGCTTGGTCTGAGTCTTATTTATTTTAATGAGATTTTCATAGTTTGCTTTCAGGTTAACTTTTAGTCTATTTCATTTTGGCCGTGGGCAAGACACTGTCTCAATGGGGTATTGAGTGGGTAACAGTACAGAAGCTGCAGAGAGGTGGGTTAAACTACAACTCTGCTTCCTAGTCTGGACCCTGGTTTGTCATTGTTTTGAAGGACTAATAAATATTTCCAGATTCCTAGAAAGAAGAGCTGCTCCGTCCCAAGTGGGATGGATGCCGTCTCTACGGATCAAACCAGGTTTTCCCCAAAAAGTTTTCTAATTATCAATGTAGCCCACGTTGTTTGCTGGACACCACTCAGACAACCATCGATGAAATGACAGCATCTATTTTTTTAGCAAACTTACACACCGAAACAACACTAATTTTAGTGACCTCCGATTGGCGTAACCGGGTATCATTTCTAGCAGCATGAATAACAATCTTACTGTATTTACGCTTATTCTTAGCCAGCAGTTTCAGGTGGGATTTTATTTTGCCTGTTCTGGCCCCTGGAAAACATTTGACTATGGTCGATGGTGTCTCTAAAGCCACGTTTCGGACCATGGAACTGCCAATTAACAGAGTCTGTTTCTCAGTGGGTTCTTCACTGAATGGGGAAAATCTGTTAGAAACGTGGACAGGTTGGTGGTTCCCTTTTGGCTGGGAACTATGCTTTCTACGTTCCGTCACCCAGTCGGCCTGAGATCCCAGCTGCGTGGGTTCTGTTGGCTCCGCGCTGGGTAACGGGCCTCGGTTATTTACTGGATTCTCAACAGTGCGGAGCCGGGCCTCTAACTCTGAAACCCTCGCCTCCAAAGCTACGAAAATGCTACATTTATTACACTTACCATATCACTAAAGGAGGCGGGGGAGTAAATAAACATCTGACACAGAGAACAAGAGAGAAGGACCTCAGAGGGGGAATGAGAGATGGAAGCCATAGCTGCTACGAAGCTGAGCTAACGAACTAGCGAGTCCCTAGCACACCGAGAACAACCGCGTGAAACACAAATGTAAAATGTAAAGTACACCAACTGGAAATAAGTGTAGTAATGTTTTTGTGTCTTAAAAATAACTTAGAAAGACCTCAACAAAGAGAAAAACAGATGAATCGAAGATAATGTGAGCACCAAGCAGCTCTGCGGAGCTCAGCAGTGACAACAGGAAGTAACGCAGCAAGTATCGCAATACTCACAATCCGCCTGTATGTACCACGCAGAGACTGCGCTCATTCTATAGCGCGATGCCGCCACAGGCTCGGCATCTGCTGCTGCTCCGGGCTGAGAATGAGACAACGGCTCGATACGATATGGCACAGGGGAGCACGCCTACTCCACAGAACCTATCTCCCTGTACTCTTTTCTCTCTGGAGAAGGAAATGGTGAAAAAACCTCAACCTCCAGATTAATTTCAGGCAATGGAGCTCGTGTTACTGTTCTTTTCAAAAATCTTAACATCAGGCGGAAAAAGTCTGGACTTGAGGCCCTAAGAAAACACATGCAGGCTTACAGTCTAGGCCAAAAGTTGTGAGAATTACATAAATATTGGAAATTGGAAAAGTTGCTGCTCAATTTTTTATAATAGCAATTTGCATATACTCCAGAATGTTATGAACAGTAGTAGATAGGAACCCCCTTTATGTCAAAATCAAGTCTAAATGATTGATGACTTCCGGTGGAGCGGGGTGAGAGGGGGTTGTAGGGGTCAAGCAGAGGTTAAAAAGTTTGTGTCAAGATAATGGATGACTTCCAGTGGAGGGGTGTGAGAGGGGGTGAGGGAGGGTCAAGAGGCGGTCAAAAACGTTGTGTCAATATGATGGATACTGAAGTATATTAAATGTCTCTTAATGTTTGATTAAGGTTTTTTAGTTACCATACTTTTTAATTATACTTTTAAGATTGTTTTAGAGGTATTTGCAGTCAGCTCTTGTTTGGGTAACAGAAAAACAGGACATTGAGCAGGAAAGCACAGGCAGATAGCATCACCATACAATTGACAATGGAAGGATGTAAGAAATAACGGTCAGCAAAAACTCTTGTAAGAGCTGGTTTGTAAAGTCACGATTTAAGTAGAACAACAGGAAGGTAATTAATTATGCATGCATGGTTGTAAGGAGGCTGGTCTTGGCAAACGTTTAAATCATGTTTTGTGTGCCATATGTGAAGTTAGGGGGGAGTTCCTCTAACTTTGTGTTAAAATGTAAAACTTAAGGGGAGCACGGTGGCGCAGCTGGTAGCGCAGCTCACCTCACAGCTAGAAGGTCCTGGGTTCGATTCCTGGGGACGCTGTGGGTGCTGAGGGTGTGTTTGTTCATCCATATCATCAGCACCCACACCCTGGGTGGGGTTGGCAAAAGGGCCTTTCTGTGTGGAGTTTGCATGTTCTCCCCGTGTTCCCTTGAGTAGTTAATGTGAGCTACTCCCACAAAATCTGGGCTATATACTGCCTCCTCCTGGCTGGAATAGTGTGATCCTTCCACACGCTACATCCAGCTGGGGGAACCACCCCACCCCCTCGGGTGACAAAATAGGCCTGCTCACTCCTCAAGCAGGAAGGAGGCTTGAGGTTCAGTGCGGGGCCCTCCTGCAGTCAGCAGAGGGAAGGCAATGCCCAGGACTGTACTTAGGTAGGAACACTGGGATGATAATAATGGGAAACAAATCGTGGGATAAAAGAGTGTGGATAATTTATTTCACTCTGTAAGCTAAATATTTGATTTGTTTTAAGCAACTCGGTGAACCAGTATTTGATTTCTTGTATTAAAATCTAAAGAAAATTAAATTACTCTCGTCTCCTCTCTGATAAAAATGAACACGCATGGAATTTAAAGAGTTAAGGTTTAAATTGAATATAGATTAAAATCCTTCAAATGGTGACCCCGGACGCGATCAGAGTTTGGAGACGGGATTTAATTTTTTCAGATATACAGATAAGTAGACTTTAAAAAATAAAATGAACAAAAAGTTATACTAATTGACTACTTTAAAATAATTGTTTACATGAAAGAATTATGTTTTCTATTTTTGGGCAGGTTAAATATTTAATTTTTGGAAGTCTGGGACTTCATGTGAAGTGAATTTTGGAATTTTATGGTATTAGTGTGAGACTAATTAAATAAAAAAAAAATCAAATCAAATTTTATTTATATAGCTCCTTACAACAGCCAAAAGGTGCCCAGGGCGCTTTCCAGAATAAAAACACAAATAAAAACAAGAACCACAGTAGACGGCACTAAATAAATAAAAGCACGTAAAAAACAACAATTAAGTCAGTTGCTATGTATCGAAAGCTTGTCTGAAAAGATGTGTCTTCAGCTGTGATTTAAAAACACACAACTCAGAGTTGCTTCGAAGCTGCACTGGAAGTGCGTTCCACAGCTTTGGGCCTTGGACGGAAAAAGACCGGCCTCCAAACTTTTTATAGTTATACTTTGGTGAGACCAATGTGATGAGATTTGAGGAGCGGAGAGTTCTGGCTGGTTGGTAGACCATTACCAAGTCAGTGAGATAGTCAGGGGCCAGACCGTTGATGGCCTTGAAAACAACCATCAAGAGCTTAAACTCTACCCTAAACCAAACTGGGAGCCAGTGGAGAGAGCGGAGGACCGGGCTGATGTGAGAGTATTTAGAGGTGTTGGAGAGGAGACGTGCTGCAGCGTTCTGAACCAGTTGAAGACGGTTGAGGAGTGATTGATTAAGTCCAGTGTAGAGGGCATTGCAATAGTCAATCCGCGAGCTGACGAAGGCATGAACAGCCTTTTCGAGATCAGCTCGGGATAGGAAAGATTTGACCTTGCTGAGTAGCCTTAGCTGGTAAAAACTTGCCTTCACTACAGCACTTATTTGTTTTCCAAACAACATGCCACTGTCAAAGATAACACCCAGGTTGCGCACCGCCGGAGCAAACTGAGGTGTTGGAGGACCAAAACTGGGGGAGCTGTTTGGTGAGTCCGGGGTGAACAGGATGTACTCAGTGTTTCCTTCATTCAGGTGAAGGAAATTCTGGGAAAGCCAATGCTTGATGTTGTGAATGCAGTTATGGAGGGGGTCCAGTGCGGAACGATTACTCAGAACCACGGGGAGGTAGATCTGAAGGCCGTCTGCATAAAAGTGAAAACAGACATTGTGGTTTGAGATGAGTTGACCAAGTGGCAGTATGTAGAGCGAGAACAGAATAGGACCAAGAATGGATCCTTGCAGGACACCGGATGACAGAGGGGCGGCTGAGGAGGAAGAGTCTTTTAGCATAACGGAAAAAGTTCTATTTGTAAGGTATGATGAAAACCATCTGAGAACCATGCCCTGCAGACCGACAGTGTGTTTGAGTCGAGAGATCAGGACAGTATGATCCACGGTATCAAAAGCAGCGGTCATTTCTAGTAAAACCAGGACCACAGAGCTTTTACTATCCAGGGCTGTAAGAATGTCATTGTGGACCCTAAGTAATGCAGATTCAGTGCTGTGTCTGGACCTGAAACCAGACTGAAATTTATCAGCTATGGCATGCTGCTGAAGATGAGATTGAAGCTGGGAGACAACAAGCTTCTCCATCAACTAAGACAGGAATGGCAGATGAGAAATTGGGCGGAAGTTGGACAGTATGGAAGAATCGAGTTTGGGTTTCTTGAGCAGCGGTCGGACAATGGCATGTTTGAGAGCAGAAGGAACAGTGCCCAGACTAAGACAACTGTTTATAAAGGAAACAAGGCAGGGGCCCACGGTGTCAATGGCGTCCTTCATAATCCTGGCCGGAACAGCATCTATAGGGCAGGTGGTAGCCTTCAACTCATGGACAGCTTTTTTGAGGCCCACAAGCGTAACTGCCTCAAAGTTCTCCAGCACATATTGCGCTGCTTGTGAAGGGATGACAGCAGCAGGGACTTGTGTGATGGCTTGCCGAACAGACAGAACCTTGTCCAAAAAGTACTGTTTAAATGTGCTACAGGTGTGTTCAGAGACATCATTTAAACCAATGGACACCGGATTTATCACAGAGTTAATTGTGCTGAAGAGCATTCCAGGGCGGTGGCTATTGCTGTTGATGAGATTTGAAAGGTATCGTCCTTTAGCTTCCTTCACTGCTCTCTGATAGGTGGAAAGACTGTCTCTAAACATCTCCAGTGACACCTGCAGCCTATCCTTCTTCCATTTACACTCAGCCTGTCTACACCGACGCCTGAGGGCCCGAGTTGTATCATTGAGCCAGGGGTCCGAAGGGCTTTTGGAACCCATTTCTTTGTAGGGGGCAACAGAGTCCATAATCTGGGAGCAGATGGTGTGAAAGGAGGAGAGGAAGAGGTCAGGACACAGAGGCGACGCCAAGTCAGCAGTAGAACAGAGATCAGAGGCAGTAAAGGCAGCAGCAAAGTTGTTAACTGTAGAAGTGGTAATGATTCGCCTACGTTGGGGGGCAGTGGATGTGGGTGCAGGTGGAACAGCACGGATGTCAAACCGTATGAGAGAGTGATCTGATACGGGAAAATCCAGGACCTCACAATTTGACACTGTCACCCCACGCGAGATGATGAGATCAAGAATGTGACCTAATTTATGAGTTGGACAGGATATGGACTGGGTCAGATCCAGTGAGTGGAGAAGTGCCTTAAAGTCATTGGCAAATTTATCAGAGGGACAGCAAACATGAATGTTGAAGTCACCGCAGATTAGGATGTTGTCAAACTTTGGCATGAACTCTGACAGAAACTCAGAAAAATCATTTAAGAAGTCCTTGTTTAATTTTGGTGGCCGGTAGATTATTGCACATAAAATAGGGCAAGGCAGTGTGAGCACAAACGTTTGTAACTCGAAACTGGAAAACCCTCTGGTGGACAGCTGGCGGCATTTCAGAGACTGCTTGAATATGGTGGCTATCCCCCCGCCCCTACCCGTTTGCCGCGGGGAATTCAGGTAAAGATAGCCAGAGGGAAGGAGTTCCGAAAAGGCACTGACGTCACATGGGCGGAGCCAGGTCTCAGTGAGGAAAAACAAATCCAAGTAATGCGAGGAGATTGCATCATTGAGGATAAACGTTTTGTTATTGAGCGATCTAGTGTTACAGAGTGCCATACGGAACGTGGTCGAGTTGACAGGCGGCAATGTCACGCGAGGAATTGGCCGGAGATTTCCCTGAACGCAGCTCCGGGTGGATGTCTTTCCGCGTCGGGTATACGGAGGTGAAACGCCGGTGTCAGGGCTGATGAGCCGAAGCCACTGGTAGCATTCCCGCGATTTTCTTGCATTGCCAAGCTCCAGTCGATTCCCACACTTCAGCGGCAGAGAATCCAGGTGAGTCCTCAGCCTGACATGTAACCTGCCTCTCCGACCGCGTCTTCTGCGGCGCTTTCTGCCCGGTAGCAGGTAGACAGGGTGTCTCAGCAGAGGAGGAATTAATTTCAATAATGGTGGTGGGAGCTTGAAGGAATGGGCGTTTAGAAGCAGATTTGATGTAAAACGCAATTCCATCAGGGTAGTCCGATCATAAACTATAGCCGATGAGACGATAACCAAAACAAACGACAGTGAACAGAATAGCAAGTGGCAAGCCAAGCACAACGGCGCCATCTCACATCCAAAATGTGATAAAAATTAAACTGCCTTTGCCTCTGGGTTTTGTCGCCCCTACGCGAGAGCGGACGCGCTCTGCCGATAAGATCTGGGATCGAGACTAGGTTTAAAGTATTCCTGTGGTTCAGGTCTACAAAAACTTGTTTGGGTTGTGATCACAGGTCAGTAACATCTTGTGGGAAGCTGCAGGAGTCTGGGACTCTCTAAGGTCAAGGACCTTTTATGGTGATTTAGGAATAAAGACGTCATGAAATAAAGTGAAATTAAACCTAGGTTAGTGAATGTGAGTCTGATTAATAATTTATTGTTGAAGTATTTCTCTTTTCTTTTCTTTTTGGCATCTGATCTGCACTCCGGGGAAGGAGCACCATGAGCTGCTGGAAATTGGAGGTTCTCCGCCTTAGGGACCTGGTTCAGGTGTGTGGTTCTCCTCCGGAGTGGAGATAGCTGGTGAATCTTTTCATGGACTCGAAACCTATGGGCTTAAATTAAGGCCATAGGCTATTTTACAGCTGTACATGGAGGATGGCACATAATTTCACATTTCAGATTCAGAAATGAAGTTTTGCAATCTTGTAGAAAATATCTGCCAGAAAATGTAACATTTGCAAACGTGCAAAAAGAGGTTTGCATGGTTATAAATAGAGATTTGCATTTGAAAGAATAATATAAGTTCTTTTGCAAATTTCTTCATTTGAGATGCGCAGCTTAAATTTGCGTTAGAGACTCTGAAGGTGCGGTTGCGAATTTTGGCCCAGTTTTGACATACTGATCTGATTGGATAGTGAGAGATCACATTGTCCAATCAGAGAGCAATCCACTTCCTTGTTTTTACCAGCGCTGGAGACTCTTAAAGGGGAGTAGAGTATCAGCACGGACCAATACCAAAGTATGTTTCCGACTCGAGTGGGTAATTTCTGATTGATTCTGTCAGATTTAATGTTCATATTTAATGTCATGAGTTAACAGAAGCATTCACTTGATTTAATATCAACCTCAAAAAGGTGTTTAATGTACCTAAAGGTCTATGGAAAGCAGCTTTTAATGGACTAGGCGCCACACGCCCCCAGCTGGATGATAGAACATTCGCGCCTCGAAACGTGTCCTCAGCAAAGTTGCCAGAGCCGCTTTCAGCGGTACCACCGTCTGTCCCTCGCCCTGTTTGAAGAGCTGGTGTGCTGCATCGGTGCAAGCATCACCCGTCTAGACACCAACTACAGGTGCTCAATCCCACCTGCAGAGCGCCTGTTCATCTGCCTGCGGTTAGTAAAAGTGTTTAATACCGTAATCCTTTATATGTGCTAAGTCATGCTAGGCTATAAGTTTATACACTGATAACATGGACGTAGGATGCTATCATTGAATGCCGTTGGTGCAAACTGGTATGGAAACGACTGTTTATGATATTTCTAGTCATACTCAAAAGGATGTCTCATCAAGTCCTGAATAAATTGGATTTATGCTATGTTATCAGTGTTTTCAATGATAGCATTTGTGTGGTGACATCAACGTATGCTCTCTGTGTTTGCTGATATCAAACTTTGGTATGAGGACCACTGTTGGTAATCTTTGCATTGATACTCAAAAGGTTTGTTTTTTAAAATCCTTATTTTCGTTTATGTAGATGTGGTTTAATTCAGGTATAGAACCATATGAATATTTGTATATATAAACAAAACAGAATTGACTGTTACTTTTATGTAACATATATTATGTATTCTTGTAATTACAAAATGTTATATTTGAAATCTATGTTGTGTAATTTAAATCTAAGATCACAAAAGTATTTTGGAATTTTAATAATTTTTGTAACTGCAGAACACATAATTTAAAAAAATAAATTTCTTCGGTATCCTCTCCTCACAGTGGAGGTTGTATCAGCACTCCATGGAGCTCCATCCTGAAGTGGCGTAGAAGTGTGTGAAGGCGACATGTGTTCTCCACAATTTTCTGTGCCGTTCAGATGAGAGTGGCACTGGCTATGTTGGAACTGTTGCAAGGCCTGGGTCGTGCAGCAGCCAACTCCTCCTCCTGCTGTCCTGGTGATGGAGAAGTTCATGGCTCAATTCTCGGCAGAGGGAGCAGTGCCTTGGCAGCCAAAATAGCCTGTTTGAAGTCCCAGTGACTTCCCCAAAAGGGCTCTATTAAGAGCCACCTACAAACCTCTAAAGAGCGTTCGTGCCTTTTTTATTTTCTTAATAAACGGAGCTTGCCTCCAAAATAAACGAACCTCTCTTTATTTTCTTAAATGATTTTTCTTCACTGTGTTATATTCCTATATAGTAGTATATTTTGGTTTATAGTATATTTAATGAGTTCTATATAACATTTCAAGTTGTGTGGCAATATTTGCTGTGTAGTAGAATTAGCAGTCATTTACAAAATGTTTTAGAAAAAAAAAATCTCAAACAGAATGTAGTGAACATGAATAAAAAAACATGTAGACAGGAATAAAAAGGACCAAGCTTGGGAAGTGGAAGAGCCTCACGAAGAAGGAGAAGAAAAGTGTGTTGTTCTTGCTGTGGAGAGCCTGCTGCCTCATATTTTCAGTAAACTACTGATTACTAGGGTCCAATGGTTCCAAATTCAACGCTGCTGTGGTGTTTTCAAAAACTACTTTTTGGCACTGAAATTTGACGAACTCTCTCGTCTGAGGTAGCATCCTCTCCACAGCAGGAACAAGGCTCAGGAAGAAGAGCTCAGTCGCAGATGGTCGTGGCCTCCTGAGAGACTCTAGAAGGGCCGACAACACCCTCAATTGACCATCCTGGGACACGTCCCTCTTCCACTTCGGAGCCCTCCCCCTCTGTGGGCCTGCAGAACAAAGCATCAAACAACACAAAGTAATGAAAAGGCTGCTACTAGACTTTCATTTTCAAAATGGTAAAAACCAGCCTGTAATCATAATCGTTGTAGATATTCAGTAAAGGTAATTAATCACAATTAGTAAATTCATGCGAATATTAAAAGCTATCAGTACTTGCTGTACATCTGACTTATGCGTGTTACATTAATTGTTGCTACAATTTGTTTATTCACTTGTGGGTGCAGCAGAGGAGCCAGGAGAAGCAACAGGGGATGGCTCTACTGCAGAATCAGTTGACTCTGTCAAGACAATATTAAATGTTAACAGGTTAAAAAAATAGTCAAATTATATACAGGGGTCCCTTGTTTATTGCAGGGGTTCTCAAACTAACTAGCCCCTCGTTAAACACTTTATACACCTTTTTTAGACAATAACATTTACTCACAGTTCTCACTAGTTTTACTAATCTCAAAATTCGAACCTTTGTAGAATATAAAACAAAAGTGTGCCGCGTTTTTCTCCGTCTGCGTGCCACTCTGGTGCACCTTTTTCCCACTACCGTTCTCGGTGCAGGTGTCTATTTCCGAGTGATTGTCATAGTTATGGTCGGGGTTTCTTTGTGCTACTTTAATGGAATGCAAAGATTATCAAAACCAGACACGATAAATTTGCAAAGCACAGGAGACAGGACACGGTAGAGATTGGCAATTGCCTCCAATCAACCATGAGAATTATGTATGTTAAAATTATACTGTGCAATAAAAAATCTGCAAAGAAGCAAGGCCATAATGGGTGAACGTTATAGCGGGACCACTGTACACTTTTTATTATTAAACAATAACATATGTGCCAATATAGCTGCCTACGTTAAATCATAGTAAACATACCTTCTGTCTGGGAATACCCCGCTGCTTCTTTAGGCTGTCCCTGACCCTCGGGGAGGATGTTCTCCGCGGTCCGCATTCTCCCCATGTTGCTGCTGGTCTCCCGTGGGGTGTTGAAGGGGTCCAGAAACCCCATGACCGCGTAGAACTTCCACATCCTCCCCGATCCTGCAGCTGATCCACTCCGCTTCTGCTTCTCCATCCGCCTCTCCTCGCAGCAGGTGTCCCTGAGGCTCTTCCATTTTTTTCTGCAGTAGCCTACCCCTCTGAATAAACACATTATTTAGTTAGCAGAAAAGTCTTTAAAGCTCGCCAGAAAATAATAGTAAAATAGCGGGACAGTAGGCGGGCTTGCTGCCCTTTGCGCAGGTTCAGTCAAAACTTTAAAAGTGAAATGAACTTACCAGATTGCCCAATCTCCTCACTTACCTTCTTCCAAGCTAGGTCCTTTTTATTCCTTCTACATACAGAAAACAACTGGTGTCATATAGCTCCGGGTTGTTAGCCACAACGTTTATTAATTTCTCCTCGATGTTGAATGAAGAATGAATGGCTTTGCCCCCTGTGAACTGGGTCAGAGCATCACGTCACCAGACTACTGATTGGTTGACGCGGCACGAATTGAAGCAGGATTTCCGAGATTTTCAACGTAAGCAGACGTTTTTACGTGCTGCAAATGCCTCATTCCCCCAAATTCTCCGCGCAGATCAGGCAGAAAAGCGTTTTCGCGAAGCAGATCTGCTTCTGACTTGAAGAGGGACCCCCTGCCGAGCTTCATCGCGCTCCTCCATTGACATAACATGTACACCTGACTCGCTGCTTGCTTAATTCGCTTTTGGTGTGTACTTACTGTTAGTCCATTAAAAGCTGCTTTCCATAGACCTTTAGGTACGATAAACACCTTTTTGAGGTTGATATTAAATCAAGTGAATGCCTCCGTTAACTCATGACTTTAAATATGAACATTAAATCCGACAGAATCAATCAGAAACTACCCACTCGAGTCGGAAACATACTTTAGTATTGGTCCGTGCTGAAACTCTACTCCCCTTTAAGAGTCTCCAGCGCTGGTAAAATCAAGGAAGTGGATTGCTCTCTGATTGGACAATTTGATCTCTCAGTATCCAATCAGATCAGTATATCAAAACCGGGCCAAAATTCGCAACCGCAGCTTCAGAGTCTCTCACGCAGTTTTAAGCTGTGCATCTAAGATGAAGATATTTGCAAAAGAAATTATATTATTCTTTCAAATGCAAATCTCTATTTATAACCATGTAAACCTGTTTTTGCACGTTTGCAAACGTTACAATTTCTGGCAGATATTTTCAACGAGATTGCGAAACTTGATTTCTGAATCTGAAATGTGAACAGCTGTAAAATATTAATGGCCTTAATTTAAGCCCATAAAAACCGGTAAGTGAATTTTTAGATGATGTTGTTTTATAAATTCTGAGGTTTCGAGTCCTTGAAGCGATAAGCTTACAAATACATAGATAAATATCTATCTGAGTCTTGTATAAATGACAGATAGCGAACAATTGTCTGTGTGTGACGAGATCTCTGTGTTGTGGTTGTTGAGGAGTCTTGTGATTAAAACTCGAATATAAAGTATTATTTAAAAGTAAATGATGAATAAATAAATAAAGTAGAAGAAACTGAATTAAACATATTACATCGAAAAGAAAGTAAATATAAAGAGTAATTAAATGTTTTTTGAAGCAGGCGATGTAACGTAGTGTGTCGAGAATTCCGACTCATTTTGAAGATTAGATCCTTGTGGCTTACTGAAAACAATACCATTTTGGCTCTTATAGGAGTTCAGTCACTATTGAAGAGTTGGTCCTCAGGGTTGTATAGTTTATAAGCGACCTATCAGTAAGGTGAGCGAGCGAAGAAAAACAGTAGTGCACACGTTCAAGAGTCAGATGAATATAACTAAATTTTATTTCACTAGCCCGGACCACGCCACAGATTGAATGAACGATTTGCAGGCAAGAATAAGCTACGAGTTTAGAATTTAAACAGTTTATTGAAGGCATGGAGGAATGAATGGTCTTGGGTGAGGTGTCGTCGGAGACCCGGCGGAAGACTCAGTGTGGGGGCGCAGTCTTCAGGAAAAGACGTCTTTTCGAGCCTGCTCAGGAACCCCCCAGACAAGACCTAGAAGAGAGATGTTAGAAGGGTGGTACAGGATGGAAACAAGATCGTGGAACAGGGATGCTACGAACATTGGATGCTGCAAACGAAAGGGGGATGGGTTAAGAGGGGTGGGTTGGCAAGACCCGGAGAGAAAAAGAGAAGACTTAGTTTAGACATAAGATAGAAACATTTACAAAATTGATGAACTATTGAATAGTAGAATACTTAATGATAAAAGACTGAGATTAATGATTAGGTATTATGGACATCTTAATTGCTGTAGTTTTTGAAGAATTAGAAATTCATTAGAAAAATGTAAAAACATCTCAGAGAACCATACAACCTTGTCTAGTATGAACGGTTAGGAATTGGCAGGTTTTTCAATTTACAGAAATAAACATAGTAAGTGCTACACAATTTATACACGTTTTTCTTATTTCCATGATTTAAATAAGTACAATTTAAGTAATAATTAACTGCTGAAATTATTTTCATTTTGGCTATTTCATCTAGCCCTGTAGATTTTAGAAATGCTGTTTGGGAAATATTGCCTCTTCTTTATACAAAGATTAAAATAAAAAGGCTTTATTATTGCAATGACCTGTTACTGGTTACTTGACTAAACACATTGTTGAGTAATATGAAAACAATAATTATCATAGTGGTAATCTCTAAACAGCAAAGAGATATTCTGAATGTGATTAAACTATTCTGATATTTAAATTTTTTTTAAATAAAAGTCATCTTTAAAATCATCCGTTTTTATTTACATAACATATAAACATGTATGAGCAATGCTGAGAAAAAAAGATGTCTGACTCTGTAATTTTTTCTGGTCCCCTGCCTGATCGTACTAGCGATGACATGTACAGCCGTATGCTTTCGTTCCACCTTTGGTTGTCAAGGTGGTGTCCAGAAAACGATGTGGGCTACATTGATAACTGGGGGGCCTTCTGGGGAAAACCTGGACTGTTACGTAGAGACGGCATCCATCCCACCGCGGACGGAGCTTCGCTTCTTTCCAGGAACATTGATAGGGTTATCTCTAGTTCCCCAATGCCGTGACAACCCAGAGTCCAGCTCAGGGATCAGGGACTGCCACCCACCCACTACCCTATAGAGACAGTTTCCCGTCCACTGCCCAAAACTAATGAATTAAAAGTTAATGCTACTAGAGCAAAGTATAAAAATCTCATAAAGATAAATACAACTCTGACTGAACAGAAAAACAAATCATTTAAATGTGGTTTACTAAACATAAGATCTCTCCCCTCAAAAACACTCTTAGTAAATGACTTAATTTGTGAAAATAATATTGATTTGTTTTGTCTTGCAGAGACATGGTTGCAGGAAGAGGACCATGTCACAATAAATGAGTCAACTCCTCCTAGCTACTTAAACTTTAGTGTCCCTCGAAGTACTGGTCGAGGAGGTGGTGTAGCCACCATCTTTCATTCAGATTTACTAATTAATCTCCAAAAAAATAATAATTACAGTTCCTTTGAGCATTTAATCTTTAGCCTTCCTCATACACATAACAAAGCAGTAAAGCCACTTTTATTCGTGGTCTTATATCGTCCACCAGGCCCGTATTCTCAATTTTTAGATCAGATAGCAGATTTTCTATCTGACTTAGTTTTAAATACTGATAAAGTCATTATAGTCGAAGACTTCAATATTCATGTTGATAATGAAAGTGATAGTCTAAATACAGCTTTTAACACTATCTTAGACTCAATAGGCTTCACTCAAAATGTGCAGGGACCAACCCATCGCGGTCACCACACCTTAGATCTTGTGCTGACTTATGGCATTGACTGTGAAGAAATAACAGTCTTTCCACATAACCCTATCCTGTCTGATCATTTCCTCATCACTTTTAAACTTACTCAGATCATATCAAACCTGAAAGAAAACTTCATTATACCAGAATGTTATCAGACAATGCTGTAGCAAGTTTTAAAGAAGCTCTTCCAACTTTAATTTCCTCAGTACATAAAAGTACAATAGAAAACAGTGATTTAACTCGCAACCCCTCACAACTTGACGTTCTAGTTCATAGCGTTAATTCCTCCCTGCGTCTGGCAATAGACAACGTTGCCCCACTGAAAAAGAAGGTGGCCAGCCTTAGAAGATTAGCTCCCTGGTTTAATTCAGAGCTACATACCCTGAAGAAGAACGTTAGAAAACTAGAGAGAAAATGGCGCTCCACGCATTTACAGGATTCCTATTTAGTGTGGAAAAATAGTCTATTGCTATATAAAAAGAGCCTTCGAACAGCTAGAACAGCATATTTTTCATCTTTAATCGAGGAGAATAAAAATAATCATAGGTTTCTTTTTAATACAGTTGCTAAACTCACACAGGATCATAGCTCTATCGAGCCAACCATTCCCCAAGCTCTTAGTAGTGATGACTTCATTCAATTCTTTATAAATAAAATAGACTCTATAAAAAATAAAATAATTGGGAACCTTCCCAATATGCTTGCTTCCTCCCTAGTTAATGAGGCAACATCAAAAATGGTTGAACCTAATATACGCTTAAACTGCTTTAATGCAGCCGAACCTTCTGATGTACTAAAATTATTAGCTTCATCTAAACCTTCAACTTGCGTTTTAGACCCAATCCCAACTAAACTCTTAAAAGAAGTTTTCCCTCTGATCGCTGCTCCAATTTTAGACATAATGAATCTATCCGTAGTCAATGGATATGTACCACAGGAGTTTAAGATAGCTGTAATTAAACCTCTACTTAAGAAACCATCTCTTGATCAAAACGACTTAATTAACTATAGACCGATATCTAATCTTCCATTCTTATCTAAAATTCTTGAGAAAATAGTTGCACACCAGATATGTGAGCATTTAAACAATAATGAGCTGTTTGAGAAGTTTCAGTCAGGCTTTAGAGCTCATCATAGCACTGAAACAGCTCTGGTGAAGGTTACTAATGATATTCTCATAGCCTCAGACAATGGACTGGTGACCATTCTGGTCCTGTTAGATCTCAGTGCTGCCTTTGACACTGTTGATCACAATATTCTCATAGAAAGGTTTCAAAGTGTCGGTATAATAGGAACAGCACTAGGTTGGTTTAAATCTTATTTGTCTAATAGATTTCAGTTTGTTCAGATAAATGATAAATCTTCCTCAACCTCAATAGTTACTTGCGGAGTACCACAGGGTTCAGTGCTTGGGCCGATTCTTTTTACTACATATATGCTTCCTAATGGTAAAATATTTAGACAGCATGGGATAAAATTCCATAGTTACGCTGATGATACACAGCTATATCTATCCATAAATCCTGATTAATCCAATCAGTTAAGTAGACTACAGGCATGTCTGGAAGACATAAAAACTTGGATGACTCTAAACTTCTTGCTTCTGAATTCTGATAAAACAGAAGTTGTCGTCTTTGGACTGGAATCTCTGAAAAAGAAACTACTTAGTCAACCCCTTCACCTAGACGGCATTAAATTAGCCTCCAGTAATAAAGCAAAGAACCTCGGTGTTATTTTTGACCAAGATATGTCATTTAGATCTCACATTAAAGAAGTCTCTAGGATTTCCTTTTTTCACCTTAGGAATATTGCAAAAATTAGAACCATCCTGTCCAGGAGTGATGCTGAAAAACTAGTCCATGCCTTTGTTACTTCAAGGCTGGATTACTGTAACTGTCTATTATCAGGTAGTCCACAGAATACAATTAAAAGTCTTCAGTTAGTCCAAAATGCTGCTGCTAGGATTCTAATGAATAAAAGAAGAAGAGATCAAATTTCCCCTGTTTTAGCTTCTCTTCACTGGCTCCCAGTAAAATCTAGAATAGAATTCAAGATCCTCCTTCTGACATATTAAGCTCTTAATAATCTAGCTCCATCATACATAAGAGACCTGATTGTTCCATATGTTCCTAACAGGGCCCTTCGCTCTCAGACTGCAGGTTTACTGGTAGTTCCTAGGATTTCTAAAAGTAGAATGGGTGGCAGATCTTTCAGCTATCAGGCTCCCCTCCTATGGAACAGGCTCCCAGGGTTGGTTCGTGAAGCAGACAATTTGTATATCTTTAAAACTAGGCTAAAAACTTTCCTCTTTGACAAAGCTTACAGTTAGAGATATGTTAATAGGCAGTTAGAGACAGGTTAGACAGGTAGCTAGGAAGAGATAGGTTAATGTTAGTAGCTAGGTAGAGTGTCAAAAGCTACAGTAGTAGCAGTTTAAAAGTTCTCATTCAGAGTAAACGCCGGACGAATGGCGTGCCCTTTCCAGCCCATTAACGGCAGAGTTCCCTCCAAATCCCAGTGGCCGGAGTGGCCTCCCGTCTTTCTCGTCGGAGTGTCAAAGTTTTACTGCAACTCCACCCATTAATTGAAATACAGAGTATGACCAGGAGATGGCGCTTCTCTCACAGAATTCTCATCGACATGATGTTATTATCACGTCCACTGAAGAAAAACCATTTTGGATGTAACAACACAAACTGCTCACTTTTTCGTAATTAACCTGCTTCTTCTATTGTCAAAGTTTATCATAGGCTCCATAAACTTAAGTTCTCCTAACACGGGCCAAACTTCACCAAATGAGTTCTGTAAAATATTATAACAAGTAGCCTTAAACGTTATATTTGTAAACAATTTGATTTATTTCTATGAACCTAAAGTATATCTTTTTTTTAAACCTAATGTACTTTCCTTTAATTTTGTGATAAACTCGTGGTTTTTTATGTTATTGTTGTTGGATGAAAATGACAGAGTTCCACAACGCAAAACAACGTAATAGCCTATTTATAATATTTATGCAATCACATGACTATTCGGCTCACCACGGAATGTTTGCAACACCAGAATAAACCTGGTTACATACTGTAGCGATGGGGAGCAAAGCTTGGTGGGGGGATGCTTGAAGATGGTAATGAGTTACACAAGGCAAAAACAGCGTAATAGCGTATTTATCATATTTATCAATTTATATATTTTATAATAAATTCTTAATTAAGTTGTTGTGTATATTATATATTAATTGTAAACTTAAACATTAGTTTACTTAAACATTCTAAAATAAAGCGTTGTGAAATTCATATTAAATTAAATCATTTCAAACAGAGAGTTGTTTTCTGCTTCATTGTTTTCTCCAAAATGCATTGTATCAACACTGCGTTTGTATGCGACTCTGATCTGTGCGGGTCAGATTCTGGTCAGTGAAGCACTCGGAGAATTTGTGGTGGTAGTAGTGTGTGTGTGTGTGTGTGTGTGTGTGTGTGCGTATGCAGGGTGGGGACAAAGAAAAAAAAATTAAAAACATGTGCGTTGTTGTTTTAGCCACATCTGGTTGACAAAAAGGTTGATATCCACTGTAATGGATTAGACACATTGGTTTGAATGGTGACAAAGCTAAATGTGCCTGGATAATTGCAGCAGATTAGTTGTGAAATGTTTACAATAACAACAGAATAGACATGGTTACATACTGTAGGGATGGTCACGAAAGCTTGGTGGGGGGATGCTTGGAGATGGTAATGTTCTTTAGGAGGTGTGAATGATCTGGAGTCTATGGTGTGTTGTTAAGTTGGGGGTTGCATTCAGTATGATCATCAGCGAGTACAATAGGTTAGCCAGCTTTACTCTATAGAAACATTTGACTTGTATTAACTTATAGTGGCAATGAGTCCCTGACATCCTATGTGCAGTATGTACTCTTGTTCTCTATTAAAAAGCACTCCACAAACTTCTTACTAAAAGTAGCCTTGTTACTGTTACGATAACTTGGTGTCACCATCTTTGCAGATGTTCTGCGGATGAGAATCCCTACTGCGCACACGATTTTTAATTTTTATTTATTTTCATTCCGTTTATTTCATTCCGTGACATTGAGGCAAAAACAAAAGACACAAACCATTATTTGCCGCTTGGTGAACATTTATTATTTAAACAACATAACAGGAAATGGAAAAGAAGTGCGGTAGGCCTATTTTTTTTTTTACTATACATGACCACCAGAACTTTTATTTTCCACTGTGCCCCCCTTCGTTTTCAATAACACACCTCACAACTTTTGACAGTCCTGTGATAAGTCTGTTGCAAAAGTTCACATTGACTCTTGTGTCCCAAAACCTATGTATGGCGTCAACAAGCTCCTGCTTGGTACCTGGCTTAGCCTCCTTCCGAATAAAATCTTTCATTGAGTGCCAAACAAGCTCATTGGGATTAAAGTCTGGTGACTCTGGCGGAGTTTTCACCCAGTTGATCCCCTCAGACGCCATGTACGCTCCAGCAGCGGTGTGTTTAAAATCACTGCTCCTCCCCGTGGACAAAAGAGGCATTGCAGCTGGTTTTCACTCAGGCTCCTTGGGGGCGAGGCCTCACTGAAGACGTCATAGCGGGGGATTACATTACCACCACGGACCTGTCAGGGACCTTTGACGGATCAGGCACGTACCAGTCAAGGGCCAGTCCAGGACCAATCATGGAAACATGAGAACTTTTAAACTGCTACTACTGTAGGAAGGGATATGAAGAGGTAGAGTAGCTACGTAGAGATAGATTAATGTAAGCCAAGTAGAGAGTGTTAGTAGCTAGGTCTCCTAGTAGCTAGGAGACAGGTTATGTAGTAGCTAATGCTGCTTTAGGGCTAGCTGTTGGAGGACAGTATTAGGGTCTGTTCCACTAATTCTCTCTACTCTCTCCCCAACTGCATGATGTGCTGTCAATTTCAAGCGCTTAACTGTTTTCTCTTAGTCTCTTCCTACGTAGGTGCTCCTAGGACCGCCCTGCTTGATGACCTGGACTAAGATTGGCATTGCAGTGACGGAAAGTTTCACCACGTCCTGCCTCTGTTCTGTGTCTCTGTTCTGTATTCTCCAAACCACAGACGGTCTCGGCAGATGACCGCTTGTGCTGAGCCTGGTTCTGCCGGAGGTTTCTTCCTGTTAAAAGGGAGTTTTTCCTTTCCACTGTCGCTTCGTGCTTGCTCAGTGTGAGGGATTGCTGAGAATTACACGACGCAATCTTCTGTGGTTCTCTAATTTCTACATTAAACATTGTATAGTAATAACTCTTCTTGTAAAGTGCCTTGAGATGACATCTGTTGTGAAATGGTGCTATATAAATAAACTGAATTGAATTGAGAAGCAAGTTGTTGCTGAATTTGAAAATGTTCTAATGACTAAAAGAAAAATGACTATTATGTGCTAAATTTGTTGAAGAAAAACCAATAAACATCATCTTAATACTAAATTTTTGTTTAATTCATAAGAAAGAATTAAGTTCTAATTAATTTATTCTGATTGTGTGGAAACAATCTATGCAATTGAAGCAAGTAAATTGAAATAACTTTTTGTTTTGTTTTCAAATGTAGAAATAAATGCAAGTTTTCAAAATCTGTTGAAGATTTCTGTGTTGGCGGAAAATAGGAATTGGGTTTAGGTTTTAAATTTTAAAACGAATCTTTCAGGTGTTATGTATGATCTGGTAGCTAGTCTACCTGATGCTGAGAGGAAATGTTTGCTTCTTGAATTTAGAGAAAAAGGTTCTAGAACAGTTATGATAATAGAATAAAACAATGGAATAATATACCATTTAATTAGTGAAGACTTTGTTGCTGACAGTTGATATAGATTTTTATTTTTTATTTTTCTTCTCTCAACTTGTATGTGCATTTACTTGTAAGTGGATCCTGACTGGAATTGCAAAACTGCAGGCTATTTATTAATGATAAACTGGGGAATGTTAATTGAGAAACTGAGGAAAAGGAAAAATGATTCGGTGGTCATTTATTTGACATTTCTAGAAGCTTCAATTCAATTTGGTGTTTATAAATTGAGAAACAAAAAGAAGCCTGAGAGGATAATTGGGATTGACTGTAATATGCTGATTTTTGTTGTTTTGTTTTAATTCTAAAAGTTTTGGTTTAAAGAGATTTTATCTTTTGAAGCTTGTTTATGAAAGGATTTTGCATTTTTGTTTTATTGTTAAGGGGAATTAGAGTATTATACATGTTACAAAGATTTAAGAAAAAACTGTAAACTGCCATGTAGGGGAAGTAACTGGAGTTTTAGTTACAAATATTAGTTTGACTGTGTTTGACTCATTTTACAGAATCTGACAGATGTTTATGAAGTATTTAATATTTCATCTATGGCAATCTTCAAACCAGACTCCGGTTTATTGATATTGTCCCAGGCAATTTTAAGAACTAACTGACGCCCTTAAACTTGAAAATAAATTTGTACGAGAAGCAGCTGGAACCGTTTGTTGCCGTTTTGTCACAGAATTTCACATGTAGCAATGGATTGTGGGTAATACCCTTCACTGAAGTCCGCACCGATGCGGGCTTCAGCGAAGTGCGGAGCGAGGGCGCAAAAGAGGCCGGGCCAGGGGCCGGATTCTCCGCTCTGGAGAATCGGGACACCCTACGCACTTGCGCCCCTCAACGGGAACGCGCAATTGAAGTGCACAAGGGTGCAAGTGCGGGTATTGGGACAGGGCCCTATTTATCTCACTGTAACTAGCATAATTATATTAGCAGAAGTTATTAATTGATTAAAGGGACAGTGTCTGGGAAAAGTGGTTCGAAGTCTGAATTTCAAAGGGGTTTATATCAATATGAGAGGATAGAACCTTTGCAGTTGGTTATTGCTTTTATTTTTGTTATTGCAATTATTTAGTGGTGCTTTAGAACAGCAATATCTAAAAAAATCTAGCCTTTTTTTCTTGATTTACTTTGTGAACAGGCCACAAAACTTTGAAGAAAAACAATCAATGTATGGTATCAATACAGTTTATATCTGAGGAATAGACATTATGTTATTAATTGCTATGTTTGCTCTCAGACACCATATTTTGTAGGACATCAACATAGAGCCTACTGATCTTACTGATTAATGTTCAGATATTTTACTCACCTCAAGGACTTGGGAGACTTTTGAGCATGAAATGTATTGCCCAGGCAGGAAGTTATATGGGTGAGGAAAAGATTTGCAGGTACACCCACAGTAAGGAAAAGATTGTCTGGGAGACGGACGTAACTTAGTGTTAACCTGGGTATTTTAGCAATCATTATTACATTTGAGATCAGACCGGAGACCTATTTTTTTGAAAATGTTTTGAAAAAATCTGTTCATGTTTTGCCAAATCCGGGACATGGGAAATATATCACAATGAGTTTGTATACATATCTATGAGCCATGTAGTTATGTGTCCTTTGTTCTGACTCACTCCCAAGCCACAAGACAACATGTGCTCCATTCTGAGACTGTGGACGTAAGGGGAACGTGCCCTATGGACGATCATCTGCTTCTCTGTGGATATCTTTTCATATCTGCCTTTGAACTGGAGTATTTGCTGAACTTAAGAGCATTCTTTTCTTTGTCCGCAGTAGAGTCTCAGAACCTGAGGAAGAGGAAGCCTACTGTCACTGCTCCATCATAACCCTATCTGGACATTTTAACGTTTCACCAGAGCACAAACTATGGAGTGATGGACAGAAAAGTGATTCTGTTTTCCCATGGGCCGGGCTTGGTAAGATTATGTGGAGATTGGAAACTCGAAATTATAGGTTTAATAGTTTTGTTAATTCATTCCTAGCAAGTTTAAAGGGTCTGACAGCTGAAATATAAAAATTCAGGTTAACTGATTTGCAAGATATATTAGTTTGACGCACATAATGAAATATGCTATTTCTGAATATATAGCTAATGTTATAGGCCTTACAGACTTTTTAGAAGGCTGAAAAAAAAGAAAAAAAAAAGTAATTCTGTTGAGAATCCTGGCATCAAATAGCATGATAGAATAAATTTTTGTGTTACTAATTTTGTGTTTTGCTCTGTGTTGTAAACAGGAGCTTGGCTAACTTGGGGTAATTTTTATGTTTTCTAGTGCCAAATCTAGCAATTTGGCAAAGAGGGAAGAGCTGAGTTCTTACTAGCACTAAAATGATGATTAGAGAAATTATTACTATTATTATTACTAATTGTGTTGAAGGTAAAGAATTGCAATTATTATAACTTTTGTTTTTTTCTGATTTAACAGGATGGTGTGTTTTACTGAAGTAAATTAGAACATTCTGGTTTGCTTAGATGATGATACCTACACAGAATTCTTTTTGGGTTTTGCTGATCTTACTTTTTTGTTTTCAGATGTTTTAGGAATTTGATAACTAGATATACATATATAACTAGATGAGAAGTCATACATGTATGTTTGTAGATTGTTTGAAGAAAGTTCTTTGAGCTCATTCACAGACACCCGGACACTTTGGAGATTATTCTCCTTCATTCTTTGTGGAGAATGAAATGCCTTTCTGACACATCATAAACAACAGCAAAGTGAGCTTTCTCTACTTGCTTCACCGAGTAAGCACAGTGAGGGTTCAGGCCTATGAAACATAAAATTGGTCGGCTCCACACTGTTTGGATCAAAATCTGTCTACAATGTGGATGATGGACAAACAAGTGCGTCAAAAGGTTAAACACTGCACATAATGAATGCTCTTTGCCATGAATTCTTGCTGACCACTGGTGAAGTGGTTGAAGATTTAAAGTGATTATTTGATGAGCTCACTGGACCAAGATGCAATAGGATTCAAGAAATAAGGAACAAAAAACTCAGTTCACATTTATGGGCAGAATAATCCCTTGTGACTGAGAAGGACCAGGTTAGTCTACACCTGTGTTCTAAAGATTTCATCTGGAAGCAAAAGGATGAATACAGACAATGAAAATGTATGAATAATTGTGAAAAAAAAAGTGACAGAACCATTGTGAATTATGCGTTGTTTTTTTGTTTTTTTTTTCACATTGATTAGGCTAAATGGTTATCTGATGGATCTGTTAAAAGTATTTGATGACTGTTAATCATTTCTTATTGCCATTGAAATCTATCCATGTTAACTCTGATCATTAATATTTAAGATGATCTCATATTTTTATGGAATCATGATAGGGATTTGAAGTATATTAAACGTCTATTAATGTTTGATTAAGGTGTGTTAGTTACCATACTTTTTAATTATACTTTTAAGATTGTTTTAGAGGTGTTTTGCAGAGTCAGCTCTTGTTTGTGTCATAGAAAAACAGGACATTGAGCAGGAAAGCACAGGCAGATAGCATAACCATACAACTGACAATGGAATGATGTAAGAAACAACGGTCAGCAAAAACTCTAGTTAGAGCTGGTTTGTAAAGTCACGATTTAAGTAGAATAACAGGAAGGTAATTAATTATGCATGCATGGTTGTAAGGAGGCTGGTCTTGGCAAACATTTGAATGAATCAATCATGTTTTGTGTGCCACATGTAAAGTTGTTATATACGTTGTCATTCCTAGGTAGGGTGACCCAGAGTGTGGATAATTTATTTCACTCTGTAAGCTAAATATTTGATTTGTTTTAAGCAACTCTGTGAACCAGTATTTGATTTCTGGTATTGAAATCTAAAGAAAATTAAATTACTCTTGTCTCCTCTCTGATAAAAATGAACACGCATTGAATATATAGAGTTAAGGTTTAAATTGAATATAGATTAAAATCCTTCAATACCTCGCTTAGAGGCAGGGTTCTTGTAGGAAGTAAGAGTCTGGATTATTTTCTCGTTAAATAGACCTCAAGAATCCTCAAACCTCTTTTTTTAGGAAAAAACGATGTAGCGATCCATGTGAACATGGATGAGGGAGACACGTCCTAGATTTTTCTTCTATACGCAGTCAAAAGAGAAAAGGTGATAACCGTATCCATGTAAATAAACCTATAATTAAACATTTAAACTCTAATGAAACTATTAATACATTTAAACTTTAAACTATTTATACCTTTAAATATATTTTAACTTTAATTAAACTAATACATTTAGATAAACTTTAAACGAATTTCACAATGTGGTGTAATAAACGATTATTCTATTCTAAACTCTAAAACTAAACTTTAAATGCATCCGGTTAAAGCTTATAGATTGAAAGGCCTACTTCCTGTGTAACAATTGAAAGTGTGCTGCAATTCAGCTGAGCTCAACATCCGGTTAGAGCGGTAATGCTTTTATATTGAAAGGCGCACTTCCTGCGTGTGTGTTTGTGATAAACTACTTAACTACAATGAAAAAACATTGAGGCGCAGTGTGTGGACAGTATGTTTAAATAATTAGAAAAACACATGAAACTGTCCAACCAAAAAAGAGAGCTGTGGCAAATTAAACGAGACATCAGTCTTTCTTTAGATTGGGGAGATATGCTTTAGGAAACCAAGAACTTATGCTTTTTAGAGACAAAGAATTCACAAAGCACTGAAGTCACAAAATTAACATGTATTAAAAGAGTGATAAATCAACTGCTCAAAAGGGATATACCCAAAGAGAAGATAGTTATTTCAGTTAAGCTATAAAGGTTTCATTCTATTTTAGAAAAAACATGGTTAAATCCAGCAGAACTCTGCTTAAAAATTTAAACAGTAGTTGAATGATTCATCATTAATCAACTGATTAGTTCCGATGGAAAAAACTTGCTTTTATGTGCGACTGAAGCAGACACCTCTCTGTACATCCAGTAGCCGGGGCCTACGGTTGACCTCTTTCCAACCCCTGGGATCGGTGTGTTTAAAGTGGTGAATCGCTTTTACGCAGTGTTAAAACAGACGCTCTTCTGTAACTGTGGTATGAATGGCATTCTAAAATCAACACATTAAGTGCATCTTCTAATGACGGGTGTACATACCAAAACCGTTATTAATACTCGCTTTTACGCGAAAATGAAACAGACGGTCTGGCTGCGATCACACTGCCAGTCTTAATGCTCAATTCTGACTTTTTTATCAAATCCGATTTTTTTTTTTTTGTATAGTCGTTTACACTACAGATACAATGCGACAGCAAACACGCTTCAGTGTGAAAGTTTCATGGCTCCAAAGCCCCCCACATGCACAGAAGAAGATGAAACGTCACCATAGTACGTCACACACAACACACTCTGTTTACGGAAGTAAAAATGGCAGCTACAGATGTAAGCGTTTTTTTCAGCAGTCTATCAATTGCATAGATGGAACTGATGGAATTTTGACAAATTAATTAGAGAAAGAATGACCACAAGAAAAAGGAGAGCTCGTGCTTTAACAATGGCCTTGTTTGGAGCAGTGGCTGCTACCTCCGTGTTTTCTCCGGCGCTGATTATTGATAATTTTTTTAATTTAATATATTGATATATATTGACTAAGGGAAATAATCGTTGACTTGGTGGACTCTGCCAACGAGGGAGAGCCAACCGCAGTCAAGGCCCCTGTAAATCAAGCTGGTATGTAATAAAATAATTTATTTTATTTAATATATTAATACATATTGGCACTGTTAATCACATAAAAGTGAGTGAAAGAGAAATAATCGCTGACCTGGTGGACTCTTTTTCTTTTAATTTTGGGAAGAAAAAAAAGTTCTTTAGAAAATGTAAACACAACCGATCTTTCATTAAATCTGGATCTAATTAACAAAACCATTACACGATTAAACCACACGTTTACCAGCGGCTCGCTCGAGGCCTCTGATGGAGGCCGGGGCAAGACTGCGGGATCAGGTTTTTCTGAGTCAGCCACATTGTCGACCACAACGGGGTCTCTCAATTGTCCTGGCTGCCTGATCCATTTGTGCAAGGCCATCTGTCAAATTCCATCCTTACAAAATACAGAACGCACGAAAATAATGCCAGTAAATTCCCCACCCTGTGCCGAAATGAATACTTTCGCTTCTAATAAGCATTTAGAAAAATAAACGCAGAGTTATGCTCACTAAATTGTTTAGAGCCAAACGAAATACATATTTTAACAGAACAGTGCAAAGCAGCAATGGGTGAAACTCAGTGTTGAATCACCATTAACTCCTCCAAACATTGATGCATTAACAAGCCTGACTCGACTCATCCACGCTATTGACGACCCAGAAATAAATGATCAACCCCTTTCCTCTCCCCCAGACACCATATTTTTACTTGGTAAGTAAGGTTGGGCCTTACTTACCAACCAAGTAAGGCCCAACCTTACTTGGTTGGTAAGGTTGGGCCTTACCAACCAAGACTGGGTGTGTCATTGTACTCAGCGGTGAGATCACAGAACTCCCCCCATCATGCCATCAGAGTGGAGGTGCTGTGTCCGCAAACCAACAGAATAATGACCAAAAAATGGAACGCCCTGGGTTTAATAACATTGAAATAAGGAGAATGGTTACACTTCCTAACATCCAGCAGCCAGATCTCGCCCTGTTTTATAGAAATGTCTTACATGAAATGGTTGATTTATCAGACAGAGTCAGCGGCATGGTGAGCAGAAACAATGTTGTACAAATTGAATTATTAATGGGCGATAATCATCATAATCACAAAACCTTCGTAGTCGGCACGGATTATATTTTAGATCAGTTTAGCTCATTTCTGGAAGGACTTGTGCAGTCCAACGCCAACATATCAACCACAGAACGTTTAGAATTAATCGTTCAAATAATACAGAACCTCTGTCGTGGTGGTAATTGTAACCGCAAAATTGAAACGGTGCTTGATGGTCAGATGATTTCTAAAAGAAAAGACATCTATACATTTTACAAAATCATGACGATGAACTGTGTTTTGCAATCTCTCTAGCGCATGGGCTAAACCCTGGTTGCACCGATAGGGAGGCTCAGCTGGAAGGCAGGCGATTACAAAACAGAGCAGGACTTGCAAAAAATAAACCGGAGATCTTTTCAGACATCAGCAAATTGGAAGAAATTATTAATAGAAAAATTGTAGTGTTCCATAGAACAGGGCAAAATAGATTCTTTCAAAAAATTTAATCCGGTTTTTCTGATCAGACTAACCCTGTGTTTATTTTTCTACATCAAAACCATTATTATGGAGTTCAACTATGATTTTAGCAATAGACTATTCTTCAACACTAAATAGGAATCCTTTAAATGCATGTAGCGCCATTTTCTCTCCAGTTTTCTAACGTTCTTCTTCAGGGTATGTAGCTCTGAATTAAACCAGGGAGCTAATCTCCTATGGCTAGCTACCTTCCCTTTTAAGGGGGCAACTTTGTCTATTGCCAGACGCAGGGAGGAATTAACGCTATGAACTAGAACGTCAAGTTGTGAGGGGTCAGGAGTTAAATCACTGTTTTCTATTTTACTTTTATGTACTGAGGAAATTAAAGTTGGAAGAGCTCCTTTAAAATTTGCTACAGCATTGTCAGATGAGGTTCTGGTATAATGAAGTTTTCTTTCAGGTTTGATATGATCCGTTAGAGTGAGTTTAAAAGTGATGAGAAAATGATCACACAGGAAAGGGTTATGTGGAAAGACTGTTTCTTCACAGTCAATGCCATAAGTCAGCACAAGATTTAAGGTGTGGTGACCACGATGGGTTGGTCCCTGCACAGATAATGTTAAAAGCTGTATAGTCTAATATCACTTTCACTATCAACATGAATATTGACGTCTCCGACTATAATGACTTTATCAGTGTTTAAAACTAAGTCAGATAGAAAATCTGAGATCTGATCTAAAAATTGAGAATAAGGGCCTGGTGGACGATATAAGATTACTGCTTTATGTGTATGAGGAAGGCTAAAGATTAAATGCTGAAAGGAACTGTAACTATTATTTTTTGGGGGATTAATTAGTAAATCTGAATGAAAGACGGTGGCTACTCCACCTCCTCGACCAGTACTTCGAGGGACACTAAAGTTTAAGTAGCTAGGGGGAGTTGACTCATTGTTTGTGACATGGTCCTCTTCCTGCAAACATGTCTCTGCAAGACAAAACAAATCAATATTATTTTCACAAATTAAGTCATTTACCAAGAGTGTTTTTGAGGGGAGAGATCTTATGTTTAGCAAACCACATTTAATTGATTTATTTTTCTGTTCAGTCGGAGTTGAATTTATCTTTATGAGATTTTTATACTTTGTTCTAGTAGCATTAACTTTAAATCCATTTGTTTTGGGTAGTGGACAGGAAACTGTCTCTATAGGGTAGTGGGTGGGTGGCAGTCCCTGTTCCCTGATCTGGACTCTGGGTTGAAACGGCTTTGGGAACTAGAGAAAACCCTATCAATGTTCCTGGAAGGAAGCGAAGCTCCGTCCGCGGTGGGATGGATGCCGTCTGTACGTAACAGTCCAGGTTTTCCCCAGAAGGTCCCCCAGTTATCATTGTAGCCCACAACATGCATGATAGGTGAATTGATCTATCATACTCTAAATTGTCCCTAGGAATGAATGTGAGCGTGAATGGTTGTCTTTCTCTCTGTGTTGGCCCTGTGACAGACTGGCGTCCTGTCCAGGGTGTACCCTGCCTAACGCCTGCTAATTACTGGGATAGGCTCCATCTGCCCCCCGTGACCCTGAATATGATAAGCGGTAAAATATAATGGATGGATGGATGGATGGAATCAGCTCCATCATACATACATCAGAGATCTGATTGTTCCATATGTTCCTAACAGAGCACTTTGTTCTCAGAATGCAGGTGTACTGATAGTTCCAAGGATTTCTAAAAGTGGAATGGGAGGCAGATCTTTTAGTTACCAAGCTCCTCTCATGTGGAACCAGCTCCCAGTTTTAGTCCGTGAGGCAGACACTCCATTTTTTAGATTAGACTTAAAACCTTACTTTTTGATAAAGCTTATAGTTAAAATGGCTTAGGTAATCCTGAGCTATTTTTGTAGTTATTTTCCTATAGGCTTAGACTGTTGGAGGACAGGCTGACCACTTTTCTCTCTTCTACTTCTCTCCAGATATATATTTTTTCTGTTGTTACTGTGATTGTTAACCCCGTTTTCTCTCTGTTTTTCTCCCCATAGAAGCTCAAGGTGTCTGTTATCCTGCTCAACTATAAAGTCCCCTGCTGGTTTCTTCCTGTTAAAGAGGAGTTTTTCTTCTCCACTCTCGCTTCATGCGTGCTCAGTATGAGGGATTGCTGAGGAAATGCTGTGATTGGAGTCTGCATGATCCGGACACAACCTCATGTCGATGACTCATGACAATCTGCTGGGATTCCTTACATAGGAAACTTTTAACTGACTGGAATGTTTGTATAATTGTATTGAAATGACTTTTGTTGTAAAGTGCCCTGAGATGACATTTGTTGTGAATTGGCGCTATATAAATAAAAGGGAATTGAACTGAACTACCAAAACCTTGAACCCATAGTGAACACTTATGGTAACCAACCGTCGTTTGTTAAGACTAAACTCAAACATAAAAATTGTATCCAAAACAAGACTTCCTCAATAACCACAATCGGCGTTCGTCCTTGAGAAAGACTGCATTAAGTCAAAAGTCAGAAAATCTTTGATGTGCAGCATCCAAAGCTTCCAACAAAATGTCTATTCCAAAGCATACACTGGGGCGAAGAGGATCAATTCTTCCATTCAGATGTGAGAAGATCTGATTTCTCAGATGCTCGGGTGTCTCTGGCACATCCACTGTCCCATCAGCATCAAAGCTCATTGGCCCCTCGGCCTCAAGGATGGTCTACGGCAAATAAAACATTAAGGCAGCAAAAGTTAGTTTTTCTTTCTTAAATAGCTCAATTATAACCAATACAACTTTGCTGAAAATTACTTGTATCGATAATTTTCTAGCGCAATATCTTAAACCAGTGTTATTTTTTTAACAGTTGATTATGGAATATATTCAAACCTCTTCATTTTTCACTCTTTTCTTTGCAGCCTTTTTCTAAAATAAAAACATTTTATTTTATTTCTCAATCTACACCTATCACCTATCTTTTCAGAAAGAAAATGTAGAAATGTTTGCAAATTTGTTAGTTTTCAGACCCTATGCAGTGACACTTATATTTATATATATTCTTCTGATCCTCCTTGTTCAGCAGATGTTACGTTCAGTAGGCTTATTATTCTGTGCCTTTTTACAATAACTGGCTCACCATGCGGCTGCATCGTGTTGTCAGACATACAATAAGTACCGAATTTTTTGTACAGAACTCACTTATCCAAAGCTATTTTTCATAATTTAGAAGGGCGAGTTGTACCAGCGTACGTAGATATTAAATTACGTACTTGCTTTGCAAAATAAGTAGCCTACACAGGGTTTTTCCTGGCTCAAATTGAGGAAGAGGTGGTACCATCCTGACCATGCGCCAACACATGCATGTATTCTGTGCATCCAACTGACTCACTTTTTTACAGACAACATATTTTTTAGTTAAGCATTCTAATAAGAATATGACAATTATCATATTAAAGGATTCTTTATTAAAGCAATATACATACAAAAATAAGGTGCCTATTTTAAACGTATTTTCTGGGAGCGCTGGATGCTGAGATACTGTAGTGACAAAAATCAGCATTCAGCACAAAGTTTGTCGGATTTTCAGACATGCTCTCTCCACACAATGGAAAGTGGGAGTGAACCAAGATTATATTAATATTTTTCACCCATCCCCAGTAAAAAACTTCTCCCAGACCCACGACATTTAGATAATGTATTGTTTCCATCTTGAAACGGTACCTGCAACATTGCAGAACGTATTTGGAGCAGAAAGGAGTCTGTAAAAAATCTTGAAAGTAGCATCTGGGAAGAAATAAAACATGACAGTCTTTGCGGTAGTAGAGAGGAGTATATACTGTTGAAATACACATATTTGTTTATCTACTCTTCACAATTTAATAAATATATTTTCTCTTCCTGTTTCCCAGTGCATTAGACAGGAGGAGAGCTGTCTATATCATCTCTATAATCCGTTCAGATCCACAAACATGATCGCATTTGTAATCTGCAGTATTTTATTTAGAAAAATGGTCTTTATTTTCACAACTGATTGGATCGCTCACAGCTTGTGCAAAAAGTAGTTCAGATGCTGAAACGATCACTTCATGGCGCTCTGTGGCTGGTGTGAACCAGGCAACAGGTTTGGTGGGGACAACGTCATCATAAAAAGTGCTGGGGAAATGTCCCCGGCTAAAATATTTTATATTTGAAAATGATGTGGAACGTTTCTATTCCCCTGAAGCAAAACTCTTGTTTTAAAATAAAGTTGTGTCTTTAGTTTTGGTTAAGCATTTTCTTTCCATTTTCTGTTTTTTGTTCCACTGGTTCAATGATACCGGTAAATTGATTCAGTGATCACTGCTTGTCAAACCCACTGGCTCTGTCATTTTGTCAAACTGTCCTGTCCATCATTCTGACCATGATTCTTACCCTCGACAGTCACTGCCTGAGAAACACGTTCAGACCTGACACAATTTTCTCATCTTGCCACAACCATGATTCCCTTTTAACTAACTGTTACACTTATTTATCTGCACTGTTTCACCTGGATTCCTGACTCTGCTTCTCACAAGGTCGTTTAAAAAACGACTTTGTGAGAAGCAGCCATATCTGCAACACAAAAAACTATTTGATAGTAGAGTTTGTTTAAAGTTTATATAGTTCCTAGATATGAGAGCTTCAACCTCCACACAGAGTAAGCGAAAGAAGAGGAAGTGGTTTCCTCCTGCACTGTCCCATATAGCAGGTTTACTTTCACCGCTGCGGTGAGTTGCTATTACAAAGACTTTTCTAGCTAGCTTGGGTTTATTTAATTCATAAAGCTAGACAACGTCGTCGTCAGGCGTATTTGCGGCGGATGTGGATACCATCCTCCAGAGGTGTTCTGAGTTTGGAGATTGTCACCATCTGCTTAATAAGCTGCGTATGGATGAGGTTCGGCATTGCTTGCGCCATCAGTGCAAGGAGTCGGGGCGTGTTTACTGCAAAAAACGTTACATTTTCCCAACTTCCCGCAGCAGGTGCCGGGACAGCTTGATACAACGTCTGAGCAGCAGGTGCGTGACTTGCTGCATGCCAGCTTGCTGAAGCGCAAAGCCCACATCCTTTGCAGGTAGCATAGACTACACGATTTGATGTTGTTTTTCTTTATTAATTCAGCTCTTCCCGGTGCACTACTGCTGGTACAGCGCTCCCATAGTGGCACAACGCTGTAACTGCAGTTAAAAAAACATCCATATAGCTGGGGAAGAGTGATATCAGGCTGGGCCGGACCAAAATTAGCTGGATGCGGCCGCCACGTAAAATTGGAACGCAGGAAAAACCCTGCTACAAGTTGGCTGGTTTATATTTTGTAGCGGTGGCACTGGACTTTCTGCTGTGGCGGTGCGCCATGGTAACACCTATGTAAGGGAAACACTGGCCTTTACTCCAAATCATATGTTCTCATACTCTGAATGGCTTTAGGCACCACTTAAAGCCATCCAGAACCTGTCTGGCGGTAAAGCCTCAGCAAAAATTTTGACAGTAATTATTAATGTCTTGTTTAAAAAAAATAAAATGATCTTGATGGATTGCGGCATACGGGATGAGCCTGTCAGCCTTACCAGCCACCGTCTCATATGCAGAAGCTGCCGCACATGCACACTTTGTAGTTTACAACTAAAACTTTCTCTAAGTTGGAATGACGGCCGAAGAACGGCAGTACTCAGGGCATTTATCAGCCATCAAAGAAGTAAAAGTCGGAATACTGGGCATATTTTGTGTTTCTGAAGAATACAGAGGCACAGTTGATAGAAAACAGCTATCCTTTCTGCACAACATCCAGGAAAAAAAAGGGCAAGTTCTAACTTCATCACACATCTGCGTAAATGTAAGCCACAACTCTACAGTCAATACAAGGTAAGGTTAAGGTATGAATTTTATCTGAAAAGCATGATGTGAGGACTTTAGTTTGAGGGAGAATGCAACGAGTCGCCTTACATTGCTGGTGCATGGTGAAGGAAACCAGGCACTGCTCATCACCTGCCCAACACAATCCCTACAGTGAAACATGGTGATGGGAGCATCATGCTGTGGGGCTGTTTTTTTACTTGTAGGGACAGGACAACTGGTTGCAATTGAAGGAAAGAAAAATGCGGCCAACTACAGAGATGTCCAACATAAAAAACTTTTCCGGAGTGCTCAGAACCTCAAACTAGGCCAAAGATTCCCCTTTTAGTAGGACAATTACCCTTAACACACAGCTAAAATAAAGGAGTGGCTTCAGAACAAGTCTGTGGCCGTTCTTGACTGTCTCAGCCAGAGCCCTGACCCAACCTCATCTCTGGAGAGACCTGAACAGGGCTGTCCACCAACATTTACCATACAACCTGACAGAGAACGGGTGTCAGTGATGATGCCATTGCAAATACGGTGATACAAGAGTGGATGGATACCGAGTGCTATCCAGTCTCACTGCATGCTGTGAAGACCGCGGTAAACTTAGTTTTAAGTTTCAGATTCAACGGACATTCGTTTCATCAAAGCGGACACCCCCCTCCAATGTCTCACCCACAATTTCCACTGCATGCACTCTGCTCGGCACTCGTTCGCTCCAGAACTGTGCAGATAGAAAGGATGCATTGTCTCCAAAGGCTCCCTGAAGACGGTAGTTTTGGTTAGGGTTTGGTTTTTGGTAAATTCCTATGCATCTAAGAAAATACATATGGGATCTACTGACAAACTAACCCCAATATATCGATAGATTGTTGCTCGAAACCAATGGCACACTACACTACAATCAACTGAAGAGTGCTCATTTTACTTTGCAATATTACAGATGCATAGATTTGCACAATTTAATGGACAGATTTTCCTTTGGTTATTTTTGTCTAACATTTGTGTCTTTGTTCTGCAATTTAATGAAAAGTATGTAAATATTTATGACCAATATTTATTTTTTGTATATTTTCTTTTTAATTTTCTCCATACAGCTTATCTTATTGATTCATGGTCAAATACCAAATGTTCTAAAATACCTTATTTGGTTTGTTTTTTATACATCATTGACTTATTAAAAACATTTGACTTCACAGAAGCTATAAAAAGTGCTTTATACATCATAAAAATAACGGCAGTTATTTTTGTATTTATTAAAGTTTTATTGACAAAGCATATTGACAGAGAGGAATTCAAGATACAGCTGTCATCACATTGCTTCATCAATTTTCATTTTTTAAAATTTTTATTAAGAACAACAAAAACTCGGGTATGCGTAGCAGGGTAGCCAGGTTACTAAAGTATGTATTGTTAACATATTTTTATATTCCAGTGTGTAAAAATATTTTCCCCCACCTCTTCTTTACAGAATAAAAGTATCAACCTGACCCGCCCTGCTTGACGACCCTGACTAAGATGGCATTCCAGTGGAGGAACGATCTCCACGTCCTGCTACCAACTTCTGCTTCTGCATCAGTTCTGTTGCACTTTCTGTGTCTCTGCTGCCTTCTCCAAACCCCAGATGGTCTCGGCAGATGACCATTTAAGCTGAGCCTGGTTCTGCTGGAGGTTTCTTCCTGTTAAAAGGGAGATTTTCCTCTCCACTGTCGCTTCATGCTTGCTCAGTGTGAGGGATTGCTGAGAAGTCACGACGTAATCTTCTGTGGTTCTCTAATTCCTAAATTAAACATTGTATTGTAATAACTCTACTTGTAAAGTGCCTGGAGATGACATCTGTTGTGAAATGGCGCTATATAAATAAACTGAATTGAAATTGACTCTTGTTGTGCTATTTCCGGATTCAATCCGTTATGGGGGAGAAGTCTAGGGTTCCATTGATCCCCTACAGGTGCCAGTTAGGCTCTCTCCTTGCTACGGATGCCCATGGTGCCAACCACGAAGGTGCTGCTGGTACCCATCTTCGGATGAGGAAAAGAGGCTGGGTAGTGCAAGGTCCCAGGATTATACGGAAAGTGATTGATTCCTGCATAAGGTGCAGAAAATACAGGGCTAAGCAATGCACTCAAGTGATGAGCCACCTTCCTCCTGTACGCACTACAACAGCAGCCCCTTTTGAGTACACTACATTGGATCTGTTTGGTCCGTACCTTGTCAGGGACTCAGTAAGGCGGCGTGTAAAGAAGAAAGTCTGGGGCGTGGTTTTTAGCTGTATGGCTTCAAGAGCGGTTCACGCAGACGTGGTAGAACACCTGTAAACTGAAGGCATACCAACGTTTTTACGCCCTGAGAGGTCACCGCAAAAAACTCTGGTCCGACCAGGGGACCAACTCTGTGGGAGCCAAGCCTGCGCTAGAAGTGATCTACCGTTTCCTTGGGAATATTGACAAGGGAGAGGTCCAAAGAAAGGCGGCCGTGGCTGGGTCAGACTGGATGTGGGAGTTTAGCCCGTCAGACTCACCCCAGAATGGAGCAGCGGAAGCAGCTATTCGCATGCTAAAGAGGGCGTTGAATAACTTCGGTGAGGAAGGGAACCTGACTACTCTGGAGTTCCAAACCCTCCTCTATTTGGCTGCCAACCTCACCAATCTGAGCCAGAGCTCAAGTTCAGGAGGAAATTGGGGATGTGACACCAAACTCCTTGCTGCTTGGTGAGAGCTCCAACAAGAGCTGTAGATCACGTTCAGATGAAGCCAACAAGACCACATCATCTACGAAAAGCAGAGACCCGATCCTGAGGTCACCAAAACGGATCGCCTCAACACCTTCCCCCTATAGTTGGAATACAGTCTGTGGCCCCCCCACCACCCCGGTCTGCCAATCCAAGGGAACTGCCCCCGAAGTCCACGCAATATTGCAGAGCCGCGTCAACCAACACAGCCTTACAACATCCAGAGCCTTGAGGAACTCCGGCCGAATCTCATCCACCCCCGGTGCCTTGCCACCAAGGAGCTGCTTTTTTTTTTTCTTTCTTTTTTTCTTCTTACTGTGGGTTCAATTTCCTGACGTCATGGACACTAAACTGAGACAAGAAGGGAGAAAGGAAGAAGGTGAAGAAAAGAAACCGGACCAACAGAGGTGCGAACTGACGACACAAGACAGGGAGGCAAACAAAGAACACAAGAAAACATCCCAGTCCTCCACCTCTGCCGGACGGCAGAGAAACAGTAATAAAAAACAAAAAAAACAAACTGTACAGAACCAAACCAATAGTTCGGATCTAGTAGAATAAACTAAGAATTACACATTCACTACACACAAGCATGGATTAATGAACATAATACAAATGTTTCTGGTAAGCTCCTGTGAACAACTAACTAATGATGATAACCTCAGCTTAAGATATGTCCGTCCTCACCAATGTCCCCACACCTATGTGTGTGTGCGAGCATGCAGGTCTGAATAAGGTTTCCCATGCAAGTGATTGATAGCTGGTGTAAGGAACCGTCAATCCGTCCTACAGGAATCGACACAGATATGGAGGAGGCAAGAGATGTCTGCATCCAGGGTCCCACAGAGTACAGAGGCCACAGGCAGATCAGCGCAGGGTCGATCACCCGCCAAGAGAGGAACGGATGGAAGCCCTAGGGGAACACCCACCAGCCGCAATGCTGGGGCCCGAGAGATCGCAAGAATAGTAAGAGTGACAGAGCCTCACGGGCTCCCGCCAGGGTAATAACGGTACGCCAGGGCGGGCCCGGATCAGGATCCGGAGGCCACGGGGACCAGGGGCACCCCGCCCCCCAGCGGGGCCCCAACCAGGGACCCCCCCCCCCCCCGCCGCCGCAGGCAAGGGGGATCCGCAGCCAACCGACGGACAACACACGCCGCCGCCACACCGGACCAATAACCATCGCCAACAACCCGGCCCGCCCCCACACACCCACACGCCAGGGAGCCACAGCAAGAGCCACAGCGGATATACGCCCTCCCCAGGCCGCGCCCAGCCGGTACCTGGACATCCAGATCTTCCAGCTCTTGGGTCCAGATCCCGCCCCACGCAGGGCGCCAAGATCAGGGGTCCAGCCAATGCCGGACAGCCCCCCCAGGTGAACAGACCAGCCAGCAGAAGTCCTGGAACCGGCAGGAGGCCTGGGCACCAGGCACGGTCCCCACCGATCCACCGGACGGCACCTACCTACTCTACAACCCCGGCACCCCCATAAGAGGTGCCCCAGTCAATCCTAGGAGGACGTCGGCCCGAAACAGCGGCCGCATGACACACTGGACCACCCAGGACCCGCCCGACATGCACCAGGACCGAGCCGGGCCGCAACCGGGACCCCTGGCCCCAGGCGACGAGAGCCATCATCAACCAGCGGGCAGGAGCATCCATCACCGACGGGGAGTGACGGGGAGAGAAGAAGATGCATCAGGCCAGAGAGCAGCCAAACACCCAACCTGACAGGTAGACATAGACAGACAGAGACACTCATACGTACCCTCCCTCTCATGCGTACACATTCTTACAAATACAGGACATACGAAAAAAGGACGCTCTTTACACTCATTATACCCCCCATACGCATACAGACTTACCTCCATACTCCCAGGCCAGGGACAGACGCCACAAATAGAGCAACCCTAGCCCCTGGCACCCTGCCCCTGCACCCAGGAGACAGACCCCTTTGCCCACCAGGACGGGGACAAGCAGACCGCCAAGGCCCCCACACCGGCAAGAGCAGCCCACCAGCCCAGGACCCCGACCAGACGGCCTGATGTTCTATCCGGGCTCCGACCCCTGATGGTCCAACGAACAGGGGTGTGGAAAGACCCCCCAGCCTCTCTCCCCCCGCTCAATGTGGTGTTGTTGCGTGTTGTTCTAATGTGCACTTAAAACAGAGGGGTGGGACATGGGAATACTGCCGGGTACCCCCATCTCCCCCCCCGGGCCCTCAGTGTCTAGATGCGTTTAAACAGTGGGTGCCTAAATAATACCTAAATCCTTCCCAACATTCACACTGCTAACAAAACACATGTCACTAGACACCCAGGTTGAGTTTAGCCCCCCCCTCAACGCCCTCCCCCCTCCCGTCCCAAGCCCACCCCGTTAAAAAGAGCGCCTGTGCTAGATGGTAAAAAGCCTCCCCGCCAATAAGAGACGCCCCAGGCACCGCCAGCGTCCGAGGGCCCCCGCGCCGAGGCCGGAACCCGGCGCACCACCGACTCGGGTCGGGTCGGGCCGACCAAGGAGCTTTTTAACAACCTCAGTGACTTCAACACCAGAGATTGGAGAGCCCGTCCCAGAGTCCTCAGAATCTGCTTCCAAACAGGAAGGCGTGTCGGTGGGATTGAGGAGGTCTTCGAAGTATTCCATCCCCTGACCCAAAACATCCTGCGTTGAGGTCAGCAGCTCACTGCCCCCACTGTAAACAGTGTTGGTGGCAGACCGCTTCCCCCCCCCGAGATGCCGGATGGTGGACCAGAATCGCTTCGAAGCCATACGGAAGTCGTTCTCCCTGGTCTCTCCAAACTCCTCCCACACCCGATTTTTTGCCTCAGCGACCATCCGAGCCGCACTCCGCTTGGCCTGCCGGTACCTATCAGCTGCTTCCGGAGTCCCACAGGCCAAAAAGGCCCGATAGGACAACCTTCTTCAGCTTGACAGCATCCCTCACCGCTGGTGTCCACAATCGGGTTCGAGTGTTGTACCTTACGGCCACAACTGCGGTCAGCCGCTTCGACAATGGAGGCACAGAACATGGCCCATTCAGACTCAATGTCCCCCGCCTCCCCCGGGACGTGTTTGAAGTTCTGCCAGAGGTGAGAGTTGAAACCCCTTCTGACAGGAGACTCCGCCAGACGTTCCCAGCAGACCCTCACAACACGTTTGGGCCTGCCAGGTCTGTCCGGCGTACTCCCCCACCAACGGAGCTGACTCACCACCAGGTAGTGGTTGGTGGATAGCTCCGCCCCTCTCTTCACCCGAGTGTCCAAAACATGCGGCCGCAGGTCCGATGAAACAACAACCAGGTCGATCATCGAGCTGCGACCTAGGGTGTCCTGGTGCCAAGTGCACACATGAACACCCTTATGCTTGAACATGGTGTTTGTTATGGACAATCCATGACGAGCACAGAAGTCCAACAACAAAACACCGCTCGGGTTCAGACGGGGGGGGCATACCGCCCAACCACGCCTCTCCAGTTGGCCAATAAGTTTTTATTGCAGAGACATTTAAACATGTACAAAAACTAAAACCGATTGGTGTGATTCCCAATAGCACCTCCAGAGTGCAGTGGGACTTACAGAAGACGAAAAGAAAACTTCCCTCTGGAAGGAGAGGAAAAGATGGATCTTGAGCGTAGTTCAGTCAAACCTGGGTAGTCAAAAGTCTGCAGTCACATTTCTGCATACCTCCTCCTTTGTTACTATTAAAAATAATTTATGTTGCTTGATTTTAAATTGGGACATATTTTCCAGAATCTGCCCATGGTGTTAAGATCATGGGTGGCTGTTATTACATTGAAATTGTTATGATATAATACAAATACTCTTCTCTCTTGCTCAAACACACCTTTGCACGTCAACATAGGTGTCTAGACCTACCAAGTGAAGATAAAAAAACAGAACCAGCTTCTTTGTAACAGCTTGGTATCAAGTGTTAGTGATAGTTCACCTATGCTTCAGCTCCCTACATATAGGAAAAGTGAAAAAACTAAGTACACCATTTTACTTTCAACATGTGTATAGCACAGTGTTCGGCAATTGTACCAGAGACTCTTGTATTCCAACTTTCACTGTTGAGTGTAGAAGCTACCAAAGTATAGTATTTAAAGATATCTGGAGATAAATACCCAGTTTACCTACTAAATGTTAAAACAGCCACCCGTTATTTAAGAATTTAGAGATGACTCAATTTTCTGTTACAACTGATACCCTAAACTAACATTTCTGCTTGTCAAAATTGACTAGGAAGAGTGCATTTGTACTAGGATAAATTATTTTCTATCTAAAACAAGAATTATAGGAGTGATCGTTGATTAAAATGTTAAAATGGCTGACCATAGAACAACTTGATTGTTCCTAGGAAGATTGCAGTTATTTAAAATTACATTCTTACTAGTTAAAATTAATTTCTGGATATCCAACAGTTAGCTGGAAAAGTTTTCATTTTTCCGATCTAAAGTAAGTTTGTAATAGTAATTTAATTCTTGCTATCTGAAATTCATATCTCTGCTTGTAAGAATTGAATTCCTCCTAGCCACAATGTTCATTCTAGATAGGATGAATGTATTTGTAGATAGGAGCAGCAGCAAACCCCATGCTCGATGTGAAATTAATTTCACATTGAGAATCAAATTTCTCAAACCAAACATGTAGTTTCTACTCAAATGTTAGCAAGACTACTTAACTAGATTGCATAATTTTTGCCTAAAACTTCCTACCTCAACATTTAATTGATTGAACTGTTTTCACAGTACACGCATGAGGACAGACACATCCAGACAGATTTTTTTTCTTAACCTCATATGTTTTTTATACCAAAGCCTTGGTATAATAAACTTTTTATATCCACTGTATGGCAGACTACAAAAGTAATTTCAAACATCATAAAATATTTTGATATATTACTTTATTGTTAAACATTAGATATTGCTGTCAATTCCTTTAAAAATCAGATGTACATAAGTAATTTACAGTTCTCCTTTCTTCCTGAAGAGCAGGAATCGCCCCGGCTCCAAAGCTGGATGAGAAACCTAGCAAAGCCATGCAGCCGGAGCAGTGCATGCTGGGGAGGAGGGGCAGGAGCCCAGCGGGACACAGAGGGAGGCAGGAATGTAGGCTAAACACTGGGGGGGAAAATGAGAATAGGCGCTGCTTACAGTTACAGTAAAACCAACTTAGAGCTGCTACAACTTCCCAGCGATCTGCATATGATTCACACATTCAGAGATACGAATTTAAAGTGTTTAAAACGTCTTCCAGTTACAGTGATGAAGATGTCATTAAGTAAACTGATTTTTATGTACAAATAAAGGCCACTTAGAAAAATGATTTAACATCAGCATAGAAATATTCCAAGGTAAAAGTGTTGCATGAAAAAAAAGCAAAGAAAGTAACTTAAATGAGGGAAGAACGGAGGCAATGTTGCACAGTTGGAGTACAAAAGCAGCTCTGGGTCCCTTCATTTTGTTATCCACTGTCTTTAACCTAAGAAAAACCAAACACCAAGCTGTGGTGTCTACCTAACTATTCTGAGGCATTCAGAACAAGTCACCATCACCAGTCTATGTATTTTGAGTTCAACATGCTCTTGGCTCCTTTGAGAAAAAGAAATGATGATTAAAAAGCTGTGACAACCTAAGCATCCTCAGCCAGTGTATAGCAATATTTTCTTACAGCATTTTGGAAACACTGAAAGGCACTGATTTAGTTCTCGTGGCGATCCAACGCCATGCTACCCTGATGGTAAGTCACTGAATTTTCTTGCCGTAGAAACTACAATCTGATCAGTTTTGTTTTGCTAAGTGGATCAGTCTATTGTTAAACAGCAGCCTGATGAAGTCAGATGATTTGGAATTCTGATCGTGACAAGACAGACTGATTGAGTCTGCTGAGCTTAAACAATTGTTTTAATCATCTAAGGTGGGAGAAAAGACGAATCAGGGGAGGATGATGCTAACATCCAAGAGAAACCAAAACATATAAGGCACTAATGTTTATTGAATCACATTTTTTCATTCTCACACTCAGTGTTGTCCTAGTACATGCATATGCTGCTGTAACATTGAATGTTTGTGCGTCTTAGTAACAAAGGCTGAGTAAAAAAAAAAAATGTTTTAAAAAGGTAAAAACAAAACGAATGAAACCCTATTCTGAATGTCAGACATATTCGGAAAAATCTCTTTGTAACAGAAAAAATATGTATATATAAAAATCAATCATCAGTTATACATGAATGACTGAAAAATAACAGGATTCTGGGTATTTTTGTAAAAATCTCAACAAGCTTTTGCTGTAAACGGACAGCAGCTGCAGCTTTCAGCTGGTGGCTGAAACTCTGAAACAAACCCACCAAAACGGAGAATAAATTGGACTTATGATAATTAAATCTGTAAAATGACTTTACTGAATAAAAACCCCTTTACTGATAATTGGTCTGAAACAGTCAAACCAAAATACGAGCAAAAATAAATCTCTAATAAAAAAACTCTTCCTCCACATTCTGTAGAAAACTTTATCATCATTAGATCAAAACCGAAATAATTGGATTTCAAATTAGGAAAGCGATCGTTGAAACGCTTCCTTCTGTATCTTTACGGAGTCCAGCAGTGTCACCTCCGGAACTACGGCGCCTCCTGCAGGAATGGAGTGAAGGAGGAGCGGACGGCGCGGCCCCGCAGAGGCTGCTGCACCCGGAAGTTGTTCACCATGCTCTTCTGGACTTCCTCCTCGGCTGAGGTGAACAGGAGGCTCCGAAAGACCGCCAGCTGGAATAGAAAGGTGTGAAGCAGTGAGAAGCTGAGAAAAGCTTTCATCTTTTAAACATTGCAGTCAAATTAAAAGTTGACATGGAGAACAGATCCATACAGGGTTAAATAAAACAATAATCCTTTAGGTCTGAGGTTTCTCCCAGCACAGCCTAAGGTTCACACACCTACTGAAAATTCGCTCCATTTGAAAATTAATGTCGTCTAGCCATTTCTTAAAAAAAAGAAAAAAAAAAGAAGAAGCGGAGTTATAAACACTTTCTTAAGTGCTCTAACTGCAACTAAAAACAACTAAGTGATATATTACATGTAAATATTTATACCCCCCAACAGTGTGAAACAATTTGCCAAATTTCTGTCTCTAACTTCAATCTTTAAATAGTTCCTTCACTACATCCCCCAAATTGAAGCTGCGACAATGCAAATTTTAAATCTTTGTCTTAACACTCTACACTCAAGTTTCAGACAGATAAAGGCAAAAAAACCGAATATATAAACCAGCCTGATAGCGCCCTGGCGCCACGCCGGATTTCCGGTGTACTGAAGTGTTTGAGAAAAAAAATGAAGAAATAAATTAGGTTTGCGTGATCTAAAATTTCCCAAGATCTGAGAGGCGCTTTCGCTCTAAACCCAACCACTGTAGCCTACTTAAGCCAATCGGTTATAGGGTAGGGGCCAGAGTTGGGTTTTCAACCAATCAGATTGATGTAGCAGTTACTCCAAGTGCAAATGTGTTGTAGGACGATCTTTGTTCACATTTTTGTGATCATGCGCGAGTGGCTGTGTGGCAGAAAGCAAAAAAAAAAAAATATGGCGGCTATAGGGACGCAACAAACACTTCCAAGACGGTTAGCAGCAAAATCCCTGCTATATAACCACTTTAACATCTGAAAACTGTGAGAGCTTTAGAGAGAAGCTTAAAATCTCTTTTGAAGGTGAAATGGATGTTTTTTTAAAGCCCCCTTTAGATATGTGAAAAATGTTACTTTGATTCGCCGGTGTCCTGGCCACAAATCCACTGGGGAGACATTTATAGCTATTCCTAAAGCCGACCCTTCAAACATAAAACGTTTATGGCTTTCAAAGTCTGGAGACCTGAGATTATGTTGATTGAAGGAGAGCTGGGACGATCTTTGCGGAACAGAAAGCTGTGTTTGTGCTAAAAGCGGAGGTCAGACAAGTAGAAACGGCGTGATTCGCATCACCTGAATTACAAAGGCGAATGGCGGAATCCTCAACATGACTGCAAAGCTGGGAAAGTCCTCACTGATCATAGTCCTTATTTATTTATGGAAATATAGTCACTGTTGTACAAGTTAAGTTGTCTTGTAATGACTCAGTGGCGTCTGGTCTCTGGCGAAAAAACAAATATTACAGCTTACACAGTTTTTTTAAATCCAGTCTTGGAGAAAAACATGCCGTCATGTTGCAGCTGACTCAATTAGAAGCAGGTGTCAGGATAGGATTTACAGCTGCTACTACAGCGTGAATAATCAGGTTGCTGATAGCGGTTTGGGACATCTGTATCAGAATGTGAAAGGAATACAAAGCAGAAAAGTAGGCGTTGCCTGGCAGACCACGAAAAACGCGGGGGGGTGAAGGGCTGGGCGTGGTCTGAGCTGTGACTTATATGTTGCAGGCAGCAGCGCAGTGCAGTCACAGGCGGGCAGAAAGATGGAGAGCGCCGTAGTAACGCGAGCTCCTTTGCCTTGAAATAATCTGCAAGTTGAGATTTTTTTCTCATCTTGCTTCTTCAGACGGAAAAGAGTACAGCGAGATAGGTGCTGTGGACGAGGGGAGCGGCGCCATATTTTATCGAGCCGTTGTCTCGTTCTCTGCCCGGAGCAGCTGCAGATACCGAGCCTGTAGCGGCATTAAGGCAAAGAATGAGCGCCGTCTCTGAGTGGTACATTGTTATTGGCCAAATCTAATGCTAAATATAGATTAGCTTGAGTAATTTTGTGACTCTGAATATTGTTCATTTATATCCGCAAAAGTCATCAGAATCCTTAATGCAATGGACTATTTATCAAAATGTTCTCCCAGGGGAGGACACACCTAGATCTTGCTTAACATTATGTTGTCACCCCAGGGGAAAAAAAAAGTTCAGGCTCAGGATTTTTTTTCTTACCATCATCCCTGCGTAAACCTTTTGTTTAAAAGCACTAAAAATTAAATATTTTTTATGTACTGTTAATCATTTTCCCAAAGAAGAGAACGGTATTGAAACTCTTAGGATGCCGCTCTGCCTAGAGTTCCTCGATGATTTCCTTTTGCCTGGATTGGGTTTTGGTGAGTCTCACTGACTTATTCTGCTGTAAATCTAATTTCTATGTGTTTGGCGGCATTCTATTGGCCCTGATGATTCCAAAGAGGTGTCAAACATCTGAATTGACCAACCATTATATGGGCTACAATAAAAGCAATAATGAGAGGGAAGCTAATTGCAAGAACAGCTTTTTGCCTAAATAGGATAAAAAGACAAAAGAATGATGAATCTGTCAAAATTGCAGAGATTGCATATACAATATTTGACCACATGGGGGCACCCTAACCCAACACAGTGTTGTTGAAATACTAGAAGTTTCCTCAGTGATTCTGAATGAAGGAAACAAATCACTATTCCAAGCAGTTCCAACATTTAAGGTGTTCCTCAACACCAGGAAGAGTCCAGCTGCCAATTACAAACAAGTATGCTCGATTCGTTGGTAGAGAAAAATAATCTTCATGGTTTAGTCAAACGCCTACCTGGTCATGGCTGACTTCTATGTGCTGCTTCATGACGATCCAGGTGACGGATTCAGTCAGAGGGGGCGTGGTCAGAGAGCCGTGGTACGTCCAGTAGTCGTCGATGTTGGTGGGTAGGAGACACGCTGGATCGAAGCGGGTGAACTCCACGATGCTATCCTGAAGATGGCCAAAGACAAGGAGAGAAGTAGAAGATAAGCAAACATCTGACTTTTTCAGCCTAGTTTATGCCTAGTTTATTCTCCGACCGCAAATTTGCACTCAGACGCAGAAGTATTGACAGTGACGTTTTCTGTTCATAGTACTCCGCTCTTCCACTCCATTCTCTATTGTTTTTCAACGTTGCTAGACCAGGACAGCAGGGGGTGCTAAGTTTTCATGCCATCTCTGCCTACTATCACACTCTATTCTGTTTTTTACTAGGCTTGTGAACGCATTTCTTCCTCAAGTAGTAATGAAAGACAGAAAGTATGTTTTGATTAAGCTGTAAAGCTTTTTACTAGAAGTGCGGATTATAAAATACTCTAGTAACGCATGGAAACAAAACATAGCAGCCGTTTTTTGTTGTTTTTCTACACCTCCTTGTGTCCAAAGTTGCCAAAGGAACAGATTAGATAAATCATCCTTTCAATATATAGCACATAGTGGCCAAACGCTGCATTAACTACTGATTACAGCGACTATAGAGCCCCGTTCTGGTGATGCGATCTCTGGCTGTTACTGAAACTGTCCAATCAGTTGCATATGCTCTTCGTGGACGGTATAATTGATTCGATTTTAGGGTCACAATTAGATTCTATTCTTGACTAAAAAGAAACACTTTTTTTTTTACAGTAACGAACCCTGTCATTTTTACACTGGTTTTATTCATTAAATTTTGTACAGTAAATCTTTGTTTAAAAGAAAATTTATCCAGTTTTTATTATTCTTGTGTAATGTATCACATTAGGCATTAATGGTCAAATAATTTATTTACAATAAGTGACAGTATTATTTAATACTAACGGAGGCTTGCTGCCATCTACTGACTCTTTATAGTTACTGCAGAAATACAACTGGGATCTCCAAAATTGAGATCGTGACACACCTAATCGACGGATAGTTAAAATTTGGGCCTCTACTCCGTGCGTCCTTGCGTAGTTGACGGAGAGCCCTTGGGTTGACGGATAATGGTGTTGCGTCAATCGTTCTCCGTCAAAACGTAGAAGTAAAGCCAAATGAGTCAATAATGCTTAGGAGAGAGCTGAATATTGCCAGGGGAACTTTGAAGCACCTTCTCTACCAAACCATTGTCTGGTCTTTTTTTTGTTCCAGGAACTATGAAGAAGGTTGTAAAGAAATTCAGTTACTGAGTAAATATATTCTGATTTTCGGGAACGTTCAATTGAAGGGTAGAAGGGTGGAAGTGTGAGAAACTCTGCTATTTGGGAACATTAACGGTTTTTCATGCAGCTACATTAGAAAAAGAAAGATGGACCGAACCAGAACTTTGTCAGCGAATGTATCTTTCAACAGCAATAAGGTCCATAACGCACGCTGCACTGAACTGATTGACACACCTGAAACAATGTCAAGCTGAATGGAAACCATCACTGATACTGGAAAAAAAACAGCTGACGTCACCATGGCTACCAGTAGCATCCAATCAGACAAGGGATTTTCTCAACAGCCCCCCATGCTGCATTAAAGTACAGCTGGGAGACTAGGGTATTTGAAATATCAAAGCATCTTCAAATTGATTTGATCTTATTTTATTTTCAAATATGGATAAGAATTATTTAGACATTTTAAAAAAAAACAATAACTGTTTTCAAGCGTTTATATTTAGGGATGCACCGATGACACTGGAATCGGGGCCGATTACATTCTAATGTACTCTTTTTGGTATTGTGAACAGACACTTAAAATTTGGAAAATCTGCAATAATTTCCCCCCCAAAAATATTCACATTAAATTTTAGTTTTGTGGTCATCTTTTATTAATGTTTTATTTTTTGGATAAAAAAATCTACTTATCCAGGATATGACGCCAGATTCATAATTTCACGTCTCAGTTAGGAGAGGAGCCTAACATACACACAGCTGACCGGACTGTTACGTTATATTTTTGTAAAGAAAAAAGTGGTAGAGGTGAGAACAAACAAAGTCTAGAGCATAGGCCCTATTTGTTGACTTTGGTGAACTGTGAAATAAGCAATGACAAAAATGGGTCCCCCCCCCCGCCCTCCTTCATAAGCTTACTGTTTGCCTCGTGGCTTTGTGTGGAAATTTCAGAGTGTAAAAGGTTTAACCTGTCCATTTCCTTGCTAAAACTTAGATTTCTACAAATAAAGTCCTTAAGTCCATATTTTAACTGATGCGTTAGATTAAATAATGTATCAAATGTTTCTTTGCCTTAAAAAGAAATGCCTAGCAGGATCGTACAGAGTGCAGACTTTAACGACTCAGCGGACTATTATAAATATTAAAAGTATCCGTGTTGGTTTCGTGAAGTATGAGTGACCACAGTAAATCTTCAATAGCGACTTTGTCATCATTTTAAATCTACTGTCATAAACCATAACTTAACAGTTTGTGATGCTTGAGAAGAAAAAAAAAAACCCAGGAAGAGCGCTACAATGTTTATAACAAAGAGTGCAGAGCCCAGTTCTTAAATGAGAATACTTAGAAGGTGGTCACTGTGTGCTGTTTACTTTTAATTTAACAGTGTTTTTCATACATAGGAAGCTCAGCGGCGACCGCCACTGTCTAATTTATTACCGCCACCGGCTCACGATGGGGATATAAATAAATAATTTCACCGCTGCTGTCGGGCCTATGTGCTTAATGGTTGGGATTTAACTGCAGTTAGACAAACACAGCAACAATGCTGGTTATGCGCTGTTTCGATGGCGCAATTGTTTTCCTAAAAATTGCCTAACGACAAATCTGGTGACATTTCTGACCACCGTTTGTTACTTTCTGTTAAAATTTGTCGCTGATATTCCCTACAGGTTAGAGAGCTGTCTTGTTATTCATGTTTGTAGAAGTTTGTCTGCATTATAAGCTGCATGCACACTTGATGCATTCAAGAAACGTTGTGTGTTCTGTGTTGTTTTTGAAAATCATTGCTAAATAAATCTTATTTACATGAGTTACTGAGACTGTTATTTGGTGTGTAGAATAGAATAGAACAATCCTTTATTGTCCCACATGGCGAAATTCATTTGTAACAGCAGAAAAAGCTAGAGCAGAACACAATTTAAGAGTCTAGAAAAAAAAAAATACATTATGGACATAGTTACAAAAACAGAGAACTGTACCGTTAATAAGATAATAAAAAAAGATAAAGCAGCATAACAAGGTTGTAATGTGCTACAGAGCAGGATACTTAAAGATGTCTAACTAAGTAAAAATATTCAAAAACTATGTACAGAATGTGCAGAATAGACCAGGGATACATTTTTGAGCAGGGTTTAAGCTTCAAGTACCTTTTTTTTTTATTAGAATTTATCTGCCATTATATCAGCTATCGGCCTTTGCTATTGTTTTATATCGGTATCGGACCCCAAAAATCCATATTGGTCGTAACAAGCAGAGAAGAAAAAAATTAAACCTGTCTTCACAGTCATTGCATTTTTTGTGTGGTAGAAGTCAGTGGCGGTTGGCAGAGTTTTCTCCGTGGGGGCTATGATGATAGCTAGATCTTAGGGTTGTGAAACGATCATTTTTAATAATTACAGGGTAGCTGTGAATTAATCCTGACTAATTAACATTCCTAAATATGACCCAAAAAAAACTAAGATTTTTTGTGTAAATGGACAAAAATTCAACTCAATACTTTGTAATATAACCTTTGTTGGCATTAACAGAGGTCAAACGATTACTATAGGTCTTTACCAGGTTTGCACACACATTAACTGGTATTTTGGCCCATTCCTCCACGCAGATCTTCTCGAGAGCAGTGATGTTTTGGGGCTGTCGCTGAGCAACACGGACTTTCAACTCCCTCCACAAATTTTCTATGGGGTTGAGGTCTGGAGACTGGCTAGGCCACTCCAGGACTTTCAAATGCTTCTTACGGAGCCACTCCTTCTTTGCCCGGGCGGTGTGTTTAGGATCATTGTCATGTTGGAAGACCCAGCCACGTTTCATCTTCAAAGCTCTCACTGATGGAAGGAGGTTTTGGCTCAATATCTCACGATACATGGCCCCATTCATTCTTTCCTTAACACGGATCAGTTGTCCTGTCCCCTTAGCAGAAAAACAGCACCAAAGCATGATGTTTCCACCCCCATGCTTCACAGTAGGTATGGTGTTCTTGGGATGCAACTCAGTATTCTTCTTCCTCCAAACACGACGAGTTGACTTTATACCAAAAAGTTCTACTTTGGTTTCATCTGACCACATGATTTTCACCCAATCCTCTGTTCTCGTCTCTCCTCTGCAAATAATCTCCCATCTGGCACTGCAGGATTTGATTCCCTGTCGTTGTAGTGTGTTACTGATGGTAACCTTTGTTACTTTGGTCCCAGCTCTCTGCAGGTCATTCACCAGGTCACCCCGTGGGGTTCTGGGATTTTTGCTCACCGTTCTCATGATCATTTTGACCCTACGGGATGAGATCTTGCTTGGAGCCCCAGATCGAGGGAGATTATCAGTGGTCTTGTATGTCTTCCATTTTCTGATAATTGCTCCCACAGTTGATTTTTTTCACACCAAGCTGCTTGCCTATTGAAGATTCACTCTTCCCAGTCAGGTGCAGGTCTACTACAATTCTTTTCCTGGTGTCCTTCGAAAGCTTTTTGGTCTTGGCCATAGTGGATTTTGGAGTCTGACTGTTTGAGGCTGTGGACAGGTGTCTTTTATACAGATAACGAGTTCAAACAGGTGCCATTAATACAGGTAACGAGTGAATTTATTTTTCAAATTCTGTCTCTCACAGTTGAAGTGTACCTATGATGAAAATTACTGACCTCTATCATTATTTTAAGTGGGAGAACTTGCACAATCGGTGGCTGACTAAATACTTTTTTGCCCCACTGTACATCTGTATTTATATTTCCTTTTTTAAAGTGTACCAAAAACAAACTGAACCGTGACTTTGTGTATCATGTAGAGACTAAACTCCTGTCACTTTAGACCCGTTTTAATTCTGTCTCACAGGTTTCTGCCCTGAGCGGCAGACACATGAAGCGTGTTACCTCTGTCTGAGGTGTTCAGTCTAACTGGGGTGTAAAACCACTAATGGTTTTAGTGGGAGTGTTTGGTGATTACAGGTGCAGCTGCGTCCCAACCCAAAGCCTAGGAATAACCTTATATAGCCTCTCCTGTAGTTTAGGAATGTAATGAAGGTGGACACTTTTTAGGTGGTGAATTTCAATTACCGTTTTTTTTTTTTATCTTATTAAATGGAAAAGGTAACCTTTTTGTCCTACTTTCATCTTAATATCACAGCAAGTCCAGCCACAAACCTCCAATTAGTTTTTATCCTAAACCAGACTTGGGCACAGCCGTTCATTAAAGCTGGCTAAATACCACAAGGGCTTTCTAAGAAACCAGAGGTGACCTTAACTGCAGTCCTGGACAGGCATAATTTTTCTGAATCTATTCGCTACCAGGCCTCTAGCGCAGCTGAAAGTGTTGGAGAGGGGTTGCATCTAAAAGCTGCAGGATTGGAAGTTCTCAGGGACTGGACTTAAAACACACACAATTATTTTAATAAAGTAAACATATAAGACACTTTTTGGACCTACAATATTTTTTAGTTTTCTACTTTGTTTCATGTTTAAAATGTAATTAAATTCTAAGCAGGTCAAAAAGGAAATCTTTACAATAAAATTATTTGGCATTTTAAAAATCGAAAAAAATAAATAAATTTAAAAATTAAAAAACACAAAAGGAAAAGGCCCTGTGAGTAATTTCAACTGGTCAATTTTGCCCCCCTTTTCCACATGTCTGTGACTGACCTTGTGTCTGATAGCAGGCAGAGCGTCGACCAGCTTCTGCAGCCCCTCGTGTCTCTTTCCCACCTGCAGCAGGATTAGACATTAATCTGGATTAAAGTCACAGTTCATGTCTTCATAAAACAGCTCAACAGCAATCAGCAGATTCAAGACAGACAGCGGGGAGTGTGTGTGTGTGTGTGTGTGTGTCAGAGCCGACCTTCAGGAAAACTCCGATTACAGCAAGTCCGTTCTCCTCCATCACCGCCTCCTCGAACAGAGTGTACCGGTCCGAGTTCCAGTGGACCAAGTGGAGCTGAAAACACACACACACACACACACACACACACACACACACACAGAGGTGAGTTGGGCACCAGGGTTCAGGGTATAACATGCACACAGAGGCTGGAACATCTCGTTACAGGAAAACGTCATGGGAACAACATAAGAATGAACGTTCTTCATACAAACAAATGTTAAGAGGCCAGGGACACAAATCAGGGCAGAGAAACTGAAACATGATTCAGCAGAATGGAAGAAATGTATGTGTATTTAATGCTAATTGCAGTTTTTCTGCGCTGACGTAGGACAAAATAAATAAACCAACGCTCTGTTTAGACTGGGACTTCCTGTCCTAAAATACAACCCAAACTGTATTAACTGATTAAAACTGATTAAAGAAGAAAATCTTTGAGTTCCCCTAAAATACTTCAGGCTGTCAGTAAAGGCAGAAAAGAGGCTAAAAAATAACCTTAAAAAATACTTGTTTGTTGCTCATCATGTTTACATACATGAAGTGATTTTATAGGCATGCTTCCAGTAAGCTGGAACAGATGATTTTGCTATTTTGTAGAGACAAGCATGTACAATTACAACCCTAACAGTTTTAAAGTTTCAACATGAAACGCATCCTTTAACGCAGGCGGTTTAGTCATCATTTTTGGTTCTTGCATTTAACCTCACTGTGCATCGGTGAGCTATCCTGGATTTTTGGAACAGCCTGGATCGTTTTTCAAAACGGGGTTCTGCTGAGAGCTTATAAGCAGTTCAGTTCATCCCTTCCTTTACAGCCCAATCAGAGAAGGGATTTTCCTAAAAGCTTCCTATTCTGCATTCAAGTACAGCTAGGAGACCAGGCTGTTGAAAGAAAAAAAAATCCAAAGTGATTTAAGCATGTTTTATTCTCGAATTATTTATATCAAAGTAGTATTTAAACAATTCTAAACATGAACACTGTTTTCAAGTGTTTGTTTTCTACTCTGGCTACGTCTGCTTGCACTATTATCTGTAGTCAGTTTGATACTTCTCCTTTAAGTTATAGAACATAATAAAATCTAATTAATTTAAGGAATTGAAAGGAAGGAATTCAGGAAAAAAAAGGTTCTTTGTTCAATCCTGATTAAAATAGAATTAAAATGGAATATCAAAATGAAACCAGTAACTTACATATTTTTATTTATTTTTCTTAATTAAAGTTTTAAAGAAAACCAACAGTAACACACTCCGCCATCATGGATTAAAGTTCTGCAGTGCATGCGAGGTCCCCCTGCTCAAGCCAGCACATGTCAAGGGCCGTCTGAAGTTTCCCAATGACCATCTGGATGATCCAGAGGAGGAATGAGAGATGGTCATGTAGTGTGATGAGACAAAAGTGGAGCTTTTTGGTCTAAACTCCAATCACCGTGTTTGGAGAAAGAAGCATCTCAAGGTCATGGAGTGGCCTAGCCAGTCTCCTGACCTGAATCCAATAGAAAATCTTAAAGTCTGTGTTACCCAGCCCTGAAACCTGAACGTTCTGGAGAAGATCTGTATGGAATGGGCAGAATTGCAAACAAAGTTTTCTGCACCAAATATTGAGGCAAAAGCTAACCACTGTGCGACTTTATGAGGATAAAATCTGCTTTAGCCCGAGTCCCCATCTCACTGGCAGTAAGCAAATTTCTTCAGTCTAGGAGTCCCACAAAGATGTGTGTTCAGCCCTGCTTTTTCTCCCCATGTAAAATGATTACCCACATGCAGATACCTAAAAAACGAATTAACAAGACCACGTTTTTTTCTAAATATAGAAAGAAATTTAGTTTTTTTATTCTTTTATTGACCAGTAACCTTTAATGAAATGTTTGGTCTCTGGTCAGTATTTACAAAAAGTTCTAAACGGTTTATGTTATTGCTGAAGCACTTCTGGATGGATGCAAACTGCATTTGTTCCTTGTACTTGTGACACATGCAATGTCTATAAAGTTTAATTCTATTCTATTCGTTTCTATCATTATCACACCATATTCAAAGCACAATATAAAAAACCTATTAAACATGAGGTTATGGTTACAAATTATGTTTTAATAAAAGTCTGCTGGATAAAATTAACTGTCCCAGCCATCATGTCTCTGTGTTGGTGTGAGCATGTTTTAGGAGGTCACAGTACCTCTGCAGGAAACAGCCTTCGGTCCACAGTGTGCTCTGAGCCCCAGTCGTTGGTCTCACCCCAGTGGAAGTGGAACTGACACAACCTAAATTTGTCTTGTAAGGGACCTCCCTTCAACGCTGCGCCAGAAACACATAGAAGACGTAAATCAGTGCTGAGGCTGCAGGACATTAGGCAAACATGCAAGCTGTCTGTTCATGTAACGTTTACATTTTTGCTCAACGATTTCTACACTTTTTCCAGACTGATATTAAACAAAAGCAACTTTTTTTGTTTGTGACAGTGTGGAGGTCCTGTCACTGTGGCTCCGATAGATCACGTGCCCCGGCTGCTTGGCCACGGGGATTCCCTTTGGCTGACTGGTTAGCGCACATGACTTTCACCTGGGAGTCGTGGGATCAAGTCCCCGCCCAGGCCCTCGTTGTGTACCTTGCCACATTGTTTCAGTTGAGTTAGAATTACAATAATTATTTTTTTAGTTGTTCTAGAGTAAGTTTTCTTGGCTTTCTTTGAACCTAGAAATTTAATTCAGTAAATTTAATAAAATATTTAATTTAAATTTATTAAAATAGTTTTTCATGCTGCTTCATACATTTTGGGTTTCCCCTCCATAAGCTTCCACTAACAGTTTTCTGGGATTTCGGCCCATTCCTCCAAACAGAACTGGTAAAAGCATTTTGTAAAGTAAAGACACTATTTGACCCGATTCTAACATAGTTCAGAAATATGTTTCTACAACTAAATATTTCTTAAAATGCAAATAAGACCAAGTTGATGCAATTTTCAAAAACAAAAAAGCAAGCTGCAAATTAGTCCTCCAGTTGTTACTCTTCAAGGGACATTAATTGAAAGAGTTAAAGATTTTAAATATCTAGATACTATAATTGACAAAAATCTTGGCTTTAAAGGGCTTATATCATAAAAAATCAAGTTTTTGGAGTTTTCAACCATTTGGTAATGTTCTTTTCTCATAAATACCCCACCAGAGTTTTTTTTGGCTTAATTCACAAATGTCTGAGTTATCCTCTTTAATTCTCCTCTCTGATCAGCTGCCCCTCTCTCTCCTAAAAAATTAGTGTTCAAACTGTTCAATTAGTGACATCACTATGTTAAAAAAAGGGAGTACTTGAGAGGTCTGCACCACCCCTGCAGGCAGAGCGGCTTACCTCTGCTAGAGTTCCAAACACACCCTCCTCCTTCTCAGACCTCATGGCCGCTTCGGTTTTTGGCAGCTTAAAACACTTTTTTGTTGGATTTTTTACGTTCTCTGTGAAAAGTCCCGTTTGGCCGCATGGATTACAGGATTTTATTCTACATTCCTAAAGAACAGCAGCTGGATCAAAGAACGAAAAACCCTTGACGGACAGAGAAATAAGTAGCTAAATGCTAATGTGTGTTAGCCACTTATAAAGCACCTTATGTGATCTTAAAACAGCATTGTGTGGTTAATTAATTAATCTGAAGCATCTCAGAGTGTTCAGTAAATGGGTGCAAACAACACCCAAGGCTTTTTTTATATACTGGGCTGGAAAGATTTACTGTGCTTTCGGCTCTGTCTAAAGCCTGGAGATTTAGCAACTGAAATAGGCTTTATTGACTCTGTTTTTTACAAAAAATTAAATAAAATAAACCAAACGTCTGAGCCCGTAATATAACACAGTTTCATTGTGGTACTTTGTGTTTTTCAAATTCACTGTCCAAATACCCATGAGATAAAGCGCAGCACTGTTTTTCTCAGTCTGGGCTGCTGCCGGCTCTGCAGGAGAGGAGCGGAAGGGGGGTGGAGGTGGATGCAGGAGACTAGGCCTGGGCCGTATACCGGTTCATACCAAAAAAAACGGTGTTTATTTTCGATATGATATGAATTTTTAATATACCCCTAGTGTTTCAGCCAGGACCGATTTCACTGCTACACGCTCTTCAACACAGTGTAGAAAATAACGTTTTTAACTAAGTACAGCTGCTGGCAGGAGCAAAGCACACAATTCTGATGATGTAATTCCAATAGAGGAGCCTCGTCTATAGTTTAAAAAGTTTATCGGCTTTAAAATGTCAAACGAGAACCGAACGGCATACCTTTTACAAACTCTATTGAGCGTAACCAGTAGGGGGAAGTGTTGAGCGCTATTTGACCGTCTGTAGGAACACGCGGTAAACAGCGGAAAAACCAGTAGAAAAGAAATCATTAATAGCGGTAAATATATTTTACACACCATCTACGATACTTCTGTCGTCTTTATATATGACATCACTTTGAGCTATGGAAGTCCAAGTGTTGTAAGTCGTAAACAGAAAATTTGTGAAATGGATTTATCGGCCAGCCCTAGTTGATGGCAGGACCCCTTTTGTCCTGAACCCCTGCTGGAGTTCACATTTGATCGCTCTGTACTTCTGTCTCATTTACATCACTATGTTGGTTCAGCACTTAAATGTTTAATTTCTAACTTGACCGGCAGCTCCTTTCATGCATCTTCCACCAGTTCTCCTTTCTTGCAATTTGCTACAGATTTAATAAATCTTATTTGAAGAGCACTCTGAATTTTAGTTTCAGGGACACAAGAGTCACTTATAGTCAAAGTTAAGCCTTTGTTTATCTTATTGATCTTGAGAACGCTATAAACACTTTTAGCATCTTAATAATTGCCTTTTGTATTGCTCTTTATCTCAGTGTCGATCAGTCATTCCTCCAGTTGGTCCAGAATGTGGCTGCATGTCTTTTAGAAGACACCTTCAGATGCCAGCACGCCGCCCACCTTTTATCCTCTCTCCACTGGCTGCCGGTTTGTTTTAGAATAGATTTTAAAGGCACAGTGTGTCATTTTCGGCCAGTAGGGGGCAGTGCATATCTAAATTATCTCAAGCATGTGGTATCTGTGTCTTTGAGTAAAAAACTCAACAACGGAGGTCCAACTAGTGCTGTTTTCAAACGCTCAATTCCCTGAGAATGATCTATTTGCAGCAACATGACGAGCACATCAGTCTCTCTTTCAACGTTTGGAACTAGCGAAGAGGTAAAAATTTATTTATGGCGAAACTTTTTTGCATTTTGAGGGGAAATGAATGTTTTAATACCGGGCGTGTTCCGTGCGCTTCATCCGTCCGGGCTCTTGTAGAAGTAAAGACGTTGTCTAATATGGCTTTCCCCTGAAAAGAGGCCTAAGTATTTTAAAGCTGATTTTTAAAGACATATTTTACGATATCGCCAATATTTTTCAATTAATGTGCTTTACGTAATTATTATTACTTGCATAATATTTTAATGCCTATTTTCAAAGATGTACTGCAAAAACTACACAAGGTCACTTTAAAGCTCTACCATTTGTTTTTAAAGCTTGTCATGGTTTGGTCCAACCTCATATTTCTGATTTAGCCTGTCGTAGATCCCTGAGCTCATCATTTCTATTTTTGCCTTTTAATAATCTTTGTTAAGCACTTTGCCCGTCTGACTTTTTTCTTTAAAACGGCTACATAAATTAATAAAGAAAAGAATGAAGGAGGCTGCAACATTAGATGGGGGAACAAAGAAGCATTGTTTCCTTGTTCCTCTTTATTTCCCACAAATTCTGTTGAGGAACAGGTTGTTCAAGCAAAACGGTGACCAAGAACTTTCCAAGAAACCATAAAGGCAGAGACTACAATCCTTTTTTAGAGTCATTACTTTTTACTATGTTCATAAAATTGTCATCACAGAAAAATAAACAGCAAAAAACTATTTAAAATGCCTCTTCAGCTATTTATGGACCCCCCCAAAAAAATCGGTTTCAACACAGGAGAGTCAGAGTCAAAGCACATTTTCTTTTAGTTTGTTTAAATAAGCGGCCATAAAATCCTGCTCTTAACATTTCACAACATAAACTGTTATTTTCCTGCAGACTCAACTTACAAAGTGTGTTTGTTCTTCTCCTTTGAACATTTTTCATTTTTCCAAAATAAGCCTCATAATTTTTAGAGGTACTGTATGTTGGGAAAAGGAAGGAGATTATTCTGGCAAAGTTAGCAATTATACGCGAGACAGAGATCAGCATAAACACACGAGTCACATGAAGGTCACTAGCTGCATGTGGCGTTTCGGTGTAGGATTGATTTCTAGTGTTTCATACATATATGGTGGGCGCTCTGTAAGAGGGGGCTGGGGGAGGAGATAATCCTCTTATGTAGAGCAAAACATGCATTCTCCCTGCTGAGGTTTTCCTGCAGCACACTCAGGATTTAAAGGGAAATTACACAAGGAATAGCTCACTAAACAGTCTGTTGTGTAGGAAGCAGTTTTCTTTGGGCTCGTTTTTTGCAAGACGTTCTAAAATGTAGATAAGCTTTCTTTCAACATTTACACATGACTCACTGTTCTTGTCTGTCGTGTCGTCATACTCGACCAGAAAGGAGTAACCGTTGTTCCAGATCTGCTGGCAGGTCTGCGGGTCGTAGCTGGTCTCCAGATGCCTCAGCTTCGAATCGAAGATGGTTTTTCTCACGGCGATGTCTATGGGGGACTGATGGTCTCCTCCTGGTACCTCGAGGGGTCCCTGCCACATGGGATGCACTGGAGACGAAGAGGAAAAGTTAAATCAGGTTTCTTAAAGCTGCCACTCTCGTTCCTGCTCGAAAGGAAGAAAAGATAAAATGCTGACACCTACTTTCCCCGTTGTGCTCGGCTGCCTCCGACTTTTTCAGATGGTCCATTTGGAATCAAATCAAATATACTTCACAGAACTGACATCTATCTACTACACCGTGACAGTTCTACAGAGACATGAAGCCCTGAGTCCTCTAAGAACGAACTACAGGAGATAATGAATCAGTGACCAAAAGCACTTCCTTCTACTTCTTTGAGTTTTTTTTTCTCCTTCTTTAATGGAAACAACTAAAAAAGAGAAGTGGGCTGGCTGTACAGAAAGTGACACTCGGAATGTCCTGGCATTCCCCCAGCTCCACTCCGCAGCAGGAGAAACGGACCGGACCTCTGGCAGGTCTAAGCGCCGGCTCGGGCCAATGTCTGTCAGTGGTTCTGACTTCTAATTACCCCAAAACTCAGCTTGCTGTCCAGTCCAGAAAAGAAAAAAAAAAGAAATAGATAACTGTCCAAAAATCGGGAGGAAAGATTCAACAGAGTCTACTGCAGGAAGAAACCTAAAGCTACAGGCAGAAAGGCAGACAAACTGTTTTCCCCGTCACTCCCTCAGCTCAAGGTTACACCTTTCTGCAGAGAGCCAAGCTGAACTGATCGGACTGGGAGCTGACCCCAGATTGCACAAGCTCCACCTCCTGTTGTTACCTTGTCACACAATGGTTGCTAACAAAGCTGTTCCTACTACTCTAAGTTTTCAGATAATCAATCTTTTGGGTCATGTGTTGTTAATATCAGACATTTTTAAATGAGATAAATGGACCTCACAAACGTATCTCAGCAGGTTCTGATGTGGGTAAAACTCAGCTAAACCAAAATAAAATTAAAATAAATAAATAAATCTCTTTCAACCTCTGCTCCAAATAACCACAACAACAATGAAAAGAAAAAAAGAATCATTTTTTATAATGAAAACCAGGTAGCAACAATGGCACTGGTTGAAGAATTCACTGTAAAACTCAGAATATGTAATCATACAATATTAATACAGGTGCAGATCATAAAATTAGAACTCCATGAAAAAGTAGATTTATTTCAGCAATTCCATTCAAAAAGCAAAACATGTATATTGGATTCCTTTAGGGATGGGCGATACGGCCTCATATATATATATATATATATATATATATATATATATAATATATATAATATAATAATGTCAAAATGACTGGTTATGGATAATATTACTTTCCAGATACATTGCAGCAGAACAACTTAAATATATAAATAATTCTCGCAACATAAAGATGAAGATATTTTCAATCAAATACAAGCTAAACGTTAATAAAGTTCAAAATGATCTTCTTTCCTGGTTTCTTTTTTATGAGTTTAATATCGCACAACAAAAAATTGCGCATATTTTAATTAAAAATGCTTAAAGGTTCAACAGGTTTCTTTTCCATTAAATGAAAAACATAAGATTTTAAACTTGAAATATTTAGAGTAAAGACAAAAACTTAACACCAGTATTTATCCTCCTTGCATACCTAAAGCATGTAGGCATGGCTTGATGACATAATCAAAATGATTAATTACGGTATAGTCAAAATCTCTACCTTTGGCAAAATTTATATAATTTCTACCTTATACCCACCCCTTATGCCCACTACTAGACTAATTCATAACACATGGACCAACACATTTCATACATCCGTTTCTTTTTACCTTGATGATTATAACTGACTAATAATAAAACTTCCAAATTCAGTCTCAGAATACTAAAATTATTGTGAAAATGTTAAATAATTAAAGACACCTAGTGCCATGCTCTAATCAGCTAATTAACTCAAAACACCATCAAAAGCCTTTAAACAGTCTCTCTGTCTAGTTCTGTAGGCTACACAATGGTGGTGAGGACTGCCGACTTGACAGTTGTCCAAAAGACGAGCATTGACCCCTTGCACGAGCACGACAGGACACAAAAGGTCATTGCTGAATAGGCGGGCTGTTCACGGAGCTCCAAGCACATTAATAGAATGGTTAAGGCAGGGATGTCCAAAGTTTTTGTCAAATGGCCAAATATAGTCAAATCGGCAAATGTAGTCAAATCAAAAGGACTCGAGGGACAATTTAAAAAAAATAAAAAACATACTCAACCATAACTCAATAAAAACTCAACATAAACTAAGTATGCAAAACTTTAATAAAGTAGTTGGATTTGTAGTTGTAAAGGGATGTTTAAATGATTATAGACGCAAAATTTAAGGGTAAATTTTGCTCTTTTTTAAGGTCTTGATTAGAAAAAAATAGAACCAATCAAATCCAGGTTTAGGTCCCTCTTCCTTTGAAAAGTCTCGCTGTATTTAGGAAAGTTTCTTTAAATCATTAAAAGAAGATTTTGGATGCAGCAAAGTCTGCTTTTGAGTAGAAATCAAGGGACAGATGTGGTCCTTGCAGGAGAAAAAATTAATAAAAAATTTTCCTGGGACCACAGACCACGTAACATAACGTAACCATCCCGGTAAAATGGTGGAGCAGTACGTCCGATTTCATGCCTACTACTCGCTCGTTTGCTACACAGTATACACTGCATCAACGGGCAAGTAGTACTAGCTACTATGTAGCATGTAGTACATACTATGGGATTCGGATGCAGGGTAGCAGTGCACTGTAATCCGTCCCACCTCACCTGCATAACTGATGCAACATCCTGTCAGCTGACTCAGGTAACATCTCAAACACTAACTTACTTGCTAGCACTGTTGAGAAATAGTAGGGCCGTCCAAAATATCCATTTTATATCCCAGCTACTGTCTTGGTTTTGGCAGAGTCAAAGTATTGATGTTGCAAATGATTATTTTATACAGTTTTATATAATCTGTCAACAATTTTGGGGGGGAAATTTGCTGAAAAAAACAGTCTGAATTCAGTGTCATTATCCAATTTTTTCTTCTTCCCTTTTTCCCTGTCTGTAAATGAACCAAACCCTGAGATTGAAACCTAGGTACGTACTGAAGCAGGATATTTGGTGCATCTTTACCAAACCTCTCACCCACCCCAATTAACTCTGGAGTCCATGAGCTTCTGCACTCACATCTCCACCAGGTTTTAAAAATGTCATGAAGTCAGAGGAAAAAAACAACAAAAAAACTTTATTGCATACATATTTTTCCAACAATAAAAAAAATGCAAAGCACCACAATTAAAGCCTGATATCAGAATTGTCAGATGATAATCCAACAGAATTTGTCCACTAAATGGCCGGTCATATTGGGGCGGTTAAGTAGACTTAATTAATCCTTTAGGACACAAGATGCCAACAAGGATCCCAGCTGATTGTCTTTTTTCTAGTATGTTTGGTTTGTTTGTAAAATCTTCTTTAAACTGAGCACCATGAAGGCTGATATTTTAGATAAACATCCCCCAATCATGGACAGCTTTTAGAAACAAACCAAATATCGACCTTCTGGTTGATCACATCACACTAGTTAAACAGTAACTTTGCTTATGTTTGTTTCCGACTTCTACGTGTTTTGGCATGTGCTAATTGTGAGTTAATGCTGGATAAACAATCTATTGTTCAACTGGGTGTTGTAAGACCAGTTTCTGGACCTGTCAGACCAGCTTGGGTATGTTAAAAGCTTTGTGGTAATAAAAAAATACATCTTATGACTCTTACAGGTGGACTAAGAAGAACAGAAATTAAGTTCACAGTCAAACTCAATAAAATCGTAGAGGATTAATGCAGTTTAAGGGCAGAGGGTTCATTGTGGCGCTGGAATCCGGATAACAAAGCTACAGAAGTGTAATGGAGATAAATAAAGGTTATACAAACTCTTTTCATTGAACTAGAATGGCCCAGCCAGGCAGCTATGTGGGGCAAAGGGCTTCAACTAGGAAACATCATCAGGCCTCATTATTTGGCAAAGAGACATTTACCCACTTCAAGGTAAAACGTCTGCTGTCACGGCCGAACCAAAACAAACTAAAGTAACACCTTTCATCACGTCTACTTACTCGGAGACAGAACATATTTGCTGGAGCAAGCCGTGAGGTTACACCGTCGAACAGGCGTTATCCTGGGGCTCCTGGCGTGCCTGACGAGCTGCCGATGAATGTGGGAGACCAGAGGTCTAACCGCAGCAGTGAAAGTCACCATTTTCCTCAACTGACGATACCTGCTACACTGTGAACTGCGAGGGCTTTTTTCGGTTGGAAGCGAGCGCGGGTAGCTGTTAAAACTCCACACTGATGTGTGTAGCCGCCTGTTCCAGCAATGTATCAGATGTCTGCTGCTGTTTCTTCCTCTCTATCCTTCCTCTGCTCGTCTAGACGCGGGGGAAAGCGATCAGAGTGCGACCACAAAGGCGAAAAACCGTTTAGACAGAAGTTACAGCGAGTATCTGCCTCCTTTTTACCCGTTTGAACGCGCTGTTGCGGCCGCGTACAGCTTGAGAAGACCCTCGATGGTTTAGAGAGCAGATGAGGCAGAGGGAGGGGCCTGCTATTCTGACCAATCAGAGGACTCCTCTGAGGGGCGTTAGCAACAACCATAACAACGGAATGGAAACGTCAACACTGCCGCGAGAAGTCAGTAATTGTGGAGTCCCATTGTTAAAAATCTGTATAAAGAGGCTTAAAACATTCTAACTTATTGCATCAAGTTAGTTCAAATTGATTCATTGAGATCATTTTTGAGAAATCCAACCTTTATTTTTCTTACATTATTCGTTGGAAACAGTTGTTTTTACAAAATCGCTATTTACAGTTTGAACGCTTGTTATGCTGAATCAGCACCAAAAGCAACCCTTCGCAAAAAATTACATAAATGCATCTAAGCAGGTCCAACAAGTTCAAGCATGTTTCATTCAACACCAAGTAACATAAGGTTTCTGTACCTGCATGCCGCACATATAAAATGCATATACACACACACACGCGCGCACACACACACACACACACACACACACATATATATATATTAGTATTTCATTAAAATAAACTTTAAAGAACGCATTGTTCCTCTTGACAAAGTTTGTATAAGGATCCAATTTACAACTTCTAAACATTTTTGGGCTAAATTGTAGATTTGTTTCACATTATTATTATTATGAAAAAAAACATTTATAGTTACATATTATCTCTGGATTGACAAATCCAGGGAGAGTAAAGCTGCCTTTCTTCCAGAACCACTTTATAAACATCCCACTTTTATTGTAAGGCAATGGAGCATGAAGAATAAAAGTACACACCAGCATAAAAAATAAAACTACCTACTAAGGATTTTTTTTTCTTTTCCACATATTTAATTTAGGTTTTCTATGCATTCTTGTAAGTATGGTAAAGTGTGGGATTTTCCCCCTATGTTTTCCTTGTTTGATTGCATATGGAAAGAAGGAAGCAGAGTGAAGAAACTAAATTGTTTGCAGACCTAACTCTACTGCCCCTAAGACCAGGCCCCTGCTTAGGAAGAAAATGGATGGATAAACAGAGGATGGATTCAAGATTCCTTTATTTGTCACAGAACCAGAGGAACAACAAAAATAGGTTTACAGTACAACCTGTCCAAGATCATAACAAACAAACAGATCTCGGTTAAAGAAGGCCATGCAGCCACTGAGCAGCAGTGGATATGAGAGGATACGGTAGGTAAGGTGGGCGGTGGAGGGAGCAAAAAAAAAAAACCCCGCACATCTCAGTCCTGCTCCTAATAGAAGAACATGACCCAGACAATTTCAAATAAACAAAACACATTGAAGCGACATACGTAGACATTCACAATATAAACAGTAGGTGGGGGGTGGGATCTCCACTTTTGTCCAGGCTGCGGAGTTCCACAGCGTGCACACTAGTTGCTCAATGAAGGTGAATGAGGTTCAGCCAGTACAGGTATGGCAAGGGTGTGTGTCCATGAACTCCACACAGCTCAGTCACATAGTCTGTCACCTAGGATGTAATTTGCTACCTTGGAGAGCTGAAGGCAGCTAATAGTTGAAGGCGGGTGGAGGGTAGGGTGTGGATGGAGCGTCCTTCTACATTCACATCCTAGGGGTTTGGTTTATTTCAAATTCTAATTAATAAGAAATGCACAGGTGAGGATGACTTTTTCCTTCTCCCTGTATTATGCAAAAAATATTGCCATACAATACTAGGAAAAAAAAGAACTTTGTTGTTTATATTGTTGAGAAAATTTTAAACTTCACTTTCACCTAAATATATCAGTTACCCTAAAGTATAACTTTTTAAAATCCATGAAGAATCCTATATCTTAAAATGTCAGTCTAAGCAGCCAACTACACAGCAAAATATAAAAAAACACAGTTTATGTTTGCTTGATTTTTGATTTAGAGTTGATCTTACTCGGACTGGTTAAAAAGGATTCCAGTCTAGACATATTATCTCTCTACGAACAAACAATTTTTGAGCCAGCTGAACTGTTTTTCTCAGTTTGTTTACAGCTTAAGCGTTTCGTCACTGCAATCAATCAATTACGCCACCTCTAAGTGACAAAGGCCAGATTACAAAAACTCATCTGTTGTGTACTTTATCCAGGTAAACATGCAACTCTGGCTCCAGTCAGGCTTGATTTCAGCAGCTGAACCAGGGAAGTCACCAGGATTGAGAAACAGGGGGGGCTTAGCCCCAGGAGTTTGACAATGAACGTTTTTGGCAAATCAAGCAACAGCGTTTATGGAGCCCGTTAGGGGTCAGGTAAATAAATAATTTTGAGGATTAAGAATCCATACCCTCGGTTTAATAAACCATGCACGTGCAATTATTAAACTGTGTGCATGAATGCATAATCTGTTTTTTTCAGATTATTAAATGGTGCACACAGATTCATAGATTATGTTTGATAGTGTGGGGGATCCTGTCCAATAATAATGTGCCATGGCTACTTGGCGACAAAGATGCTCCTTTGGCAGACTGGCGAACATGCTCAGTTTTCAACAGGGAGATGGTGGATTGAATCCAGTCCTCGGATTGTACTTAATTTATTGTGTTGGGCTCTTGCAGGCAAGAAGGCTGTAAAAATAGGTTTCATATTTATAAATAACAGTTTTGTAACCACCAATGGAGCCTGGGAGGGTCCATGCACAACAAAGGCAATATTTGAAGACAAACCAGTCCCAAAATGTGTGGCATGGCTGAAAATAGCCTAGAAATGGGCCATAATTGACAAAGTTTATGCCAAACCAAAAACTGGATGCGGCAAGGTGCAAAATGAGGGCCTGAGTAGGATTCAAACTGCTTCAACCCGGGTTGTAATGATGTGTGTTTACCAATCTTCATAAGTAGCAACTTGTTTTTCCAAAACAGCCAGGATGCATTATCATTATCATAGCATTATCGGACAGGTGACCCACACGGTCACACTGTTTAATAAACCGATGGAACAGATTAGTAATCCGTGTGCACAGTTTAATGAATACATGATACTGATACTTACCTCTCAAAAGTTATTTCTGCACCTCACCCTTGCCGGGCTCCGTATCAATAATTATTATTAATTATTAGAAAAACATTTATCAAAAACTATTATATCATCATTTTCTTTTCCTTGCCTGCCTTCTTGCATTTTCTCTCTTCTTTTTATAAAACAAAATTAGCATAAGCTTTCATTAGAGGGTCGTCCATGTTGAAGACAGATGATATATATCTATTAAAAATGAAAACTATTTATTGCATTCTACTGCACTGAACAGGGGGACATGGTGTGGTCATATTTGTTTAATTACAACTAGCTTTTTTCAAAATCCTACCAAAAATCCCACAATAAAGTACAAATGAATATTTGTCAAACATTTTTTATGTCACATTCTATGCAGTTGAGACAGTTTTAATATATAACACTGGAACAGAGTAGGTGTCTTTGAATCAACAACTAAAAGACAAAATAACAATAAGATAACAATAAATTATAATACAGAAAGTCAACTATCCATTCCCATCACTGTTGTGACTTAGATCAGTATGCATATCGACTTCACCCAAACTTTCTGTCTACTTTGAGGATGGAAGCATCAAAGAATTACTTCTGTTTTTCATATTGGCGAAACGGTCTTTCACTTTGTCACTCAGTTTAATGTGAATTAACATGGCTGCAAGATTATGAAGCCTTCTCTATCCCATTTTTTTGAAGCAGCCGGGTGTGCAGCCGACGCAGTGCACTGAATTACCTTTTACATGGAAAGAACCTATATGAGGATAAATGTGTATTTATGAAAACTATATGTACATATATATAAACACACCTATATGCATATATATGCTGCCTATATACACATTATGTGGTTTTAACTACTATTATCTATTTATTTGTTTTTTGTGTGGGTTTTTAATCTTTGTTGGGTAGCTCTTTTTGTCTGCCTGTATAACTTATGGCTGCAACAATGCAAAAAAGTTTTCTATCTATTTATGATTATATATATATATATATATATATATATATATATATATATATATATATGTACCACAGATATGTGCATATATGCTACATTTAGGCCAAATTGAATTGCATATATAGGCCATATTTGTCTCCATATATAAGTATTGCTTCATTATATCCACATATAAGCTCTATATGTTGTATGTTGAGAATGTATATATATCATTCCTATAGCTCATGGCAGTATCTAGTCATTTATCTTGGTAACAGTCATATCCAGCATATATTTTTTATTAACAAGGTAATAACTGCATATGTGTCTGAAGTCCATTACAGGAAGAAAAAAAATAATGCAACCGAGCACCTCGTCCCTCACAGAAACAACCTATATAATTGTATATATTTTGATGTAGGCTTAAATATATGTGAAATATTTAAAATTGGCCGTTTTCTATTTTATTTATACATATAGGTACATATGAACTATCCCTGGCTTATATCTGGGACATACACGCATATGTAGGAAATATCATATATGAGCATAAATATGCTATATATAGGCATACATGCACATATATCCTCATATAAATGATTTCCTTGTGGGAATTACTGACATCAATTTACAATCTTACTTTGTGTATCATTTGCATTCTCTGCAATTTTCTCCCTGTCCTCAAACTGCCGTAGTGTTACAGCTAGGAACCATATGTCTGCCAATGTAGCTGGTAGCCAGGGGACATGCTAGCAGAGTTAGCATTAGCATGTCACCGCGGTAGCGTTTTCATCTCTGAACTACACAATGGAATAATAACGGTGTGCTATTATTGCTCTCTTACCCTAATTTTATGCTTGAGTAACTTATTTTAGCGCTGAGCATCTGTGGCTTTTGTTGTATCGATCTTGAGTGCTGCTGTCTGCATTTCGGAAAATAGAGGAAGTCCGTTCCGGCTACTTCCGGTATGCGACAGCGTAGTCGTATTATTATTGAGTAGAGAGAGTTACGACACACTTGGTCACGTGGTTCATGGAGCCCTCAATAGTTTCAAAAATCCCAGCACCGTCATTGATTTCTAGCGGTAAAGGGCTTAATAAACGACTTTTTTTTTCTTTTCCTGCGATTTTATCGAAATTATATCATGTGCACCGATTACCTCACCATATATTTTATAATTATGGTTCTTTGTGTGGACAAATGACATTTGTTACTGTACATTAGTGGGAAATTGACTGCAAAGAAATCGCACAACACGTTTTGACTACATATCTTCTACCAATGCACTCAATATAAGCATGTCTGCAATGTTTATTAATGTTATGCACTTAAAACCAAATTGTAATGGAAATTTACATTACAGTTCGATTTTAAGTACAATAGCTTTCTGGTGGCATTTAGATGCTAGCATGGAGAGGCTAAATCTGGTCCTATAAATATGCCAGTGGTTAAGAGGTCTGCTCCAGCTTACGTTCAGATGTTCAGTCTTCACTAAAACATGCTATATTACTATTACTAGGATAAACTCATAGTCCCAAACAACATGTCTAGATGTCACTCTGTCTCCTCTCTGCCTGATATACAATGCAAAATTAGCTGAAAGGCAGAACTGATCTAAACTACTTATTTTAAAAAGTTTTAAATAATTAGGAGGAAAACATGAGTGAAGATGTTCGATATGGGAATCAACCGTTTTTCTCTGGGTAACCTAATAATTCAGCATTTCATTTTTGTCTTTCCTCTGATCTGAGAAAATCTACATGTAACCCAGTTGGTTGTGCTTCTAGCCAGAAACTTGTAAAATAATTAATTGATTAAAAACTAAAATTAAATCAAACTGTTTCAGTTAAATACATATAAAGGGGTAAGGAAGTGTATACTAATTATGCAAAGACAAGAAACTACCAAACATTTTATTATACAATATCATGTAAAATACGCTTCAGTGAAGAAGTACTTCTACAACCATTTTACTTTATAATAACATTTGTACAATGTTTAAATTTGCTAAAGTCTTAATGACAGTTCATCCTTGGTATCAGTGACAGCAGCTCCCTTTGATTGCATCTTTAACCCTGCTGGGAGATGTTGGATTCATTCTGGGGCGTCTTCAGACTGCCTGAACCTGGGATGTGGGATGCTGCCTGCTGTGGTGGATCTCTGGTGCTGCAGGTTTGGTCTTGTGCAGCTGTGTTCTCTGCTTTCACTGCTGTCCTTCAGCCTGGCATGGAGAGCAGATTGGTCTGATTTCAGGAGGAACAAGACCAGGAAGAGAAGACTAATGTTGCCAGCTATGGGAATGAAAATCAGGAATATTTGTTTGGTTGATCTTGGTGAGAGGTCCAGAAGCAGCACTGAAGACTGAGTATAGGAAACAACACAGAGCTAAAATCTGGATAAGAGCATAATGAGTTCTCAGGCTGAAATAATGTGGATATAACCTTTATGACAGTCTAACATTTTCTATCAGGGCTCAGCATGTCTTACTGTTCCCCCAATTAAATTGTAAATGTCCAGATAGTTTACAAAAGACAATTATTATTATTGTTAAATAATTTATTTTTATGCTAACAGTGTGATCATATTTTTAGAGATTGAGAAAGGCAGAAAACACTGTTATATTATTATGAATAATTCTTACTTTCTTAAACTCTAATCAATCACGATTGCAAATCATAATTTTATAAAACAAGTGCAAATGAAACGTTCTACAGTATATATCTACGTTGTAAAGGTTATGCTGCTCAAGTACTCAAGTATTAAATATCTTGATTCAGCTCTTATTAATTTTGGAGGACATAACAAGAAACCAACATAGTTTGTTAATCCTGTTTGTCATGCTTCAGCAGGTCGTTGTAGTCAAACTTATGTGAAAAACAAAATAATTACTCATCTTCGTTATCACATTTTTCTTTACTGAGTATATCCATTAGTGCTTCAATATCTGATTCAATAGTTAAAGACTAATGATACAGCGACCAGCAACACACCAAAATCATAAAAAAAAAAAAATCACAAAATCAGAAAACTATATTAAATTTATAGCCTATTTTAAACAGTTCTGAATATTCATAAAAAGTTTGTGTGTTGTTGTGTCTGGACCCCTCCTGCTTACATTTAGCTAGCTGCAGCTAAACCACCGTAAGCTCACTGACACTTAAATAACTCAAACTGGCTACATTAAATATTACTGTTGACTTATTTTGGCACAGAAAAGTCAGTTAATGCTTCACAACGCTGAAAATGTTGTAATTTCATCAACTTACCAGATAAAAATGATTCTAAAACACCGAAAATGAACTGGGTCAATGACGGGGGTGCATGAACCACGTGACATTTCCATTGTTTCTATAGAAGTCTATGGGAGTGTCCGAACTCTCCTCAAGATCAATATGCGTCAACTTTACACAGCAGAACCAAGAAGGCATATAGTCATTAGGAAAACCCCCAGTGCTCTATTCTTCTAACACATTTTTATACCGATCGATCATCAACACAGCAGTTTGATGAGTCACAACAACCGAGTTAACATTCAGCCAGTTTAACACCCAACAGGCTGCAATTTATAACTTCACCAGATTACTGAGATGTCATAGACATATTCACAACCCAGAGACAACACGTTACGGAGTTACGAAGCAATTTCACAGCGAACCGACAGCTTAGACAGTGCAGGCTGCGTTAGCACTCTGTGTAGTAGCGATAGACTGTAAAAAAGAATAGACAGCGCCTCCTCACTCCTCCCCGTTTGCCAGATGACACACTTTCATGGGGGAATTCATGGCGGATTCAAAGACTCCTCCTCCCCAGCACTGATGAAGCATGTTCCTAAAAAGGGCATAGGGGCGGGATCTTCACTGTAGACTCTGCCATCGCGGGGCGTGTATGGGCGTGTAGTTCGGTCGTAATCGCGCCTATTCTACTCCCGCGTCTTTAGCTCTGATGCTAAACTTGGCTAGCTAAGCTAAAGGATAATAGCCCCATACCTGACTGCTGCCGTATCTGCGCTCCTCCGACGGTTCTCCTATTTCTCAAACCTCAAAAGGTAAGAACTAGTAACTTGAAATAATTATTAAAATGTAGTGTTACTATAATTAAAGTCCAACGAAACAGCCTGTCAATCAAAGTCCAGACCCCTCAATAATTATGCAAGATTTTAAAAAATGATCTTACGAAAACCAGCCTGGTGCCTATGTTTTAGACGAGCCCAGCGTTATCTCAGGAAGAATATGTAGCCATAGAAAGTTTTTAAAAAATGGGCACCAGGCATTAAAGTTGTTTTTAACGTGTCTAAAGTCCAATGCTTTTCAATGTGGGCCCAGCGGCCAAATGGAGGTACTACAGCAATGGACGAGCAATGGCGGCCTCCATGTTATGCGGTCACAAAGCAGAGCAGCCAGCGGCCATTGGTAGTAGCTAGCTAATAATGACATCACCGTCAGGCTAAGCGCAGCACCACGGTAATTAACAGGCACGAACAAAGGAATAAAAAAAATAATCAACTTACAGCCAACATGTAATGGAACAGCCGTTTTTATAACCAGTAACAAGTGAGAAAGCTGAGATAGCTAAAAGCTAGCCCCCCGAGTTAGCTTCCAGACCGTTTCAAACAGCTGACAAGCTACGGGCAGAAACTCATCAGAAATGACCACCGCCAGTTCAGTTTACAGATATCTACATTATTAGATCATCATGCCTCAACTTTACACAACAGAAGTAAAGAAGACATGCATATATTAACATCAACTTACCTCCATTGTGCGAGATGAGCAGATTCATTTATCAGACTGGATCCCTGAATGGATCATCATCCAACTCAGCCATACATGGAAGCGTATTTCATCTGCTGGAAACCTATTAAATATTATTATTGTCCTTTTTTTTTCTATTTCTGCAGCCTACAGTGCTACACATCTTAACCATGCTGATAGATTTTTCCTAAACCGCCATGTAGCACCGATCTAATAATTATGTACATACAACAGTTTCCAATACATTAATGCTTGTTTGTGCAACTCTGATAATTTAGTGGGCAGTTTGTTTATATCGAAATCTGAAAACAGTAAAAATTTTAGACCACCCATTTTGTAAAAAATATGATTTGGGATAGAATACCAGACAGCATTTGAGTTCTTGAGCCAAGATTTTTTCCAATTAATTTTGAGTGTTCCATGAAGGCAATTAAAATCTATCGCTTTTAAGCCTCCATCTTTTATTTCTCTGAACATTTGATATTTATTGATATAGTGTGGCTTGTTCCTCCAAATGAAGTTGAGATTGATGGCGTTAAGGTTTTTAATTAAGTCGTTTGAGATTGCAGTACTACAGGATGGATAAACTAACCTAGATATACTTTCCATTTTTGTTAAATAAATGCGCCCTAATATGGAGAGATCCCTCTCAAATCAAATATTTAGTATTGATTTAGTTCCATTAAGTCTATTAGTGCAAAAAAGTCTACATCTTTGTTTTGACAGTGTTCTGGTCCAACTTTTGCCCAGAAAGAACAACCTTGTTCAAAGACCACATATCCCAATGCAGCCCTGATCGTTATTGTCAGGTTCATGTACCTCCTTTGTCTGCTCACTGCTCTCCTCCTCCAGCACTCCTATCTGCTGCGCCTCTTCACCTACAATTCCCTGCTGCGCGAGCTGCATCCTCCTCTCTGCCCGGTGTGTCAGTGAGCGAGCTATGTCCAACTTCTTTAGCTGACTTAAAGAATTCTGTCAGCTTAGGAATTTACTTTCTTATTTCTTTGTCTCGAAGCTCCTTCTCAAGAATCACTTTCCTTTTCTGAGCACTGCTCTCAAATTTCTTCCCTGACATTTTTCCACCTTTCTTTATATCTAGAGGAACACACCATGAAATTGTCTAAATTGTTTGATTGGTGAGCTCATGGTTCAATGGGAACTTTAGAAGCCACATGGGTGAAGTAGGTAACTTGTAATGTGGATCAATCAGCAGCATTAAATTAGCATATAAGATGACTGACAGAAAACCTGACAAGTAATAAAACAATGTTTTTTTTAAAGTTTTTTTATTAAAAATAATAGGCCCCCCAAGCGTCATAGGCCCCTGGCCACTGCCCCGTTTGGCCCGTGCATTAAGGCGGTCTTGTTGTCCCTGCACAGTCTTACAGATGGTCGTTTACGGGAGTTATATCTCTGCATCAAGTACATAATTGTAATCTCTGCCCACTTATGCCAAAGTCACATGAATTCCTGTCCCCTAGTGGGTGTGCAGAGTGAAGGATGAGAGAAGTGAATCTTAAACACACTCTCTTGTGACTTCTCAGCTTTGTGTTGGCTTGTTAGTTGAATTCTTTAGTCTTTTAAATTATGGAACTATTTGTATTTAAGAAGTGTTTAAATTTTATGTAACAGTACAGTACATCACTGGAATCCTTTAAGTCCCCTAATCAAATGATGCTAGCTTCATCTGAGATGATCCGAACCGGAGATTGGCGGTCGAATCAGGCTCCACCTAACAATGCATTGAATCTTCAACTTTTTGGGGTCACCCCAGGAAACTAGTGTGGGGGATGTTAAATAAAAATATGATATTTGGCTATTTATAGTCAAAGACTGCTTATGGCAGTCAATAAAGTTAATAATTTATAGAAAATTATTATTCGGGGCACCACCTGGATCTACCAGGAACTATTTTAATAGCCAAATTTCTATATCAGTCTCATTGTTCTGAGGGAATGAATTCTTAACGTGTCTTGGTCATAAACCTTGCAATATGTGTGTGTTGAAAAAGAAATGACAACTGTTGCTTTGTACAAGATTTATTTACACGAAGGGAAGAGTGACATTTAAACACTCAAAATAGTAATAATTGAAACACTAATGATTAAAATAAATGAGTTAAAGTAAAAGACATAAAAAGATGAATATGTAATAAGAGGGACTTGATTTGCAGATGCTGGAGGGAAAAGAGGAATTAGTTTCACCAATTACAAGAGAAAAATCAAAACATCCTTTGGATAAATAGATGTTTGTTAAAAATTATCTGGATCAGAGTAATTAACCTTTGGGAAATTACTTCTATTCATGAACTGTTCACCGAAGTAAACAGTTTAGTTCTAGTATTTGATTTAAAAACCAACTTCAAACACGGTTAATAAGATCAATTTCTGTTCTTAAATAATTTGAACCGAATTCTGTTTCAACAGTTATTAGCAACCTTTGTTATGAAGTGGACGAACACGTGAGCTTGTCGGCTTTCAGGTAGCCCTCTGCAACGCATGTGGGGCGCTTAGAGTGACTCAAACCCATTTATTAAATATAAAAAGGGAAAACCTTTAAAATTAGTTAATCTAACTAATTTCCTCTGCCCAAACAGACCTTATGAACGTTTAAAGTCCTCCCAGTTGCTGCACGGTGATGAGGAGAAAGAGGGGGGGAGGTGAGGCGACGTTAGCCTAGCGGCTAACAATGGCTCCGATCCGGTTAGCTGCTGTGCTCCTGGCTTGCGGCTCCGTCCAGCTGTGTGGCGATCGGCCCTCGGGCATCCACCTTTACAGTACCTTTTGGCAGCTTTCCAGCGCGCCAATTCCTATCGGCTCTGTGGCTGCGAATGAAATGCGACTTCTGCTGGGTCTGGACCTGTGGCACAAGTGGCTCCCACTCATTCAGTCTTGCAGCCCTTCCGGCAGTCTGAAACTTAGAGGGGTTTTCGTCGGACTCTGGGAATAAACAATGTCTTTGTTTATCAATGTTTAGGATTCATCTGGAGTGGTCTTTGGGTTCATTTGGAGCAAGTTGATGTCAGAAACTCTTGTCTTCCTTCACCAGCGAAGGACGATGGTTGTAGGGGGTCTCCTCTTGACAAGCTGGCCGGTGCCCGTTGTGAAAGAGGCCGAAGTGGGAAGCGGGCTGTATTTATAGGGCAGGTTAGCGCCACCTGATGGCTGTGTGTGACCCAACACTAGAAACATTTGGCCTATAAAAACTTTCTGAAAATGGCTTAAATATTACGTAGAAAAGATGTCGACAATAACCTCATTTGGACTAGAATCAGCCCACATCCAGAGGTCCTGAGAACATCAATGTTGGATGCTGAAGACATTGGAAAAAGACATCATCTGGCGTCACAGTCTGCACCTTCAGTGGATTGGGAAGCGAAGTACAAAGATGACCCTAAAACACTTCGTTTCAACTTGTCTTTGTGCAGTGGGAAGTGCTGAATGTTTTTTTTTTGTGTGCACTCTCCATGCTGTCATGGATTCTTTGTGCCCCAGGTGTGCCCCAGTACAGTATTAGTTCTAGTGACGCCCCTGTGTGTAACTATTGTTTCCTTATTTTATTTAATATTTTGATTTGTGAGAAACTGGGTATGAAAAGTAAGGTTGTTTTGAATTTTCTATGTATTGGTTTTTATTTTTGAAAAACCTATGTTGAGCTGCTAAGGAAGCCACACCTTAATTGTAGACTCAAACCAGCTGTGTTATACGGTGGCCGGGAAGTGCAAATCAAAATTACATTATCCTGAAACACTTTTACATTTTTACCGAAAGACCTTTACATTTTTACCGAAACAAAATAACATTTTTTCCGAAACAAAATAACATTTTTACCGAAACAAAATGACATTTTTACCGAAACAAAATGACATTTTTACCGAAACAAAATGACATTAGCCTGAAACACTTTTACATTTTTACCGAAACAAAATGACATTTTTACCGAAACAAAATGACATTAGCCTGAAACACTTTTACATTTTTACCAAAACACATTTACAAGTCTACCGAAACACTATTACAAAGGCATGACCCGGAAGTGATAATGCGGGGAACGGAATCAGTTGCCAAAGTTTTTTTTTTCTTTCTTATCAGTTGCCAAAGTTAACACAATCTTATCAGCTCAACCTGTGGAGATGTTTTGCCCATTTTGTGGTAGTTCGCTCATTAAAAAAACTACTTTTTGTGAGTTTTGTGGACAGTCCCTTCATGTCCTTAAAGACATTGACTAGGAGATGGCGGGACCAAGTAATCAGGGGGCATGTGCTAAACCTTGTGAGTGATGCATTTTTGATAACAATGTGTTTGCATGTGGCTAAAGTTATGTACAGTATGCAGGACCGCTCTACATAATGGTTAAACAATGTCCAGTGTCTCTGAGGTCAGCAAATAAGTCCATCCAGAACTGCGACCTACAGGACAGTATAGGCATCACTAAGAGGGTTTATTTATCCAACAAATGCAATACCTGCCCCCAAATAAAATACATCAGAGTACACTACTGAGATAGCCCATTTACCTAGATTTTCTGAAGATGGACCGCCAGGACTCGATGCGTTGATTTGCAGTTGATGTCCAATACATGTGGCTTGAGGCTCCAGAGAAGTAGTCACCGTGAGACTCGTGCAGGGTACTCTGAATAGCAGCAAGGATACCGTTCTCTGTACCGCAATCAGTCCGCAGTCTTATTGGAACAACACCAAGCTTTCTCACACATTCCAGATAATTGTGAGCGATGACCTTTGGATTGTTATTATGGCTCCACATTGGAGCCATAAAACCTTCCTGGAAAAGCCGTCAATGCAACCTGAAATGGCGAGGCCAAACTGCTTCAGCTTATCATCCGCATGCCACATATAGTTCGGTCCCAAAGAGTGATATGTCCGTCTAACAAATCTTCTCCTAGTCCTCCTCTCACAACGCAGAGGGTTAAGCTCACGCAGAAGATTCATTACATCGTCTCTCATCACTTGAAGTTTGTACTTCTGCCTAAGCACCTGAGTCATTGCCCTGTAACCAAACAGCTGTCCTGGTCCACGAAGTTCCAGTCTGATGGCATGTCTGATGTCTACTTCAGATTAATAGTTTTTTCTGCGGTAGAATCCGGCATTATTTAATTTAGTTTTCACGGTCCGCTAAGACAGGCGGACACTGTGAAGTCGTTCTATCATGTCAACAATCACATTGTATGCGTGGCCTTCCTTGAAATACTTAAAATCGACATCTTCTCCCTCTGCAGCAGCGAGAAAGTCCAAATTATGTCCATAATCACCACAAAATGTCCTTAAAACTTGAAAATAGATTCTGCAAAACGGGTAAAACATCTCCACAAGTTGAGCTGATAACAAAATTGATTTAACTTTGGCAACTGATTCCGTTCCCCGCATTATCACTTCCGGGTCATGTCTTTGTAAAAGTGTTTTGGTAAACTTGTAAATGTGTTTCGGTAAAAATGTAATTTTGTTTTGGTAAAAATGTCTTCTTGTTTCAGTAAAAATGTAAAATGGTTTCAGGATAATGTAATTTTGATTTGCACTTCCCGGCCACCGTAGTGTTAACAACACACAGCATGGATGAAGTCCTGGCAAGCAGGTTACTACAAAGAGTGTTGGAAACCTTTCTAACAAAACTAAAGTAAAAGCCTTTGTGAAAGGATTGAAGAAGGAGAACAGATTTCCTTTTTTAAAGCATACAGCCAACGATGCATTTATTTCTTCATTTAGTTTTAAATTATTTTATTTCAGTGTTCTAACTGTAAGTTCATTTGTCTTCATTTTCATGGTTTGGAAGAGGTCTTTGGCAGGTCTGAAAACAAGATTGAGGATGAATGACTTTCAAAAAACCCGTAAAAGGAATCACTTGCGTCTGTTTTGCTTGGAGGGAGCCGAACTGTGGATGCGCATCCACAAGTGATTAATAAAGATATCTCTGAATCTCTGACACCGCTCACACACTCATTTTACCGTACCATACCAACTTTACTTAAAAAAAGCACTAAAACAACCACAGCTGGAATAAAGTAATGCACACAAGTAAAATAATTGATACGAGGAGAAATTAAAATAGAAATATAAAAGCAAATAAAAGAATCAAACACAAAAACAACTCAAATTCAACACAATAAAACCAATTAAATCAAATAAGATCAAATAAAACATTCTGGCTTGGGTTGAATGCCTAAAAAGCAAGCTATTCTACCATGAGCAGAATAAATAAGAAACAAATGAATGACAACAAAATAAACGCTGGGGAATAGTGTTTTCCACAATATCGGCAAATTATCTTCTCAAACTTATGTTAAAATGGCCAAATAATGCAGTCTATGAGCAAAGTACTATAAAAGGTAATTGTTAAGTCTTACCTGTGAAAAGTTATTCCCTCAGATTTTAATTGGTGCAATCATATATGAAGCACAAGAATGCGGCATCTTTTCTCCGACCGCGGCTCCAACTGCCGATGCTTGCCACATCCAATATGGCGGCGACATTGACGTAAAGCTCAGCGCTGAATGAGGCGTCTATGTATATATGTCTATGGCTTCAACTATTTAGACAGGCCGCAAAACAGCTTCCTCACCCGGACACCCAGACCCGGTAATGTCTCCACTAAGCACGCCCAGCGCCGCTCACCTATAAACTTTTACTAACAGCAGACAGATGGACAGCCGCTCAGCTTGGTAGTTGGTTTGGCGGCGGGGCAACGCTTGGACCTTCGCGGCACAAACTGGGCGAGGAGCCGAGGTGTTTACTGATCCCTCCCTCCGCCCCTGCTCGACTGGGTCTACCCCCGGGGTGGGAGGAGGAGGGCAGCAGAGCGGTCCAGGTCAGGATACTTCCACATTTCCGGTTCATGAGCGTGAAAGTGGCATATTTTAAAGCGCGGCCAGTTCGCTTTGGACACGCTTCAAGGTGTTAATGTTATTGCGACCAGCTGGGGGCGTGTCACGCTTTTTTTTGTCGTTTTCGGTGTGTAAGCACAGATCTGAACCTCCAGTCACATCAAAACAATAACAATGTCAGCCTTCTATCACCTGAAGAACATTTCTTGGATTAAAGGAATGATGTCACAACATGAATTTGGAAAAACTCTTCCTTTTATTTATCTTTACTTGTATTGATTACAACAGCGTCATCCCAGTTCTGCTTAAAAAGTCAATCTGACAGACAGCTACAACTGATCCAGAAAGTTGCTACTGTCGTACTCACCAGAAACAGAAAAGTGGAACAAGTCACCCCAGTTCTAAAGTCCTTGCACTGGCTCACTTTAGCTCAGAGAATAGACTTCAGAATACTTTCTACCAGTTTATAATTCACTGAATGGCTTAGTGCCAAAGTATGCTGAAGATCGTTGTATCAACCTTCCAGACCACTCAGGTCTTCTGGTTTCAGTCTACTCAGAACCAAACATGGAGAGACAGCTTTCAGTATTTATCCTCCTCTAATCTGGAAAAAACTTCCAGAAAACTGTAAAACTACTGAAACAGAGTTCATTTAGATCAACTTCCTTTAACTCATCCGTTTTTAGCTGGTTATATTCCCTGGGAAATAATTAATTCTAGTGTGGATTGCAGTTTTTCTTCACTGTAGTGTCCTTCTGTCTTTGCTTGTCATTTTTGTCACTGAACTGTCTTGTTGCTGAAAAAGCGTACGAACATGACCTGTGTCAGGTATAACAGTACATTTCTGTCAAAAATCCTTTCCTTAACTGTGAACCATAATGATGAAAATATATTACTGCTGTATTGAAGATTTTTTTTCTAGTGTTCTCCTGAGTCATTAAAGCATTGCAACCTAACAGTGCCCAGAAAGTCAAACCACAAACTAGACAAAGAAAAGGGTGAGAAACTGTTATTTTTATTGTCATCAAATGGTCAAAAACTTTCTTGAACAGAAAACAAATATGAAAATAATGGACACACAGGAACCTGAAATTTTCAGCCTCTAACCGTAAATTAGCTTCATGAGCTCGATCCTGGCGGTGCAGCTCACCGGGAGACATCTTGGTTCCTCTCTGTCGCCATCCAGGTGGTGTTGTTGGGTTTTCTGAGAAAAGATGCCTCAGTGTGGCCAAGTTATTGTAAATTTGCTGAAAAATAATTTCAACAATGAAAAATAAGAGGTAGCAAATTAACACCCTTATGGCACAAACTGGCCAGAACCTCTCAGTGTGTGTGTGTGTGTGTGACCGGACATGTAAGACATCAACAGCGTTCACAGGCCGGAGCACTGCGACCTGCAGACATCTCTGTGTGACATGTTTTCTCCAACTTTACAAAAACCTCCACGGACAGCCAGACGTATGTTGCATGAGGAATACAGTACATTTATATATTTAAAAAACAACATAAAAAAGCAAATTTTAAACCATCAAGAGAAGTAGTTCAGGACTTTAAATGAATAAAAAAATGCAAACGTGACTGCATTTGCAAAAAGTTTGTTTAAAATATGGTATCTATTTACAGCTGCGTGTCAGAAAGTGGGTATGAAATCACTAAAGATGAAAGTGTTCTTCATAGAACTGATGGTTTATTTAATCCAGCCTACTGTCTGTTTGAAGCCAAACACAAAAAAATTGATCAGAGTCCTTCAGAGGGGACTAATGGGGGGCGGCGCTTTAATCCAAAGCAATGATGTCGTCGTCTTCGTCTGCAGCTGATTGGTCCGTTCGCGGGCGCTTGGTGGAGGTTTCGCCCGTCTCTGAGTCCGGGTGCTTCCTCTTGGTGCCAGTCGGCGCCACCACCGAGCTGGACGGTGTCCCCCCCTCCTCGTCAGAGTCGACGATCATGATGTCATCGTCGTCTGCAGCAGCTAAGATCAACAGTAAAATGCATCAACATTAAAGTAGGTGGCAGAAACAATCATTTTACAGCTTTAAGCTGGACGGCGGTGATGCCGAACCTTTAGAAGACGTGGATGGCTGGGCGGAGTCTTTGTTGCCATTGGTGATGCTGTTAACTTCATCCTGGTTGCTCTGAGGGGGAGGAGCCTTGTCTGGAGCCTCGCCCACTACCTCAAACTCCACATCTCGCTCGAGCTCCTCACTGCAAATAAAACACATCCCCAACTTTAGATTTCCGGGCATCAGATTCCCGTTGCTACAAGCATGGAGGGCGGGACATACGTGTGCAGGACGTTGATGAGGAGCGTGTAGTCCTGAAGGAAGTCGTCGGCTTGGAGACGGCTGCCGTTACGAATCCCAAAGTCGGAGAGGAACTTGTTGTTGTTGGCTGTGAGGAGAAAATGTGCAGATTAGAAACCACAGATCCATTCTCTGACCCGAAACCAGTCGACACTTCTAGCGGTTTATATAACATACGGCTAGATCCTGCTTTTAGCGGTAACTCCAGGATTTCGCGATGTTGCAATCGCCACTATTAATGCAAATTCAGCCAATCTCAACAAATTCCGAAAGTCTCGCAATTTTATCCAATTATCGCAACTTTAATGCACCTTTTACCAATCGTGACTCTCCATTTCATTATCTTATATCCGACAGTGTCAGATCATGTAAACTCCCTGTTTATGTGAGAAGGATCAAGAATAAAATTTTATATTTTCATTTCGCCAAGGAAGTTCCTATGGGCAGAGACGCACTGATCCACTTTTTTCATTTCCGATACAGATATCTAAAGTTCATAATCTGCCTATATTGATCAAACAATATGATACAGTCAGTATTAGAGTAAAATTGACTATTTAATGTCAAGCTAGGACATTCATTCTTCTCCTATAGGATGTGGATGAGACAAAAAAAAAAAGAATGCAGTCAAATACCATAAAACTTGTTTAAAAAAAAAAAAGTGAAATGAAAAATATGCCACACCGCTGAGCCTTTCTTAAAGATGTACAAATCTAAGTAGGCCTGGGCGGTATAACCGGTGTTTATTTTCGTTTCGATAAGAATTTTTTAACATACCCCTATAGCTCAGACAACTTCCGGAATGTTTAATGAGGGGAAGTGTTTCAGCCAGGACCGATTTTCTCTAAAAGGTCAGACGAGAACTGAACGGCATACCTTTTACAAACGCTTTTGGGAGTAAACAGTAGGGGGGAGTGTTGAGCGCTATTTGACCGTTTCTAAGTACACGCGGTTAACGGCGGCAAAACCAGTAGGACAGAAATCATTAATAGCAGTAAATACTTTTTACATACCATATACGATACTTCTGCTGTCTTTTTTCTGTTGTTACCTGAATATTAACGAACTAATATGGTCGGCATGTTTATTTTACTTCTTTGGCAATATCCGATCTGAGTCTATACTCTGCCCCCTAGCAGGATTCTTCAGTACTACATGCAACGCAATTAGAAAATGCAATTTTTTGCTTGCACCAACATGAGGTTTTGATGATTATATTTCAGTCTTAGAACATCAAGAATACCTACTAGAATCATAATCATTTTAATTATTTCATATCATTCACCTGTGTCTGGAAAAAACATGATGCAGTCCATATAGCAGTAAAATGGGCTATTTAAAGCACATTTTTATATTCTTTGCTCTTATAAGATAATGTGGATATGAACAGTCGTGTATGGAAAAAAAATACCGTTAAATACCGTAATATGAATATGTTGGGTTTTTTTTTTATACCGTGATATGAAAATTTTGCCATACCGTCCACCCCTAAGTCTAAGTCATCCAAAGTTAAATCAATAGTTTGTTACAAAGAGGACTTCAGTGGTCCTCCCCTGCAGCTTGTTTGACTTCAGGTCTGAAATATTCTAAAGTCAGATAAACATGTCCTAAAGCGTTATAGTGAAGGGTATTCTCCTTCGTTCCTACCTTCTGTCTCGCCCTCCTCTGAGGAGATCAGGATGGTTCCTTTGCCGTCTTCTATCTGGACATCTGGCGCGACCATGCCAAACCGCTCCTTCAGGATCTAAACAGAAATATTAAAATCCAACAACAACAGGTTAAAACCTAATCAGAAGAGTGCTCCATCGTGTCGGTGCAGCAGGGGGAAAACCCGCTCCCGTTTGGTTTTACCTTGTCCTGCAGACACAGAACCGTCGTCTTTTGCATGTCGACTTTAACCGTGACTTCCGGTTTGCTGGCGCAGACGTAGCAGTTGGGACTGGGTTTGTCCAGGATACACGGCACCAGCAGTTTCTTTCTGAGGTTTGGACATTTATTCAGGAAGATCTAGAAGGGATCGGAGGAGGGTTAAAGGGGACGTTTGAAAATTCCACTTTTTTAGCCCTTTAATACAATGTGATGTGCATTTAGTCAGTAGGGATGCAAAAAAAGCATAAATTAGTCACCCCTAGGTGTTGTGATGTTTTTGTTTTAATAATTTTTAAAGCAGTACAGTTTTCAGTTTTATTTATTACATTTTTTTCAACCATTACGTCACAGTACTCGCACTAGAACTGCTAAACAAGGTCAGAGTGAATCAAACATTGAGTGAATCTTAATTTCTCACTGAGTTTGTAGTACAAGTTCAGGAATGGCAGGTGGAACAGTTGAAATGTTTGGTTGTTCTATTATTAACCTACACGACTCTTCATGGCGTCCTCCAGCATCAGAAGCTCTGTGAAGTCCCTGGTTGAGTTTTATTTTTTACTGTGATTTACCCGCATCTGTGGGGAAAGTATTTCTTTGTTTGTGGGAATGATAAAAGCTTCAGTAACCTCCGAAAGCATCAAGAGGATTTGCTGAAATACTTCAGTTTTACCGAGGGGTCAGTTCCTTCTGAAGATGGAAATGACGAACACAGCAAAGCGGTAAGCTTCAGATAACACTAGAATGACAGCAAACTATTATAAACATTAGTAATGGGCAAGATAAAAGGTATAAGGTAGAAATAATATAAATTTAGCCAAAGGTAGACATTTTTTACTATACGGCAATTGCGCATTTTGATGATGTCATCAAGCTGTGCCAACATATTTCAGGTACATAGGGAGGATAATTGCTGATTTTCAGTGTTTTGCCTTTACTCTAGATAAAGTTTTTTTTTTTTATTTAAAGAAAAGAGACCTGTAGAACTATGAAGCATTTTCAATTCAGATATGTGCAGGTTTCTTTTTGTGCGATATAAAATTCATAAGCACAGAAGCACAGAATTTTGAACGTTATTACGGATTGTTAAAGAAGTACAATCCATACTTCTGTTTGAACATTCTGATGTAAATATTTTTCTCTTTTGTAAAAAGTTTTTTGAGAGAGTTTAATCAATTTTTGGCTGCTGCTTCTATGACTGAATTTCCCCTAGTGGAGTAATAAAGGATTATTCTATTCTATTTTCATCTTTATGTTGTAAAATTGTTTTGTATTGCATTATTTTTGAAGAACATTGGAATTTTTTTATGCAACAAAACAACACCATTTCGCTATAGTGACTCCTCATAAAAACTGTTTGAATGTAAAAAGCTGCACAACATTCAGAACTAGAGAGAAAATGTCTGTCCCAGCGTTTGAGAAGATACCTGTGTTTCTCTGACTTCCCAAGAAGCTATTTAATCATTATGATGGACTGAACTTATATAGCGCTTTTCTAGTCTAACTGACCACTCAGAGCGCTTTACATTGAATTCACATTCACCCATTCACGCTCGCATTCATACACCGATACCCAACATGGCTCGGTAGGACGATGTAGAATTTGGGGGTTAAGTGCCTTGCCCAGGGGCACATCGACATGTGACTGGAGGAAGCTGGAATGTAACCTACGACCCTCCGATTGCAAGCCAACTACTCTACCACTGAGCCACAGTCGCCTTAAAGGCTCTTTACAAATTTCAATGATGTTACAAAATATACAGAATAATTACGCTAACTGTAAGTGAATAAAAATAAATATATAATTCCTCTCTGTGACTGATATCTAAATCTATCCTGAGGCAACAAACAGATTTTTGGAGACATCGTATTTGCAGACAACAGAGGCCTGCTGAGCTAACCGTGCGGCAAGATTCCAGTTCCCCAGAGAGTATCTTCAGTCCTTCCAGAACGATGAGTCCTGCAATGACAGCGTTGGTCGTGGCGATGGCTGGGATGATGTTTCCTGCCATAGCTGAAAGAAACAAACTGTTTTAAGGAAACATTTTCTGAAAGAGGACTGCATGATGAGACATTCACCTCAAGAATGAGATTACTAATAAATACTGCATTGATCATATCAAGGTGCCATGAATCCACTAAACTGCGTCAGGAGTGGCCATCTACTGCATCCAACAGACTCCGTACTTTACTGGCATGCAAAAATATGCATTGTTCGGAATATATAACTAAAAACTACGTACATTTGACATCGAAGCGGCTCTTCATGTTCATGCTGAAGATGTTCATACGCAGGTTTGCTGCTGCAGTAACAAAGTCCATGGCTGGAGGGTCATCCTGGCATCAAGAGGAGGGAAATAAGAATTTAAAACAATCTTACTAATTAGGACTGGCCCATAATTAAACAACAATATAAAACAATCACTAGACGTTAGGGCTGTAGGATAGTTTATTAAAAATATTGATGGTGCCCATAGACAAAAAAAAAAAAAGGATGAAAAATTCAATTAAAAGAAGTTTCCCTTTCATTAATTTCATACTACATTCATTACTTAATCAAAACCAATCAAACTCAGACAGCTCAGTTACAGATTCAGCAGTTTATGAGCACGTAAAATCGTGTCCCGTTTTTAAATAATCCTCTACCCACATAGACACTAAACTTAACAATGATGAACAAAATCAAATGCAGGAAATTCTACGGTCAGGATAGTTGCCGTTTCTGCTTCCACCCTTACACAGATGGGAATAATGCGACCGGCTGTGTGGCTTTAAAATGCCCACCTGCCGTTTGAATAAAGCGAAGAAATTAATTCTTAATCAAAATTAGTTCATTAAGGAATAGCATAAAAGGAACAGGGATGCACTTAATCTAAATTTTTTGAAAGTTAATTATTGAAATCAATCAACATGACTATTCCAAGGTTCATGCAGGTTTCTTCTAGTTATATTCAATGCTTTTTAGGACCTTTTTAAAGACCATTTATATATATAAAAAAAGCCTATTTCACAGCCTTACCAGCAGAAAGAAACAAAACCCTCTAACTTGTTTCCATTTATTTCTCAGAGAAATGTGGAATGAATAAAAGACGACAAGTAGAGGTGTAAAAAATGTAAGAACATTTAAAGAGGCCACAAAAGAGGTGGCCATAAACATTTAATTATTTTTTAACATTGATTACGTTTTTTTTGTTAATCTTTATTTACTAAAAACTTCACGTGTTCTAAGTATTTTGACTCCACTCTTTATTTATGCTACTTTATTTAATAAAAATAGTCGTGGTTGACAAATTAAACTTTTAAGGATGCAGCATTTTGCATTTGTATTGCAGTACAAAATAAGAATATAACAATATAAAAGAGGTAAAATACAAAACATTTTAAGGACCTAGATATCAAAATTAAAGACTAAAAATTCACAAATTTTGTGCATTTAATGCTTTTTAAAACCCTGTAGTAACCCTGTATTCCTTTTTCTATATCACCCAGATCTAATAGATGTGAGGCAGGATGGACAAAAATGGGGTAATTAATTACACCAATCTTATAAAAGCAGATCCAGTCAGCTCAATCCCAGATCCCTCCCTCAAAAAAAGAGCAAAATATTTGAACTGCAAAAGATGTCGCAGCAAGGAGTGGTGGAAGAAACTATCCCGAAAAAACGATTTCAGTAATTCAACCAGCAGGTTGTTGCATCCCTTTTTGGACAGATACGCAACGCACATTAACTCGAACTAGAGCTGGGCGGTATACCGAAAATTTACAGATACCGAAATTTATGACTGTTACTGACGTCATTTTGGCCATGCCGGTAAATTCGGTATGTAAAAATTTTTTTTAAAAATATGTATACCAGAGTATAATCCCGCCACCATCTATTCTTGAAAATCGGCTCAAAAGGAGGCGTTGCCTGGCGGACAATGAAAAACGCGGGGGGATGAGGTGCTGGGCGTGGTCTGGGCTGTGGCCGACATGTTGCAGGCAGCAGCGCAGAGTCACAGGCAGGCAGAAAGATGGTGAGAGCCGTAGTAACGCAAGCTCCTTTGCCTGCAAATAATCTGTAGGTTGAGATTTTTTTCTCTTCTTGCTGCTCCAGAGGGGAGAGGGTACAGGGAGATCGGTTCTGTGGAGGAGGGGAGCAGCGCCTAATCGTATTGAACTGTTGTCTCGTTCTCTGCCCGGAGCAGCTGCAGATACCGAGCCTGTACCGTCATCATGACAAAGAATGAGCGTCGTCTCTGAGTAGCACATTGTTGTTGGCCAAATCGAATGCTAAATATAGATTAGCTTGAGTAATTTCGTGACTCTGCCTTGACAGGAGCTCCTGCGGTCACTGTACGTCATTGTCAGCAACAGAAAATGTGTGTTGCAGACAGATGTATCGAAGCACGATGAGAAACATTCATGAATGTGCAAAAAAAAACACAGCATCACAATTATTCCATTAAAAATAAATTCTTAGCCCAGATTTTATTTTTACTTTACTGATATCAGTTATTACTGTTGGTAATAATAATAATAGGTAATCAGCAAATGTCAGCAAATAGGTGTAACCACCTGCATAACGGAGCACCCAGGTTATGAGCTGATTCTGCTGCAGGCAGTTCATGGCACCTCGCTATGGAGGTGTAGCCGAGACCGCACCGCTTATATACCCCACCACAGCCGGACTGCTGTCGTCACTATTCCAAGCCTACGCCAATAACTCGAGATTAGCCGTTGGCAAGGCAGGATTTGAATTCCAGTAAATTGCAGTGCAGTGTAATTGTTTAACCACTTGGGGCACTAAACAGTTTTTGATACAAAATAAATATTTTCACTAAAATGTACTAAAATCAAGGGGCAAACTCCGCTAGCGGAATGTAAAGACCACCAGGAAGTGGCAAGGATTGCAGTTCAGCCCTGATCCGCTGGGGGCTGGCTCCAAAAAGGAGCAAATTCCCATTGACTCCCATGTTAAAAAGGCTTACTTTAAAGCAAAACTAAACATGTTTACAGTTCTGTCAGGTGGCCAAGAGGAATGCTGTTCTGGTCTGAGCTTTTATCTCTTTCTACACATGAGTTGGAGCGGGCAACTGGTCGGATAGCAGCAGAGCAGCAAAGTCAGCAGGACCAAGAAGCCGCGACATCAAGAGCGGGAGACGGCTAGATCAGGCTGGAAGACTACAGAGTTGGACTCTAGACAGACTGGATGATCGCCGGTTAGATCAGTACTGGTGTGAGGAACACAGCTGGAGGCATGACCTAATGAATGTCTGAGATGTGAGGTGAGTCAAAAGTCTTATTTTTTGAGAGGACCTGAGTTTTCATGATTAATTTGTGACTGCTTTTTGCTGGATGCGTTGTTAAGATGAGCCCGTCTATGCCCCCTACGTACCCTTCACCAATGGTAATGGAAATAAAATTTGTTGGCCTTATTGACCCGACCCATTTGGGTCTTATTATATGTACAGTATGTGTTTTCTCTAATCGTGATGTTTTTGGGTCTAAAGGGATCGTTGTTGAAAAACGGAGCAAAAGTCTCTTAACCGTGGTCTTCTGGCTGAAACCAGCTGCAGCCTACGTAAGCTCCGGACTAGCTTCTGACTAGCTTCTAGCTATGTCGGCTCGGAGCGTTAACCCTCCACCCCCAGCGCCACTCTCAGCTCCACCTCTTTGTCCATTTTTGCAGTTTCTGAGAGTGACGAGGCGAGTGACGCGGACAAGATGGCGGCGGTGGGAACCGCCCAGTTGGCTTCATTTTTTCTCTTCAGAAACCTATGGGTGACGTCAACGAGGGTTTATCCATTTATATATACAGTCTATGACTAAAATACATAAAATAATTACTAGAAACGTAGATAGTGCTATTATAGACTCAATTATACAGTTTATCAAAAAAAAGTTGATTTTGGTGTGAGTTACTTTTTAAGAAGAGCTTTGCCTTGAGTCATGTGACATAACACCCAACTAAGGGAAAAGCGCTGCAAACGCAGCTACTGTGTAGCTATATTTAACAAGAGTTTAGACTCATCTACAGACTGTTTTTCAGAAAAATGCGACTAGCGACAAATAAAGTGAATTTTTATGCTGTTATTGGGCACTCAGACTCTAACGTATAGGACCTTTGTTACTGCAGCAAAGGAGCTGCAGAGCGCTTCTAGCTCAACAAGTTCCCTCTCGGTTCAAATCTTACCTCAAGAACAGGAATTTCTTTGTGTCGATTAGCCAGTTCTCATCACAAAACACAGAAACCACTTACGGGGTCCCCCAGGGCTCCATCCTAGGGCCCCTCCTATTTAGCATCTACGTGCTCCCACTGAGCCAAAATATAACCACCAATGCTATTAACTACCACAACTATGCCGACAACACTCAGCTTTATATCTCAAAGTCACCAGGTGATGTTGAACCCATCCAAATTCTCAATAAATGCATTGAGCAAATGAATAACTGGATGTCCCATAATTTCCTCCAACTGAACAAAAATAAAACTCAAGTACTTATCTTTGGACCCAAAAAAGATCGACTAAATATCAGTAATCAGCTTAAACAGGCCAGAAATCAGACTAGAAACTATCAACCAGGCCAGAAATCTAGGTGTAATAATGGACTCAGAACTGAACCTCCAGGGTCACATAAAGGCAACAAGGTCAGCCTGAGGAACATTTCCAGGATTAAAGGACTGATGACACAAGGAGACCTAGAAAAACTCATCCATGCATTTATCTCTAGCCGCCTTGATTACTGTAATAGTATCTTCACAGGTCTACCTAAAAACTCAATCAGACAGCTGCAGCTGATCCAAAACGCTGCTGCTCGTGTTCTCACTAAAACCAAGAAGATAGAACACATCATCCCAGTTCTAAAGTCCTTACACTGTCTCCCTGTAGCTCAGAGAATAGACTTCAAAGTGCTGTTATTATGCTGCATTCAGACCGCATCCGTTGGATACGTCGAGCAAGGCATCCAACGGATGAAGTTTGACGTATGTACTTCAGCAAGATCAGTTAGGAAGAAAGAACTGAGGTATAAAGCTTGCTTACGCACAAAAAGGGGTCTGAAAACTACGTAAGCAACTTTCAATTCAATTCAGTTTATTTATATAGCGCCGTTTCACAACAGATGTCATCTTCAAGGCACTTTACAAGAAGAGTTATTACAATACAATGTTTAATTTAGGAATTAGAGAACCACAGAAGATTGCGTCGTGACTTCTCAGCAATCCCTTACACTGAGCAAGCATGAAGCGACAGTGGAGAGGAAAAACTCCCTTTTAACAGGAAGAAACCTCAAGCAGAACCAGGCTAAGCATGTATAGAAACGTGCCGGAAAAACGTGCTAAACTTTAAACACACCAAGGAGCTTGCTTGCACACTTTGTGGTGACGGAGGGCACTGAAAGTGCAGCAGGACGGGTTTCAAAATTGTGAATTGAAGCCACATTTTGAGACTTGTAGTGCAGTGCACACACAAACGAACCCAACCAACACAAACTTCTGCCCCATCCCGTCTATAGGAAATGAGAATAAAAACGAGAAAACCGTTGCATTTAAGAATTATGTTCATATATATGTCTTCAGATTTTATAGAAATTGCATTGGTGCATCGGTGAACAACAAATATGCCGCAGCGTCCTAGCAAAATGCTGCACAATGATGTGCTGGCACTCACTGAGAAGGAACTGTGAGCTTTCCAGCAAATTCAGTAAGTGAATAAAGCAAATGTTGTCCTTAAATTTTTATATAATTATTGTCTTGATTATTGTCAGATTGTAAGTGCTTTCTTGATTTTGAATCATCAAATGAATTTCTGCTGTTCCAACTTTAATCATGTAAATCAACTTGAATTGTCTTGTGTTGAAAGTGTTCTATACAAATAAAATTGCCTTGCCTGTGAAAACATATGAAACTCAGTTAAGCAAATTAATCTGACTCGTTGGGAAACAATTTAATTCAGTAAAGGGCAATTTATACAAAAAACATAAATTTGAATATTTTCTAGCATTTTTCTATCACTTTTTCTAACTCATTTATATCTAATCTAAAATAAAAACATACTCATTTAGACTGGCTTAAAAGTAACTGATCTTATTATTGCTTTCATCTTGTTTGCCTATTTTTCATTTTCATACTAATTATTTTTGATCAAATACTAAATGGCATTGTTTTATTCTCTATGCTTTCTTTTATTTTAATATTGCTAGTTGATCATAAATGCTTGTTTAAGCCTTATTCAATGATTATTTGTTTTAATTTTCACATTTTTGTAATCATGTAAAGCACCTTGAATTCCCTTGTGTTGAAAGTGTGCTGTACAAATAAAATTGCCTTGCCTTTTGTTCAAAACAATGGCAAATTAAGTTATAGGAAATATATCACATTGAACTGATTACATCCAAGAAGTCCTCAACATTCAGAGAAAACAAACATCCTTTGAGCTTATAAGACAGACGTTTCTTGATCTCTGATGCTATGCCATGAGTGTTCATATAACTGGCATGATGATGGGAAACGGACTGTTTGGCTAAAGCGTTTTAATCAACTGTTACTTTTTTGCATAGATCTACAAGCGGTTGCGCGATCGTAAATGATAAATTGTGCTCCGCAATGAACGAGCACACACGTATTTTCAACAGCCACAGCGGCCACTACGTCAGCTGTGGTTGTTGCTCCCGGCAAACGGCTTGTGTGTTGGAGCGCACGGACAGTAGCTTTATGCCGGCTTCTCCTTTGTGATGCTGAAGAGCTTTTTTTCCCCCGCTAGTTGTATATACTAACTTCTTGGACACAACACAAAAAAACCACAAACCAGGCTCCCTTAGCTTCTGGCACCAACTAACAAACGGCTTGCAGTCTCCGCCTTTATTCTCTATCCATGCCCACCGCCAATTGTTTTAAAGGCCCTTGTCAACCACAACTGTATCTCCCCCTGGCTTCATGAATTTAGCTTCCATTCTTCTGATTTTGGGAGAACAACCGGGGCTTGCCTAGGATGCTGCGTCCAAAAACACTCGGAGATAATGTTTTTTTTTTATGAATCATAGTCAAACGCCGGAGATCTGGCACGGTGCCGGAGTACTTCAAGCCCTGGTGTGAGCATCAAAATGGGCAGAAAAAGCAGGGTTTAAGGTACTTTTTTTGGATTGGAATTTATCGGCCATTATATCAGCTATCAGCCTTTGCTACTGTTTTATATCTGTATCGGACCCCAAAAATCCATATCGATTGGACCCTAATAATACAGTGTCATAAAAAGTTTAAAATAGTTTAAAAAGTATCAAGGCGAGCTTTCAGTTTAAAAAACGGAACATATTCTTTAAAAATGTAATCAATAGTGGTTAGTAACAGTCTTTTGTTTATGTTTGTCAGTATGTACTGATGTCATTCAAGTCTCTTAACATGAGTTGGTTTTGTTCCTCACAAACAAAAAAAAGTTGGCTGCACTTGAAATACAGCTTCACATTTTTTTTGGCAGCTTTAAATTACTATAAATATAGATCAATATGACCATTCCCTTTATTAATACGCCCTTCTTCATTATCATCCAGCCCCTAATACTAATACAACAACCAACGATTATCATTTAACTGTTTGAGGGTTTTCACCTTGTCCCAGACGAGCTCGGCGCCCTCACCCTTCTCCTGGAGCTGTGAGCGCAGAGTTTCCACGCTGTGCCTGAACAGCTGGCAGTAGCCCCAAACACCCAGAACCTGCTGGTCCTTCAAGCCTGACGTCACTGGACTCTCCTCCTGGGGATGTGCTGAGATTAAGACAGATGAATTAAACACCCAGACAGGAGGAACAAAATCCTTATGCCACATTCACACCGATCAGCACGTCCAAGCAGCAGTGCAGCTGGAATACATTCAAAGTCTATGGTACGCATAGATAGACGCAGTGTTGGAGAAGCAGACAGTCCGAGCAGCTGCTGCCTTGAAAAGGTGGTGCGTGAAGTTGGAAAAACTTAACTTTGGGGCAGCAAACGCGGTGCATCAAACAATCTCTTTGTACTGACAACATTAAGCCATCAATGCGTGGATCGGCAAGTCATTTATTCAAAATGGAGGATCAACTAATCGATACGGTTTGTAATTTCCGTGAATTGTATCACTCGTCTTCATCTTTTCACAAAGACAGGAAGAGATCGGACCTTATCTGGAGGAAGATAGAGGATATTGGAGTGTCAGGTAAGCAATTAAATCAAATGTTTTTACTTTCTTGTTATGTTATGTAATCCCCACCCGCTGCTGATGTACTGATGTGACACGCCGACGTGGCATCAGAGACTATAAAGTGTGTAAACAGCCGAGTTTAAATTTCAAAGAATCAACTTTTGTCCGTTTGAGCGTTTTGACGCGCTGGCTGGTGTGAACGCAGCATAAGAATTAGGGATGCAACTATACCACTTTTTTCGAATCAATTGGATACAGATTGAGAACTTGCCTATATAAAGTACTAATACAGATACTTCTACCACACACAAAAAAAATTGAATGAATTGGAAGACAGGTTTTATTTTCTTTATTTTTTACTACAATTGCTGGTGAATTCGATTTTTAAAAATGTAATAAAAATAACCACAAAACAAAAACTTCAAGTGAAAAATAAATTATTGCAGTTTTCATATTTGAAGTATTGGTTCCAATACAGTACATAAGAACGGTGTCGACCCCAATACCTGATACCAGTATCAGTGTCGGTGCATCCCAATGAAAAAAAGAAAGTCTACTTTTGACCCCAGGAACGTTTAATCAGAGATGGGCAGAGGACCCCAAAATTTTACTCCAGTAGGAGTAGCACTACAGCAACATATTTTTACTCATGTAAAGCTATCCATTCAAGAATTTTGTTGAGAAAGTCTTACGTACTGTATCGGTTGAAGTTAACCGATACCATGAACTGATACCTAAAATGTGGAAAATGCAATAATTTCACAGAAATTTTGTATATTTCACTTGATATTTTACTATTGTCATTTTTTTTTAAATTCACCATCATTTGTTTTAACAAGCAGAGAAGAAGATAAAACCTGTCTTCCAGGTTAGTGCATTTTTGTGTGTGAAGTATTTCGGCAGAACACGAACCTCATATATGTATCAAAACAAAAAGTGGATCGGTGCATACCTAGTAAAAAGGCTACTTGAGTACTGTGCAAAAATAGAGAAAAATAATTACATACTAACACATTTAAGAAGCAGACTTTTCTAAGTAATTTTTTCAATTCACTACCAATACTTACAGAAGTAATGGATAAATACATCTTGGAACAAGATTAAAAGTTCTTCCAAGACTAATTTATAAACCAACTTGATCTCAAAATGTAACAAGCTCAACAGACTTAAAAAATTGCATTAAAACCATAGCTCGTGTAGAAACGTGTTCTCCTTTAGTAAATTGTAGGTGTGTGTTTGGTATATTTATGGTTAAAGTGTGTTTGCTCATCATTGAGTGAATTTATTCACAGTGGGTAGAGTATCCAGAAAGTTTACTTAAGTAAGATTATGGATCCTTCATAGTAATGTTACTCAAGGAAAAGTAAAAGGAATATAGCACAGCAAAACTACCCTTAAAAGTAATTTATTTCCCCAAAACGTTACTCAAGCAAATGTAACTGCCCACCTCTGCGTTTTACCGGATAAAAAACCCCAACTTATTTGTTTCAACCTGAAACCAGCAAAGCAACTCGTCTTCCTTGATTCTCAAAGAAAAAATGAAAAAGTGGAAGCATACCGCTGTTCTCCAGCAGCTGCCAGTCCAAAGGAGTGGGAGCTTTCCTCTTTTTCCATAGCTTGTCCATGGTCAGCAGATACATGATGTCATCTTTAAAAAGCTTTGGAAAAGAGCCAATCACAGCAGAGAATGTTACTGTTAGAGCGGATAAAAATCCCAATAGATCCATCAGTTTTACCACACAAACATTCCCCATCAACTCAAACCCCCTTTTTATAGCCTTATCACACCAAAGGTCGTAGAAGGTTGTTGTCCATCGTTTCAACCAATAAGATAATAATAATGAAAAAAAGTCATAATGGATATTTCAAAATTAAACTCTAGATGTTATTTCCATGATATGACCAAATAGAACATTGACACTGGGTATTACAAATACAAGGATAACTTTCTAAGCTTAGGTCTAACAGATTTTCATCCATCTCTGTTCAAATTGAGCCATCTAATTAAAGTGGTCAGTAGGGATGCACCGATCCGACTTTTTGAGTCCCGATACCGATGGCTGGATTTTCTTTATCTGTCGATACCCGATACTGATCCGATACTATTTGTGACAGTGTGAAGGTCCTGTCACTATGGCTCCGATAGATCATGTGCCCTGGCTGCTTGGCCACAGGGATATCCCTTTGGCTGACTGGTTAGCGCACATGACCTTCACGAGTCCCACCTGGGCCCTCATTGTGTACCTTGCCACATATTGTTGAATTAATGAACTGTATAACTTCTGTTGCCTTTCTTGAAGAGACTAAAGGCACCAGACTTTACAAACTAAACATAACTGAGATAAAATAAGAGATGTAAAATATAAAATTACCACAAAAATAAAATTTCAAGTGAAAAATTTGTTGCATATTTTCCCCATTTTGAGTATCGGTTCATGGTATCAGTTTAGTTTAACCGATACCGATACCAGTACATTAAGCAGTATTGGGGCCGATACCTGATAGCAGTATCGGTGCATCCCTAGTGGTCAGTATTTACATAGTGGGAATACTGCAGAGGTTAATATCATGACTTTTGGGGATTTTTGTCTCGACCAGATGACTGAAGAATTACACATGATCATAACAGGATAGTTTAAATAATTTTTTTCTGTAAAAGGAAAAGCTCGGGTTTTTCAACCTGGACTTTATTTATTTTTTTGCAATTTTTATGTTTTTCTTTACTCACCCAGACAGGTTTGTAGCCAGTTTGAGCCTTTCAGCAGTCTACTCTAGATTAGCTTACATCCGTAGAACGGGAGTGCTCGGGGCAGGACAAATGTCGCTTGTAATAAGGTTTAATCTGCCCCAAATGCCTTAATTTTACCATGTTTATATTCCCCTTGGACTTAAGAATGCCTCAGAAGTGCTTCTTTATTACCTCCCGGGCCAATTATGAAGTCTAACTGTGAAATAACAATAAAAAGCTGACCAATCTTCTGCGGTAGAAAACAGACTGGCAGATTCACACTGATCAAGACTGGATATAAATAATGCTAAACAGCTCAAACTGGCTCCAAAATTCTCAGAATGAGTAACCCCCCCAGGGTCATGGTTGACATTTTTTCCCCCTCCTTTTCTTTTACTTGTGATCCCAGAAAAAAAAAAAAGCATTACACCAAAAACTTAAAGTTCTACCAAGTAGTACAAGACTCACTTGTTTTTTACCCAATTTTACATTAAAGAGAAAACAAAGAAAAGGTTAAAGACGGGGGTGGGGGGGTTGTAGAAAAAGAACAACTATAAAGACTAAATAACACTGGAGCAAAGATCTGCATTTGAATTTGTAACATTATACTTCAATAACATTTAAATGAGAATAAATCTTTTGGCAGATAAATAAAAGATCCTGTGGACACATTCAAAGTCCAGGCTGTGTGAGCCAGATGCAGCCTTTTTTTTAACCAAAGATACTTTTACTTTATTCTTAATATTTCAACTTTATTCTGTAATTGGAAAGAAAAATAAATGTCAACCAGAATATATCCACCATACTACCCTAAAAGACCTTCATGAAGCTCTGATTCAGCACCAAAATCTCTGGCTTTCAGTTCCAATGTATGAACTGTCCTCTGCATACATGACAATTAGCACTGCATGCCATGAACCACCCAGCCATGTTACCTTGTTGAAGAGTTTGATGGGGTCGTATCCGGTGGATCGGGCCCATTCTTTGGTGGAAACTCGCCTGATGTCGCCGTCCTTCTCTGAGGCCGTGGCACGAGCTGCCGTGTCTTCTGGGTTCCCTGTTCACATGTACACACAGGGTTCTCAGGTCAGGAATGCCTGCTTGTCAGTCAGCCATATTTACAACACTGAACAGTTGAGGAAAACAAATCAAAACAGAGTTTTTCAGCGAGATTCTGAGTTCTGACTTACATGCAGCCTCTGGGTCGGCTGTGTCTGGTGAGACTTCTTGGTCTGCGTCTTCTTCTCCAAACAGCTGGCTAGAAAGCAAACACTAAATCACAACCAACGAACTGACATATAGGAGCTTTAGGAGTAATTCTATACAGCAACTTGATAGTCACAGGTTACGTCAGACATTTTATGGGATCAAAGAAATTCTGGTAATATCTAAGTTTTACGTGTCAATTTTTACACTATTAACATTCAATAATATTTTTTGTTCATTTTAAATAATATTCAAGCTGAACAAAGAGCTACATATAAAAAATGAAATTAAATAACTGCACTTAAAATACGAACAGTTCACCTGCTGTCGCCTGAACTCACAGTGTCACTACTTTCTCCTGCTCCACATGGAACTGGAATGCATACCCATTTGTGCGTAATCAAATACTGAGACTACTCCAGAGGTTTTTGTCATGATGTTTTTTGTTTGATAATTTCTCATGGGGCTTTTATATGTTGTTCTGGGGGCTAAAAGTAGGCACCACTTCAGCCAAGCTTTACAAATCAGGGATTATTTCTTCAATCTAAGTAATAAATTGGAAAGACTCTCCCGCAGCATAGGGTGGGTTAGGGTGGCTGGCATGACAATGTGCTTTTTGGGAGGAACATGCTCCAAAGCCTCCGTAAACCTTAGTTTACTCCTCAGCTTCTCCATCGGCAGGTTTACCTTTACATGCACTGATGGAGAGGTTTTCTTTTTATACTTTACTGTTGTTGTCAAGCAGTTCTTTACCAGGACAGCAGGGGTTGCAGACATTTTTCTGGCAGGTCTGCCTACCACTGCAGTGACGTCTCTATGTAAGCTTTTTACTAGAAGTACAGCTCATCCAATACGCTTAAAAACGCGTGTAAACCAACAAACAGCGGTCTGTGTTGTTCTCTACACCATCTGGTGTTTAACAATTACCCAAAGACAATATTAGACAAACTGGCCTTGCAAAATAAAGCATCTAGTGCCCTAAAGATGCATTGACTTCCAGATTACATCAACTATGGAGCACTGTTCTGGTGACATGATGTTGGGCTGACCAATCACAGACATGTGCTCTCTTTTGTGTTTGATAGTAAAAAGTGAGATGTACCCCGTCTGCTATTTCGTCCCCATCAGAAAACCCTTGAGTCTGCGGATAACGGTGCACTGTGACACCACATCTCGGCAGATGGAGAAGTATGAACTAGGCTCAAGGCTACGTCTCCTCATTATCTTATATCTGATGGCAACGCATGTAATGTACACTCCCTGTTTCTTATGTGATAGGGATTGAGCATAAAATCCGTTACATTTGCATTATGCCTAGGAAGATGTTATGGGGTACAATATCATCATGCAGACATGAAAATCCCTCGCCTTTTGCTGAAATGTGTGGTCTTGATTCCAAAACAAGTCACCCACATCATCCATGTATGTCCAATGAGAAATTATTATTTGGGGTTCGATGGCTTTATATATGAGCGATGAAGGTTTAACAGATTAACCAGTTTGACTTTTAACCACGAGGCTAATTATTGTCTAAAATCCTCTGTTGAGACTCCTTCAATACTTGTAAAGAATTAGGGAGAATAATCAGCTGTAACCAGTGACCTGCAACCTGCATGGAGACAGCAGCAACAAGTTTGTAGCAGGACAGTCTTTTTTTTTGACTGACAGAAACTTGAGTTTCACTTACTTTTTACACACGCCAAGACCAACCTCAAGGCTAATTTCCTTTTATTTATGCTGCGCGATGATAACTTCTGCAGCGGATCACGGCTCCTTTTCACACTTCTTTGAGCCAGAGAGTGCAGCTGGTTATGCTTTTGGTTTGGTAAAAACCAAAATACAGTGTCTATATCAACAGACCAAAGTGAGGAAAAATATTTTCCCACTCTGTCATGACACAGAGATTCCCGTGAGTTTTTATAATGATTAATGAGTGACCATTTTTAAATGTTCAGTGCTACAACTTTTCACAAAAGCTACCACAACATCAGACATTTTCAACAATAAGTCATTTGGTGCTTATTGATTTAGTTACCTGTACTCTGTGTTTAAAGTTGAAAATATCTGTGAATACTAATCTGTTAAAAGGACTGACTGGCTTCAGATTTTTCAATCACATTAAAAATATTTAAAAAAACCTGACCAAATAAACGGAAAATTAGATGAAGCTGAGGCCCCTTAGTCTGAGTAACTCTAAATAATCGCAGGTAGGTTTATAGTGGTGTAAACGAGCCATCCTCGGTAATATGCAAGTCTTACTTAAAGAGATACTTCGCCCAGACGATGCAGTGAATTGGTTCGGATGGTGTGTTCCTGATGGTGCAACCTGGAAAGGTCTTCTGGCTCGGCTTTGGTTGGCACTCATAACACTCTGTCATTCCCTGAAATTAACAAATACAGTGAGAAATTAAAAACGTAGGTAATCCTTCTGGGTTTTGTAACATTAACGGTGTGCATCCTTCACCTTTTTGATGACGGTGACCTGTCCCAGGTACCCTGCAGTGCCGCTCTCTATCAGAGGAATGTCAGCTGCCAGGCACATCCTGTTGACATGGTTACGGGCAGCTAAAGGGGAATACTTTTGTTTTAACCACCTGGATGTAGACCACAGGCTGATACAGGAAAATTAATATCACTTTACTTTACCTCTGTTATCCAGAGCGTTCATCACCAGCATGAACTTTCTGAAGAACTCCACATTGTAATCAGGGCTGTAGGAGAAACACAGAATTCACCAGAAACATCAATTAAATAACAAGCGTAACTGAAATTCCCTCTGATTTCTATTTAGTGTAAACTTACTTCATGATGCTGTCATGGTAGGCTGTGATATTGGCGCTGGGGCAGAACTGCAGGGCGCTCTCTTTGGCCACCTGAAACACAAAGCGAACACGTTGTCGAAGCAAGACGTGAGCTAATCCGGCTAACAGTGACGGTCAGTTCCGCGGAGTTTACATACCTGCGCTTTGGACTTGCCGACATGTTTCTTCTGGAAGAGGAACTGACGGTTTAGGTTGCTAACGTCAATTGTGTCCAAGTCGATCTGCAAGAATCAGAAAGTAGGTACATTTCTTGGATGTGTTGCGGAAAAGCATGCTAAAAAGATGAAACCTTGGACCGTTTTGTTTAACTGTCACTGCACCTCACAACACACTGTATTCATACGTAGAGACACATCTCAAAGTTCCAACACCAGCTTTCGAAGGCTATGGGTTGAGACGTCTGAATTAAAAGATACCCAGAAAACATCTGTGATCATCGACTTTCATTATCTGCCATCTACTTTGATTCCAACATCCAGAAAAGAAAAAGTATCGCACATGAGATTATGTATGTTAGAGACGTCCAATTTTTTTGCTACAAGGACAAAAATTATCAAGTCTAGACTAAATATTTTGGATGGGGTAATTTTAAAGCAAAAAAAAAAAAAAAGGGTTGGGTCACTACATCATACTGATTTATAGTTATGATGGTATATTTTTATTTTTTGCATTAGTTGTTTGTGTACTGAAATGAAAGTAAGCAAAAAAGTATGACTGTTAAAAGATGAATAATTTGTTTCGTGCCTTGGATTAATTTCTAATCCACTAAGTTTGTCAACAAAAATTATACTCTTATAAAAGAAAGTCTCCATCTGCATTAAACATGTGTGTTGTGGTGCTAAATGCAGAAAGTACCAATCTTAAATGGTGGTCAAGGGCCATACAAAATCCGAAGGGCCGTAATTGGCCCTGGGGACGCACTTTTGGACATCCTTGATGTAGGTATTTCTACTATTTCCTGGTTTAGCTGATTATAACAACTGTAATAACTAGGGGTAGAACGATGCCACAATTTTTTAAACAGATAACAATACTTGGATCTGAGTACTTGGTTATACAGAATACCAATGCCGATACTTCTACCACACAAAACAATGCAATGACTTGGATGACATGTTTTACATTCTTCCCTGCTTGTTACAACAGATGATGGTGAATAGAAAATGTTAATAAAAATAAAATTTCAAGCGAAAAATAAGCATTTTCAGTGCCATTATTGGAAAGTTTCCACAATTTTGGTATCGGTTCATGGTATCTGTTAATCTTATTGAGTACATTAGAACAGTATTGGCCCGATACCAGCATCCTATCTGTGCATCCCTTCTAGTATCTATTTGTGTACCTGGTTTTATGGTTTCAGCCTCTAGCAGTTTTAATTCAATAAAAAAAATACTTGATCATTTCAAATGAATTATCTAAATCACTATAACTCATATTCTGCCACTTTCCTGAAAGATTTATAGATGCTAATGAATGATCTCCTATAGCAGTCGGTAACAGAGTATCTGAAAAAGTCTAGTGTATTGTGTTGCTCTCTCACAAGGTGATATACTCTGACTATAGTGTTCGACAAAAAGATAGAATATTAGTTTGTTTTAATTTTTGTGTGTATTTTCAACACTACTTTTCAGACATTTTCTCAAATATTAAACTGTTTAAAAGAAGATACATATTTGCTACCATTCTTCATTCTAGTAGCTTCTCTGTTTATGATTCTAGCTCAGCTCACTTTTGCTCAAGGCGTATCACATTATTAACAGTATAATAATAATTAATAAAATACTAGTTTTACTTCAGCCCTGATGTTGTGAGCACATGCTGTTTTTCCAGGGTTAAACAACCCCACCGGTCAGTGAGTCCCTGTACAAAGCCTGGCTAGGTTAGCAGCAATAATGGCGCCAAATACTCCAGAATAAAATACCGAACCTCGGCTCATATTTACGCAGCTCTAACCTTGGGTCTTAACATTTAACACACAGACACTCCGCCTCTATGAACGTTTTTACCCCTAAACCAACGGCTCAGAAATGACTCCTAACCCGCACACACACCCCTCCAACCAGAAACAACAAAGACCTAGCTACATGCTAGCATCAAGCAGAAACGGAACGGACCACATCGATGTTCTTGAAGCCGGTGAGGACCAAGTTCTTCAGCAGCTCGCAGCCGATTCCTCCCGCTCCCACCACCAGAACCTTGCAGCTGGACAGCGAGTCGGCCAGCTCTTTCCGGAGGGAACCCACAAGTTGGACCATGTTGACATACAAGACGTGGAGCAAGCCCAGCAAGCAGCACCGGGTTGGTTAGCGGCTAACAGCTAGCTACGCTTTCTTCATCAACGGACCGCCCACCGCTGGCTCGCTTCTTCTTCATACGGCGTCAAGTCCCGAAAACAGATGCTCACTACTGCCACCATGCTCACTTCTAACGCAACATACATTCGTTTTTTCCTTTTTTCAATCTGGATTATTTTAAAATAAACTGCAGTTGTCCATTTGTTAGGATTTTTCTTATGGATGCACCAATACCGATACCGGTATTGAGTATCGGTCCAGATACCATGTAATGTACTTTAAATGTGGATACTGCAACAAATTCACAAAAAATCTTAATTTTCAACTTGGAATTTTATTTTTATTGTCATTTTTATTCATATATTTTTTTATCTAAATCACCACCATTTGTTGTAACAAGCAGATAAGGAAAATAAACCTGCCTTCCAATTCACTGCATTTTTTTTGTGTTGAAGATCTATCGGCATTGGTACTAGGTATCTGCAAGTACTATGATCCAAGTATCGGTATCATATCAGTTTTTTAAAAAGGGGTATCGTTGCATCCACATCTCGGAGGACCTGTCCTAGACGGTGCATCGCTGCATCACTGGTCATAAAAGCTCATCAAGGCCTGTACTTCCTCTGCAAACTTGAGAAAGCAAGAGCCTCTTCCTCCATCATGCACACTTTCAATAGAGGCAGCATTGAGAGCATCCTGACCAGCTACATCACTGTGTGGTACGGTGCCTGTACCGTGTCCTGCTGCAAGAATGCTGCACATTGCGAACAGCTGAGAGGATCATTGGCGTCTCTCTCACCACCCTCTCGGACATTTACAGAACCTCATCCGCAAATCCATCTGGATCTGCTTACAGTATTTGCACTATAACCATCAAAACGCACTGCCACACTTTATCAGGTCCAGTCAGTTTACAAGTACACTCAGCTTTAACTGCTGTCATTACTATAATGCCTGGACTATTACTATTACTGTTGGATGTACACTTAATTTGATTGTAATGCTTTTTTGCTTATTTTATCTAGAAAAAAACCCATTATTGTATACTTTTATATTCCTCTATGTTGCACCAAGGGTTTGAGAGGATTGTAATTTCATCTGTGCTGTATGTTGAGCATGTATTTGACAATAAAATAACCTTGAGCTTGAAGTTTGCTTCAGATTAAAGGAGCAAATAAACTGAAAGCTGCTTCTCCATGTTTGGTTCTGATTATAGAGATGATTAAAGGACTACATTTCAAGGACCTGAGCGGACTGGGGGATTAGTACAGTGAAAACAGATTTTCAACATATCTTCGAGCTAAGCCATTCAGTGATTTATAAACTAGTCAGGGTATTTTGAAGTCCATTACCTGAGCTACATGGAGCCAGTGTAAGGACTTTAGAACTGTTGTGATGTGCTGTTATGTCCTGGTTTTAATGAGGATGCCAGCAGCAGCGTATTGGATCTGTTGCAGCTGTCTGATTAACGGGCAGACCTGTGAGGACACTGTTGCAATAATCAATCCGACTAAATATATTTATGCATGGATGAGTTTTTCAATATCCTGTTGCAGCATTATTTCTTTATTCTTAGAAATGTTCTTCAAGTGATTCGAAGGCTGACCTTGGTGTTGCTTTTATGTGACCTTGGAGGTTCTGAGTCCATCTCTACACCTAGATTTTGGGCCTGATCAAAACTTTTCAACTTTCCTACCTCGTCACACCTGCAATTCTACAACAAGGTTGAATTACAGCAAGCGATCCTTTGATATAGTATTAAGGTACTTAGAGTGTGGCTAGAAAGGGCCCAAACGTTGCGAGGAATTTCATGCCAGTTCTACTTTCACTGAAGCTGAGTGCTGCTGACTCTTCCCTTTAGGTCCAAAGATAATTATTTCAGTTCTGTTTCTATTGAGCTGGAAAAAATATGTGCCATCCAGCAACTGATTTGCTCAATGCATTAGGGTTTGGATGGGTTCATAGTCAACTGATGACATTGTAATGTAAAAGTGAGTGTCATCTGCATAGTTGATAATTCTAAAATGTGACTCTTATTTGAAGAGAGACTGACCCAGCTCTCCAGTCATTTAAATAGTTGATCAAGTCATTGCCAAACCATTTGAATTAAGTTACACTTTTCGCAGGGGCAGGCTTGAAAATGAAAGGGCAATAGCCTTTTTCTTTTTAATAATGTTACAGAATAATTAATGCTGAATTGTAAAATGAAAAATAATTTCTCATGTTTTCTTTTTAATAATCTTAAATATTATTTATGACTCACAACTGGCATTTGCGGTCAGATAATGAAAGAGCATTTCTGCAAATGCACTTTAATTTTCATTCTTGACATTTCAAAATTACATCTGTAACTATATTGCTGGGGTGTTTTTTTGAAAATTAAATCTTGAATTTCATTTTTTAGTGTTACCAAGTTACAGAATAAGCCATGGTGAATTGTAAAATTATTATTATTATTCATTATTTCTTTTTAATTTTATTTCTGAGTCAAAGATAGCCGCTAGATTTTGAAAATGAAAAAGCATCCCTGTTCATTTTAATTTTATTTATTTTTTATTTATTCATTTTATTGTTTGTATTTATTTTGCTTTGGTTTATTTTAGGTATTCAATTCAAGCTCCACATGTGTATGTGCCCCTGGGCAAGGCACTTAACACCAAGTTGCCTACCGAGCTCTGTGTAGGTGAGGTGTGCGTTTCGGGGTATGAATGTGCGAACATGGTTCCAATGTAAAGCAATTTCAGTGTTCAGTATGACTAGAAAAGCTCAATAGAAGTTAAGTTCATTTACCATCTACTACTAGCTAATAGATCGAGATACAAGAACGCAATTAATTTGAAAAGTAATGCAATATCTTTCCACTAAGGGTCGCTCTTCAACTAGACGCTGATCCCAAGCCTTAACCTGCTCAGAAATGACATGAAGCATTTAAAAATTGTTAGCGATTCTGTAAATTATCTGTCTGAAATTCAGATTAGTCTTGTTTAAACATGACGTCACACTGGGGACCACAGGCTGTAAAAGAAAGATGAGGACACGTTGGAGACAGCGGCAAATGTGCCAGGAATGGACATCCCTGGACCATCACCTCAAAATCAGAGTGCCCAGTGTTCGGAGAACTTACAATAGACTCAGGAGCTCCATTTTAAAATGTTAAAGGCTCAAAGGTCCAAGTTCATGACAGGAAAAGTATGACTTATTTGGAGGGGCTGAACTGGAAAGCCTCCTCTCTAAAAACAATGTGGTGGCACAACCTATGTTTGCAAAGTTGCAGCCGACTGAAGCACAAGACCTCTGGAACAGTATTGTTTGGACAGATGAGACCAAAGAAGAGATGTTTGGCCATAATCTATTGCAGCACGTTTGTAGGCAACAGACATTATGATAAAAACATTTATGAACAAAAACACCTCAAACCAAGTGACAAACACGGCTGTCGAGAAATTATGGTTCCTCAAAGAATTCCTTTGTAGAGGAAGAAATGTTTTAACCCATTTGTTTTCTATGTTTTGCATATTCTCCTAGTGAACCTGTGGGTATCCTCTGGGTACACTGGATTTCTCCCACAGTCCAATAAGGTATTATATATAATGTTGTAAACAGTGAGGAGTACAAGGAACCTGTTTAGTGAAAATATTTCTTCCTCTTTCTCGTTACAGGAACTGTTGCTTAACTTGCAATTATCTTGTCATTTTGTTGCTGCAAGACTATTATGGTTACATTTCCTCCTGTTCAGTAGCCTTCGATCATAAAATTAATAGCTGGGAGTCTGAAAAAAAGTTATTTTAAAGCACTCTTCTTCTGTAGTATTTTACAGCTGTATTAGCTTTCTGTTTTTTTCCTGCCACATTTAGTTTTGACAGAGATAATCATTGCTAGAGGGCCAATGTCCTGCTTGTTTTAGACATGCTCCTTATACCGTACGAAACACCTGGTTCAAATTGATTAACTACATCAGTCTGTCATAAAGCTCTACAAGAAGCAAATTGGTCTTCAAGAGTTCCTTGAGGGTCATCCGTGTCTGGTAGAACTTGGTAGAACATTCCACCATCGTGGAACGACACGTGATAAAAACACTAGATGGTCTTGTAGCCCCCCAGAGTGACACAAAGCCTAGATTGGAGTCTTTCCCCATGGCAATTTTTTTATGAGGTGCCACTTGTACAGTTTACATAGTTAAAAACTGATAGCAATAATTTGGGTTATTTAACCTATCATGAGATAAATGGGTGTTACTTTTTGAAAGTAATATTTTCATCATTGTTATTTGTTAATTTATAAATATCACAGGTTCTTACAAAATATTTATTTAGCAAGCAAAATATTTAGTTAAATAAATTTAATATTTAGTTCTAAACTAAACATTTATCTTCTCAACTAAATATTTAGTCTGAAGCTAAATCCTAAGCTTGCAAGCTAAAGTTACTAGCTACATATTCAGCTTAAAAATAAAAATTTAACTCAGAGCTAAATGTTTATCTTAAATGCTAATTTCTTTGCTGATAAGCAGGCCACCAAAATAAAAACTACAACTTCTGAACGAACCTCTATATAAACTGCTTGCGAGACTGTCACCTCTTTATCATCATTTATTTTCGTCGCTTGTCCAAACAACTTAAAACATAGGAAGATACTTTTTAAGGGAAAATGGGACGTTTACAGATGGAACTACAGCAACCATAATGCTCCAGCTCAATTGTCTTCTTCGGCTTCTCGGCAACAGTAAGAAAATTAGCTAACTATGTAGCTCTGAGTTATATATTTTTACTCCGAAGCTTGGATTGTAAACTCGGATTAGCCAGCCATCTTAATCAGCAAGCTAGATATTTAGCTTCAAACTAAACGTTTAACTTGTTCCTTATACATTTAGTTCGGACCTAAACATTGCATTTGTAAACAACATTTTTAGTTTGATGTGATATTTATACATTAATAAATACAATGGACACAAATATTACTTTACAAAATGAAACCCTATTTGTTCTCTAATGATGGGCTAAATAACCCAAATTAATTCAAATTAAAATGTTAATTTTTTACAGTGAAACTTTCAAAAGGTCAACCCCTTCCTTGTAGACTGACTTGACTGACTTCTGATTCAGATGGGGAAGGGTAGCTGGTGTTGCTTGGTGAACCCCTGATGAACAACACTACCTCATAAAATTAGGGTTTTTATTTCATACCAAAATACTGAAAACATTCTACCCAGTAATTCTTTGGTTTATATGTAACTTGTTTGGTCATTTTGCCAGTGTACCTGCAGTGGAATGTAGCCTACCTAACTTTAGGTCATAGATTTACTGAAACATCTTCTCCAACCTGTTTCCCCACAATGCCTTGCAGGACGTCATGCGTTGAGTGTTTGTGGAGAGAAAAAGGAACGCGAGAGAGTGTGTCGAGAGTTTGCAAAGCAGGAGGAACCGTTCAATGATATGACGTTAGGCTGAGTTGCTCTCAGAGGGAACTTCTCTCTTTTTCTCTGACCCCTGGAAGGCTTTAAATATGGATTTACAGGATGGGAATACCTTTTTGGGAAGAAAACATGGAGTGAGATTGTATAAAGTTTAGCAGGTAAATGTTTTATGTGCTTTGACATTTTTACAAAGGGGAACTGCCAGGTTTACACAAAAGCGCAAGAGACTTATCTTTAGTTTATGAAATACTCGAAGTGAATTAGTGTGTGAGAATGAGATGTAAGTTTACTTTATTTAATCAGGAATACCTGTTACTACCTGACCATTTTCTTCCAAACATTGGTCATGATTTGCATGGTGAGTGAGCAGGTTATGTGTTATTTGACTAAGCTTATCTGATAGGAGATAATATTGTCTGCCTACAACCATATACATTTTCTTTTTATCCTAGCATAACACATACGGGTTCCTGAATGTCTGCATTCTAAAATGTCCCTGCTGATGGGAATTAAGATAGAATACTTGGATAATTAAAGGATGCATGTTGCTCTCTCTGTTTCCTAACCTCTAACTCCAAGTTAAAGTGACATAATTACGGTACCAAAGCACTTTTAGATGGCTGTCTCTAGAGCACTTTTTTTTACAGAAAATATGAAACAAGTTTGTAAAAAAAACACTATTTAACACCCAAAAGCTTAAAAATTACACTCTGCTACAGCTCAGAAATTAATTTATCTCTTTCATGTCTAAACTTGTAAAAGCTAAGCTAGCTGGAGTGATTACGAATTAATTTGTCATATTTGTTCCATCACAAATTCAAATAATTAATGGCTTATATTAATAGTGTTGTGTTAGAAAAATGCTTCTCTATATTCAGTTAACATGTCTACATATAATGAAGCCAATGCCTTAATTAATCTCTCCCATGTAAAACTTGGCCTTCAAACAATGTGAACGTGAGAATTTGCTGCTTTCCAGGCCATTGTTTGGAAGTACTTCAGGTTTTGGAAAACACTGGGCTTAAATCCCAGGTCAGTCCGACCCACAGTAATGGGCCTGGCTGATGTCCTGCGTTGATAGATTGTTCTTTGGAAATTCCAGGAACACCTGTGCTTCTCTTCCAAAAAGACTGATGTCGTGGAACCCAAAGAACTCTTTAAGAACTGTTGTCTGTGAGTAGAGTGGAGGAGAGTTGAGGTTATGGCATAACAGTGATGTCGATGTGCCCCTGGGCAAGGCACTTAACTCCAAAAACATCGTTCTACCGAGCCATGTTGGTTGTCGGTATGTGAGTGTGAATGGGTGAATGTGACTTCAATGTAAAGCCCTTGGAGTGGTCAATATGACTAGAAAAGTGCTATATAAGTTCAGTCCATTTACCAATTATATATTTTTGAGTACCAACAATAGCTACACACTTCCTCAGGATTGTATTGTATTTGACCTTAAACCAGCTGCTTTTTACACCCTAACCTAAACAATAACAACCATTTATTTTGAAATTGCATCTTCTACCTGTCCATTTATTCCTGTAACTGTTAGATAGATGTAGCACTGGTTGAGTGGTCCTGAATTAAAGCAGAAAATGGAGCTATAACAAGGCATGCAACAAATTTACTTTTAATGAATAATATAACAGATCACATACAAGCTTGAATGAAGGAAAACACAGGAAAACATTCAGAACCAAACAGAACCGAAACAAAGCTTGAAAAGATGAAATCCGAAAACGAGGATTAGAAGAAATATTGCTATGGGACCTAAGATAAGAACTGAAATCTGATTTGCACAGAAGGCCGGAAGAAGAAGAAATATTATATTGTGTATATGTGTATACAAAATCGTTCGTTTAAATATTTAATCTGAAAAACCTGAACAGAGAAAACGTATAAACCCACTTGTACGTAATCAAATAGCGGGAATACTGTTAGGAGGTTTTGGATTTTTGCCACAGGCAGATGACTTCTCATGGGGGTTTAGATGTTCTGGAGGCATAATCTTCTCTCTGCAGCCAAAGTTGAATTTACCGCCACTTTAGCCAAAGTTTTGATATCAGGAAACGTTTATCTAACTGAAGTGATCAGACGTTGGATAGACTCTCTGAGGGAGTCGTTTCCTGAGCTGCAAGCTATTGCTTCAGTGGGAAGAAACCCTGCAGCATGCTGGTGGTTGGCATGACGCCAGGCTCTTGGGAGCAACACGCTACAAAGCTCAGCTTAGATGGTCTCATAGGAATCTCTTTATGATTTATTAATTTATGTGAACTTTGTGCTTAAAGTTGGAAATCCCGCACATCTGCACCAAGTGGTCAGGGTGAATGCTAATCTGTCAGAATCACCAGTCACCGGTCTTCAAAATTTTCTGTCACCTTTTCAAAATAAACAGTCAAATGTGAAAAATATTTGGCTAACATCTGCTCGTCTGCTTGGGACCTATCTTTTGTAGACAAACTAAACCTCTGTTTGTTTGTTTTTCACTATATATCTATATATATCTATATATCTATATCTAGATATATAGATATATATATCTATATATATACAATTTGCTACAGCGGTCAGGATGTCGTCAGCCGTAGACGCTGAACCAGTAGCAATGCCCGGTTCAAATTAAGTGCAGTGTAAAGTTTTAAACTGAAGAGGGTGCTACACTGACAATTTTGGTAGAAAATTTATATTATTACTAAAATGTTCTAAAATAGGGCTGCACGGTGGCGCAGTGGTTAGCGCTGTTGCCTTGCAGCAAGAAGGTCGTGGGTTCGTATCCCGGCCCAGGGTCTTTCTGCATGGAGTTTGCATGTTCTCCCCGTGTATGCGTGGTTCTCTCCGGGTACTCCGGCTTCCTCCCACACCAAAAACATGCATGATAGGTGAATTGATCACTCTAAATTGTCCCTAGGAATGAATGTGAGTGTGTCTGTCTCTCTGTGTTGGCCCTGCAACAGACTGGCGTCCTGTTCAGAGTGTACCCTGCCTAACGCCTGATAATTGCTGGGATAGGCTCCAGCTCCCCCGTGACCCTGAATTGGATAAGCGGTTAAGAAAATGGATGGATGGATGGATGTTCTAAAATACCAGATGTTAACAGCACTATTATACACGCATTCATACAAAAAGTTGATTTGAGTGAGTTGCACTTTAAATGCTGACAATAGAATCCCCTAGGATGCTGTTTTTTCTGGGCTCCTAGAATATCTTGTGCTTATTTATTTATTTCTTTGCAGTTCCAGCTTTACACTTATTTATATTTTTAAATTATACAATTACAGATTAGTTTATAAGAAATGAAAAAAAATCCTTTGACATGTGTCTGGTAATGTAATTAAGATAACAGCTCAAAAAACATTGCACTGACCTATATCTATTTCTCGGGATCGGGATAATTGATTCTAATTCTTGAGAATCTGAATTGAGTCTATTCTTGATATTACTAATACTACTTACAAAATGTTCACTGTTTTTAAATCACAGTTGAAGACACATCTTTTCAGAAAAGCTTTCGACATGTAGCCACTGACTCGATTGCTGTTTTTACGTAATTTTGTGCTTTTTTTATCGCTGTTTACAGTGGCTCTTGTTTTTATTTGTGTTTTTATTTTGGAAAACGCCCTGGGCACCTTTCTGGCTGTTGTATGGCGCTATTTAAATAAAATTCGATTTATTGATTGATTGAAAATAATTTTGCCATTTAAAATAAACAATCTCAAGTATTTCTAAAACTGCCTAAATATTATAAGACACAAGCTTAGCTTTACTGACTGTATTGCAGACAATGGTGACTTTTGTGGAGCGTCCAGCCAGTGTGAGGCTGCTTTCAACCACCGGAGAGCTAAGGATGCCATTCTCAGACGCAGTCAAGTACTGCATTCTGGGAATTTCTATCCTTCTCCTCCTTGTGGCGCTTGGAATCTTGATCTGGCAGATCTTCAGATGCTTCTCTCTGTCACATACTTCATACCTCCATCAGGATGCAGGTCAGTGGAGGTCGCTGTGCCACAAAGAGCAGCATAATCTGATGGGGACTGGTGTCCAATCAGGAAATAGATTCAAAGATTTATGGGTGTTTTTGCATCTTGTTGCAGTGAGCAGCGATCTGTTGCATTCTGAAGATAAACCATCAACATCTGAAAACTACTCAGCTTCTCCGAGAACAAAGGTAATTTAATCTATCTATCCATCCATCCATCCATCCATCCATCCATCCAATGATTGGTATTTATATAAATTGCTAGAGATGTGCAGATACTGATATCAAGGCCAATATCATTTGAATTTGTATCAGTTGTTTCACAAACTCCTGAGGCGTCCTTCAATTATTATGGCCCTCACCTCTGGAACGGCTCATCTGTACTCCCTGTAGTCCCTTGTTGCTTGTATTTACTAATGCTTTTATGTGTGTGTGTGTGGGAGATGGGTTGGATTGGGGTGGGGTGGGGGGTGCTGGTGTGGGGGGCAATAATTTTGATGATGATTTTATTTTGGGTTTGGGAAGGGTGGGGTTTGTGGGGTCATTTTAACGTGTAAAGCACTTTGAGAAGCTCTTGTAGTTTGAAAAGCGCTTTATAAAGTTTGATTGATTGATTGATTGAGTTACTTAACTGACACCATGAAACCGATAATTAAAACGTGGAAACTTTGTAACAGCTTCAAAGAAAAAAAATATTTTTCACTTGAAATTTTCGTTTTGTCTTAATTTTTATTAGTGTTTTTTTAAAATATCTAATTCCCCTTAATATGTTGTGACAATCAGAGAAAAAAATAAAACCAGTCTTCTAATTCATTGCATCTTTTTGTGTGGTAGAAGTATCTGGATTGGTATTAGGTATTGGTAAATACTCAGATCCAAGTATCGCTATTGTTAAGGTTTTTAAAAATGGTGTCATTGCATTTCTATAAAGAGTGAATATTTTGAAGGAATGAAACCTGCAAAATAAAGGATGAAAATACATTAAACAGTAAAAACAGTAGAATATTATAAAACAACTTATTTTTACTTAATTCACCCAGTTACAGTTGTTCTCAGTCGCTTTTGTGCATTTCTCACATCACTATAACATTTGCACAACAGTTAGTGTATTTCTCAGAACAATTAGTACAAACTGCAAAAGTTTGTCACTAGCTCAAAATGAATAGTTGATTCCTTAAAAGCAAGTATACATGTCAATGAAACTGTCTTTGTCATCAAAATAATAAGTCCTGACACCATTGTTAATGAACAAGACAATCAAGTGACTTTGTCATGTTTTCATTGTTAGAGTTTACTTTCTCTGTGTTTTCCAATGCATGAATCTTGTTGCATTGTTTGCAATCACCATTGCACAAATGGCTTCCTCTTGTTGTGGAGTTAAAACCGGCCCCCTTCCACCTCTGTAAGGTTGTCGTCTAGTCCTATGTGTTGCAGAGTAAAATTATAGTAATGTACAGTAAATATGAATATACACAGTGGTTCTCCCTACATTTGGTTGTACTCGTCGACCAGCCTCAGCAATAGTGAGGCCGTGATTCACAACGTGGTGTGCAAGTGTAACCCTAATTTCATCAGGAATTTGCATATGTACTTATCCTCTTCTTCCTCTGCCCCGGTTTTTTCCCCTTCCCCTTCCTCTGAGGATTCTCACCCCTCCTCCACAACGCTGACGTTCCATTTTTGTGTCACAGAATTGTAGAAATGGTACACACTATGTCCTGCATGGTTGATATATTCTTGCCAAGTGAGGGTTCATAGGATTCAGCTCTGAGTGACTGTGGACAAGTGGCTTGTCATTGGTTACAACTACAGTAATGCTTCACACAACTCCTTATGGGTGAAAGCTGAAGTTCACCTGAGAGCAATTGTTCAATTAAGGAGACATTTTCAGACACAAAAAAAAAGATAAAGGAATGTATGAAATTAGTTTGACTGATTTTTACAACTAGTTCGACAATTTTGTATGTAATGACTGAAGCAATGAAATGAGGACTATTAGTTTTATAGGGAATGACTATTCAGCATTCATACATATGTTTCATTTTGACTTACATGACATAAGCAAATGATGACATAAAACAGCAGAGAATTGTATGAAAGTAACTGATACATGTCCAAAGGCATCTGCAATTTGTTCAAAGGAATGAGAAACTGCTACGATGATGTAGACAAATGACTCAATGTTGTGGAGGTTGAACTAAAAGTTGTGAGAACTTTCATTCTGATCTGAGAAAAGCACCAAAGCGACTGAGAAAAACTGCAAACACATTGTATAGATTAATTCTACACAATATGGTGTTTTAAAGACTTTATTTCTGTTTAATATAATGATTTCCCAGTTACAGCTATTGAAAACATAACATTTGAGATAATATAACACCACATCAATAAAAGAAAAAAGAAAACATTTTTAACACAGAAATATGGGCCTAATTGAAAGTATGTGTAATGGCTTCTTAAAGACTGTTAAAAGGTATGTTTAATCTGACGAACAAGCCTCATCAGAACTATAATCCTATGACTCTAATGATGGATTCAGTCTGTGCTCTGGCAATTCAAGAGTAATATAGACATAATGTTATGATGTAGGCCAATATTATACCTATGCAAGGGAACATAATCAGAGGGCATATTTCCTGAAGAAGGTGTTATTATTAGGTGCTCTATATTGTTGTTATATCTGCAGAAGTTGGCTAAGTAAAGCACATGATGGGTGTGGTGTTTGTGTTATGCTCTCATACATGACAAATGTGGTTGACTTCGCTCGTGCAGTTATTTGGAAAGTCTACGGATATCTTCACAGCTCAAACTACCTCTGCTGCAAAATTCTGGTTGTGTTTCAAACCACGAGGTTAATTTTTTGTGTACGAGTCCTGAAAAAAGGGCTGCACGGTGGCGCAGTGGTTAGCGCTGTTGCCTTGCAGAAAGGTCGTGGGTTCGTATCCCGGCCCAGGGTCTTTCTGCATGGAGTTTGCATGTTCTCCCCGTGTATGCGTGGGTTCTCTCCGGGTACTCCGGCTTCCTCCCACAGTCCAAAAACATGCATGATAGGTGAATTGATCACTCTAAATTGTCCGTAGGAATGAATGTGAGTGTGAATGGTTGTCTGTCTCTCTGTGTTGGCCCTGCAACAGACTGGCGTCCTGTTCAGAGTGTACCCTGCCAAACGCCTGATAAATTGCTGGGATAGGCTCCAGCTGCCCCGTGACCCTGAATTGGATAAGCGGTTAAGAAGATGGATGGATGGAGTCCTGAAAAAAAATCTGTTGAATAGTTGAGTAAAATGTAGCATTTAAAAATATTTTTTAATTTTTGTTGTGTTTTAATTTCAAACATTATATAATTTTTTTTAAAAAGTGTTCACTTCATTGCCTTCTACACATTTTGAGAAGAGCCTGATAACTAAAAGATCTGCCTCCCATTCTACTTTTTGAAATCCTTGGAACTACCAGTAGACCTGCATTCAGATCTCTGATGCATGATGGAGCTTGATTATTAAGGGATTTATAAGTAATGAGGAGAATCTTAAATTCTATTCTGGATTTAACAGGGAGCCAGTGGAGAGAAGCCAAAACAGGAGAAATGTGATTTCTCTTTTTAATAGTCATCAGAACTCTTGCGTCAGCATTTTGGAACAAATGAAGGCTTTTAATTGCATTTCGTGGACCTCCTGATAATAAGGAATTACAGTAGTCCAGCCTTGAAGTAACAAATGCATGGACTAGTTTGTCTGCATCGCTCCTGGGAAGGATGTTTCTAATTTGAGCAATATTCCGGAGGTGAAAGAAAAAAATCTTAGAAACCTGTTTAATATGGGATTTAAATGTCATGTCTTGGTCAAAAATTACACCAAGGTTCTTTACATTATTACCAGAGGCCAAATTAATGTCATCCAGATGACGTGATTGAGTTAGCAGTTTCCTTTTTAAAGGTTCTGGTCCAAAGACAACAACTTCTGTCTTGTCCATCCATCCATCAGCTTCCGCTTATCCGGGGTCGGGTCGCGGGGGCAGTAGCCTAAGCAAAGAGACCCAGACTTCTCTCTCCCCGGCCACTTCGGCCACCTCCTTGGGAGGAATCCTGAGGCGTTCCCAGGCCAGCTAGGAGACATAATCCCTCCAGCAAGTCCTGGGTCTTCCCCTGGGCCTCCTCCCGGAACATCTCACCAGGGAGGCGTCCAGGCGGAATCCTGACCAGATGCCCGGTCCACCTCAATTGGCTCCTCTTGATGTGGAGGAGCAGCGGCTCTACCCTGAGCCCCCTCCGGATGACCGAGCTTCTCACCCCATCTCTAAGGGAGAGCCCAGCCACCCTACGGAGGAAAGTCATTTCAGCCGCCTGTATCCGTGATCTTGTTCTTTCGGTCACCACCCAGCGTTCGTGACCATAGATGAGGGTAGGAACGTAGATCGACCGGTAAATCGAGAGCTTTGCCTTTTGGCTCAGCTCTCTCTTCACCACGACAGACCGGTACACCGCCTGCATAACTGCAGACGCCTTACCAATCCGTCCATCGATCTCCCGCTCCATTTTCCCTCATTCGTGTACAAGACCCCCAGATACCTAAACTCCTCCACTTGAGGAAGGACCTGATCCCCGACCTGGAGAAGGCACTCTACCCTTTTCCGGCTCAAGACCATGGTCTCGGATTTGGAGGTCCTGATCCTCATCCCAGCCGTTTCCCAGTCGGCTGCGAACCGCTCCAACGAGAGCTGTAGATCACGTTCGGATGAAGCTAACAAGACCACATCATCTGCGAAAAGCAGAGACCCGATCCTGAGGTAACCAAAATGGATCCCCTCCACACCTTGGCTGCGGCTAGAAATCCTGTCCATAAACGTTATGAAAAGGATCGGTGACAAAGGGCCACCATGGCGGAGTCCAACTCTCGCCGGAAACGAGTCCGACTTACTGCCGGCAATGCGAACCATACTTTGACACCGGTCATATAGGGACCTAACAGCCCGTATCAAAGGGCCTGGTACCCCATAATCCCGGAGTACCCCACACAGGACACCCCGAGGGACACGGTCGAACGCCTTCTCCAAGTCCACAAAGCACACAGACCGGCTCGGTGAACTACCACGCACCCTCCAGGACCCTGCTGAGGGTGTAGAGCTGGTTCAGTGTTCCATGGCCAGGACGACAACTGCCTTGTTCCTCCTGAATCCGAGGTTCGACTATCCGTCAAACCCTCCTCTCCAGAACCCCCAAATAGACCTTACTAGGGAGGCTCAGAAGTGTGATCCCCCTGTAGTTGGAACACACTCTGTGTTCCCCCTTTTTAAAGAGGGGGACCACCACCCTGGTCTGCCAATCCAAGGGAACTGCCCCCGATGTCCACGCAATATTGCAGAGCTGCGTCAACCAACACAGCCCTACAACATCCAGAGCCTTGAGGAACTCCGGCCGAATCTCATCCACCCCCGGAGCATTGCCACCCAGGAGCTTTTTAACAACCTCTGCGACTTCAGCACCAGAGATTGGAGAGCCCGTCCCAGAGTCCCCAGACTCTGCTTCCAAACAGGAAGACGTGTCAGTGGGATTGAGGAGGTCTTCGAAGTACTCCATCCCCCACTGTAAACAGTGTTGGTGGTAGACCGCTTCCCCCCCCAAGATGCCGGATGGTGGACCAGAATCGCTTCGAAGCCATACGGAAGTCGTTCTCCATGGTCTCTCCAAACTCCTCCCACGACCGTTTTTTCAGCTGCTCCCGTAGAAGGCCCGATAGGACTGCTTCTTTAGCTTGACAGCATCCCTCACCGCCGGTGTCCACCAGCCGGTTCGACAGGCACCAACTACCTTTCGGCCACAACTACGGTCAGCCGCTTCGACAAAGGAGGCATGAACATGGCCCATTTGGACTCAATGTCCCCCGTCTCCCTCGGGACGTGTTTCAAGTTCTGCCGGAGGTGAGAGTTGAAACCCCTTCTGACAGGAGAACCGCCAGACGTTCCGAGCAGACCCTCACAACATGTTTGGGCCTGCCAGGGTCTGTCCGGCGTCCTCTCCCACCACCGGAGCCGACTCACCACCAGGTAGTGGTCGGTGGAAAGCTCCGCCCCTCTCTTCACTCGAGTGTCCAAAACATGCGGCCACAGGTCAGATGAAATGACAACCAGGTCGATCATCGAGCCGCGGCCTAGAATGTCCTGGTGCCAAGTGCACACATGAACACCCTTATGCTTGAACATGGTGTTCGTAATGGACAATCCATTGCGAGCAAAGAAGTCCAACAATAAACCACCGCTCGGGTTCAGATCGGGGGGGGGGGGCATACCTCCCAACCACGCCTCTCCAGGTCTCACTGTCACTGCCCCCGTGAGCGTTGAAGTCCACAGCTCAATGAGGGATCTCCAGAAGGAGCACTCTCCAGCACCCCCTCCAAGGACTCCAAGAAGGGTGGGTAATCTGATCTCCTTTTTGGTGCATAAGCACAAACAATAGTCAGAACCCGTCCCCCCACCGGTAGGCGGAGGGAGGCTACCCTCTCATTCATCGGGGTAAACCCCAACATACAGGCGCTGAGATGGGGGGCAACAAGTATGCCCAGCCCAGCTCGGCGCCTCTCACCGGGAGCAACTCCAGAGTGGAAGAGAGTCCAATCCCTCTCGAGGAGAAAGGTTCCAGAGCCAGAGCCATGCGTCGAGGCAAGGCAGACGATGTCCAGTCTGAACCTCTCAGCCTCGCACACCAGCTCCGGCTCCTTCCCTACCAGAGAGGTGACGTTCCACATCCCAGGAGCCAGCTTCTGCAGCCAAGGGTCGGACCGCCAAGGGTCGGACCGCCAAGGTCCCCGCTTGAGGCTACCGCTATGTTGCCTCTTCGGGCTAAGCCCAGCCGGGCCCCATTGGTCCGGCCACCAGGTGCTTGCCAACGTGCCCCACCTCCAGGCCTGGCTCCAGAGTGGGGCCCCGGTGACCCACGTCCGGGCGAGGGAACACTGACTCCAATACTAGTATTCATAATAGGGGTCTTCGGGCTGCGCTTTGTCTGATCCCTCACCTAGGACCAGTTTGCCATGGGTGACCCTACCAGGGGCATAAAGCCCCAGACAACATAGTTCCTAGGATTGTTGGGACACTCAAACCCCTCCACCGCGGTAAGGTGGCAGCCCAGGGAGGGGTCTTCTGTCTTGTCTGAATTTAAAAGTCATCCAGGTTGTTATGTCTTTGAGACATGCTTGTAATCTACCTAACTGATTGGTTTCATCAGGTGTAATGGATAAATATAATTGTGTATCATCATGGAAATCATTCCATGTTGTCTAATTATTTTACCAATTGGAAGCATATATTTAGTAAAGAAAATCGGTCCAAGCACAGAGCCCTATGGTACTCCACAAGTAACCCTTGAGTGTGAAGATTTATCATTGACATGAACAAACTGGAAACTGTCAGACAAATATGATTTAAACCAGCCTAGTGCAGTTCCCTTGATCCCTACATGTTCAAGCCTTTCTAGGAGAATGTTATGATCGACTGCGTCAAAAGGCAAGGCAAGTTTATTTGTAGAGCACATTTCATACACAAGGCAATTCAAAGTGATTCACAGTTGCATAAATTAAGAAAACAGATAAACAGGAAAAAAAAACCCCATCAACTTAAAAAATAATTAATTACGATAAAAAGCAAGAGTGCAGATAAAATACTTTCAATTGTCATATGCTCGGGTAAAAAGAACTGTTTTCAGCCTGGATTTAAACTTTGTTGGAGTTGATGCTTGTCTCACATCCTCATGAAGACTGTTCCAGATTTTAGCTGCCTGAAAATGAAATGCAGCCTCACCGTGTTTGTTGTTGACTCTGGGAACCACCAGGAGAACCCTCCCTGAAGTTCTCAGGGCCCGAGATGGTTCATATGTCTCTAACATGTCAGAGATGTACTTTGGTGCCAAACCATGAAAAGACCCGCACACAAGCAGAGCTCTTTTAAATTCTATTCTCTGAGCGACAGGAAGCCAGTGCAGAGACCGGAGCACTGGACTAATATGGTTGTATTTCCTGGTTCTTGTCAGGACTCGAGCAGAAGCGTTATGGATGTACTGCAGCTGTGTAACAGCTCGTTTAAAAAGGCCACTGAGCAGGCCGTTATAGTAGTCTAACCTGCTCGAGAAAAATGCATGGATAAGTCTCTCTAAGTCTGGTTTTGACACTATTCCTCTCAATGGTTTTCAGATGGTAAAAAGCTGTTGATGTTATTGCTTTGATTTGGCTGTTTAAGTTCAGGTCCGAGTCCATGATTACCCCTAGATTTCAAACCTGATTTTTTTTAGTTGAAGACAGAGAGACTGAAGATGACTGATAACACTTGTTCTTTGTGTCTGTGGGCCAAAAACAATGATCTCAGTTTTGTTTGAGTTTAACTGGAGAAAGTTGTCTTGCATCCACAAACTGATCTGCTCAATACATTGACAGAGTGTATCTATAGGCCCATGTTCACCTGCCGTCAGTGACACGTAGATCTGAGTGTCATCTACGTAGTTATGGTAATACACATCATTGCTGTTAATTAGCTGACCCAATGGAAGCATGTACAAGTTGAATAAAAGTGATCCCAAGATTGACCCCTGGGGGACTCCACAGGTCATGGGAATTTTGTCTGAGACACAGTAGCCAATTTCGACAAAGTACGTCCTGTCCTCGAGATAGGATTTGAAACAGTTTAGAGCAGGACAAGAGATTCCCATGCAGTTTTCCAACCTGTGAAGTAAGATCCAATGCTCCACTGTGTCAGAGGCAGTGCTCAGGTCCAGCATAACTAAAACTAAGACTTTGCCTGCGTTGGTGTTCATGCGGACATCATTTGTTAACTTGATCAGAGCTGTCTCATTGCTGTGGTGGGGCCTAAAGCCTGACTGGAAAGTATCAAACACATTGTTAAACAGGAGAAAGTAAGTGAGCTGTTGATATAACACTTTCTCTAGGACTTTTCCTAAGAATGGTAGGTTTGATATGGGCCGGTAGTTGATCAGTACTGTGGCATCAAGGCTGCTCTTCTTTAGAAGAGGCTTAATGACCGTAGTTTTTAAGGCATTTGGAATGTTCCAGTCTCAAGTGAGATGTTAACTACTGACCAGGTTGTGGTAGCAAGCTCCTCAGCACACACTTTAGTAATCGAGTGGGTAATTCCTCAAGGTAGCATGTACAGTGGGGCAAAAAAGTATTTAGTCAGCCATCGATTGTGCAAGTTCTCCCGCTTAAAATAATGATAGAGGTCAGTAATTTTCATCATAGGTACACTTCAACTGTGAGAGACAGAATTTGGGAAAAAAATCCAGGAATTCACATTGTAGGATTTTTAAAGAATTTATTTGTAAATTATGGTGGAAAATAAGTATTTAGTCCCTTAAAACAAGGAAGATCTCTGGCTCTCACAGACCTGTAACTTCTTCTTTAAGAAGCTCTTCTGTCCTACACTCGTTACCTGTATTAATGGCACCTGTTTGAACTCGTTATCTGTATAAAAGACACCTGTCCACAGCCTCAAACAGTCAGATTCCAAACTCCACTATTGCCAAGACCAAAGAGCTTTCGAAGGACACCAGGAAAAGAATTGTAGACCTGCACCTGACTGGGAAGAGTGAATCTACAATAGGCAAGCAGCTTGGTGTGAAAAAATCAACTGTGGGAGCAATTATCAGAAAATGGAAGACATACAAGAACACTGGTAATCTCTCTCGATCTGGGGCTCCACGCAAGATCTCATCCCGTGGGGTCAAAATGATCATGAGAACGGTGAGCAAAAATCCCATAACCACACGGGGGGACCTGGTGAATGACCTGCAGAGAGCTGGGACCAAAGTAACAAAGGTTACCATCAGTAACACACTACAACGACAGGGAATCAAATCCTGCAGTTCCAGACGTGTCCCCCTGCTTAAGCCAGTGCACGTCCAGGCCCGTCTGAAGTTTGCCAGAGAGCACATGGATGATACAGCAGAGGATTAGGAGAATGTCGTGTGGTCAGATGAAACCAAAGTAGAACTTTTTGGTATAAACTCAACTCGTCGTGTTTGGAGGAAGAAGAATACTGAGTTGCATCCCAAAAACACCATACCTACTGTGAAGCATGGGGGTGGAAACATCATGCTTTGGGGCTGTTTTTCTGCTAAGGGGACAGGACGACTGATCCGTGTTAAGGAAAGAATGAATGGGGCCATGTATCGTGAGATTTTGAGCCAAAACCTCCTTCCATCAGTGAGAGCTTTGAAGATGAAAGTGGCTGGGTCTTCCAACATGACAATGATCCCAAACACACCGCCCGGGCAATGAAGGAGTGGCTCCGTAAGAAGCAGTTGAAAGTCCTGGAGTGGCCTAGCCAGTCTCCAGACCTCAACCCCATAGAAAATTTGTGGAGGGAGTTGAAAGTCCGTGTTGCTCGGCGACAGCCCCAAAACATCACTGCTCTCGAGAAGATCTGCATGGAGGAATGGGTCAAAATACCAGCTACTGTGTGTGCAAACCTGGTAAAGACCTATAGTAATTGTTTGACCTCTGTTATTGCCAAAAAAGGTTATATTACAAAGTATTGAGTTGAATTTTTGTTATTGACCAAATACTTATTTTCCACCATAATTTACAAATACATTCTTTAAAAATCCTACAATGTGAATTCCTGGATTTTTTCTCTCGAAATTCTGTCTCTCACAGTTGAAGTGTACCTATGATGAAAATAACTGACCTCTATCATTATTTTAAGTGGGAGAACTTGCACAATCGGTGGCTGACTAAATACTTTTTTGCCCCAATGTACATGAAATCAGAGCAGAGATAACCTCTTCGATTGTTTTGTCACTGACAGGTGTAAAATGTGTCAGCTCAAGGTGTTTATCTGGAAACGCTTTTGTTATTGGTATTGGTTTTCTGGTAATTATGGCCTTTTTTAATGCCTTGGACTTGGTCAATAAAAACATATTGCAAACTCATTGCACTTAGATGCAGAAATTAGTTCTAAGGGCAGAGAAACTTGAGGATTAGTTAATCTGTTCACTGTGGCAAAAAGAACACGAGAACTGTTTTTGCAGTTTGCGATTATTTCAGAGAAATACTTCTCCCTTGCTCCATGTAAAATCTGGTTAAACACACAAAACACTTCCTTGTAAACCTCATAATGAACCTGGAGCTTTGACTTGCGCCATTTCTGTTCGGCATTCCGGCACTCCCTTTTTTGTGCCCTTACCGAAACTTAATTTCTCCAAGGTGCCTTTTGATTAGTGTTAACCATTTTAACCTTAACGGGAGCAATAGTATCCAAAACATTTACAACCCTTGAAGTGTAGGAGTCCAATAGATTATCAACATTTGAGCATGGGGGTTTTCAAATCTGATCAATCCCATAAACTGTGTCCTTGTTGTATCATTTATGTGTCTTCTTTGAATAACTCCAGGCCCAACTACTGGTTTGGGTACAACAGATAGGTCAAAAAAGACACAAAAATGATCAGATAAAGCAACATCAACAACATTGACATTTGATATATTAACACCTTTTGTAATGACTAGATCTAGAGTGTGGCCTTTGTTGTGAGTCGCATCACTCACGTGTTGAGTTAAACCAAACATTTAAAGGACAGCACTACGTTCTATAGCATGCCTGGTTACATCCACATGTACATTAAAATCACCTGAAATTACTAAACAATCAAATTCTGTGTAAACAAATGTAAGTAATTCGGTAAAATCTTCGATAAAACAATTCTGCGGTGGTTTGTAAATTGTCATATAAAGTATGTAAGATTGTTTAATCTCCATTTTGAATGACACATACTCAGACAATGGAAAAAAGCCAAATGACAGTTTGTGGGTCAATATTTTGTCCCTGAAATTGGCACAAACACCCCGTCCCCTCTGGTTTTGGCATGTTTCAGACACAAAATTGAAGTGAGATGGACTACACTCAATCAAAGCTGCATTACCAGTGTTTTTGTCGAGCCACGTTTCAGTTAAAAACATAAAATTCAGATTATAAGAGGAAATTAAACTATTAACTAAAAATTACTTGTTTTTTAATGATCTGACATTGAGAACAGCATGTTTGAGATTTATCTATTTTTGAGTAGATGGAATCTTTTTACAAATGATATGGATTAAATTTCTTTGATTACTCAGTCTGACTGTTCCTCTGTTATCTAATCTATGTTGTTTGACAGTACTGATTGTTTTAGAAGAGCACGCTCCCTCTCTCGACCTCTGGTTGGTTTTGAGTTTGCTATGCATGGTAGCAACGCAGAGGCCCTTAACATCCTAGAGAGCAGCAGTGAAGCTGCAGGAGGTAACAACTGTGGGCACCGGTGGTGGGGGCCGAGCTGGGGAGACCTTGGTTGCTGAAAAAGGCAATAGTGGGGCACAACACTTCTTTGGGGACAAGGGCTTTGATTTTGACATGACTGGAGTGCGGGGAACCATTTTAATTCCATATTGTAAGTTTTCAAAGTGGTTGGGAAATATCATAGGTGACTCTGGAGACACGAACGATTCCAAAAATGTCTCTGGAAGGTGTAGATGTAGCAGTTGGGTTCCAGGACGCAGGTGGTGGAATAGATGAGAGTGCTCCTGTGGTTGAATTATTTAATGTCGATGCAGGTGGTGCAGCAGCTGAGTTTCCCCCCGGAGATTCAGATGCAGGTGATGCTGCTACTGTGGCTGAATCATTTCCTGTTACTTTGGCGCAGATGGTGAAGTTGTGGTTGAATCCTTAACTGCGGTGGAGTCTTTGCTGTAGATGCTAATGACATTGCTCCGACTGAATCTTTTGTCTGGGATGCAGGCCAAGCTTTTGCTGGCAAGCCTGGAGGTCTTCTCTCGCTCCTCCCTCGCTCCTCTCTCGCTCCTCCCTCGCTCCTCTCTCGCTCCTCCCTCGCTCCTCTCTCGCTCCTCTCTCGCTCCTTTCTGCTCTCTCCTGTAGCTTTGGCCTTCCTTGATTCCGTAGAATATGGAGGAGGTTATCTGTCAGTCGTCTCACTCCACCTCTGCTCAAATGTGGGCCATTTGCTTTAAACAGATCATCGGGTTGCCAGTACAGATAAAAGTTCTCTATAAAATACAGTCCTCTTGACTGACAGACTTTGGAAAGCCATGTATTCAATTGAAACAGCCGTGACAATTTGTTTAGCCTTCCATCGATGTTTGGAATAGGTCCACTGATGAAAATTTGTATTGCCTCTTTGTCCAGATAATCAAGTCTCTCAAAAAGTTTATTAAAGTTGTCTTTCAAGATTTCAGACTGTTTATTTATTACGTCCACTGCACCAACATGTATTATCATTTGTTTAATCCCAGGGTTATTTGTAATTTCCTTGTTTAGAACATCTGTGATGTCAGAAACTGTGGCACTCGGATAGCTGCTTGTAACAATTCTTTCCATGTTTATATTAGACATGGCTCGGTCTCCAAGCACCAGGATATCTCTATCCTTGACACTTTGCACAGTTTTTCTCTCCATCTTTGTTTTGACTTCTTATTCTCTATTTCTCTCTGATTCTCTTTGTTCATTATTCTCAGCTTCTGAGAGAGGTAAACATCTGTTTGTTAACTTTATTCCATGTCCATTTTTACCAGCATGTTGTGTTTGCTTTTGTCTAGTACCAAGTTGTCTGTTAAGTTTGGGGAAAGTTATGGTATCATCTAGCTTTAGGTTGCAAGTATGGAATCCTTCTTACCGGATTCCATTGTCTCCCAGGCACAAATTTTGTGCAGGAGAAAGCGTATTTCTTGTTGATATATCCGACAGTTTCACAAGGCGATGTTTGTGTTACTCCCTCAGCCATATTGACAAGATTGTCACCGCTGGCTCGTCAGATGAGTTGTTAAAAAAAAGGCATAAAAGTAAATAAAAAGTCTTGGTTTACTTAAAAGAAGAGAATAAAATCATATCCAAGACGTGGAAAAAAAAGAGATAAAAAAAGATAAGAAATTGATTAAAAATGTATTAAAGAGGCAAGCAGCAATAGCAAGCAGAAAACATGTCTGCAGTCTTGAGAAGCAGAAGCAGTAGAGGGCAGCACTGAGATCTAACAAGACCAGAACAGTCACAAATCCATTATGTGAGGCCATTAGAATATCACTAGTAACTTTTACAAGTGCTGTTTTAGTGCAATGATGAGCTCTATAACCTGACTGAAATTCTTCAAACAGGTTGTTGCTGTTTAGATGCTCACATACTTGATTAGCAACTATTTTCTCAAGAATTTTGGATAAGAAAGGAAGGTTAGATATAGGTCTGTAGTTAGCTAAATCATCTTGATCCAGGGAGGGTTTCTTAAGTAAAGGTTTAATTGCAGGAACCTTAAATTCCTGAGGCACGTATCCATTTATTAAAGATAGATTAATCATGTCGTCTAGAATAGGGCCAGTAACCAGAGGGAACACCTCTTTAAATTATTTGGGTGGTATTGGGTCTAACATACAAGTTGAGGGTTTAGATGAAGCTAATATTTGTGATAACTCCGAAAGTTCAACAGAATCCAAACGGTACAGACAAAGACATGGTTCTACAGTTCTCTCAGATACTGCCTTATTTACTGAAAGAGAGTTAATCATGTTTGGGAGAGTGTCAATGATTTATTTTTAATAGAATTTATTTTACTTATGAAGAATCCCATAAAGTCATCACTACTGAGAGAAGGGGGAATAGTTGGCTCAACAGAACTATGACTGTGTAAGTTTGCCAACTGTACTAAAAAGAAACCTAGGGTTGTTTTTGTTTACCTCTATTAATGAAGAGAAATATGCTGTTCTATCTTGTCGAAGGGCGTTTTTATAAAGTTGTAGACTATTTTTCCATGTTAGAAAGGAATCATTTAAGTGTGTAGAGCGTAATTTTCTCTCCAGTTTCCTAGAATTCTGCTTTAAAGTGCGCAACACTGCACTATACCAGGGAACCAACCTCCTATGGCTGATTATCTTCTTTTTGAAGGGGGCTACACTGTCTAGCGTCAAACACAGTGAGGAAGTAATACTTTGAACCAGACCATCAGTTTCTGAAGGGTTAGTGTTGGAATTACTGTGGTCCACTGTGCTATTCTGAGACGCATAGGGAAGCAAGAATGGAACAAATTCTTTAAAACTTGTTACAGCAGTGTCTGATAAAGTTCTACTGTAATTACATTTTCTTTCAGATTTTGGAACATTGGGTAAAGTACATTCAAAGGTTATCAGAAACTAAGGATTTGATGTTCAAAAGAGCTGTAGTTAATAATCGGACTAGGGCGAATTTGCAAATCTGAATGAAAGATGGTTGCAACTCCTCCTCGCCCAGTACTTCTAGGAAAGTGAAAATGGTGATAATTGGAAGGAGTTGACTCAGTTATAATAACAAAATCTTCCTGCTGCAACCAGGTTTCTGATAGGCAAAATATATCAATTTTATTTTCACATTTACTAATAAAGTCTTTGAGGAGAGGGATCTTATGTTTAGTAAACCACATCTAATTGCCCTATTTCCTTGTTTTGGTCTGAGTTGTATTTATTGTAATGAGATGTTCAGAGTTTGCTTTTGTCTGGTTAACTTTTAGTCTATTTGATTTTTGCCATGGGCAAGACACTGTCTCAATGGAGTATTGAGTGGGTAACAGTACAGAAGATGCAGTGAGGTGGGTCAAACTACGAGTCTGCTTCCTGATCTGGACCCTGGTTTGGCAGTGTTTTGAAGGACTAATAAATCTGTCCAGATTCCTAGAAAGAAGAGCTGCTCCATCCAAAGTAGGATGGATGCCGTCTCTCCGGATCAGACCAGGTTTTCCCAAAAAGTTTTTCCAATTATCAATGTAGCCCATGTTGTTTGCTAGACACCACTCAGACAACCACCGATGAAATGACAGCATGCGGCTAAACATGTTGTCAGTGGTCCGATTGGGTAGTGGACCAGAAAAGATTACATAGTCCGACATCTTTTTAGCAAACTTACACACCCAAGCACCACTAACGGTGTGTCCACACCAAAAGCATCAAAACGCGCTACATGCCCCCAGCATGTTTTAAAATTAAAACAAAACAACAAAAATCAACATTTTACAGTCAATCCCAATTATCCTCTCAGGCTTCTTTTTGTTTCTCAAATTATAAACCAAATTGAATTGAAGCTTCTAGAAATGTCAAATGACCACTGGATCATTTTTGCTTTACCTCAGTTTCTCAATCAACATTCCCCAAATGTATCATTAATAAATAGGCTGCAGTTTAGCAATTCCAGTCAGGATCCACTTCAAAGTAAATATACATACAAGTTGAGAGAAATAAAAATAAAAAATTAAATAAAAATCTATGTCAACTATCAGCAACAACGTCTTCACTAATTAAATGGTACATTATTCCATTGTTCTATTCTATTAGCATAACTGTTCTAGAACCTTTTTCTCTAAATTCAAGAGGCAAAAATTCCCTCTCAGCATCAGGTAGACTAGCTACCAGATCATGCATAACATCTGACAGATTAATTTTAAAATTTAAAACCTAAACCCAATTCTAATTTTCTGCCAATACAGGAATCTTCAACAGATTTTAAAAACGTGCATTTACAGACGTGGACAAAATTGTTCGTACCCTTCATTAAATCAAAGAAAAACTCATAATGGTCACAGAAATAACTTTAATCTGACAAAAGTAACAATAAATAGAAATTATATAAATGTTGACCAATGAAAGTCAGACATTGCTTTTCATCCATGCTTCAACGGAATTATTTAAAAAATAAATGTATGAAACAGGCCTGGACAAAAATGACGGTACCCACAACTTAATATTTAGTTGCACAACCTTTTGAGGCAATCACTGCAATCAAATGAGTCCTGTAACTGTCAATGAGACTTCTGCACCTCTCAGCAGGTATTTTGGCCCACTCCTCATGAGCAAACTGTTCTAGTTGTTTCCGGTTTGAAGGGCGCCTTTTCCAGACAGCACGTTTCAGCTCCTTCCAAAGATGCTCAATAGGATTGAGATCAGGGCTCATAGAAGGCCAGTGTTTTCCTCTTAGCCCTTCTTGGGTGTTTTTAGCTGTGTGTTTTGGGTCATTTTCCTGTTGTAAGACCCATGACCTGCGACTGAGACCATGCTTTCTGACACTGGCCAGCACATTTCTCTCTAGAATCCCCTGATAGTCTTGAGATTTCATTGTACCCTGCACAGATTCAAGACACCCTGTGTCAGATGCAGCAAATCAGCCCCAGAACATAACCGAGCCTCCCCATGTTTCACAGTAGGGACCTTGTTCTTTTCTAGATATGCTTCATTTTTCCGTCTGTGAACATAGACCTGATGTGCCTTGGCAAAAAGTTAAATTTTTGTCTAATCTGACCACAGGACATTTTCCCAGAAGCTTTGTGGCTCGTCAGCATGTAGTTTGGCATACTCCAGTCTGTTTTTTTTAATGATTTGTCCTCTGGCTCGGAAGGATGTTCCGATCTGACACTGATGTTCCTTGAGCATAAAGTTCAGCTTGGATCTATTTTGAAGTCTTTCTAGGCTCTTTTGTTACCATTTGGATTATCCGTCTCTTTGATCTGTCATCAATTTTCCTCCTGCAGCCACGTCCAGGGAGGTTGGCTACAGTCCCATGGATCGTACATTACTGAATGACATGTGCAGCTGTAGTCACAGAAACATCTAGCTGCTTGGAGATGGTCTTATAGCCTTTACAGTTAAATGCTTGTCTATGATTTTCTTTCTCATCTCCTGAGACAACTCTTTCCTTTGCTTCCTCTGGTTTATATTGAGTGTGGTACATACCACGTCACCAAACAACAAAGTGACTACCTGGAGTCCTATATATAGGCCCACTGAGTGATTAAAGGATTGTAGACACCTAGGATGCTGATTAGTGGACATACCTTGGATTAACATGTCCCTTTGGTCACATTATTTTAATTCTTTTCTAGGGGTACCATCATTTTTGTCCAGGCCTGTTTCATGCATTTATTTTTTAAACAATTCTGTTGAAGCATGGATGAAAAGCAATGTCTGACTTTCATTGGTCAACATTTATTTAATTTTTATTTATTATTACTTTTGTCAGATTAAAGTTATTTCTGTGACCATTATGAGTTTTTCTTTTATTTAATGAAGGGTACCAACAATTTTGTCCACGTCTGTATCTCTACACTTGAAAACAAAACAAAAAGTTCTTTCAATTTACATGCTTCAGTTGCATAGATTGTTTCCACACAATCAGAATAAATTAATTAGAACTTACTTCTTTCTTATAAATTAAACTAACATTTAGAATTAAGCTGATATTTATTGGATGTGCTTCAACAAATTTAGCACATAATATAGTCATTTTTCTTTTAGTCGTTATAACATTTTTAAATTCAGCAACAACTTGCTTCTCGTCATAGCTCTTACATGTTTATGTGTAAAGAAAATAAAATCAGATGCTTTTAAAGATGACTCTGTCATAAAGGAATTGAATACCTGGAGCATATATTTGATGGAACAGACTTTATCCAATTTAATACATTGGTTATACAATTCGGAATTAACAAGAATAAATTCTTAGAATACCGACAAATTAAATCAATTATAAAAAATAAATTTAGGCTCAATACAGTTGATTTACAAATTCCAGGAAAAGTTTTAGACTTCTTTAATCTTAACCCTCCCAAACTGCTATCTAAAATATACAAAAAATTAAATAGAATAGATGAATCAATAGCCCTTCCTATTTCAAAATGGGAGATGGACTTGTCCATCTCAATAGAGCAAAACCTCTGGTCTCAAATTTCATTAAGAACCTTTACATTTCTTAAAAATCCTAATCTACGATTAATACAATATAAAATCCTTCATAGAGTGCATTATACAGGGCAACGGATGTTCAAGATGGGTTATACGCCGTCTGATACCTGTTTACAATGTACAAGCAATCTACCAGACAATTATATTCATGCTCTTTGGTTCTGCCCACCTGTTAAGAAATATTGGTACCAGATATGTGAAGATCTATCAAAGTGTCTGAAATGTAGTTTCACACCTGCTCCCACAGTTTGCTTGCTGGGAAATGTAGATGAAGTTACCATGGATACAAAGTCTATGCAATTATTTTACATCGCCTTATGCATCGCTAAGAAAAATATCCTCTTGAACTGGAAAAATAAAAATACTCTGAATATTAATCAATATAGAGATCTCCTTCTGGATTACATTGGTCTAGAAACGGCATCTGCTTCCACATCTGATCAATCTTTCTGGTCACCCTTGATCAGTTCCATCACCTAGTGGGGTCGGGCCCTTGATTCCGTTCTGTGGGACACGGTTGCCGATGTGGAGCTTAAGGGTTGGTGGTGACTGCAGGGAGGTCCTTGGGGGTGGGTCCGCTTGCGGTTGGGGCGGTAGGTGCCGTGACTCTCGCCTGGGGTGGAACTTTGGGGGCTTTGTGTGGTGACTCCTAGTGGCTGCATGCGGCGCCTTAGAGGGGTCGTGCTGGCGGACACGGGTTACTGGCCTGGTGCTGTGCTGCTCTGGGAGGGTCTGGGCTGGGCCTGGGGCTCGGGGTTCTGGGGCGGCGTGCCCCCCGGCTGGGGCCCTGGCTGGGGCTTGGCCGGGGGGGGCCGCTGCCGTCGGTACCGGCTGGGGGGGGGCTGTGGTCGGCCGGTGGTTGGCGGGCGCTGCTGCCTTTTCCATCTCCCCGGGCTGGTTCTTGTCGCTTGCCCCCCGGTGGCCCCTTGCCGCGTCCGGGCGTCAGCGAGAGGCCGCGGCGGGTGGCCGGCGTCTCCGGGCCCGATCGGCTATATTGACACTGGACATGGCTCCTGGGTCTTGGTCTTAGCGCTCGGGGGGGTGCTGAGGTGGGGGCCTCTGGCCGGTGTTGGTCGGCCTCCACGGTGACTGACCGGTTGGTGGGGTGTGGGCTGGTGGGTGGAGGTGCTGGGTTCTTTTGCCTCCCGGCCATCGGGCGGTAGTAGCAAGGCTGGAGGATGTCGGCCTGGGGGTTGGCCGCCTGGGACTTCGGTCTGCTCACGGGCCTGGCGCGACGTGTCCTGGGTACCCGAGTCAGTGGTGCGCCGGGTTCCGACCTCGGCGCGGGGGCCCTCGGACGCTGGCGGTGCCTGGGGCGTCTCTTATTGGCGGGGAGGCTTTTTACCATCTAGCACAGGCGCTCTTTTTAACGGGGTGCGCTTGGGACGGGAGGGGGGAGGGCGTTGAGGGTGACGGGGGGCTAAACTCAACCTGGGTGTCTAGTGACATGTGTTTTGTTAGCAGTGTGAATGTTGGGAAGGATTTAGGTATGCCCCTGGCATGGGGGCTGGTGGATTGCCGGGGCCCCCATGGGGCTCGGGGGTGCCGCTGCCGTGGGCCCCGACTAGACGTGCTGGGGCCTCCCACCCCTGTTGGATCGGCCGAACGGGGGTGCCTATTGGAGTCAGCAGGGGAGCTGGCTCCCTGGGGTTGGCAATGGTCACCCCAGTTATTTTCTCCCCATCCCCATGCCTCTGTCCACCTGCTCCTTCATTCTACCATTCACAAGGCCTTGGGACGTGGGTACGTCACTGGGGTGCGGGATGGAGCTTCCGTCGTCGCTACCCGGTGGCGGCCTGGGTCCCGATTTTATTGAGCAACTTAGACACTTACACTTGCAACATTTACATGGAACGCACATGTAGGGACCTGGCGGTGTGGCGCATTGGCGCTGGGGGCGGGACCCCTCATGGGGGGCTCCCTATACGGGCCCGTTGTGGGGGCCTCGCCTGTGGTAACGGCACCCACTGTTTAAACGCATCTAGACACTGAGGGCCCGGGGGGGAGATGGGGGTACCCGGCAGTATTCCCATGTCCCACCCCTCTGTTTTAAGTGCACATTAGAACAACACGCAACAACACCACATTGAGCGGGGGGAGAGAGGCTGGGGGGTCTTTCCACACCCCTGTTCGTTGGACCATCAGGGGTCGGAGCCCGGATAGAACATCAGGCCGTCTGGTCGGGGTCCTGGGCTGGTGGGCTGCTCTTGCCGCCGGTGTGGGTGCCTTGGCGGTCTGCTTGTCCCCGTCCTGGTGGGCAAAGGGGTCTGTCTTCTGGGTGCAGGGGCAGGGTTCTCTATTGGGGCGTCTGTCCCTGGGCCTGGGAGTATGGAGAATAGTGTACGTATGGGGGGTATGAATGAGTGTATATTTTTATCGTATGCTCTGTATTTGTAAGAATGTGTACACATGAGAGGGAGGGTACGTATGAGTGTCTCTGTCTGTCTATGTCTACCTGTCAGGTTGGGTGTTTGGCTGCTCTCTGGCCTGATGCATCTTCTTCCCTCCCCGTCACTCCCCGTCGGTGATGGTTGATCCTGCCCGCTGGTTGATGATGACTCTCGATGCCTGGGGCCGGGGGTCCCGGTTGAGGCCCGGCTCGGTCCTGGTGCATGTAGGGCGGGTCCTGGGTGGTCCGGTGTGTCGGGCGGCCGCTGTTTCGGGCCGACGTCCTCCTTGGATTGACTGGGGCACCTCTTATGGGGGTGCCGGGCTTGTAGAATAGGTTGGTGCCGTCCGGTGGATCGGTGGGGACCGTGCCTGGCGCCCAGGCCTCCTGCCGGTTCCAGGACTTCTGCTGGCTGGTCTGTTCACCTGGTGGGGCTGTCCGGCATTGGCTGGGCCCCTGATCTTGGCACCCTACGTGGGGCGGGATCTGGACCCGGGAGCTGGAAGATCTGGATGTCCAGGTGCCGGCTGGGCGCGGCCTGGGGAGGGCGTACATCCGCTGTGGCTCTTGCTGTGGCTCCCTGGCGTGTGGGTGTGTGGGGGCGGGCCGGGTTTTTGGCGATAGGGTATTGGTCCGGGGTGGCGGCGGCGTGTGTTTTCCGTCGGTTGGCTGCGGGTCCCCCTTGCCTGCGGCGGCGGGGGGGGGGGCCCTTGTCGGCTGGTCCCTGGTTGGGGCCCCGCTGGGGGGCGGGGTGCCCCTGGTCCCCGTGGCCTCCGGATCCTGATCCGGGCCCGCCCTGGCGTAGCCGGTTTCCGGCGGAGCCCGTGGGCTCGTCACTGCGATCTCTTGGGCCCCAGCATTGCGGCTGGTGGGTGTTCCCCTGGGGCTTCCATCTGTTCCTCTCTTGGTGGGTGATCGACCCTGCGCTGATCCGCCTGTGGCCTCTGTACTCTGTGGGACCCTGGATGCATACATCTCCTGCCTCTTCCATGTCTGTGTCGATTCCTGTAGGACGGATTGACGGTTCCTTACACCAGCTATCAATCACTTGCATGGGGAAACCTTATTCCGACCTGCATGCTCGCACACACATAGGTGTGGGGACATAGGTGAGGACGGACATATCTTAAGCTGAGGTTATCATCATTAGTTAGTTGTTCACAGGAGCTTACCAGAAACATTTGTATTATGTTCATTAATCCATGCTTGTGTGTAGTGAATGTGTAATTCTTAGTTTATTCTACTAGATCCGAACTATTGGTTTGGTTCTGTACAGTTTGTTGTTTTTGTTTTTTATTACTGTTTCTCTGCCGTCCGGCAGAGGTGGAGGACTGGGATGTTTTCTTGTGTTCTTTGTTTGCCTCCCTGTCTTGTGTCCTCAGTTCGCGCCTCTGTTGGTCCGGTTTCTTTTCTTCACCTTTTTCCTTTTTCCCTTCTTGTCTCGGTTTAGTGTCCATGACGTCAGGAAATTGAACCCACAGTAAAAAAGAGAAAAAAAAAAAAGAAAGAAGAAAAAAAAAAAAGATGACTGTCTTATAAAACAAAGTTTTGACAACTCAGAATAGTTTAATCACATTCATAATATCTCTTTGCTGTTTATATATTATCACTATGATAATTATTGTTTTTAATATTACTCAACAATGTATTTAGTCAAATAACCAGTAACAGGTAATTGCAATAATAAAGCTTTTTTATTTTAATATTTGTATAAAGAATAGGCAATATTTCCCAAACAGCATTTCTAAAGTCTACAGGGCTAGAAGAAATAGCCCAAATGAAAATAATTTCAGTAGTTAATAATTACTTAAATTGTACTTATTTAAATCATGGAAATAAGAAAAACGTGTATAAATTGTGTAGCACTTACTACGTTTATTTCTGTAAATTGAAAAACCTGCCAATTCCAAACCGTTCATACTAGACAGGTTATATGCTTCTCTGAGACGTTTTTCATATTTTTCCAATGAATTTCTAATTCTTCAAAAACTACAGCACTTAATATGTCCATAATACCTACTCATTAATCTCAGTCTTTTATCATTAAGTATTCTACTATTCAATAGTTCATCAATTTTGTAAATTTTTTGTATCTTATGTCTAAACTAAGTCATTATGAAAATGGACATACCAATATTCATCAAAATGTTTCCGTTTTCTTTGCAAGAATTTAAACATTTCTAAAAAATCAACTTTACAGCTTTTCAATATATCCAATTAATTATTTTATCAATACATCTTTTGATTTTATTCTTTAAGCAGCTCACCAACCATTCATACTCATTGTCTGATTTGTCAACTAGATATTTTACTTTTGTCACCAGACTGTCCTAATTTCATCACCTACACCCATTTATCATAATCTTATTCATGCTCAAATTTTCCATTTTCACTTCAATACAACTTCATATCACCTTGGCTATCTGCTTTTGTTCTGCTCCCTTTCTGTTCTGCAGTTTATCCACCTAAATTTTAAGATTAAATTCTTAGATTATTACAATATTATTTTATTTAGAGGTTCCGAGACTTAACTGTCCACAATCTGGAATCCTATTTGGGTCTGAATATGGGGCCGGCTTCCGTAAACAGACACAAAAGGAACCGAACAGTATCATCTCAGAAAAAATATCTCCATAGCAGATAAATTACGGTTAGCAATCACTTCTTTATCTATTTAAAAATATATTTTTAGGGACGATTTTATGTGTTACAGCCTTACCTTTTCAACTCAAAGTTTGTCATACTATGAAAAAGAGGAAGCAGATTTAATAAACTATTTCATTTAAAATAAAATTTAGATATAATTATCTGACCCTTGAATGTGTGCACTGCTGTTTTTCTTTTTCTGTTTTACTGATAGGTCGCTTATAAACGATACATCCCTAAAGACCAACTCTTCAATAGTGACTGAACTCCTATAGGAGCCGAAATGGTATTGTTTTCAGTAAGCCACAAGGATTCAATCTTCAAAATGAGTCAGAATTCTCGACACACTACGTCACATCGCCTGCTTCAAAAAACATTGAATTACTCTTTATGTTTACTTTCTTTTCAATGTAATATGTTCAATTCAGTTTCTTCTACTTTATTTATTTATATATTCATCATTTACTTTTAAATAATACTTTATACTCGAGTTTTAGTCACAAGACTCCTCCACAACCACAACACAGAGATCTCGTCTCACACTCACAAACACAGACACACACAATTGTTCGCTATCTCTCATTTATACAAGACTCAGATAGATTTATCTATTTATTTGTAAGCTTATCTCTTCAAGGACTCGAAACCTCAGAAATTATAAAATAATATTATCTAAAACTTCACTTACCGGTTTTGAGTCCCTGAAAAGATTCACCAGCTGAATCCACTCCGGGGGAGAACCCCACATCTGCACCGGGTCCCTAAGGCGGAGAACCTCCAATTTCCAGCAGCTCATGGTGCTCCTTCCCCGGAGTGCAGATCAGATGCCGGAAAAAAAAGAAAAGAGAAATACACCAACAATCAATTCTTAATCAGACTCACATTCACTAACCTAGGTTTAATTTCACTTTATTCCATGACGTCTTTATTTCTAAATCACCATAAAAAGTCCTTGACCTTAGAGAGTCCCACACTCTCGCAGCTTCCCACAAGCTGTTACTGACCTGTGATTACAACCCAAACAAGTTTTTGTAGACCTCACCTACAGGAACACTTTAAACCTAGTCTCGATACCAGATCGTATCGGCAGAACGCGTCCGCTCTTGCTTAGGGACGACAAAACCCACAGGCACAGGCAGTTTAATTAGTGTCACACTAATACCATAAAATTCCAAAATACTCTTCACACTTCCAAAAAACTAAATATTTAACCTGCCCAAAAATAGAAAACATGATTCTTTCATGTAAACATTTATTTTAGAGTAGTCAATTAGTAGAACTTTTTGTTCATTTTATTTTTAAAGTTTACTTATCTGTATATCTGCAAAAATTAAATCCCGTCTCCAAACTCTGATCACGTCGGGGACACTATTTGAAGGATTTTATTCTATATTCAATTTAAACCTTAACTCTATAAATTCCATGCGTGTTCATTTTTATCAGAGAGGAGACGAGAGTAATTTCATTTTCTTTAGATTTTAATACAACAAATCAAATTCTGGTTCACAGGGTTGGTTAAAACAAATCAAATATTTAGCTTACAGAGTGGTATAAATTATCCACACTCTGGATCACCCTACCTAGGAGGAATGACAACGTATATAACAGAAACATTAAGGCTACGTCCACACTAAGCCGGATAAGGTTATACGGGGAGTTAGACGCCTAATGTTATCCACTCAACACGAGCATTTACGCCCCGTTTACGGTCCGTTTAAGGTCCCATGATTGCGCAATCCAATGCCTACCTATGCATGTACTGGGCATGCGCGGGGAAAAACAAAAAGAACACAGATTGACGCGTATAATCTATGTCGCTGTCGGCGCCTCCTGGATCGCCTCCTGTGTCGCCTTCTCATCCGCAAGTAGGTTAGGGTTAACTTTGCAAACGTCTGAATTTGCAAAAGAAGAAGTAGCATAGCGAGACTCGTCTCCATCTTTGCTGTTGTCATTATATGCTGTCGCGTTGTTGTCGTCATCAATTTAGGACGCAGCATTTGATTGACGTTGCTGCTCTGATTTAGCCGGGGACCGGATAAGTTGCGTCCAGACGTGCTCATTTAGCCGTTGAGATAACAGTTAGACGGCTCTCTTACCCGGCTAATACTTATCCGGCCACAGACCACAAACATAGCCGCCTTAGTGTGGACGATAGGGGGGTGTAGACTAAATACTTATACGTTTAAGGCGTTTTCCGGCTTAGTGTGGACGTGGCCTAAGTTTTATATTTTAACACAAAGTTAAAGAACCTCCCCCCTAACGTTAAATATGGGACACAAAACATGATTGGTTCATTCAAACTTTTGCCAAGACCAGCCTCCTTACAACCATGTATGCATAATTTATTACCTTCCTGTTATTCTGACTTTGCAAACCAGCTCTAACTAGAGTTTTTGCTGACTTTTATTTCTTACATGTCCTAATCTTTTGCCCTATTCTTTTGCAGTCCAGACATCCTCCACATCCTGTTTTTCTCCACTAGTTTGGGTGCAAAGGTTTGACATCCTGTTCCAAAGTTCCTGTTTTTATCTAACTAACTTGTATGCACATGACAAAACATGAAAAATGAAATGGGTGGATCTTTATTATTCATGTTTGGAGTGTTTAGAGAAGCAACAAAGACCCAAATGGCAACACAAAAGGACGAAAAAAGCAAAATTGGCGAATATAGAAGAGTGTGGTTTTGCACGGCAGTTTAGTTAGATCCGAGAAATAAACCAAAGCTGGTTTCATTTTTTTTAATCCAAACTTTCATCTCCAGATGGAGGATGTGAGTTCTGAAGCTCGCAGACTGAGTCGCTGTTTGTCCCAGGCATCATTTCCAGCAGAACCACCCAGGTACACAGAGGGCGATACGAGAGAGCACCAAACCATTAGGAAGGTAACAGATACTGAAAAAACAACAATTCATTTTAAGGATTTTTCTCCCCACTTTGGTTTGAAACACATTTGCACAGTTTTAAGACTGTCTCAATTGGGTTTATTGGCTTGGTGTACTTTGTTTTCCCTTAAAGTGATAGTCTGGATCTCTAAATTAATTACAAATTTTAAGAATTGTTTTAAATTGACCTGCTGGCCTTAAATGTTGATATAAAATAAGTCATTTTATGAATTATAACATGACGGGTAAGTCCCGCCTTCCCGTATCTTAGCTATGGCTAAAAAACCACGGTGCCGTCCACATGAACCATTTAAGTGATGCCAAGGGCTATCAATCATCACGAACGCTGTGTGCTTGTGCTCGTAAATGCAGGCACGCTCAGTTTTCTGTTTACACAGAGCGTCCGAATTAAGCCTCCGCCATTAGTCCCGAGCGCAGCCATGGATCAACACTCAGCGTTAGAGCAGAAGATGCCGATTTCAAACCAAATAAGCATTCTCACCTCCGATAACTCCATTGTTTACACTGTGGTTGTTTTCTCTCTCTCCTCCGCACATCTTGGTCTATTGACCTGCCGCGTGCATGGAAAAGTAGGCGCAGCTTCAAGACCAATCAGAAAGGGAGGGGAAGGGAGCTTGGGTCGTTTTTTTTCAAATCATGTCCCTCTCTCTCTCTTTTCTTACAAAGTCCAGACTATCACTTTAACTCCATACAACAGGGATGTATATATATATATTTTTTAACTTGCTAAACAATTGACTAAGCTTGCAATATTTTAAGTAAGCAAATAATTTGTCATCTTTTTGTGAGAAAGGGAGGTTAAAATATTTCTTATTAAAATAATTGATTCCAGTGTTCAAATTCTATTGGGCTCAATTCTTAAAAAACTAAACATCGGTCTGTTTTCAGCAATAAGAACAGAATTTAGGTCACTCTGTCTTTGAAAAAGATCACTGTATTTAACCTTGTTAATCAAATAAATTTAAAGCAGATTTAGGTGCAACAAAGTATGCTTTTAAGTAAAAGTCACTGGATAAATAAATGAAAAAGTTGTTGCTTAAAGGAGAATACCATGGGTCATAGGCTTACATAACATTTTGTTCTAAAACAAAAAAATAATTTGTTGGCAAGTTTTCTGATTAAAAAAATAAATAAATAAAATGAAATCTCCATCTGCATCAGAGGTCTCGTTACAATTTTTACTTGTCAGACATTTTTACTGACCGAACAAACTGAACAGAGAATTGACATTGTGTCATGAAACATTGAGCAGATTAATAGGCAACATCTATAAACTATGAACATTTCACCTGCTGTGACCTGAACGATCCTCATGGAGCTGAACTGTGCTTGAGCCAAATAGACACTGAATCCGCTGTGTTGTGTTGGAACTAACCGCCTTGCTTAAAACCCAGTTCTATAGTTCCGTGCGTGTTACTTTATCAAAGATACAGGAGAGGAATCCAGTTGTTTAAGTTTATTTAAACAGATCAATATTCATGTTATAGAGCGTCTGAGTAGGTGTCAGGGATACACTGCAGGGAGGATGAAGGACCCAGACGCAGAAGCGGAGTTGGAGGTGAGTCTGTATGGGTATGCCCATGGAGATTGGGCAAACGGCCCGGAGGGCGTCCCTGGAGTGGACGACAGTCACGAGGTCGACTAGGGTGGTGTCCTTTTCCAGGACGGAAGTCGGGACCAGGATGGCTTCCTCTCACAGGACGGGAGTCGGGAGGGTGGCCCGAATGGCGTCCTCTCATAGGACGGGAGTCAGGAGGGCGGCCCGAATGGCATCCTCTCATAGGACGGAAGTCGGGAGGTCGACCAGGGTGGCGTCCTTTTCCAGGACGGGAGTCAGGAGGGGGGCCCGAATGGCATCCTCTCATAGGACGGAAGTCGGGAGGTCGACCAGGGTGGCGTCCTTTTCCAGGACGGAAGTCAGGAGGGCGGCCTGAATGACGTCCTCTCACAGGACGGGAGTCGGGCGGTAAACCCGGATGTCATTCTCTCACAGGACGATGGCCAGGATGGCGTCCCTTAGCAGGACAGGAGAGGGGCGGACAGCTCGGCGGTCCCCTCTTGTGGATGAGGCAGCGGCGCTTGGCTGGTCGTCGGCGGAGGGGCCAGGTTGGTCGTCAGTGGCGACAGAGGGACCAGGTTGGTCCCCACTGACGGGGACGATAGAACCTGGCCAGTGAAGCTGGGTCTGAGACTGGGCGCTCTGTGGCCGGCAGGCCTGAGACTGGACCTGGAGGCTTGCAGGGCTGGTGTCGGGTCCCTCCTGATCGCCACGCGAGGCTCCGGCTGCCAACAAGGAGACGGCGGGTGCTGAAGGGCTGCTGCGGTGATGGCCAGGATGATTGCAGCAATAAGGATGTCAGGCTCTGGCACTTTGACTGGTTCAGGTTCTGGGAGCAGCAAATCCAGCAGCTCTGCCGGTGGCGGCAAATCCAGCAGCTCTGGCGGCGGTGGTGGCTCTGGGAACAGAGACTGAAGGGGCTCTGCTGACTCTGGGAACAGAGACTGAAGGAAGGAGAAGGTCGCCAACCTCGGGGCCGAACAGGGCGAAGCAGACGCCGACTTCGGGTCTGAACAGGCTGAAGCAGATAGCAATTTTTGGGCTGAACAGGTTGAGGAAGACACCAACTTCACAGACCCGGAAGCTGCTCCTTTCCGTCGTCGCGGCCGTCTGCGGCGAGATGGTGGAGGAGCCTCTTGCCTTCAGATGCGTGGTGGAGACTGACGCTCATGCCTGCATGGACCTGCGTGGACCAGTTCGCAGAATGCGAGCCTAGAACCGATGAGCGACCTCTACTTCTCTACATACTGCTTCGGGCTGGAAACGCAAAATGGTGACTTGATCCGAGTCCACCTGCTCCCCTCAGTCCTCCTAATTGGACCGGTCTGAGGGAGGCTACTCCGGTGCTGCTTTGCGGTGTCTGCGTCTGCGATTGCGGCGAGGAGCTGGCTCCGCTCTGGAGTAAAGGTACTTGAGTCTGTCCCCATGAAAAAACTTGAACAGCTCGTCTTCGCTGACGTAAAGGGGACCAAGTTCTAGGCTGGCAGACGAAGCTGGTGCTGTAGATGCAGCCGGATGGCTGGCTGAAACAGGGGGAGCCCTCGATCAAGCAGTCGGAAAAGGAGCGAAGACAGCCGGGGAGAGGATCGGTGGTGCCAGGAGTTTGCAGACTGAGCCGACATTGGTGGAAGCTGATCTCCTCCCCAAAAAGGACAACTCCTCCTCGGCTGTCTGAACGAGGACGTCTGCTGCGCCCTCCAGGTCCTCTACGTCATGAGAGCTGAGGCGAGAGAAGAACCGGGGAAGAATCTCTATCATGAAGTCCTCAGCTGCGGTCTGGCGAGCCGAGGCATCTCAGCCGCAGATGTCATCCAGCCAAGACCAGAGGTTTTGCAGGAGATCGGGATCTGAGACTTCTGCTGGGTCCATCTTTTAGGCTGGATCATTCTTTCAGGGATATGCTGCAGGAAGGATGAAGGACCCAGACGCAGAAGCGGAGTTGGAGGTGAGCAGTATGTTTACTGGTGCAGCAACACATGAAACTGACAACAGACATGAGAAGTCAATGATCAGGCGAGGTCTGAGGCTCTCGCCGGAGCTTAAATAATGGCAGAAACACAAGTGAAGGCAGGTGGGTCTGATCGCACAGGTGCAGTCAACAAATAAATCAGGCAGAGCCTTGCAGGCTCTGACAAAGTCCTCCTTTAAAACATCACATTATATAGCTTTACATTTGCACATGATTGGTTCTTCTCCTTGTTATTATGGCATTATGGGCCATCCCTCTAATGCATATTCAACATGTAAATTTACTGAGTAATGGAAAAATCCATCATGTAATTTTACTTGTCAAACCAATGGAAAAAATCTAACTAGGGATAAACAACATTCCTTTTCTGTCACCACCCTGCTCATACACTTAAGCAGGACAATTTAAAACAAACACAGCACAAACACATTAACCTCTTTTTTAAGGCAGAATAAAAAATCTAACTCTTCAGTTGCCACACTGGAGACTGGAATTACAAGCCAAAGTTTTGAGCTCTGTGTGTAAAGTTGAGGTGAGAATTGTAATCTATAATAATGAACAACTTCCTTCAGATTTTTCGGTCACCATAAAAAAAAGGTCAAATATGGAAGCTATTTAGTTAAAGAGATGCCTGATCTTGCATTAACCAGCAGAGCTGGCCAGCCAAATTTGTATTATTCCTGAATTGTTTGGAGAGAAGGGGATCATACAATGATTACCTGATGCTTACCAGATTTTAAAATTGTATGAAAAAAAAACTCAAATACACAGGACATATGAAATAAATACACTTTGTTTTCATTTATTGAGCGAAAAGTAAGCTAAAATGGAGAGACAGTGTATAGAAAACTAAAGCCATGACAATTAAGAGACTAAATGGATGTAAAGATGAAATAAGGGAGAAGATACAGTTACATGAAGATGGTTTATAAAAAAAAAAAATCATATAACTTAATTTTACCATAAATCTCCTCCACCAGGTTCACGGTTCGCTGCATTTCTCCGTTTACTTCGACCAGCTGCAGGCATGTCTGGTGGTTACCGTGTTGCAGGTGGAAGGGCTGGTGGACAGCAGCCAGACCTCGGGCCTGCAGCCGTTTGTGAAGATACGCCTCATGTGGGCTGGATCAGAGGGAACAGATCTGGAAAATCCCGAGGTAATACTGCGAATGTGTGCCGTCTGTTGATTGGTTCTATTCCAGGATAAAAATCGAAATGAAATAACATCCTTTGATTAAGCATTTCCGTAACTTTGAGTGTTCAAAATACAGTAACTAGAATTAAAACACAAGTTATTGCATAAGTTCCAAGCAGTTTGAAGATGTCTTGAGGTCTAAAGTTGCCTTTGAGTTAAGGAATCATGTTGTAAACATATGCTGACAATCTGCTGGTTTCTACGGCGATCCTGTTAGGGTCAAGCGACGCCACCAGTGCTGTGGACAGTGCTGCAGGAGTGGCGTACCCGCGTTGTGAAGGGCAGCTGTAACCCCTTATATGGAGACCAATTTAGCTGCATTCTGCAAGAGGACAAGGATATGGTTCATCGCATCACCCTTAGGATGGAGGTGCTGCACCACCAGTGTCTTACATCATGTAACTTTACAACTGCACAAAACAGGAGAATTTCAGAGACAGCTTCAGGTTACATCCAAACTGATGGAATGCATAAATACTTAAAATGCTTTTTTGTTTTTTATGCATCTGTATCAGGTGAGGGACTTTGATAAGTTCTCCAGACACACAGTGCTAGGAGAGGTCAGGGTTCCTCTGGGGCAGCTGAACATCTCCTACCCTCTGCAGCTACAAGAAGACCTGCAGATACCTCAGAAGGTATTGTTAATCACAAAGCTCAGCAACTGGAGTTTTGAGGGAAATTTAACCATTTATAACCAGGTTATAATTCCTCCTGGATTAATTAAAAAAATTACAAGTTGCCAAATATTTAGTTTACAAATTAAATGTTTATCTCCAACTTAAATATTTTGGTAGTGGCTATGGTAACTTGATATTATAGAATAAATGATATAATATTATATATTAATCATAATTATAATTAGTTATTTAGTATGATTTCCTTCCAATTTACAATTATGTACCAAACTAAACTTTTAGCTTGTCAACTTCCTTCATAGTTAGTCTACATACAAAATATTTAGCTTTGAACTAAATAGTTAGGTAGCCAAATAAGTATTTAGCTGGTGAGGCCATAAGCCTTTATGCGCATTTAGATGACACTTTGCAAATGCAAGTCATGCTCAGATATTGTTTTGAAAGAAAATAAACTTTCTCCTTAACCCTTCCAACTATGGGTGTAACAGTACACTGAACACCTGCTATTGTATGTATTTGGGGTGTTAAAGTCCCTGTTCGGTATGTTATCAGTACATGCCAGGGATGAAAGAATATATCAATATATCCCAATATTGTATGTCACAATATTGTATCAATATTCAAAAGTAATGTATACATTTTTTCTTTTCATTTTTTAGAATTTAAATGTAAACCTTAATGATGATAGTAGTTTTTCTAGTAAACATTAAAATTATGGCTGGTAGTTGGCCGTTTTCACCTTTGTCCCAGTGGATCAACTAGATCTAGTAATAAAATGAGAAATGTCATGTATGAAACAGGTTGTTTAAAATACTGTGGAAGTTTTTCTACAGTTAAATTCAATTAAAAAAGTCACAATATATAATCACACTCATAGTATTACAATATATCAAAATGTATTATATATTGTCCCTACTGTGATTTATATTTTATCACAAGATTATTGCTAATACACAACACCAGTTCAATATAACAAACAATAAGTACAAATGAATCAGAAGATTTTTTTTTGTACCCGAAGGTAAATTTGTTTTGTAGTAGATGAGTCATAAACATTGAAATATACAGACATTTTCACATAAATCATAAAAACTCCTAAAAATTTCGAAGTTAAGACTTATTCTTAATCAGGAGGCTTATAGCAGTAGGGGAAAACTGTTTCTAAAATTATTTCTTCTGCATTTTGGCATTCTGTATCGTCATCCTGACAAGCTGGAATTCACGGTATAGTGGGTGGGAGGTATTTTATTTTAAATTGATCCAGAGGGCCTATGTGCTTGTTTTAAAAACAGTGCATCAGTGTTCAGCTGCTGCTCTCTTATCAGCTTGCTGGACCATTTCAACATTTGGTTCAGATGGTTTTTGTTTTTAACAGATAAATTTCCAAACCAAGCTACTAAGCAGAAGGATAAAAAAGTTTCAATAAAATCTTGGTAAAACAAGGTCAACAGTGTTTTGTCTAGATTAAAAGACAACAGTTTTCTAAGGCAAAAAAGACGCTCATTCCCCTTCTCATACACCGCCTCCCAGTTTGCCTCGAATTACAATTTACTGTCAATCACAGTGCCAAGATATTCACAGCTGTCAACACGTTTTACACAGTGACCTTTTATTTTTATTGGTTCTTGTTTTGAGGTGGGTTTTCCTAAAATCAATTATCACATCTTTGGTTTTAGAAATGTTACTCTGCAAGAAGGAAGGAAGTAATGTGCACATTACTTTTTTTCACTTCATCATCATTAAACAACGAAACAGTTTTCCTCATTTCTTTCCTTTCAATTGCTGATATTTGATTTTATTATGTTGTATTACGTAAACATTTTAAAGTATATAAATAACTGCTGTGAGATTTGTTTGAATTTTTACGAAATATTAACAAATAGCTCAAGCAGATGTAGCCAGAGTAGAAACCAATATAACCATTCAAAAACAGTATTAATGTTTAGAAAATTTTAACAAAAAGTTGCCCATATTTGAGAATAAAACATGCTTAAATTATTTAGGAGTTGTTTTAATATTTTGACAGCCTAGTCTCCAAGCTGTACTTTCAATGTAAATAGGCAGCTCTTACGAAAATCCCCTCTCATCATGTGGGATTCTGCTGACTTGCGTGTCCTTTAGAATCAGGAGTTTGGTCTGATTTGATGCTACTGGTAGCCATGGTGATGTCAGCTGGTTTTTATCTAGTATCAGTGATGTTTCCATTCAGCTTAACATTGTTTCAGGTGACTCATTCAGTTTTGACCTAACTGCTGTTGAAAAATGCATTCGTTGACAAAGTTCTGATTCGGGCCATCTTTGTTTTTTCAACTGTAGCTGCATGAGAAACCATTAATGTTCCCAAATAACAGAGTTTACTGATAGCTGGGAGTCCTTTCTGTTTTGCTTTGGTGTCACTTTTTGAAGTTTCTCTGTGGTATGTTTCACTGCGTTCTAAGTTCCTCACATAAACATACTGCATGTCTTCAGGTAGAAATCAGGTGGAATCATTCAGTAAATGTGCGTACCAAACGGACAGGGATGTACAGAAAAAATTTGAATACAAATACCATTACACCCCTACTTCCAACCAAATTATGTCATGACCTTTAACATGTAACATGTTACATGAGGCCTAATGAGTCTGAATCTGAGCTCTAATTTTCCAATTTGTCAGAGCATTGTATTGATGATGCTCTGACATTTAATCCAACTATGATTTGGATTTATTTTAATTCCCTCGATAATAACAGAATATTATTCTGAAATCAGGTGCTGACTTTGAAAGTAAAAGGTTTCTCATCAACTTTGACTCTAATGGACCATCATCCTCTCACTCTGTGTTCAGGATCTGGTTGGAGAAGTGCTGCTATCATTAAAGTATCTTCCTACCTCTCAGAGGATCGAGGTGGGCCTGTTGAAGGTCAAAACAGCCATCGCTAACGCGTCCTCTGATGCAGGTGATTCGTAACCTGCAATCCAAACACAGTGATTTTTACTCATCTCCATACTGACCCACTTTCTTTTTTTTTACACAGCCCTGTATGCAAGGATCAGCATTCAGTGCAATCAGAGAAAGCTAAGGTACCAGAAGACATCTGCCGTCCCCCGCTGCCCAATGACCATCTTCAACGAGGTCCTCACGTTCTCCCTACCAGACTTCCCATTGGAGCAGTCTAAAATCTTAGTCTCAGTGTATGAGACGCAGTCGACTGGGAAATGTCTGCTCGGAAAACTGAGTGTAGGGAAGGACAGAAACTCAGAGGACGAGCACTGGACCTTGATTCTGCGCTCAGTCCGGCAGCCAGTTGCAAAGTGGCATGGCCTGCTGATTTAAGCTGCATGTCGGAAACATCTCCCCAAGCACTTTACAGCTGTTTGAATAAACTGTCTGAGGACGTCATCTTTCACTCTCCAAAAGACATAACTCCACATTTATTTAGACATAAAATAATGAGAACATACCTTTTTACCTGAGTGTCCTCAATCACATCCTTTCTTTACAAAAATATACTTTTAAAGAATATTTTATTATTTTCTACATTTGACAAATTAGCATAAATTGGTATTATTTTTTTCCCTAAAATTGAATTTTATGTTGTTGTTTTTTTTAAATTATTTTATGCCTTAGATGCCTGCTACAGTGGGGCAAAAAATATTTGGCAGCCAAGTTGTCCCACTTAAAATGATGAGAGAGGTCTGTAATTTTCATCTTAGGCAGACTTCAACTTTGAGACAGAATGTAAAAAAAGCAGGAAATCACATTGATTGATTTTTAAAGATTTCCTTCACTGAAAATATAAAAAATTGGGTTCCTTTTCTAATACAATCGATCACTCTGAGTTTCATAAGCGTGTTGCATGTGAACATGTTTTTGCATCCCCAGTCCTTGCACTATCCACAGTTTGAAAAAGCCGGTCCTTTCTACGTCACAGGGAAAACTAGTATTCTCTGTCTTGAATACCTTGTGTAGGTTTATTTTACAGCCTGGAAAGAGCAGAGCACGTGTCTGCTAGTAGAAGCTGGAAGCTGATTCTAACTGTTAGCAACTTAACAACATGGCACAACACGGTTTGTCTTGTGCATTTGGGGACATAGCACATCGGCCTTGCAATTTTTATTTTTACCAAATAAACATGAGCTGAGGAAGAAACAGTTGGAATTTGTTTAGGAACACCACCAAATGTTCCTTCACCAAGTGAAGCTAGTTACTTCCAGCAAAGGCAGCATAAAAACCACATTGCTGTTAGCCAATCAGGGACAAGTCGTTTGCATATTGTGCATAACAATGAGTTAGACTTGTGATCCTGACGTTTCACCCAACCCACTGCTCTGACAAAGAGTTAGTCTGTATTTTTTCCCACATAAAACGGTTCTTGAGGCGCATAATTGGGCTGGAGACCATAGGAAATTCATTTAAAAAAATGAGTGAATGATAGTGTTGCAGAAAGCATTTAGCACCAACCAAGGAGTAAGAATTCTAGCTCTCACAGACCAGTTACTACTTCTTTAAGAATCTATTCCATCCTCCACCTGTTACCTGTATCAATGGCACCAATTTGAACTAGTCATCTGAATAAAAGACACCTTTCTACATCTCCTGGCAGTCAGTCTCCGACCTCCAGATTCCAATACCAGAGAGCTGTCCAAGGACACCAAGAACAAGATTGTACACCTGTACAAGACAGGAATGAGAAAATCTACAATAGGAAAGAAGCTTGGTGAGAAGAGATAAACTGCTGGTGCAATTATTGGAAAATTGCATAAATAAAAGATCTCTCACAATCTCCCTCGACCTAAGGACCTCTAAAGTTTGCCAGAGACCATCTGGATAATCCAGGGGAGGATTGAGAGGATGTCGTGTGTCAGATGAGACCAAAATCGAACTCTTTGGTATAAAGGCCACTCACCATGTTTGGAATGCAAATAATGCTGAGTTGCATACCAAAAACACCATACCCACTGTGGAACATGGGGGTGGAAGGCTTATGTTCTGTGACTGCTTTTCTGCAAAAGGGACAGGAAAACTAATCTGTATTAAGGAAGGGATGAATGGGGCCATGTATCATTAAACTTTTGGTAAATATCTTCCAGCATGCAAGACCTACGGGAAGCATTTGACCTCTATCATAGCCAACCATGGTGACATTACAAAGTATTGAGGGGAACTTCTGTTATTGACCAAATAATATTCTGCACCATTATACGAATACATTCTTTAAAAATCATACAATGGGGTTTTTATATAGAAGAACAACTTCTGTGGGTGCTAAATACTGTTTCCCCCCACTGTACACACCAGTACCTGTCAAACAATGTGCTTCTATAGACTATCCTAATCTTCATGTCTGTTACAAAACAATAAAAAATATCCTGATAACTTGTCCTAAACGTTTTGCATTCAATTCATTTCTTGTCTCCAGTTTGAAGTCTGAGAGAGTTGATCCAGACGGTGGTGCCCAGTGGAGCCGGCTGACCAGAACACAGCCAGGGTATTTGTGGATTCTGGGGTTTTGGCTCCAACGTTTCTGCTTCTCAAAAAACTCCTTACGTTTTTTTTTTTTCTAGAGGTGCAACTCAACTTTTGAAAAAGTCATGGTTGTGTTTAGGGAATCACTCCTTGTTTCAGTGAGACTTCCTATGACACCTATTGTGTCATTTATTCATTTTCTTTTCAAGCAGGAACTGTATGCTGAGTATTGACAAATTAATTGTGCTAGTGTATAGCTTTATTTTAGAAAACCATGTAGAATCTAAATATAACAGCACCAAACCAATGTATTCAACTTTATTAATTGGTATTTAGAAGCTATTTCTTTTTTGATAACACTTTTGATCAATACAACCCAAATTAACAGAATTGCAGTTTTGTCAACAGTTTCTGTTGTGAATTCATTACTAAATACATTGCAGGGGAGACCAGGGACAGTTGTAACACTATTTGAGATTTTTCCAATAAATCAAAGCCAATATATACTAGAATAGCTTACTTGCTATATCGTGAACTTCACTGTGTCAACTACTGAATATATGTATTTAAGGGGTTTTATGAAATATATACTACAGGTTGCAAAATTGATGTAAATGCAGTCATTAAATGCAGGCACAGGGATGGTTGTAACATATTAAAATACACATAAAGTGTACATAATTAACCAAAGACATGCTCAAAATGAAAAAGATTATTAATCTTATGCATCACTGTTCTTTCACACTACATGAAAAAAAGAGAAGCTTTCAACTGTTTGCGAGGCCATGAAATTATTTCATCGGTCGAACACAAACCAATCAAAACAACTTGGTAAAAAATAAAATAAAAATATTAACCACAACCTAAGGGAAGACCTTTATGATGAGGCCGCAAACTGCTGTACAGTGTGGCTGACAGCCATAGTTGTGGAGAGTATAAAAGTCACCACCAGCTGTGCAGGACCGAAACTGGAGTCAGACCTCCTTTGACCAGGAGTGGCTCCCCAGGCAGTTTATGCAGAATACTTCTTCATCAGATGAGTCCTGATTTTTTTTTTCTTTTTTGTTGGGTTTGATGTGATATTAAGTGATAAGGTAATGTAAAGCTAAAGGGAACATAAGATATTCCTTAATTGTCATAATAGGAAAATGTCAGCAACAGCAGCAATAGTTAGAAAAAACAATAAAGATACAACATAGAAAATTCCATTATATTTTACACACAATAATTGATTTATGTTGAATAAAATATTAATATAATATATTTTTTAAAAACACAGACTACCAGGTTCAGGGACGGTAACAAGGGGTTACAACCATCCTTGTATCACCAGCCATGTTTTCACCTCACCTAAACTAGCTTGACTGCTAGTTTAAAACGTAGTCATTTCTATTTTTAGCTTACAAAAAAGCTAATCTAACAATACTTGTTTGGATTCTTTGACATTTGATCTCAGGAAGGTATCCAAAAAAATACATCAGATAGAAAAGTTACATTTACATTAAACCACAAAAAAACACTTTGAGTGTTAAATTTGTCAGGGAGTTTCAAATGTAGCTCTGTCTTTGCGAGCAAGAAGACATTGTAACTGAGCATGTGCAAAGTGAGTGTTACCTGTGTAGCTTGTTTCTGATTGGAGAAATTCAAGGTGTTACAACCCTCCCATGTTACAGGTCTCCCTGGTCTCCCCTATAATACATCTGGCTGATAAATATTTGGTGCAAAAATATTAGTATTACTTGCAAAAGCTACAAATAATCTTTCCAAAAACAACAAACTTCCTTATTTATTCATTAAAATACTGATTTAAATAATCCAAATATGCTTGCAGCATTTTTTGTAAATGCGTAACAGTACCTCATGACAAATTCTACAAAAATTAAAGTGAGTTTAGGTCATGTGACCATTTACAGTAAGTATGTTTTGATGTTTCACCTTTACTGCTGAACAAAAACTGCTTAAAAGATACAAAACAGATTTAAAATATTTGACAGGCTTTGTTTGACAAAAAACATCTTCTAATATTTAGAAGATGTCTAGAAGGAAAAAATCTCAGAAAGTTCATGTGCAATAATAAGATATAGTAATAAGTATGAATTTTAAGACTATAAAGGCAGTATGTTAGTTAAGGCATCTCTCCACCGGTACGATTCGACTCAGCTCGGATCGACTCGGCCGCAGTACCATACATATTCTGCCTTAACATTCCTAGTAAGTGTTTCTGGGATAAGTAAGCAATGTAAGAGAAAAATCGATTCTTCGGTATGTGAGATTTGGATAGCTATGTATAAGTGCTTCAACAGAAGTCAGCCAGAAAATATCTAAGCGACATTCTGGTATGAATATACACGGACTGTCGCTCCAATCAGAACCGGTTTTGACCGGCTCTCCAGGAGAATACATTACAACAACAAAGGATGATTAGCTCATTATTATAGTCTTTGACATTGATTTCTAAATACTATATGATGCTAAATGGCAGGGATAATATTAATAATAATTAAGGGACTGTGTTTGTCCTGGAACTTTTTTTTCAGCTTCCAACCTAAATTAATAATATTCTTGTCAAAATTATGGTCACTAAACACTGTTGTTCAACATATTTATCCTCCATCTAAACCTCAGAAACATACTTTTGCAGACCAAACCTAATACATAAACGTGTGTATACATGACATGTTGGTAACAGCCAACATTAACAAAGGAAAGACCTCAAGCAACCAACTGGTCGTTATCACAGAACCCACATGATGACTGGTGCCATTGAATTCATCTTCATCCAATCATAGCTGGAGTTCATGCAAGGCCTTTGTTCTTAAGAAGTTCACACTTCCAAAACCGGTTTGAGGTTTCAGATTATGAAACATTCTTATATCACACCTTAAACCCTTTATTTATCTGTTTCCTGTTTAATCAGGATAGTCATGTGGACTCATCTGATTGCGTGTCCCAGCTTTCTTGGTTTGGTTCATATTACACATAACTTTAACTAGAGAACCAAACCAACATCCCACTATAAAGTTGAGTTATACAGATGCTCATTTGCATTATGTCTCCAGTGGTTTCACCATCGATAGACTAACATTTGTGCCCATTTTTCTTTCCAGCAAACATGCCTGTGCTGGGAACGTGTGGTCACTATGGGCCCACGTCTCACAATAGTACCAATTTCTACATAACTGAGCAGCCCATCATGGTCTCACTTTGGCAAACTATGCACACCTCCACCACATTTCACACCAGTGTGAGCCCACAGACGTGTCCTCCCCACTGTGCAGATCTTACCTTGCCTCAATAGGCCCTCAACTTCAGATCACAGCATTCAAGAGTCCATCTACCCACAGTAGATGTTTCAACGGATGCCCACATTTGGAGAGCATCTGTGAACAACTTGTCAATCTTGTCAAACAGATTCTCAACTGAAGAAAGCTGGTTATTTCATTTAGCACTAAATGAGTAAATGGGGTGGAGTACATATGCACTTCATGTTTTTTTAATAGTTAAATTTGAATTATGGACACTTTGATCATATAAACCTGAGACGTGTCCTTATTTGCACTACTGACCTTAATTCTGCGCCTGCCTATTCAAGTCACAATCTCTCAAGTCCAAGTCCCACTCGAGTCCTTAGTGTTTGAATCCAAGTGCAAGTCCAAGTCCCATAGAATTAGTCCAAATCAAGTCGCTTGGTCCGGAATCAAAGTCCAAAAGTGAATCCTACAATCCAAGTTGAGTCATTATCACCTGAGAACAAGTCAGAACTAAGAGAACAGGGTATAGATTTTAAAACTAACATGATGGCAACCATATATGGTTTACTTGTATAAAATAAATGTACTAACATGTCCCCATGCTATCAACAAGCTAACACAGTAGCATATACGAAATAATTCAATTCAATTCAGTTTATTTATATAGCGCCGTTTCACAACAGATGTCATCTCAAGGCACTTTACAAGAAGAGTTATTACAATACAATGTTTAATTTAGGAATGAGAGAACCACAAAAGATTGCATCGTGTAATTCTCAGCAATCCCTCACACTGAGCAAGCATGAAGCGACAGTGGAAAGGTAAAACTCCCTTTTAACAGGAAGAAACCTTCGGCAGAACCAGGCTCAGCACAAGCGGTCATCTGCCGAGACCGTCTGTGGTTTGGAGAATACAGAACAGAGATGCAGAACAGAGACACAGAAAGAGCAACAGAACTGATGCAGAAGTTTGTTGCAGGACGTGGAGAACTTCCCGTCACTTCAATGCCATCTTAGTCAGGGTCGTCAAGCAGGGCGGTTCAGGAGCACCTACTGTAGGAAGAGACTAAGAGAAAACAGGTTACCGCTTGAACTGACAGCACATCATGCAGTTGGGGAGAAGTAGGAGAGAAAGTAGGAACAGACTAATAATGTCCTCCAACAGCCTAGCCTAAAGGAGACCTAGCTACTAACACTCTCTACCTGGCTTACATTAATCTATGTCTACCTAGCTACTCTACCTCTTCTTATCTCTTCCTAACTTTTGACACTCTACCTAGCTACTAACATTAACCTATCTCTTCCTAGCTACCTGTCTGACCTGTCTCTAACTGCCTATTAACATATATCTAACTGTAAGCTTTGTCAAAGAGGAAAGTTTTTAGCCTAGTTTTAAAGATAGACAAATTGTCTGCTTCACGAACCAACCCTGGGAGCCGGTTCCATAGGAGGGGAGCCTGATAGCTGAAAGATCTGCCACCCATTCTACTTTTAGAAATCCTAGGAACTACCAGTAAACCTGCAGTCTGAGAGCGAAGGGCTCTGTTAGGAACATATGGAACAATCAGGTCTCTTATGTATGATGGAGCTAGATTATTAAGAGCTTTATATGTCAGAAGGAGGATCTTGAATTCTATTCTAGATTTCACTGGGAGCCAGTGAAGAGAAGCTAAAACAGGGGAAATGTGATCTCTTCTTTTAATATTCAACAGAATCCTAGCAGCAGCATTTTGGACTAACTGAAGACTTTTAATTGTATTCTGTGGACTACCTGATAATAAAGAGTTACATTAATCCAGCCTTGAAGTAACAAAGGCATGGACTAGTTTTTCAGCATCACTCCTGGACAGGATGGTTCTAATTTTTGCAATATTCCTAAGGTGAAAAAAGGAAATCCTACAGACTTCTTTAATGTGAGTTCTAAATGACATATCTTGGTCAAAAATAACACCGAGGTTCTTTGCTTTATTACTGGAGGCTAATTTAATGCCGTCTAGGTGAAGGGGTTGACTAAGTAGTTTGTTTTTCAGAGCTTCTGGTCCAAAGACGACAACTTCTGTTTTATCAGAATTTAGAAGCAAGAAGTTTAGAGTCATCCAAGTTTTTATGTCTTCCAGACATGCCTGTATTCTACCTAACTGATTGGATTCATCAGGATTTATGGATAGATATAGCTGTGTATCATCTGCATAACTATGGAATTTTATCCCATGCTGCCTAATTAAACATGCTTAGAGCTGTGTACCAGGTACACAAAGATACTGATGTTCGGTGTTTATCTTCAAACTAGATATTGGAAGTTTAAAGTTTTTTGTTTTGCATTAAACAGAATAATGATATTAAATGTATACATAAGCAACCAGGACAGTAGACAATTTTGAACCTTATTTTAATAATTTTAAGCTTTTACTTTATTTTAAATATGTTCATCTTTATTCGTGTGTTGAGAAATATTGTGTTGCATTATTTTGGAAAAAATTATAGAATATTTTAAAGTAGTATTTTAAACAGTAAATGCTCTTTAAATGGGATTCAAAATATTTTTAAAGTTGTTTTGCTGCAATGTTTCTGGAAAGTGAGAATGTTAATAAGCAGTCAATTTGACATATATAAAGAAAAATAAAGAATATACTGCAAGACATAATGTTACTGCACATGCTTTAGATCAGTACTTCTTAAACTTTTTAAAGTGGGTACCACCTGAGAAAATATAAGCTCTCCAAGTACCACAGTCATGAACAACCTAATCATACAGTAGAGAAGGCGTACCCTTTCAACTATAGACAATTAACAAAGGAGGCTTATTTACTCCTAATAAGGATTATTTATTTGTAATTGTTGCCAGCTACAGCCACACTGTGTGTGAATTATACATTTCTGAATTCAGTTTGCTTTCCAAAAATATTTAGAACTTTCCTCCAAGTACCAGTAGGGAGAGCTTGAGTACCACTGCTGGTACACGTACCACAGTTTGAGAATCATGGCTTTAGATTATATTGCATTAAAGATTTGAGGCCATATCCCCTTTTACAACAACTCCTTGGAGAAACTGAAGTAGTTTCATCCAACTTCCACATGAATCATTAATTGTATTTACTGTGTGCAACAAAGCCTTTATACAGTATATTTCTTAAAATACAGGTATATACTGGACATGTTGCGTATTTTTTTATTTTTTTTGTCTATTGTCTGTTTATGTCTTGTCCTAAATGTTATGCTGTTCAGTCCTACTTGCATTTTAATTGCAAGTTTTTCTGATTCCATTCCTCCTGCTGGTCACCTGGTGGAAATTAGACTAACTTTATTTTTCTAGAAATTACCAGAGAGGTTCACACAACACAAATACCAGACTTCTTTTTTTTTAACCTTTAGCAAGCTTTAATGTATTTCTGTAGACAGAAAAAACCTCACATACAGACCTCAGTCGCATTTTATGTAAGCCATTACAGCCATAGCCCAAATGGGTTCCTGTCCAGCACCACCCAGCCGGATCAGAACTCCAGACCTGTAATGTCTCTGTATGTTTCTTTCTTTTAAAACAAAAGCACAGCTAGGTGGATGAATTAAACAAGAATCCATGTGTTCCGTTCCTGTGTCCGCCCCTTTTGGTCCAACTGTAGAAACGAAACCAAAATGAAGCCCTCGTCCTTTGCGTGGTTTCGTTTTCAAAAAACAGGGAGTCTGGCTGCAGAGGATTGCGGTCTGCGACACCAGACAGTGGTAAGTCATTTTAAATCCTGCTTCTATGATTTCAATCCAAGGGACAAAAGACGGAAAATCGGCTGTATTTCGAGGCTGGGCTGCTCTAGTCTGTGCTGTGTCAGCGGACTGCTTGGAAATGACGCAGAACTTCGGAGAGCTTTACCTTAGACGACCTCGATTGAAAGTTATTTCAGGACACAGACAAAGCTACGCCAAGTCTGCATGTGTCCCAAGGGAGATCAACCGGGCTGGATCAAAGACTCTATGGATTATATGTCTAAAGAGACAAACAGAAGTAGCCTACCTCTAAGTAATATCCGTGGGTTTTATTTGAGCTACATTCATTAATACGCATGACGCAGCGCGCAAAACCTCCGCGCCCTAATACAAAAATAAAACGTATCTTGTTTAGGAAAAACTTTAGCGAAGAAAAACAATCCGAGCTTTATAAAATATTAGCGATTAAAACCCCCCACACAAAACAGAACCCAAAACCTACCGACATAAATTATTTTTTACAGCTGAACACAAATTACGATTCACGTGGTGTGTTTCATTCTCCTTCATGTAAAGGCGGATTATTTCGAGAGTAGGAAATAGGTGTTGCTTTGTTTTTAACCACTGACTATTCAACTAATAATAATAACAACACAATTAATTGTATTACTATGGTAAAATTGATGATTATTATTCTTTGAAATGCACAAATCGGATAACTGGATTATTTCTGATCTGCAGAAGCCTAACAATACATTTGTAAATGTTTTAAGATATTAATTATTGATAAGAAACAGCCCTAAAGATTAAGCTATGTCTTGTTGCATCACTAAAACTCTGAAATACAATAACATCCTTCAGGTTATAGGAGAAAAGTGTATAGGCTACAAATAATGAATAAATAAGAATCATATATTTTCTTCTCCCTTATAATAAAGAGTTCATCCATTAGAGTTTATGTTTTTTGTTGGGTGTGGGGGTGGGGTAGATAATATCTTACGAGATACTAAACAATTTCCCTACGAATATCTAACTTTATATTAATTTTGAATGAGTGAGTTACACTAAATGTAATTTTTTTAATCATTTAGTTATTTATTGTAACTGTAAAACAGTTTTCAGGAACAATCTGCTTTGTATAACTATTAATTATTAACATTCTGAGTAGACACGGTGAGGTTGTTGGTATCAGGGTAGAATTTTCAGAACAGCTTGAAGTTTACCTCTTCCTCTGGTTTAAAGTCCTTCTAGCGAGACTCCTGAAAAAGTTAATGGAGTTTTCTCTGGCTGTGTGGAGCATCTAGCGCAGGGATGTCCAAACTTGTTGCTCAAGGGCCAAAATAATTAAGTCGAAAGTGCCCATAGGCCAAAAAAACAAGTTTGTTTTATATTAGTGTTTTTTTTAGCTTAACAATAAATTATACATGTAATATTTAATGAAAAAAATAAAGTAGAAATTTACTCAACAGAAAAAAAACAAGGTTTGAGTCAGTCTTTCTTTGGAAATATGTGATATTTTTAGCTATGCTTGGTTTTCTCCATGTCTGCTTTTGTGTTAGTTGTTTATGCAATGAAATGAAAAAGAAAGCAAAAAAATATGATTGTTAAAAGATGAATTTGTTTTGTGCCATGGATCATTTTCTAATCCTTTCAAATTGTCAACAAAAATGATGCCTTTATAAAAGAAAGTCTCCATCTGCATCAGTCATTTGTGTTGTGATGCCAATTGCAGAAAGTACCAATCTTAAATGATGGTCAAGGGCCATGCAAAATCAGTCCGAGAGCCGTAAATGGTCGTACTTTGGACACCCCCTGATCTAGCGTAACAACCTCTTCCCCTCCCCCCCATTTGCTGTGCACTGACGGTCAGCTGGCTGAACTAAAGGTATGGTTGTTTCTGCCTTACACAACTAAGACAAGATAATTAATTTGAAAACCTTTCCAGCAATGAAAAACATAAAACAACCACAGTTTAAAGGCAAACGGGACGCCACCCTTGACTGAATCAGCTAAAGCTGGTTTTAGTCTAGTCAACATGCTGACTAACTAGCCCGTTTTTTACCCTCCGATAAACAGAAAAAAAGTGCAACATGGCCATTGGTATAAAGGAGGTAACACAGAGGCTGAAAAGGTATGCTGTGCTGTGTCAGCTCTACTTTTAGCTGCATAAGGTACAGGATTAATCAGTAGAAGCAAGCTGTCAGGGTTTTTTTAATAGCACAACTATAAAACAAATCCTATCTAATGCTGAATTGAATAGCAACATTTGCTGAACCATTCAGAATCGGTCAGCTCAACGGAGATGCACTCTCCTTGGTCTTGGGTTGACTGAGTGGACTCATCGTCTCCTCCAGCGCTCCTTCAACTTTGGAAGAAGAAAGTGTTGAATGTTTCTTCACCAAAAAAAGTTGTTAGCACGATGTTGACAGGTAGAGGTTTTGAGCGTTCAGATAATGGAAAATACACATGAACTCTCACCCTGTTCACGTATCAATCTTAAATTGTCGCTAGATGTTAATGTGGTGCATGAAAAAACTATTTAAAAAAAATAAATAAATAAGTGACGCTAAGCCCACAAGGCTTATAAAGCAATGTGCGAAACCCTGAATATCACAATATAGCAGTTTACGTCGAAAATGATAACTACCCCACCGCTAAAATAATTTGTTTTCTCTAGACGGGGCTGTGGCCTCTCTTTTTGAAATTGTAATGGACCCATAGGAGAGGAGAATACTTGTTAAAATAACAGTTTTTGGAGAACGCCTCCTTTTGGCACATTTTTCAAACAAGATATGTGAGCGGAGTTAGACTCTTGTAGGGTGGGGAGTTACTCTTTAAAGTCGCAGCACATTTTTTTGCATTTGGTAGAGTTAGTGTTGTTAGCATTACTAGCTAACTTCAGCATGTTTTTGCTTGAGATTTCTACTTTAACTCTGAGATTTCTGCTGTTAGATATTTTTCTTAAACTGATTTTTTAACCAATGGGATCATAATCAAATTTTAAAATGCTAACATGTTCTATTGTATTTAGTATTTATTTTAAATAATATTAAAACTGAGCAAGCGAAGGAAAGAATACACAAACAAATGAAACAATTGCACTTAGAATATGAACAGTTTACCTGCTGTGGCCTGAACGTCTCACAACTTCCTCCAGCTCAAAGATGTAACTGAAATGCTCACACTATTGTGCATAATCAAATAGTGCAACTGCTACTGAAGGTTTTTGTCATGAGTTTTTGGATTTTTGCCTCAGGCAGATGATTTGTCATGGGGGTTTAAATGCTCTGGAGGCTGAATATGTACTCTGTTGTCACACTGGAGACTGAAATTAAAGGCAGGGTATACGATTGCGGGAGCGCTCCTGGAGAGGGCGTTATTGCTAAATAAAAAGTCCCACCCCTTGCTTCATGCGCTCCCCCTAACCCACTTCTCAATAACACAGGCACGCACAGCCAGCATGGTCTCATTGGGTCTCCGCCACAGTCAACAACTCGCAGGACACAAGCCATTTCAACCAAAGTCACAAAATATAACGTGATCTTACCTGTCCAGGAGAAAATCAGCTACCAAGGCATTGGTTAGCAAGCCCTTAGCTTCCTTGAGTTGATGCCACTGTGTAAATGCAGCAGCTCCGATGCAGATTCGGCTTTTGGCAGGCTCTTCGTCGGCTTTCTTCTTTCTCGTTGCTATTTCCACAACAGCTTTTCGATTCATCTTGGGAAGCTGATCTGCACTTACTTCGAACTAAATGCTTCACAAAACAAACACGTTGGCTGCTGCCGCTGGTACAATCAATTTATCTGTTGGTAAGGTAGAATGAGCTTACTTCCCATTTACAGGCTAGAATGAGTGTTGTGTGCACACAAACGGGACATGCCGAGGCGGAGACTCTGGAACACGGAAGCTTTGTTTACAAGCCTCTTATTTTGGAAGGACCGTGGAAATTTATTGGATGAGGTTTTCCCAGGGTTTCTCGCCGTAAAAATAATTAAAATTACTCGGTCAAGTTTAAGAACACCTAACTTATAGCTTGCCACTGGTATATGAAGCGCATTTTTTTGCAGTTTTAAAAAAAGTGTTTTAAAATTAAATCGTATACCCTGCCTTTAAAGTGATAGTCTGGATCTCTAAATGAATTACACATTTTAAGAATTGTACTAAATTGACCTACTTGGCCTTAAATGTTGATATAAAATAAGTAATTTTATGAATTATAACATTACGGGTAAGTCCCGCCTTCCCGTATCTCAGCTATGGCTCAAAAGCCACCGTGCCGTCCACTTGAACCAATCAAGTGATGCCAAGGGCTGTCAATCATCACAAACGCTGTGTCCTCATGCTCGTAACTGCGCGCATGCTCAGTTTTCTGTTTACACGGTGCCTCCGAATCAAGCCTCTGCCATTAGTCCCGAGCGCAGCCATAGATCAACACACATTAAGATCATGAATATCCTTAAAGGGCCGGTTATGGCAGAAAGTGTTGATAAAACAATCTTTAAAATAGTGTTAAAATATTAATAATTATATCTCTGCATTCGACAATTACGTCTTAGGATAAAATACTAAACATCTTTTCACAATGATTCAAATAAATCTTTTTTCGATTTTGGCAAATTAAATAGCATTTAGACACACAAATAGAGCTTAAAGGTTCTATTTATATGGTCCTCTAGAGTTTAGAGGTCCACATAAATGGCTCAGGCAGGCCAGATTTAGCCCCCAGTCCCTGAGTTTGACACATGCTCTAAAGCCTCAATAACTCTTCAACATGCTTTCAGCTCACGTTTTAGAAAGATGCATTGAGTATGGTATCCAGGTCTAATGACTGGCGGCTTTGAGGCTTTTTGTAAATGTTTAAAACATTTACATTTGAAAAATCTTTGGTTAAACCCCCCCTGGGTGAGACAGATTAAACTGGACTCTTCTAAAAGATAAAACGAAACAATTTTGCCTTAGTAGTTTCAGCTTCCTGTTCTCAGCTGCATCTATGATTGTTCTTATTCTTATTATATTACATGTATGGAATTTTTGTGTGCGCCAGCTGATGGAGTCTGATCATGGATGAGGATCTCGACCCTGACGATGGAAATGCAAACTCCGTTTTGGCTCAGGAATTCTCGGAGCTGCTCAGCATCCTTCGTGCTCAGTCGGAGTCAGTCATAACGAAGCTTGGCCAAACGGTGCCGAGTGATAACATGTGGCTGAAGAGGCAAGCAACCACAGACTGTGCTGCAACATCCAACAACCTTAAAGCCATGCTGGATTATTTTAGACAGGCCAGCCCTATAGAATGCTCCAACTTTCTGCAGAGGGTTTGTATTCTGTGTGAAGACATCCCCATGCATCTGGAGTCGAAGCTCATGTCTGTTGCTGGATATGCATGCAGTAAGTATGAAATAGTGCTATACAGTCATTATTTTTGGATAGATAAGCTATCCTTTTTCAACTTACAGAGTTAGTAGTTAGTTTAAATATTGTTGGCTGAATGATTCAGATCTCACTGAACTCAGCTCTTTACTTCAAGTCCAGTTTTAGCAGAGGAGACACAAAAACAGTCTGCAAAAAAAGAGAAATTGCATAGAAAACCCCCTCATAGTCAAATTAATGCAGCAATGCTTCATGCTTTCTTAGATATGGAAGTCTATGTGTTTTTCTTATTTGAACAAAATAAGAAAAACACGTGCAGCTAAGTTCTACTTAGCTGCACGTTTCTTATAAAGCTGATGAATGAAATCCCTACAGTATGACATTTTTAATAGAACATATCTCCCTCACTGTGCTGTCTTTTGAAATATGGGGGATTATTCTTTGTCCTTTTGTTTTGATTTAAAAGATTTCATGATGTTCTGACTGTTGAAGGTAAATTTTAATTATGAGAACAAGTTTCACCGTAACGTTTCGTGGTGCAGAGATAGTCAAAGTTCAGACGGCTGCAGATGAGAGGCATTTTTGAGAATTAAAAAAACAAACAAAATGTAAGATTGGGGAGAAAAAACAAAAACAGGACCTGGAATTGCAAATAACTGGATGGAAACCGGGGCATGAAAACAGAGACTCTGGCTCTAAACAGTAAAAACCAAGAGCTTACATGAGTGGCTTATCAGGTGGAACACATGGGGATGATGAGACAGCGCAGGTGAATGGCACTGATATAAACTGCTCACAAAAATTAAAGGAACACTTTTTTATTGGGCCTGGCATGAAATCAATTAAACCTGTCTGATAATTTTCTGGTTGATTAAGCAGCTGAGGGCATCGTTAATCACTTTCAGCTATATTGGTGTTCATGAACTTAACAACAGGTGCACTACATCCATCCATCCATCTTCTTAACCGCTTATCCAATTCAGGGTCACGGGGCAGCTGGAGCCTATCCCAGCAATTATCAGGCGTTAGGCAGGGTACACCCTGAACAGGACGCCAGTCTGTTGCAGGGCCAACACAGAGAGACAGACAACCATTCACACTCACATTCTCATTCCTAGGGACAATTTAGAGTGATCAATTCACCTATCATGCATGTTTTTGGACTGTGGGAGGAAGCCGGAGTACCCGGAGAGAACCCACGCATACACGGGGAGAACATGCAAACTCCATGCAGAAAGACCCTGGGCCGGGATACGAACCCACGACCTTCTTTCTGCAAGGCAACAGCGCTAACCACTGCGCCACCGTGTCTGGTTTTGGCTTGAGTAATTATCTCTACTGGCAGTATGAGGCGATTCCCTAACCCTACAAAAGTTGCACAGGTTGTCCAGTTTCTCCAGGATGGCACATGCACACGTGCTGCAGCAAGAAGGTTTAATGTGTCTCCCAGCTCCAGAACATGGAGGAGATTTCAGGAGACTGGTGGTTATTCTCGGAGGGGGCCGTAGAAGGTCCTCAACCCATCAGTAGGACCGATACCTGGTCCGTTGTGCAAGGCGGAACAGGCTGAGCACTGCTCGTGCCCTACAGAATGACCTCCAGAGGGCCACTGGTGTGAATGTCTCTATCTAAACAATCAGAAACAGACTTCATGATTATGGCCTGAGGGCCCGACCTCCTGTAGTGGGCTCTGTGCTCACTGACCAGCACCGTGGAGCTGGACTTGCATTTGCTCACTTCATATTGAGATCTGATGTATCTAATGTGTTTCTTTAAAGTGCTCTTTTAATTTTTGTGAGCAGTATAGATTACTATTGAGTGTAAATACAATGAAACAGAAGACAGGCTAACATAAAAGAAATTAAAAAGAACATAATAGATTAGATAGGCTAACAGTAATCCAAGAAAACTAAACAGACGCACCAAGTGCAAAATATAAGAAATTAAGAAAACAAATACAAAGGAAAAAACTAGTATGGTGAGACATTTGGAGCAATAATTTAGACAGGGGACTTAAAAAATATGGCAAAACCTGGGCTAGAATAAAAACACAGTAGATCATTAAAGTTATACATATAAAGTAAGGAATATAAACATTCAAGAAGGAGAATGCATGAACAGTTTGCATGTTCTCTCTCTAGATGTGTAGCAGAATACTCCAGCTTCCAATTGTTTAAGTTAACTGGCCGCCTTCTAAATTGCCCTTAGATTGTTTGTCCCATAGAAAGGCGACCTGTCCATGGTATACCCCACGTCTCACCCAGTGACTGCTGGAGATAGGTACCAGCCATTTTAGCCTCAGTTCAAAAGTGGGTGAATGTGGGTGAAAAATTGTTGCGAGAGTTTCAGACCACACACAGCAAGAAAAAAAAAAAAAGAAAAAAATCCTGTTTTGGTCCTACAATGTTGTGTGTGCGGCCATACGACGATGACGAGACACCACACAGGAACCGATTTTACTCACAAACATTCCAGTCTCAGACAGGAAATCTCACAAAATCTTGTGATATAAAAAACATGAACCCCTTAACGTTCAGACGGATTACGCACCGTTACGCACAGTAAGTAACCCTTTGAGTGCTGGGTCAAAACACAATTTATTGTCATTATACAACATGGTGGTAGCCATGGAGCTATGTTTGAGACAAGACAGTGGAAGTTTTGGGAGTTTTTTTATCAGAAGGAAATAGCAGATTTGGCACAGACTGAACCTTTTTTTGGACACATTTGAACTTTAGTTTATCATATATGATGTAAAATGCTCATTTTTTGGTTTATTGCTATCATTTTTTTTGTGGATGAAGGTAATAAATCAGACTTTAGAACCACAATGTTTTTAGGGTCACCACACAATTCTAAAAATATTTTTCAGCATGTATATTATTAGTTTTAATAAGCGAAGACAAAATTTGATGAAATATTTCAGAGTGTTTTCTTTCCAAAGAGAACCCAGTCAGTTTTCTACTCCAAACAGTTAAAGAAAGGCTTTAATTTTAATTTGGATATGCGTATTCAAAATATTTTGGGCAGAAATTGCAAGAATGATGAGGGGTTAAGGGGAAATTTATTTTTATTTTTTCAACCTGGACTTTATTTTTAGCATGCATTACATTCTTTTACACACCCAGACAAGTTTGGAGCCACATGGAGTCCTTTGGGACAATTTTATATCCATTCCTGATCAGTATTATGTCAATGTTATCTTTGTCTTGTTCTCATGAGACAGCACTTTGTACCTACTAACTAAACACAGACTGGTGTGGTGAGATTTGATTTAACAGATCAAAAAGGACAGACTTACGAAATAAACTCAGCAGGAATACACAGGGAACTTGGAAAGTACAAATGACCGGACTTACTATTGATGTTTGAATCCACCAGGGAAGTGGAGAGATCAGACAGCTTAAGGATACTGTGGAGAAGTGGAAAATCACACAGAAGGATAGATGAGAATGAAAATTGAAGAGGATGTAAAACAGAAAACAGAAAAAAACTCACATAACAATTCAAAATGCCTAAATAGGCCTAAATAAATAACACAGAAAAACGACTACAATTGACTGAACCTAAATAAAGAATCCTTAAAACAAAAGTTTTTAATCCCATTTTGATGAACACTCAAAATGAGTCCAAATAGAACCCCAAAACAACCTAGTGACAGTACCATCATTTAGAAGCAAAGAATAACCTTCACAATGTCTGTGTTTCCCTAGTAGAATAAAATAAAATTGTCATGATAAAGTTAAAGGACTGTGTTTAGAAAAAACAGTTTAATAGTTGAAAAAACAATTTTTTTAGTAATGATAGTCAAAATATGGCGGCGTAGAGTCGAGGACAGGACGGAGCACAGTGTGGAAACACAACAACGATCATACAAGGGACAGAGAACCCACTGGGATACACAGGGAAGGCAATCAGGGATAAAGTCAAGGAAACTAAGGAGAAATGGGGACAATTAAGGGCGCAGGGGCAGACAAAAACAGGGACAGATGTCACACCGGGACAAGAATAGGATAGAAATGTGTTATTATCCCTCAGTGGGGGAATTCAGGTGTACCAGCAGTAGTGCGTCAGGCAAGTCGAAGCATGCATATTCGCACTAGGGTAGAAATCTACAAACACAAAGTAAGATTAAGGTGCTGTACAGTAAAGGCACATTTACAGCACAAGCTGTGCAATTACTGATAATTAATAGTAATTGCATAACCATATTCAAATAAATGGGGAGTTGATTAAAAAAACAGTGTACAGTACAAGTTTACAAAATTTGTGACAAAAAGTCGTGACCAAATTACATACGAACTTGACTTTTCTTTTTGGGAGCGACTTTTGTACAGCGGAATTGTTTGTTTTTTTGTCAAGAAGATTGTTGTATTATCAAACGAAGTAATGACTAAGGGACATAATTCCAAAATATTCAGCTGCTTGTTAAGCTTTTACTATTGTTATAGAAATCTGTTTTTAAGTATTCTGTGAGCATTTTCATGCAAGATGACATTTTTTGTGTTTTCCTGCATGATAGATGCTACTTCCAGTGTATCGGATGAGCAGCCATTAACGCCGCCTGGAGGGGAGCATCTCACCAAACGCCCCCGGATCGGTACAACATGCATGCAAGATCTTGATGCTACATTTACATTCAATTTATGGTTTCTAACTACTTTAGATAGGAATAGAAAAGCATCAAAAAGTAGTAATGAAACTTGCAGTAGTTGCACAAATATATCTTGGAAGATACTGCCTTAAATCCACATTTGCAATTCTCCTATTGCGTTTTCTTTCCATGCTAAAATTTTTTCACTGAGGACAAAGTGAACCCAAAATCAAATTCTTTGTTTGTGTTCAATAACTTGGTGAATAAAAATGACTGATTAGAATTAGAAGAAAACATATATGCAACAGAGAGTGAATCATAACTTCAGTGACATCTCTGACCCCCTTTTTTAAAGCCAACCTAACAACCTAACAATGGTATATTTTGCCTTGTAGTACAGGCGTACTTTCCCCCAAATATATATCTAACACCATATGTATTTAGGGATGCAACAAAACCATTTTTACAAATCGATGAGATACCGATAGTTTTAGATGGTATTGGGGCAAATACCTGATACCAGTATCGGAATCGGTGCATCCCTATATATATAATTGTATGCAACAATATCCGTTTAGAGAGACTGTAGAAACATTGGATGTGATAACACAGTTTTGCCCATGTTTAGCAGAAAAAAGCGTAATAAATTTGCCACTTAATGTTTTGTTGACATTTAAAGGCTTGTTTGGATTCTTTTAATTGCTTGAGCAGTCAGCATCATAATTATATTCAGTATCATTAAACTTACCTTTAGCAAACATTTACAAATTTGGACATTTATTCTACCTGCAGATTACTGGGAGCAGTACAAGAGTGATGTGTCAGATTTACTACAGAGGAGGTGGAAGCGACTGTCAGAGGGCCTGGTGAAGGAAGTTCAGCTGGACAAAATCTGGGTCAGCTTTAGAACTGCAAACAGAGTCAGGGACAGACCTGATCAGACGCCCAGCTCTGCAGAAAGAGGCGGCAGAACACCAGGTCAGGATTCTTTTCTGTCTTTTAGTCCGTGGGACTAGCTTAAGTTTTTTGTAAGCCTGTAAATAAAAACAAAGTTAATATTATTTATGATTTTGGAAAGGAGATTTAAGAGTGTGAAAAAGTTTTAAGGGAAATGAATCTCTTGTACCTTTTCTCCCAAAATCAGAGCCTGATGGTGATTACGGGTGGCCAGAGTCCAGAATGACCTTTGAGAGCTTTCTGCAGGGATGTGCAGGAAAAGTGACCGTTCTTGCTGGCCAAGCTGGATCAGGAAAAACTCTGCTAATGTCCTCTCTTGGGCAGCAGTGGACTAAAGGATTAGTAAGTTCCCTTTTCTCACTATAAATGACTAATGTGCATTTAAAATCTATCCAAAATGCTGCAGTTGCGCTGCTAGAATATTAATACTGATTGGACGATAGGAAAAACTAAAACAAAAATAAATTAATTTCAGGAATAAGAAGCAAGAATTTAGTTTGTTTCATTTGAGGATTCTTTGTGAAACCAGCCATTAATCTACATGCCCTGTAAGGCGAATGAAACAGAAATAAAAATATATTATAAAAGGTTTCAGATTTGCACAAGTGGAAAGTACCAGATACAAATGTATCAAATTTGCATATAACCGCATATCTGCAGTTTGCAATTTGTTTATATGCGGCATACTTTCGCTTTAGATAAAAATGAAAGTAAAACTAAATTGTACTCTCCAGCTTAGTTAGCAATGGTTGTTATTTTCAGGGTAGTCTTTTATTCAAGGGTTAGAGGATTATTCAGGTTTTTGAAATAAAAAAGGGAAGGAATCAAATAAAAAAAAATATAAAAAAATCTTCTAATCTTTACACCATCTTCAAACAAAGGGTAATGCACAATTTGACTCAGGTTATTTTATGGCTTATCTTAGAAGCAATGACATGACACAAGCCAAGATATGAATATAGAAAAGACAAACAAAAGTATGTTAAATCAAACTTAATTTTGTTTTATAAAGCTAAAGTAACTAATAATAACAATTAACCCAAACATAAACTCTTTAAAAGGCGAGATTTAAACTAAGCAAAAAAAAAGAAAAAAAAAAAAGAATCAAAAAACGCGACCTGGAGCTTGTTTAAGAGCAAAAATCTAAATCCAGTAAAAAGCTGAAAACTCAGTCACACTATTGCTTTCATTTGAATGGAGGGAGAAAGCATGATTACACAGGCGAATGATATAGCTGGCCCTACATTACTATGCATTTGACAGTAGTGTAAACAATCTGATCACCAGATAAGCCGACTGCAAAAGATTTTTTTATTGCACATGTTGAAATGAGGTCATTCAATTGATACAACTGTTCTGCACCTCGTTTAAGGATTGATCATAGACTGTAAATACAATGGACTTACGCTTGCGTGACGTCACCTATAGGTTTCTGAAGAGCAGAAATTGAAACCAACGGTTTCCACCGCTGCCAACTTTGATGCCTCACTCGCCTTGTCACTGTCAGAAAATCCAAAAATGGGCAAAGAGGCGTAGCTGTGAGTGGCAGTATGAGGCTGGGGGCGGAGGGTTGACGCTCTGAGCCGATGTAGCCACAAGCTAGTCACAAGCTAGTCCGGAGCTAACTGAAGCTAACGGAAGCTAATGTAGGCTGCTGCCGGTTTCAGCAAGAGAACAGCTGTTTAGAGACTCTTGCCCTGTTTTTCCACTAGGGTCGCTTTAGACCCAGAAGCATCTATAGTGGGGAACACATATTGATGTAAGAAGACCTAAATGGGTCGGGTCACTATGACGTAAAATGGTTGTATTTCCATTACCATCGGTGGAGGCTGAGGACATGGGCGGGCTTACCTTGACAACACATCCAGCAAAAAGCAGTCACAAAGTCATTATGACAACTCAGATCCTTTCAAAAGTTAAAATACTTTTGACTCACCTCACATCTCAGACATCCATTAGTTCATGCCTCCAACTGCTGAACTGTTTTCCTTATGCCAGTAATGATATAACCAGTGATTATCGAGTCTGTCTAGAGTCCGACTCTATAGTCTTCCAGCCCGATCTAGCCGACTCCTGCTCTCTGACACCGCGGCTGGCTGTGGTTTCTCGGTGCTGCCGACTTAGCTACCGTTAGCCACCATTAGCCACCAGAGTTAGGCTAGACAGACTTGTCAATCAAAAGGACATGCCCCTAATTATTCAAATTTTTTCAATTTATATCTAAACGGAGGAGTTAGAAAAAAATCCCCCCTCAGAGTTGTCATGGTGGTAAACCTGAACTATCTAACCTAAGATGGCTTTTTTGAACCAGGCTGTAAACATGTTTATTTTTGCTTTAATTTGGCCTTTTTAACATAGGAGTCAAAGGGAAGTTGTTCCTTTTTTGGAGCCAGTGCCTAGTGGATGACGGAGGAACTGCAATTTTTGCCACTTCCTGGTTGGCTTCACATTCTGCGGCGGAGTTTTCCCCTTGGGATTGATGTGACTCAATTAATGCAATAACGATCCAGTAAAAATATTATTTTAATTGCAGACTGCCTGTTGTAAACACTAATGCTGCATTCAGACCAAGCCCATGCGTCAGCATCAGTTGCGGCAAGATTACATGTAAACTCTATGGTAGAGTATGTCAGAGGTCCGTCAAGGGCTCTGCGTTGCGTTGCGTTGAGTACGTTGGCTCCGTCAACGACGCTTGCGTTTCATACGGCAACGTACCAACGCATGCGTCACAGAAGCCCCGCCCATGCGTTGTTTTTTCCTCAGAAGCAGGCTATGGAAGCCAAAAAGTACATACGTCAAACTTCATCCGTTGAATGCGTTGCCTGACGCAGACCAAATGTGAATGTAGCTTAATGAGGACTTTTTGACACTCCTAAAATATTGAAATTCAATGCTAGGATGGCCATACTATTCTCAAATGTGAATAAATAGATAAGATGAGATAGTAACATCCGGGTAAAAGTAAGCAACCCAGCCTAAAATGATACAACTCTAAAACTCACAATTTTGATCCCAATGCAGGTGCACTATTCAGACTGAGAATTCTGTAAAAGTTGAACACATACTTCTAAGATGTAACAGAACTTAATGATTCACCAAAATCAACTTGATTTTTTTTCATGCTAAAATCCACTTGACAATTCCCAGTCAATTTCTTGACTTGCCAAAATATTTCTTTATGTAGGAAACATCGTGAAAGTTTTTGTGTACTGTTACACTCCTAATAGATACATTGTAAATTTTTATTGGATTTATTTAGACACACTGCTGAAATGGTAATGCAAGAGTCAAACCCACATAGGGAAAATGCATATATGATTTTTAATGTGCTCATCATACTATAATGCACCTTCCTTGCTTATAAATGCTTTACAGAAAAATATAGCTTTAAATAAATGATGTTCTTTTCAATGCATTTCACACTGAAATGCATTCACTTTAATGTCCAGCTAAGGAGGACTGGTGCATTTTTTTGACAAATTGAAAAAAATAATTGTGGCATTACAGCTTAGAAGCACAACATAATCAGCACATAGGCACTATTGCTACTGAATTTAGACAGGAACTACTAGAATGTTGCAACAGTCACAGATAATTAAGATATGCTATGCACACTCTCTGTATTGACTGATGAAGATTTATTGCTCTCAGCATTCAGAGTTGGTACCTGCAGGATGGCAGTTCAAACTATTAGGGGATCGTATAATTGAATTTTTTGTTTGTATGAGTTTTGAACTTTTCTTCAAAGTTGGATGGCGGAATCAGGGCAAAACAACTTACTTTGTCCTGATGCAGCAGTAGACGTAAGTTATACAAGTCACGGATTTAAAAGTGTTATATAGTTATTAAATAGGTGCTAATGTTCACTTAAATGAGTTTTACAGTTAATGAACTCATTACACTAAAGTTTACAGTGTTTCTTCACTGGCAGTACACTTTTTAATGTTCTTTTCCTCTGAAAACTGTTTCCTAATGAGATGTTTTCAGGTCGTCATTCTTCTCGTATCTTCCAGGGCCCTATCCCTTCATCCCACATGTTTGTCTTGCTGGAGTTTCGCCTGCTCAACCTCCTGTCCTCACCTCTTTCCTTGTCTGAGCTGCTATTTCACCACTACCCTCCAACTAACGGGGACAATGATGCAAAGGTACTGTAACAGCTCAATAAACATTTAACAAAAAGTATAGCTATTAGTTTTAGGCTAGATTCCTCAATAGCAGATTGGACATGTTTATTAAAATACATTTTATCCCAATTATCTTTGGAGCAGCAAGCCATTGTGGATTACCTCATTTCCAATCCGGAGCAGAGCTGTTGGGTGCTGGATGGCTACGATGAGTTTCATAAAAAACTTAAGAGACACAGCCTTCAGGATGGACCGTTGGACTCAGGAAAACCTCTTCCTGCTGCAGACCTCATCTCAGGGTTGTTGAGCCGCCGACTTCTTGCAGGGAGCACCGTGTTGGTCACATGCCGTGTCCGCGATGTTGTAGATTTGGACGGTTTGTCCGACAAAGTTGGGCAGCTGCTGCCGTGGGACCACTGTGAAATCAAGGAGTATGTCAACAGCTTCTTTGTTGTAAAAGGTAAACATAGTCTTTCATTCCAATGAAGTTGAGGTGGCATTTAGCCGCTGATGACGTATTTAATTCTAAGATGTTTTGAGAAATTAACACAGAATATGGAAGTTATTTGTGAGTTTGGTCTACAGCTCCAAGGAGAACTAGGACATCACCAATCAGGCTTTTAGGAGTTTATATCCAGTCATGATCAGGGACTCAATGGGAGTCAATGGGGGCAAGAGTTTGCTACCTGTATGACATTCTCTGCCCCAAAACTCCTCAATTTAACTATGCTTTGTTATTAAACGTTAGCACTACTCCCCTCTGAATAAGAATGTCTCAGAAGTTCTTATTATTTGAGTTCCAGGGTCATTTAGAGGCAAACATACAACTACACTATTGTACGATTACAATGACTTCACTGCCATGCTCCATCCCAGCTGTAGTCTGATCAGGACTTTCTCTCTGTGCTCTACAGCGATCGGTTAGACAGAACTTGCTTTTGCAGACATCAACATGTTCGTGTTTGCGTGTTACCAAACTGTACTAACCGAATGACCAATTGGACTAAGTTCAGCTTCCACAAGCTCCCTTTCCACAACCTACACAGACTACAGCTGTAATGGCAGGGCGTGCGACACTAATGAAATTGCCAGTTATTGTAAGTTGGAATCAGTTGCATTAAAAGCCTGTAAAAACACCACGTGTCCAACAGATTATCCATGTGACCATTTTTACACAAAATTCAATCTATCATTTACATATACCCCTCATCTTAACATCTTCTACAGAAAATCAGTCCTCTGAAATAATTTGCTCAAGTCCAACCTCTCTGTTGTCTTTAAAAAGGAAATGACATTGTTGACAGAGTGTTAGATCCGCACAAGGCTGGAATGGGCTCCAGGATCGTCAAGTAGAAACTTATTGAGAAGTGGACTGTTGCTGGAGGAATTATTAAAATAACCATCAGTAGCCCTAAGCCTGGAGCTTCATGCACGGTCCTAGTTCATGAGCTGAGAATGATGATGAGACTGTTGAAGGTTTTAATGGCTACACTGGATGAGCGTATTAATGGTCTAGTACACATTCTTGTATAGCACTTCTATAGAAGGCATAAAGTTTCTACTGGCTCTTATGGCTTCCCATTGAATCTCTCAACCAGTGGTCTCCTAGGTCAGTCCCCCTGAATGTTCTAGTTCTTTCCCTGGTTCAATACAGCTGCACCAAAGGAGGATTCATTGGCAGGCCTCTGCGGAACTTTCTGACATGCTGAGGAAGTAGTTGGAACATTTGAATCCACTGTATTGGAACAGAGACACATCTACAACTGGCACACACCAGCTCTCAAGGACTGAACGTGGAAATATTAGATTGTGGAGCTCTTTTTATTAGAAGTACAAGGCAACTTCTACTAATTCAGAGGTAATTTACTGTAAAATCTGGGAAAGGAACACTAAATGTGGCTTACGGTTGGTATTCCAGCATAACAGTAAAGCCCACTTGATACTTCTCAGTCTACGTCGGAACGGATAGACGCAATGTCAATATGACGCAAGGGCTCTTTGTGACCTACGCAATTTCCTAACTATTCGTCAAACGAAATGGACATGCATGTCTGTGATTGGTCGGCTCAACATCAGCCCAAGATCATTTCACCAGAACAGTTGATGTAATCTGTAGTCAATGCAGCTTTTGGGAACTACATGCTTTATATTGCAAGGGCATATTCTAATATGGTCTTTTGGTGATTTTGAACACCAGGAGGTGTACAGAACAAAAAAACAGACAACTGTATTTGTGTACATGCATTTTTAGAGAATTCGATGAGATGCAAAAGGGGAAATTCCTTTCAGTACAGCCCAATCAAGAGTAGACAGACAATATAATTTCAAACAGATACAGGCAAACTGTGGTATTGCAGCCAGCCACAAGCGGCGCACCACATCTAGAATGAAAGGATTTACATGGGTTGGGATTCCTAAGGGAAGTAAGACCCAGAAAATAGGAAAGAAACACCCCACAAATAAAGCAAAATACATATACATTCACAATAAGACATGTGGGGGAGTGGTGGAGGGGCAAGGATCCTTAAAGTATAACTAAACCCCAATACCACTTTTTTGCTTATAAACGGTATAAATGCGTTTTTACCAAAGGAATATTTCAGTTTAAGGATATATATTTCACATTTTCGTGTAAACTTGTTAAATTCCAATTTTTTGGTCTAAAAACGTCATAGTGCTGCTATTCGTGGTCAATATGGGGTACTGCATTTGAATTTTCTCACTGGCCGAGACTGGTACAAGAGAGTTCACGCCTATGTTATAGGCACGGTCTCACAGAGACGCCCTCCCTCTCTCAGACATACTTGCCCCGCCCCGTAATGAGTTGAAACTGCTTATGTTGTGTGCTACGTTTGCACATAGAAGTATACTGAGAGAAACAGAGAAGCTGACATCCGTATATCGCACTTTGGAGGACCACAACATCGAAGTGGTTTAAAGCTATAAGTTATAAACTATATGTTTTAAATATCGTGAATAAGGAAACAAAAGCTGAGGTAGTTTCCTCCAAAGCTACTTAGCATCGATGCTAGCGCTAGGCTCTCTGTGCTTGCTTGCTATTATACATGCTGCCGGCTTCAGGCAGCACTGACTCAGCGCCCTGAGCCAAACGCTTTAACTGATACGTTTTTTGGCCACTGCCCTCCATGGAGCCTCTCTTTACCTATGGTGTTGGGCAGAGAAGAGACCTAATTTCTCCCTTTACAGTAGGTAAATAGAGGCATCATGGAGCTCAGCGCAGGCATGCCATAGTTCAGCCATGACTATCTTCCAGACCACACCCACGCGTCCCCCCCTTCACGCGCATCCTCCACACTTGGCCACGCCCCTCTGTGCCTCCTGGTCCTGCCCACTTTGGTAGAGTTTTTCAAATGTTACCTGGGAGCGGGATGATGCTTTTTCATAGGGTTCAGTTAAACTTTAAATATACAAATGGAGCGCCACACAAAGGGGCGCTGTCCAAATTGCTCTCCGAGGTGAGAATGTGTTCACAAGCTGAGAAAATACACTCTAGTTGACCTGAAGGAGGCAGTATGTCTTCAGACCTCAGTCCTGCAAAAATCTGTTGAGAGATTTCAAGCTTTGAGTTTTATCATTTTTATCTAACCAGTCAAGCTGATGTGTTTATTACACTAAAAAGTCAGGAGTTATGATTTTTATTGCATTTAATAGATAAACATTCAGATATTTCTTTGTGAACTATTCTCTGTTCACAGTATTCCATACTTCTGCAATTTATCTGTAATTTCAACCATTCCACTATTCAGCTATTCTGCTGTGCCACAAAATATCAGCTTTGACTTTTCATATTTCTAGATTTTATGATATTTTGATGGATATCTCACAGTTTAAAATTCAATTAAAATAAATTGAGAACAGCTTAAAATTTTTCTGCAAATTGATTATTGTTGAAACATCTACTTGCAGCTAGAAACACCATTCAAATTTTTTGTAAATTTTTTTAAAGTGTTTTAGAATTAATTTAAGCTTTTTCAGTACAGTTCAACTGAAAATATTTAGCATACAGTCTTCACGTTTCTGTTTAGCAGAAAATCCTAACTGTTCTAGTTTTGTTTGACTAGCTGTTTATCAATTATAGCCAATTAAGGACGATTCAGACAATAGATTAGGGCATCAATAGATCGCACTTGAATATTCTTAAATTTGAATTAGCTAATTTGTTGTTAAATAACACCACGGTGTTATCTTGTTTTTTCCCCTTAATTAAAAAGGCAACCTTCAATATTATAGCAGCTTTTTTTAAATTAGAACATATACCCTACTTAATTATTACTGCTTTTTAACTTGCTAATGTTCTAATGTTCCTCTATCAGATGGAAATATTGGAGCAGATGCTGCAGACGTTCTCTTCTCCAGTCGACATCTCCTAGCCATGTCGTCCCTCCCTGCCCTCTGTAACATCTGTTGCATCTTTCTGCAAAATTTACTGCACCAACGCAGGAATGCTCCAGAGATGCAGATGCTTGAAGAAAAAGGAGCTGAAGCAAAGAAAAAGCATCTAGAAACAGAAAGAAAAGGGGCACGAGCTCCTGATGGAATAGCCGACAGCGGAAGCAGTCACACACAAAAAGCACGCCAAGGTGAAAACAGTGAAGGAGGTGAAGATACATTAATGGATGCCGGAAAAAGCCCTGCTAAATTATCTCACAGATTAGCACAAATCCCTGCAACTCAGACTCAGATCTACCTCGCTGCTGTTGCTGCATTTCTTAGCCAGCACCCTCACCAAACAGGAGGAAATGACAGAGCTGATACCTCAGAATTGACTCAGAGGTGAGCAGAAAACACAGCCACACAATAACCAAAACAAAACATAGGATTCTCAGTTAAAATGTATATATTACTAGTCTCAGTACACATCTTTTTGTCAGTAATATTAAACAAACACATTCTACATTTTTTTGCACAGTGCTGAGTTTGCATGGAACTCTCTAAGTCTCTATACAGCTGAGCTGTGTGAGCTCAGTCGGCTGGCTTGGACAGGTTTGGTGGAGAGCAAGATTATCTTTTTGGAAGAAGACATTCCACTCCATATTTTAAAGTTATCAGTGGGCACAGGACTCTTCTCACAGGTCAGAAGTGGTTGAACGTTTCTTTGTTTTCAACATATGGTGTTGTGTTCAGTACTAAATGATAGGGGCCATGTTGGAGGTACATTTCAGGAAATTTGAATATCATGAAAAAAAACCAAACAAATTCAATAAATCCATACAAAAAGGGGATATATTTCAAGCCTTTTTGTTATTAAATTTCATCGTTGTGTCTTACAGATAATAAAAACCCAGAATTTAGTTTCTTTAGAAAATAATATTCCGTTCAGAAATCTGGGCTTGCTGAATACATGTAGGTGCTCAGGATAGTCAGTCTGCCCTCTTTTTGCATGAATTCCTGCATTAGACGGTTGTTGGAGGCATGGAGGCAACCGGTCTGTGGTTATGCTGTGATGTCGAAGAAGTCGAGGTTGCTTTAGCGGCAGCAGTTTTGCTGATCAGTAAAGCAAAGTGATAACCTTTGATCATGTGTGCTGTGTGTCTCCTTACCAAACATCGCTGACAAACAAAATCCGCATCTCCGTCATGAGCAGATAAAATCAGAATCCAAGCAAGATTTATTGGCCAAGATTGTGGTCACAAACAAGGAATTTTGATGTTGGTTTTTAAGCTCTCACAGTGTGCAGAAATAAAGTATAAACATTTTAAAGTATTAAGGGCTCTAATATTTCCTGGAAGATTCGTTGATGCTACTTCGTCGGCTGGTGGTCAGAGTTAGTGGAAGTTGATGGTACAAATTAATAACCAGTAAAATAAATCAATTTTAACTAATTTTACAGCATCCTTCACTGCAAAAAACGATTTTCAAGAAAGTAAAAATCTCTTTTTATGGACATTTTTTCTTATTTTTTAAAGATATTGTCTTGTTTCCAAACATCTTTTCAATAAAATTGTAACTTTTCAATCTTATGACAAGCAAAAACATCTTGTATTGATTTGTTTTTTCTCGTTTCTAAAGTAGCCTTTTTTCCAAGTTACTTTTTAAACTGTTACACATTAAAGATGGTATGTTCAGAATTTTTTAAATCTTAAATTTTTATTTTATTTTTTGAGATGTTTAATGAACATTATTCCCCACGTGTTTGTGACTTCATTAAAAACAACGGTATGTTGTCTTTCGGTCAGTTGGAGCTCAGACGTCGTGACGGAGGTCTTGTCAACGCTTACTGCTTCCTTCATCTCACAGTGCAGGAGTTTCTGGCTGCACTCAGGATAATGACAAGCAGTGATGTTAGTGATGCAGACCTGAAGAAGAGGTAAGGAATGAATGTGATCATATTTTTGAAGCCAATACCATCTTTTTGTTATGATAGCTGTCAGATGTTGTCTTGACCTTCACTGTTTGTTCCCTCAGATTCAGTCTGAAAACTCGCTGGACGACTAAATCGGACCAGAAGACGGTGTTCACTGATTCCCTCTACCTATATGTGTGCGGTCTGGCCTCGTCAGACTGCACTCCAGCTCTGGTGCTTTTAGCCAAGGCAGCAGGTTTAAAAGGAGCTCAGAAGTGGGTCCAGAACCGCCAAGACCTCGTTTTAAAATTACTGAAAGCTCTGTGTCGCAGCGCCGCTCTGACTGGACCAAAGGTGTAAAAAAATAAAAAAATAAATTGAAACTTATATTATGAAATTACGAATTTCATTCTTAATCTTTAACTTCTGTTACTGTGTAATGGCAGATTTTGCAGCTTTGCCACTGTGTTCAGGAGAGCCAGAACCAACAGCTGGCTCAGGAAGTGGTGGATGTGCGACCTACCCTGGAGCTGAGAAACTTCTGGCTGCTACCCAGTGATATCGATGCTCTGGTGTTTGTGGTCAACTCAGCTGGTGACAAAGGAGTCGGTTTGGATTTTGGTGCCTGCTCGATGGAGCTGGAGTGTTTAGATGCCCTGTCCAGGTGTCAGTACATTCATTGCCTCAGGTGGGAGCAAAACACGTCAGCAGTGTTATGACTTACCATGAAAATTACATTCTTGGTCAGTGCCCATTAAATAAAACTAAACTAATTCATGCTCAGAGTTTTCCAACTACATATTCTGAGCTAAATTCTCCCATCATAGAGTAGATCTGTTAGTTCATTAGTTTATCATTAGATTAAATATTCTAGATGTTAATAACAAAATCAGTGAGCATTGTTATGATAAGATGGCATGGTAAAATTAAGGTTTATTCATTTGTGAAGACTCCACATAGCATTCTTGCTGTTTTTGCTGCTAAAATAGTCAGAAAAACATCTCCAAGTAAGAACATGATTTAATGGAAATTATTGTAACAGCCTGACCATTCAGCAGATTACAAACTAAAAGATTAATTTAAAAAGCTAATCTTAATTAATGAGCTTAATATTTCCCGCAAATAAACATGTAATAACTTTATATAACTCACAGAAGCCACTCAGTCCAGGATCTACTGTTATTTATAGTTGCCTCAATTAGAGGTACTCGGTTAAAGTTCTTATAATGAAGAAAGTGTGCTTAATCCAGATATTAGTGCTATTTCAGTTTCTGATGATCTAAGGGATCTATATGGAAACTCACAATAAAACTCTGAGACGCATTGAGACTCAAGACCATTAAGTGTTCTACACCAGTAATCTCCAACCCTTTTTTGTAATGGACCAGTTTAACATTAGACAATATTCACACAGACTGGCAGAAAAATGCAACAAAATAAAAACATACTGTACAACAGGCATAAACATTGGAGGGTTGCTTTTAAATATAATCATAAATCTGAATCCACTGTTTGCTTGTAAGTTTGTTAACAGCGTCCTCGTATCCTCTCAACAGGAACATGACATGAGCATAATTCTCTCTGTCCGCTAACACTCTCTGGTTGCTATGGTAACATTTAAACATGCCTTTAGAATACAATTTACCACATAAACAAATATAAAGTGAATGAAAAATACAACTCACCACAACATTGAACCAATGGCTTTCTCCGTAACAAGATATTCCCGTCTGAGGCAGTTTTAAAGGTTTCACTGCCTCATTTGAAAGCCATTCGTGAATTATTAAACAGAATGGGGGCACGATTCCTAATATTGTCTTTTAAATTAAGCCAGCTTTTCTTGGAAGTTGTGGGCCCTTTTTCTGTCTCTTCACTGGAACTTTTCCTTTTTGCAAATAAACTTTTCAAACATCTCAAAGACCTCAATCATTATGCTAGCATGTGGATTTGTTTCTAGCAGTAAAACATCAAGTAACAGAGGCAAGCTTCTTGTCATTCGTCAGAAGTGAGGTGTAGGTGGATGTAACTTTGAAAATCTGGCAATTTTTAAAGTGTAACTAAACCCCAAAACAACTTTTTTTTGGCTTATAAACTGTATAAATGACTCTGTACCAATGCAAGGCAACCAGGCATTTTTTGACATTTTCATATTAACTTTTTAAATTCTAAATTTTTTGTCTAAAAACGGTTTAGTGCTGCTGCTGCTCATGGTAATTGTGAGGTACTGCATTTTGTAGAATTTAATTGATCAAAAAATAATTCAGTGCATGTTCAAAACAGAGACGAATGGAGCCAATTTCCAGTTCTTTGTTTTATTTTTAACAGATTAACAAATATGCGGTTTTACAGAGAAACATGCCCTATTTTCTCTGGGACAGATTAAGACATCTGACAATGAATGGTTTTCATGTCATAACTTTTATAAACGTCCGAAACTTCCCAGGATTCTAGGCGTTTCTTCTCCCTGGAATCTGCTCCAATCAGAACGTTGTTTCATAAGAGGGACGTGTCCTCCTCTTGGGTCCAAAGTTCATTCTGAGTTTTATGGTTTTATGGTTCCGGGTCCTCCCAAGCAAAACTCCCATCCTTATCTATAAACATCCTGGTTTTACAGCCTGCAATAAAACTCTAATCTACAGACATCCTGGTTGTACAACATGCAGTAAAACTCTTTGTCTCAGAGGTCTTCAAAGGTCACACATACTCTCACCATTTATCCAAGGCCTCTGCTGCTCCTCAAAAGTGCCCAATTAAAATACTGGTAAAAACAGACTTTTACCTCTGACTTCTTACTAAAGATATTTAACACATATGTGCTACGAAACTGTATATAAAAATAGCCCCCAAAAAATAAGATACAACAAATCCCTCTTTCAATCTATTTTGAAAATAGATTGATTACTCCTCTGTACTCTCCTTCAGGGTTAGTGTTTAAAACTTAAGATAAAAAAAAATCAAACCCAAGAAATTTCATCAGTTTAAAACATGAAGTCCTTCATATGATACCACAACAAGACTTCCAGATTAAAATTCAAAACACAACCTGTTAAAATACATTTTTAACCTTAACTCCCATTACTCAAAAAATGTAAATCTGTTAATTATAAATTCACCCTCTTTTGGCATTATGCAAAAAAATTTATTTTAACAATTCCCAAAAACTAAATTCAAAACCCAAAAATGTATAAGAATGTCTTACATGTTAAGAGATAATTAAATCTGACTTGATACATGTTAATATTGTGGAAGAAGCTTAGAAAATCCATGAACATATACATTATTACTATGTTATATTCTGAAATAAATCAAACTTAAAGTGGGAAGAACCCTGTGAAACAGAAAAAAATAGTTAGAAGTAACATTTTTGTTCTTTTAAAAGTTCATATCTTCTCTTCCGCACCGCTGGCATTCCGTCCAAGGCTGCTGGGAGCTGCATTCAGTAAATGTCTATAAAGGAACTGTCTTTTCCAAATGAAATCACAATCAGATGATTACAATAATAATCCCTCTTTAAGACAGACAGACAGACAGACAGACAGACAGACAGACAGACACAGACAGACAGACAGACAGACAGACAGACAGACAGACAGACAGACAGACACTTTATTCATCTCCAAGAGAAATTCACAGTTCTAGCAGCTTACGGGAACACAGGGGCATGCAGGGAAAATACAATATAAAAATTTAAAAGAAGAACTAAGGTAAATATAATGGTATAAAAAAGTATAATGTCTGCCAGTCCAGTTCAAGTGCAGTTGTGCAGATGTCAGTATGCAAAAACAGTTGAGTAATGGTCAGTTTGTACATACTTAGAGTCCAACTTGTAGATGTGTGTGTATGATAAAGTGCATGTGTGACCGAAGGTGCATGGTGTGATTAGCATTAAGTCCAGTGTTCTATGGTTGATTTTATCGCCCTCCCCCTAGAGTTGTTGAAGAGCCGCATGGCGTGGGGGAGGAACGATTTCTTCAGTCTGTCAGTGGAGCAGGACAATGACAGCAGTCTGTCACTGAAGCTGCTCCTCTGCCTGGAGATGGCGTTGTGCAGTGGATGGTGTGGACTGTCTATGATGGACAGTAGCCTGTTCAGAGTCCGTTTATCTGCCATAGATGTAAGGCTGTCCAGCTCTGTGCCAACAACAGTACCTGCCTTCCTCACCAGTTTGTTCAGGCGTCCAGCGTCTTTCTTCTTGAGGCTGCCCCCCCAACACACCACTGCGTACATGAGGGCGCTCGCAACTACAGACTGGTAGAAGATCTGTAGCAACTTCTTGCAGATGTTGAAGGACGCCAGCCTTCTGAGGAAGTACAGACGGCTCTGTCCTTTCCTGCACAGGGCGTCTGTGTTGGCAGCCAGTCCAGTTTGTCATCCAGCTGCACTGGATGGTAAATTACTCCCGTAAATTATGGTAAATGGTAAATTACTCCCGTAATTGACCATTTCCCAAACACAGCCAATTCATCCAGGTGCAGGAAGATGCGATCTGATGCCATTAAGAAAACCTGGTATGGAATCAAATGATTAATTTTACATTTACACATTGTTTCTGAATTCATCCTTACAGCTTAAAAAACCCATAACATATGTCACATAGCCAGAAATATATCCCATAAAGTACGCAAAAACCAACTTAGTTAGCCTGAGTTTTTCCCACTTTAGCTGTCAGACCCTGTAAATTTCCAAGTATAAATTAACAAAACTAAACCTATAAATTTAAAATGTCCAATTATCTTCTCTATTTCACCAACCCTGAGCCTTGGAACAGAGCCATGTTTTCCCATCCAGCAGTCGACAGGCCTGTCATGAGGCAGCAGCTTCGTGCTTATCCCCATTTTCCTCAGATGCTTGCTGTGGATAAAGCCAAGAACGTTTGTTAATCTCAGCAAATTGTCTCCTGCATTGTTGTGAAAGGCAGTTATGACAAGACATTTCCACAGATAAGCAGACCAGACGTCCATCCAGTCCAACACAAGCCTTTGGAGTGCGTCAACAGTGGAGAAACAGCCATTCACGTCCCATGCCCTAATTTGGCAAATCAATATAATCTTATTTAGTTTTACTTAACATGTCCAAACAAGTAGATCTATGGTCTGATCACTTCAAAAGTATAGAAAAACGCAGGTTAACCTCTATCAGTCAGTCTTACCCACTCTGCAAATTCTTCCATCACCCCCATAACTTCCTTCCTGGGCAATACATTTCAGTCTCAACAGTCTCCCAAATCCTTGAGGTGAGTAAAATATCTGAAAATTAATCAGTAAGATCAGTAGGCTCTATGTTGATGTCCTACAAAATGGTGTCTGAGAGCAAACATAACTTTTATGACATAATGTCTATTCCTCAGATATAAACTGTATCGATACCATTCATTAATTCTTTTCTTCAAAGTTTAGTGGTCTGTTCACAAAGTAAATAAATAAATAAAATAAAAAAAGGCTGGATTTTTCTGTTAGATATTGCTGTTCTAAAGCACCACTAAATAATTGCAATAACAAAAATAAAAGCAATAACCATCTGCAAAGGTTCTATCCTCTTTTTTCTGTCCCTCTTGTAAACAGTCTCTATGGAAAAGTGGCTCTCCTGGTTTCGCTTCACTGAGGTTGAGACGAATAGCTCATATTGAACTAAACCCCTTTGAAATTCAGACTTCACACCACTTTTCCCAGACTCTGTCCCTTTAATCAATTAATAATTTCTGCTAATATAATTATGCTACTTACAGTGAGATAAAGATGTCCAACTAGGTTTCTCTTCTATTTTAACTGTTGTTGGTGTCGTCAAGGTTACCTGTGAGGCTCCTCCCATCTGAGCAATGACCAACAAAGATCCAGTCTCCAACTCCCCCTCTTTTCAAATTTATCCAAAGTAATATAGCATCATTTGTCACTTCAGTACACTGGATCGCTATCAAGCTGGCTCAGACAGAGAAAATATCAAAATTAAAAAACATCAAATGTTTAAAACAAAATCAGAGAATAGTACTGACTGATAAACACAACATAGTTTTACAAAAATAGTCTTCAGTTTGCTATACTTCAAATTCTATCCATATTTATAAAGAAAAAATCCAAGATATAAATCAATGACAAAACAGCTTCCCTATACATATTTCTGTGGGACTTTAAGACCATAGTGCAAAACAGGCATGTCTCATTCCCTGATCAAATTGATGTGAAAGTAACCAGGTGGTTGCTTATTGTTAGAAATTGCCAAACCTAAAGTACTTGTTTGTTCTAAAAGTCTAATCTATATTTGAAAGTGACTTTTGTTTCATATGTTTCCTACAAACCCAAATGTGCTAACTGGCCCAAATATTCTGATTGTAAATAATGAAAACATTTCATACTTCAAAAACATCTGTCAGATTCTGTTAAATGAGTCAAACATAGTCAAACTAATTTGTGTAACTAAAACTCCAGTTACTCCCTCTACATGGCAGTTGACCTTTTTTCTTAAATGTTTGTAACATGTATAACACTCTAATTTCCATTAATCAATAAAACTAAAAATACAAAATCATTTCATAAACAAGCTTCAAAAGATAAAATGTCTCTAAACAAAAACTTTAAAAATTAAAACAAAACAACAAAAATCACCATTTTACAGTCAATCCAAATTATCCTCTCAGGCTTCTTTTTGTTGCTCCAATGATAAACACCAAATTGAATTGAAGCTTCTAGAAATGTCAAATAAATTACCACTGAATCATGTTTTCTTTAATCCAGCTTCTCAAATTAACATTTTCCAAAGTTCTCATTAATAAGCAGACCGCAATTCAGAAATCTGGGTCAGAATCCAAATCGATACAAATATATAAATTTTGAGAGAGAAAGAGAAAAAAAAAAAAAATAAGAAAAAAATAAAGAAAATAAAATCAAAAAATCTAAATAAATTGTCAGTTACAGAGTCCCCACTAATCAAATGGTATATTATGCCATTATTCTATGATCAGAACTGTTCTAAAATGTTTTAGGACCTGTAAATTTACTCTCAGCATCAAGTAGACTAGCTAACAATCAATGAATAACATCTGAAAGATTAATCTTAAACTTTAAAACTAAAACCAATTCTTATTTGTCAAAACAAAATGTGCATTCAAATATATGGTAAAAAATTATTTCAATGTAGCTCCAATCACATTTTGCTTCTACACGATCAGAATAAATGAATTAGAATTTACTTCTTACTTCTAAATTAAACCATCATTTCGATCACCGAAATAAATTATTTGTTCTTCAACAAATCTACCAAAGAATTTAGTTGTTACTTTCAATCCTTAGACCAATTCCAAATTTTTCCCCAGTCTGTTTAAAAAGAAACTGATTCCTTAAAGATGACTCTGTGTTTTAATGTTTTCTTTTTTTCAAACTCAAACATTCAAATCCCACTAGTTTAGAAAATATCACTATGATAAGTGTTGTTTTGCATGGTAAAAACATTCAATTTTTAACGGAATTGAAATATGCTGGGTTACTCCTTGAGCCCCAGTTGAAATTTGATAAATCCAATAAGCATTTAGTGTCCACAAAATCCTTAAGAATGTTCAATTGTGTAAATAATTTAACACCAGTCTCCTTTAGGTCATTCATTCAGAGACTAAGCTATATTTCTAAAGTCTATAGAGCCATCAGAAATAAGCCAAACATAATTTTAGCATAAATGATACTTATTTAAATCACAGAAAGAATTCATTCTCTGTACCATTCAACACGGTGCTTATTAAAATAATTTAAACCAGTTTGTTGCTTTCCAATTAACACCGTTTGCTTTTCGTTCTATTCTTATAATTACTGCTTATAGCTTTATCTTTCTTTAGGCCAACTTAATCAAATCCTGCTTAGATCAATCAAAAAACAACAAATCCACCTACGTAAAGATTCAAAAAATGCAACTTTTATTTTGACTATAAACTCCCCTCTTTTTAATTTTAAAGATGAAATCAAAAATTAAAACTTCACCAAGTCAGAATCGACTCATGAGTAACTGTTCTTAGTCATTTGCGTTTAATTGTAACATGCATCAGTATCCCAATAAATGTACATGCTCTCCTCATGTGATAAATTGAGCCTTCTCTGGCAAAAGCAGTTAACTAAATTCAGCATGTACTTCTTAATTTTTAATCTCCGTACCGTAACAGTTCAGTTAAATGTGAAACACCTTAAATTGCCCTTCGTAGAAAATGTGCTAAAACATTGCCTAAGAGAGTCAAAATGAGTAGCAAACTAAATTTATCTGAACAGTTATCTTGAGGCCGTTTTCTAACAAACGTCCAGTCATATCATAAAATATTACATCTCTTAAACAGAAAAATTTAACAAAATCCAAATTCGTTTAAGTCTTAACAAGGCAATCGTCTGCAGGAGTCTGTAATCACTTTCTATCCAAAATCAACTTTTAACTTACAACACACAGAACATGCACATTGACACGCAAAAGCAAAACCGCTAGCATAGCACAGCAGCCCACAGCAACGTGCTACCGTTAGCTCCCTTTGTGCAACGAAACCTAAAACAGTACAAAACGTACGGCGAAAACACTCAAGAAAATCGCAACACACACTTTAGAAAATGACATACCGCAATACCAGGACTTAATCCGCACAATTTATACCACTTTACCAAACTTTAATTCGGCACGAACAAAACAATCTCCTGTTCGTCCACGCGGACTGAAACATATGTTTCCAAAACAGCCGTCTCGCACAGAAAACACCGAATCTACAACGTCCGTTACAGCCCAAAACCATTAACAAAAAACACAACATTATAAGCGGTGACTTTTAGACCTTATTACATTATTTTATCGCGGAGGTTTACAACAATCTGTTACAATTTTCGTAGTCCGCTTTGAGAAATTTCCCGGCGCCGGCCTCCAGAAAACCACTCAAAAGACTCGAACAGATGGCAGAAAACCGCCTATTACCACTAATTTATTTATCAAAACATATAGTCAAAGCTGTTGTATGTTAGCCGTGCTACTAAGCAGAAAATCACGCAGAATTAGCTCCGCCATCTCACCACCTAGCTTGGGTGTCCGCTCTGATGGCCTGTTGTAAATGTTCACAACTAATTCTTATAGATTTTTAATTTCAGTTATCCATCATATTTAGTTATATATTTATTTATCTATTTTAATGATTTTATTATACCCGAGTTCATTATTTATACTATAACATTTTAACACAAACGCAACATCACCAGCACGTCTCGCAAAGCGCCTGCGTAAAAAACCATCTCACACACACACATACAGACACAATACTTGTACAAGCAGAAAATCAAACACTAACCTCAAATCGGACCACACCAAAAGCCGGACCATTAAACCCATTCCAATTTGCGTTGCTCAATCGCGCGTTTGGAGAGACGCCGGCTTCATCAAGGTAATCCGTACAGATTAACAGAGGGCAACACAGGCTCTACTGCAATCTTTTTCGTTTGCCAGCCTTGAAGAATCTCCGACAGCGTCCTGTCGAAGTCGAGAGGCCAATTCTCAAGCCCCGATCCGCACTTTGGCTCCGATTTTGAGTCGTTGAAGGGACCGCTCCATCCAGTCCATCTGCTCCATTGTATTCTCCGGAGAAAAACCAGCCCCCCCTGGGCGCGCAGAGTAAGAAACTCCATCTCCCAGCAGGCACCGGTGTTTCTCTGCGGAGCGTAAAGAAGGTTGCAATCATGTGCAGACAGAGGGACAGACAAAGGAGCAGCTCCAACTACGGGCCCGCAACAGTTAATCTGCTCAAAACAAAAAAACATATGTAACTTGCCTGACAACATTACCCAATGTTAGATTAACCAATCAACAGAATTAAAAACTACGCAACTCTGCGCAAATTGTCAATAGAGCAAATACATGTCCGTCTAATTAATAAAAAATAACTGGATCTTGGTCCAAACTCTGCACACGTTCGAGGTCACCATTTGTAGAATTAAATATTATCAAAAAATAATTCAGTGCATGTTCAAAACAGAGACAAGGAACCAATTTCCAGTTCTTAGTTTTATATTTAACAGATTAACAAATATGCGGTTTTACAGAGAAACATGCCCTATTTTCTCTGGGACAGATTAAGACATCTGACAATGAATGGTTTTCATGTCATAACTTTTATAAACGTCCGAAACTTCCCAGGATTCTAGGCGTTTCTTCTCCCTGGAATCTGCTCCAATCAGAACGTTGTTTCATAAGAGGGACATGTCCTCCTCTTGGGTCCAAAGTTCATTCTGAGTTTTATGGTTTTATGGTTCCGGGTCCTCCCAAGCAAAACTCCCATCCTTATCTATAAACATCCTGGTTTTACAGCCTGCAATAAAACTCTAATCTACAGACATCCTGGTTGTACAACATGCAGTAAAACTCTTTGTCTCAGAGGTCCTCAAAGGTCACACATACTCTCACCATTTATCCAAGGCCTCTGCTGCTCCTCAAAAGTGCCCAATTAAAATACTGGTAAAAACAGACTTTTACCTCTGACTTCTTACTAAAGATATTTAACACATATGTGCTACGAAACTGTATATAAAAATAGCCCCAAAAAAATAAGATACAACAATTTGAATTTTGTGATTGGCTTAGAGCGGTACATCTTTTCCATTGTCTACGTCACAGGCACGGTCTAATAGCGATGCCCTCCCTCTCTCAGACACACTCGCCCCGCCCCGTGACTAGTTGAAAGTGCACTTTGGAGAACCACAATGTTGAAGTGGTTTAAAGCCATAAGTTATAATCTATATGTTTTAAACACAACGTGAATAAGGAAACAAAAGCTGTCGTAGTTCCCTCCGAAGCTACTTAGCATCAATGGTAGCGCTAGGCTCTCTGTGCTTGTTTGCTACTATACATACTGCTGGCCTTAGGCAGCGCTGACACAACGCTCGAACTGACATGTCGTTTGGCCACTATGGTGGATGGCAGAGATGAGAATAGACATAATTTCTCCCTTTACCTTAGGTAAATAGAGGCTTTGTGGAGCTCGGCGGCCACATGCCACAGTTCAGCCATGACTGTCCTCCAGGCAACACCCTCTCACACTCATCCTCCACACTTGGCCTCAGTACCTCCTGGTCCTGCCCACTTTGGTAGAGTTTTTCAAATGTTGCCTGGGCGTGGGATGATGCTTTTTCATAGGGTTCAGTTACTCCTTAAGAGTACTCTTTAACAAATGAAGCAGAAATACTTCATTTTTTCTCAGTACAAAATAACTCATGGCCAGGTACTAAACTAGTAGTTATAGTAAACCAGCCTACCAAAAACAGCAGTATGCACCCACTTTTCAGTGTCCACGATGTTTATTAGAGTTTTGATTTCTAACTGAATTGTTAGGATTAGAATAAACACAATTACTTTTGTTTTATCAGCAATAAATTCAGTAGTAAATTCTGCCAACTCAGTGTTGGAGATGCTTACTTAGTGATTGCCGTGCTTTCACACATAAATATAAAGTTACATGTAATCATCGTAATTATCGTAATACTTCTTGATCTGAGCTAAGGGTATCAGGTAGATGTTGAGAAAAAGAGCAGAGCCAAGATTGGAGCCTTGCAGTATCCAACATTCATTTTCATTTACGTGGATTAATAATTATCGAATAATTATCGAAGAACTGATCTCAGTTGTTTGGTCATTGTTTTTGTAGGTTTTTCATCAGTTTTGCACCAGACAATCCTGTCCGCTTTTACAGTCACTATGCTGTGATCAACTGTGTTGAACATAGCACCGAGATTCTGTCAGTGGTTTTACTAGTTAATCTAAATAGTGCCATGGCAATAATAAAGCTAATACCTTTATCAGAATGTACGCCTTTATCAGAGTTTACAGTAAGTAAATCTAATTATTGAATGAAGAGCATTTGACTCTGCGATGGTAGGTGGCGACATGCATGCTTTCATGTTGGTATATTTCCTTTTGGCGTATAGTTTCGCACAAATTAGTAAACAAATACTGACAGCTGCGTAGCAGACGGAGTAAAAGCAGGTAGATGCTAAAAAAGCGACCCAAGAATGGAGCCTTGCGGTATCCCACATGTATCTTTTATTGCTTTGATTAATAATTAGCAAACGACTGATTGCTGAACAGGTTTAGTCTTGATCCAGACAACTCTGCCCATTTTTACAAAGTATTAATCATTGTGCTATAATCAACTGCATTGACCGTTACACTGAGATTAATCGAATGAAGAATTCTGGTTAACTACTAAAGGAACGACGTCATTACCTTTGTGATTTTTCAGAGGATATCTTCTTTGTTTTACTTAGCTGCCACCTGTTAGAATTTGATCAGATTTACATTTTGGTTTGATTCGCTGCAAAGGAGAATAAGCCCTCACAAAGTGTGTGCAGCTACATATAGATGAAATCTTCTGCTGTATTAGCTCCTACTATTCCTTCTAACCCACAGTTGTAAAACAATAAAGCCTTACTGTGTTTACAACTCTTTATGGAACTTGATCTAAGCTACAAGAACAATTCAACACCGGATGATATATAGCAGCAGTTTGGTGCTTGAAGTCTTGTCGATACTGGAGCAGCTCTACACCCTAAGCAAGGTGCTGGGAGTTTGCCCAGCTGGTTTACATGTGTTTTGTTAACTTGGAATAGGCGTTTAACTGTGTCTCTTGAGGAGTCCTGTGGAGGGTGCTCCAGCAGTATGGGATACCAGGTCCCTTGATAAGGGTGGTTTCAGAGCTTGGCAGTATGTCGGTCTTCTTTCAGGTGAGAGTTGGACTCTGCCAAGGTTTCCCTTTGTCAGCGATTCTATTCATAACTTTTCTGGACAGGATTTCTTGGTGCAGCCAAGGTGTTGAGGGGATCCATTTTGGTGGCCTCAGGTTCCGGTCTCTGCGTTTTGCAGATGATGTGGTCTTATTGGCTTCATTGGAACTTGATCAATAGCTTTCACTTGAGCAGTTTGCAGCTGAGTGTGAAGTGGCTGGGATAAGAAGCAGTACCTTCAAGTCTGAGACCATAGACTTGAGCCGGAAAAAGGTAAGGTTTTTCCCCCGAATGGAGGAGTCCAAATATCTGGGGATCTCGTTCGTAAATGGAGGGAAAATGGAACAGGAGATTGATGGATTAGTGTGCCGTTTGTAGTGATGTGAGTACATCTGTCATGGTGATTAGAGAGCTGAGCAGAAAGGAGAAGCTCTCGACTTACTGGTGGATCTACATTCACACCATCATCTATGGTCAAGAGCTCGGGTTAGTGACCTAAAGAAGATGATCATGGATACAAGTGGCTGTAATGAGTTTCCTCCTCCACATCTAGAAAAATCAGTTGAGGGGAGTATCAAGTCAGTTGGAGTGTATTAAGAGTGATTTTTTTTCAGTGTAATCCACTCAGAAGGCCTTGGAAGGAGAGATCTTAAAATAATGAATATGTTAAATATTTACGATTCGAAATTCTAAAGTGTGTTTAATGCTCCAAAAGAAGCTGAGCACGGACAGAACGCAACGTCACGTGCAGTGTTGCCACAGTTACTTTGAAAAAGTAATATCATTACTGACTACTGATTTCTCCTTCCAAAAGTAACTTGGTTACTTTACTGATTACTTTATTTAAAAGTAACTAATTTAGAATCCTATTATTAGTAGCACTTCCCACTGCCTCAACATAGAAATAATAATCAGTTTTGCCAAAATTGACCTAATTGGAAGTGCATTTAACAGTAAGGCCGGAAATACTCTTGGTTTTTAACCTCACATTGAAAATAAAAAGCAACAAGCTGCTTCTTGGGGACGTACTTGCTGGGTCACTGCACGTTCAACTGGAGAGTTCCACAAGGGGGCAGACACAGAGTACAGGTTACAGAACTCAGACTCAGGCCAAAACAAACATGGCAACCGTAAAGGAGATAATCTACTGTTTCGGATTACAACAGAAAAAGACGGCAGCAGTGTTGTTGAAGGTAGGACCTTATTTAATGCGACTGTTGCTTGCCTCCTAATATTTTTGCCGCCATGTACCAAATATATCTTTTTTGCTTAAGAAAATATCAAAAATAGTAACACAAAGTGGCTTAAACAAGTAACTTTAAGCTGATTACCTGTATGGAAATAGTAATGCGTTAGATTAATTGTTACTGAAAAAGTGGTCATATTAGGAGCAATTCGCTACTAAGTAACGTGTTACCGGAACCACAGCCAATCAAGACGGGAGCTGACTCAGCTGAATGAGGGAGAAGGAAGTAAAAACATACAGAAAACATATCCCTAGTAAAAGCAAAAAATCTCCTGCACTTCCGAAATGACCAACTTGTTGATCTGTGGCAACAGTAGGAATGTTGATATAACGTTTTGTTAAAAACCTACCATAACAGGAAATACAAAGAGCAACAATAATGATGCTAGCTGGTGCTAGCATCTAGTGCACAGCCTTCCTCTCCAAGCTAGCCATGACAGACTATTATACGATGGTCTGGGTGAATACTCGATTCTGATTGGCTGGAGAGTGTACATTAATAGTGATAATGTACACCTAGGAAAGGCATCCCGTCAAATTGCCTGATGACAGTTCTAAATTATTACGCTTGCTCAAGTGGCAGAAGAGACATTTGACTCGTCGCAACGTTTTGCCTCATCCTCTGGATACACACAAGCAGTAAGTAGTGCACTGGCCTTCTGAAATTATACTTTGTATCACGTAACGTAAGGTAAAGCCATCATCTCACTTCCCATAACTGATAAACTGCTGCGGTCGGCTCGCTGTGTCCACGTTGCTTCGCAATGCCTGTATACAGGAGATATTAAATAGTGCACTCGACTTATATTAAAAAAACCTCACGATTTTAACTCTAAAACAAATTAAAGTATTAATAATTGATTAAATATTTCTTTCTTTCGTAAGTGACCATGGTGTAAGCATGATAATGCCTTTCGAGGTGTCCATTATCAGAAAATAATAGACGACACGGAGGCGTAAACCTTGCTTCCGCAAAGTCCATTATTTTCTGATAATAGACACCTCGTCGGGCATTATCCCTTATTGCTCACCTCCAACTTGCCCAGTGTTGCATACAGTCCACATTCCCGCTGTCTCAATGACTTTTTCCATATTCATTTTTTGTTGGTTTTTCAGAGTAAGTGGCCAAAGACAACCCTCAAGAGTTCTTCCTGTTTGTCTCCCAAGTTTGTTTAAACTGAGGTCACGTTAGACTACGCATGAATAACCCTCTCCTGAAGAATGGTTTAGTGTGTGGCGTGTTCCATACTGTACACCACACATTATGAGCTCAGCATAGGGAGATGTTGTGTGATCTTTTTTTTTTATCTTCAAGAGTTTGGTTTCTAAATCTATGAAGGTTTGACGAATCCTGTAATGTGTGCCAGCCTTTAAGCTGAGTCTAAGTATTTCCTTTATTTTGAACTAGATAGAGACGTTTGCCATAGATGGTTCATGGGATTGTGATAAACAACAGGCCTGCAGAGGGAAAGCATTACCAGCAGTTGACAGTTATAACTTAGAGTTATGAAACTTCAACACAGAATTTGCAAACCCTACACAGAAAGTTTGATCTACAAGAAATGAACTCTCTACTGAACCAGCTTGAACTTCCCATTCTTCACAAGGTTTCGTGGTTTCACATAGCAGAAATCAAACATCCGGACATACTGCATGTAGAGCCTTATTCAGGGAGATGTTATCATGAAGCAGTCAGGTAAATCATAGATAAAAAGGAACAATGTGTGCGGACTTACTGCAGAATGGATACAGAGTTTATACCTCCAGGGTAGACTTCATATCACAATGTTATAAAAGTCTCTAACATAACACAATTACACTACAGACCTTTAGTTTACTTTCAGAATCAACATTTTCTATGATATACCATACTACAAAATACCTCCACAAATATGGCTCATGATTAGAAACAAGGTTTATTAATTTGTACACAAAAAAAAGTGATTTTCCTAACAAATTCATTCAAGCCCATGTAGCAAAAATGAGTACACCCCAATTATAGTCTTAGAAAAAAAGCAACACTTAAGACTACAAACTTCGCATTAACAGGCATTCAACCACAGGTGAGTCTAATGATTCATTTAAAAGGTGTCCAGCAGACAGGTGACTATAAAAGGGCATTACTTAATAAAGAAAAGCCCTTCCCTTCACATGCTGTCAGCAATGGCTCCCCATGGAAGAGAAATGTCACAAAATCTGAGAAAGGAAATAATTTATTTACACAAAAAAGGTGAGGGGTACAAGAAGATTAGCAAAGCTTTACATATCAGGCAAAATACTGTAGCAAAAGTGATCCAAAAATGTAAGAAACATGGAAGTGCAACTTTCTTACCGAGATGTCCAGGCCATCCATGGAAGTTAACATCTCGACAGGAGCATCTTCTGATGAGAAGGGTTGAAAAAAATGTCCATGCAAGTTCACTGCAGTTAGCTAAAGCAGTAGAAAGCCACACTGGAGTGATCGTTTCCTTTGACACCATATGGCGTCAAACTGCAGAGGACTGGCATGCATGAGTATCGTCCGCAAAGGAAGCCTCTCCTAAAGCCCATGCACGCAAAAATCATGCCTAGAATTTCCTAAGCCCCATGCTGAAAAAGATGAAGACTATTGGGACTCTATACTCTGGCGTGGTGAGACACAGATCACTGTTTTTGGAACTAATAGTTTAAAAACTATATGGCTTCGTAAAGGTGAGTATTTCACAAAAAAAATGCATGGTTCCTACAATGAAACATGATGGTGGCAGTATCCTTATTTGGGGCTGCATGAGTACTGCTGGTGTTGGGAAGCTGCATTTAATTGATGATATCATGAACTCAACAATGTACTGCTCTATGCTGAAGGAGAAGATGCTGCCATCACTCTATGCACTAGGTTGTCATTCAATTTTCCAACACGACAATGATCCCAAATACACAGGTTTTGGATACCTTTGCATTTCTGTAGAAGAAAAAGGTGTAGGTGATTGAATGGTCAAGTATGTCTTCTGATCTGAGCCCAATCGAACACCTCTGGGGAATTCTGAAGCAACAAGTTGAAAATCACTCTCCATCCAGCGTCCAAGCTCTAAAAGAGGTTATTCTTGAAGAATGGGAAAAGATAGATGTTGGAATATATCACCAACTTGTTCATTCCATGCCTAGAAGACTTTGGTGCTGTCCTTAAAAATCACAGTGCTCATACAAAATAGTAAATGTACTATTTTTTGTGCGGGGTGTATCCATTTTTGCTTCAATCCATTTGAGTAAAACTGAAGATTTTGTGATCTATTTTAGATTATTATAATTATATTATATATATATATATAATTATAATTATATTATTATAATTATTATATTATTGGAAACCATTCTTTTGTTCATTGAGCTACTGAATAAGTTCATACTTTTTAAATGTGTACTCATTTATGCTGAGCACTGTATATATATATATATATATATATATATATATATATATATATATATATATATATATTAATGTGATACTTTCAAACTGTTAACATTTTTTTATTGCAGCTTTCGCAGCCGCAAGTATGGTGATAAGTTTGCAGAGAAGCTCTCCTCCGTTCTACCTCGATTCGAAGTGCTGAGAAAACTAGAGTGAGATCAACGTTTTTGTTTCGTGAAATTAAATTAGTTTGAAGCCATCTTCCCTTCTCAGATTTTTTCTGTTTCATTACTAGGTTTTGTGGTGCCAGTCTGACTGCTGCAGGGGCAGAGAGTTTGGCCTTTGGTCTACAGAACTGTCCCAGCATCACTGAGCTCAAGTAGGTTTCTTTTGTATGAGATAAATTATCCCACATTAGAGCTAAACCTGGATGACAGATGATAAGAAGCTCCTGAGAAATGATGCATTGTACCGTAGGTTTAAATGTTGCTTCTCTACTTTTACTTCAGTTTTAGTGACAATAATCTGCAAGACAAAGGAGTTGGACACATTACTGACGTTCTTGCCAAACTACAAAACTTGGTATCTGTAAAGTACGTCTATACTGCTCATAAGCCAGTGATTTTTTTTACATAACAATAGCAGATTACGGGTTTTTTGGTGCATTCATGAGTGGGTGTGTGTGTTTGTGTGTTTGTGTGCAGGCTGGGACGAAACAACACTTCTTTGAAATCAGCAGAGTATCTTGTTGGATATGCTGCTTCTTGTTTGAACATCCAGCATGTTCATGCTGAGTGAGAAAACAGGCAAACACTCACATACAATGAGAGTTGGTAAAAAAACAGAAGGCAATGCTTTTGTATTTTGTTTCCGCAATCAAACACAGTAAGAAACAGAGGTACGAAAGGGGTACATTACCGGCCCCAAGGTACAAAATACACATTAACTATCTGTACCTTATCATTATCTTATCGGTACAAATATGCTCCTCAATACTACAAAGTTAATTTTGTACCATTTCATGGTACGTTTCTGGTGATTATATTTTTCACAAAATAAAAATCCATTTGCAAAAATAGATTTATGTAAATTGACTTCATAGTTTTATTACATCAAACAATTTTTAACAATGGGGAACTCCATCCATTTTCTGAACCGATTAGTCCCCTGGTGCCTATCTCCAGCTGTCAACAGGCGAGAGGCGGGGTACACCCTGGACAGGTCGCCAGTCCATCACAGGGCCACATAGAGACAGGACAAACAACCATGCACGCACAGTGAACTGACAGTCATGTATTTGGACTGTGGGAGGAAGCACGCATGCACAGGGAGAACATGCAAACTCCATGCAGAAAGGCCCTGTTGCAAGACAACAGTGCTAACCACTGCGCCACCGTGCCGCCCACAATGGGGAACGGATTTTTACAAATTTTTTGTTTACCAGCAAAAAAAAAAACAATCCTTTGTGCAAATGAACTTATCTTTCCATTTGGGCGACTATTGCTACATTGCAGTCAGATGATATGTCAATCAAGTATGATTGGCTGTCAAGGTGGCACTGATAAGAAGTATAGACTTTAAGGGTACAAATAGGTATACAGTTAAGTAAAGAATGGTATTTTTTGTACTATTTTTTGTACAATTTTGTACTTGAATTTCTGAGTGTGAACCGTATTTCACAATCTAATTCATATTATTCAATTATTGTGGAAATTAATCAACTGCATATTTATTGTCACTTTTTACTTTATCCATTGCTATTTTTAACTGGGTCTTTTTTAAGAGTCAAACTAAGCAATTAGTTAGCTGATGAGTTTTGTCTCCATCTTTGCAGTGGGATCACAGAACTTAATCTGACTTTCTCTAAAAAGTCAGATTCAAACAGGTGGGTTTCATAATCATGTAAAGAAAATAAAAAAATCAAGTAAAAAAAAGAAAAAATCTTACCTTTTTCTGTTTTTCTGTTTGCAGCCATAAAATTAAGCCAGAGCCAACAGTAAGGTATGATATTACTACTGTGTCATAAATTAACCATTTTATGAACCTTGTCTGCTTCGCCAGTTTCCTTTTGGGACTTTACAATGACAGTACCTGACGTCCTAAATGCTCGTGCAGATTGTACACTCAGAATATCAGAAAAATAGCCAAGTTTATTTGTATAGAACAATTCAGAACCAAGGTAGTTCAAAATACTTTACATGATAAAAACATAATACATTAAGCAAACAAAAAAGGACGTTACAGTGAAAAAAAAAAAGAGAAGCAGCAAAAAAAGTGCAATCCAGCTTAGAATTTATGATGTTCTAATAGTAATTAATCAAAGGCAGCTCTAAACAGATTGGTTTTTAGCCTTAAATTTAAGGGACTCAATCTTTAAGCAATTTTGCATTTTTCTGGAAGTTTTTTTCCACATTACAGGAGTAAAAAAACGGAAAGCTGCTTCGCCATGTTTGGTTCTGATTCTTGGGATAACGGATAGACTTGAACCCATGGGCGTCATTTGAACTGGGGACGCCGGGGACATTTTCCCAGCAATATATATGATTTACGGGTTTGTCCCCACCAAACCTGATGCGCAAATTGTTTATCTGCACTGATCTAACAGCCACTTGTGCTACCAGCAAAGTTTCTGCATCAGTATCTGAACAAAATGTTATTTAAATCACTCCACTTTATCATGCAGTCATGTTTCTTTTTGCTCAAATACTAAGCTACAACATTCTCTGCAGTAGATGTCATGTTTTAAGAGACTGGTATTCAGCTAACGGGCAGAGTCCTGCAATGTCACTTATTCATTTTTTCTGCAACCAAAAAGTGTTGGACATTGTTGTAATAACTTAAAACCCTGTGAGTGCCATTTATCATTAGACTATACAAATGTATCTCACTTTACATTCAGAGGCTGATACATATGTCTAAAGGATTGCCTACTTTATGCATTATTACCTAAAACTTAGCTTGAATAAATATGTTTCATTTCTCTCCATCACTTTTTACCTGTTTCATTTAGTGTAGAAGTGGGGTCTCCAAATCCAGCCTTAGGGGCCGGTCACCTACTAGTGTTAGATGTGTTTCTGGTCCAAGACAACTGATTCTAAACGTCCAACTTCCTCCTCAGCACAGTGAAGTATTGAAGAGGTGTGCTAACGAGCCATCATTTGATTCTGGTGTATTGAACCATGGAAAGAACTAAAATATGCAGGATACTGGCCTTTGAGGCCTGGATTTGGAGATTGATGGTATAGACAGTCATATTTTGGATTTGTAATGAGGAGAAATGCAATCGCTTATAAAAAACAAAGAAACAACAAACAAAATTATCCATGTCATCTGCCCTTAAATGGCCTGTTTCTTTATTAGAGTTAATTGCTATGTGAATTAAAAATCTAGAACAGAGAGCAGCCTCGGTGAAACAGATTTTAGCCATTTATTTGGTATGGAAACATGGAAAAACAACAGATAGATGGAAACATCTATGTACTCAGCTACAATCCAAAAACTGTTTGTAATCATCTCTGTTTTTTGTTGTTGTTTTTTTTTGTTTTTTACCAGATTGTTAAATCAGAAGTGGACTAAGTCTGATATGCAGCACCTTGCAGAGTCCCTGGCTTTCTGTCCTTCCCTGTCTGTGCTGGAGTAAGTAACCTCATACACATTGCTGCTTTTTTAGAAAAAGTGCAGTTTAAGCATATGTTTGTATTGATTTATGGGTTTCTACTGTTTTTTCTTCAAATATAATCTGAGCAGGCAGGACATTATTTTCTGATCAAAGAAATTCAGATGAAATTATATGAGAAAACAAATTACTGACATATATCAGTCTGGAAAGTGTTACAAAGCCATTTCTAAGGCTCTGGGACTACAGAGAACCTCAGTGAGGACTGTTATCTGCTGATGGAGAACATTTTGAACAATCGGGAGCATTCCACACTGTTCCTCACTTGGCCTCACAAAATAACTCCAAAAGGACATTAAGTGACTCATCAGTAGGCTACTAAAGAACCAAGAACAACCTCTTAAGATCTGGAGGCCTGACTTGCCTCAGTTAAAGCATTTTACAAAAAGGTAATTTCAATTCAATCACCTACATTATAATTAATCGTTCAGCTCATTATTCTAATCAGTTTAAACGTTTTTAGTTTTTCTTGTCTAGTGAACCCCAGCAGATTGCATCAAGTAATTAAACTCACAGCAAACCCTCATACAGATACAAGCGGCCATCTTCCACAACCGATTGGGGATTCAAGAAGACAAAGCAGACACAAAACAAAATAACTGATGTAGGAAAACGTTTTATCTTAATGAAATTACAAAGTTTAATAGCAGGAGAGGGAGAATGCTCTGTCTCTGGAAGCATCATCCCAACCAATGCCCCCGTTTAGGAAGGAATTACAACCACAGAGAACACCAGACCAGGTGTAGCTTCTATAGAAAGAAAGCATAAAGTTAATGGTTGAAATAATAGCAAATACTACAATTGGAGAGAAGTAGTTGTAGAAGAAAGTAGCAGAGTGAGGGAAAAAGTGCTCAGTCATGAGATATAAGACAGGCATAGCCAGGGAGAACTGTCTGTCTGGACTGCATTCCTACCCAACCGGCTTATATCAGAGCTAACGAAGCTGAAGCTGTGTGTTGGATTCTTCTGTTTGTGTTCTTCAGTCTGTCTGGAGGTGAGTGGGATGAGGAGACTTTAAAAACGCTGACTCGGTTTGTCCCAAAGTTCAGCATCACTGAGAGGATGATGTATGTAAAACCTTCCATCCAATCAAACAGATTCCCAACAGATTTTCAAATAAACAGAAACATTTTATTTGTTTTATTCTTTTGCCTTGTTATCAGTTTGAATGGCAGCTGCTCATCATCGCAGAGTATTGTGGTTCTCACCGCTTTGCTTTCTGACTGTCCTTCAGTGATGGAGATGCACATCAGGTACAAAAACACGTTTAATGTTCACTTATGTTCCCATCTAGCTCTATGTATGCTAAGTTGAACCAACTAAATGTCCAAGTACTCTAAGCCATCATTGGGTAAACCAATACCAGATTACAGTGCAGTTGTAAAGTGATCCATCACCGCATGACTGAATTCGATCTAAACACTCTGGTGTTGCTGCTGCTCTAACTGTACTCGTCTTTTCTTCTCAGGCTGCAGGATCTGGAACAGGTGTCTGTTGTGTTCTCTGGAGGGAGAGAAAAACCGGCAAATGTTTCATCTAAAACGCTCTGGTTTGTATGGAGATATTTTTCACTATTGCCAGTGTTTTAGTCACAATCTCTTGAGTCAAAGTCACACTTGAGCTCTTAGTGTTCAAGTCCAAATCCCACTGGATTAGTCAGTGTTGAGTAGCTTGGTCTTACAAGTCCCTAAAAAATTTTTTCCAGTCCACCTGAGAGCAAGTCAAAAATAAGAGAGCGGAGTAGAGATTTTAAGACTACAAGAATGGGAGCAATACATGGTTGACTTTAATGAAAAAAAAAGAGTTGCTCAATCACCAATGTAACACACTAGCATGTGCAAAATCATAAAACATGCTTTAAGTAAATATGAAAACAATAACAACTAATAAGCATTAAGTCTGTGTATCAGGAAGAACAGGGGTGGAAAACATGGCATTAGTCTCGCTTTCTGCCACAGCTTTTCCTCTATACAAGTCTGTGTAGCATTGATTTTTCAAACTCCTCACTATAAATACTGTTTCAGTTACATCATTATCAGCCTCCTGTCCTTATTTTTGCTTCCTTGTCCTCAACAAAATCAATATATGGCCAAGGTTTATAACAGGGGTGCACCTATCCGACTTTTTCAGTCCCATTACTGATACCAATGCCTGGATTTTGTGTATCTGTTGATACCCAATACTAATCCAAAACTATTGTTGAATTGATCAACTGTATATCTTCCACCTTATGCCTTGCTTGAAGAGACTACAGACATCAGACTTTACTAACTAAACATAACTAAGACAAAAAATAGATGTAAAATATGAAATTTGCACAAAAATAAAAATTGAAGTGAAAAATTAATATTTTCTTTGAATTTATTGCAGATTTTGAGTATCGGTTCATGGTATTGGTTAGGTTTAACCGATACCGATACATGTACATTAGACGGTATGGGGACCAATACCAGTATTGGTATCGATGCTTCCTTAGTTTGTAATGGAAAATTTAATGTCAAGAATTATCTGGTCTGTGTATTCTTGAATACTGATAGTTTATGTGTGCTCTTTCTCTATGATATGGCAACAGATCCTCACTCCCAACTCGTCATATATGGACGCAGGGTCAGGCTCCCTCCGCGTCACATAGTGACACATGGGGTGCCCCCCTTCGCTTAATTTTTTGATGCTGTGTGCTCCCGTTGAATGTTATAGAGATCCCTAGATGTCAGTAACTGACGACATGGGGTGGAACAAGGAATCCATTACTTGCGTGCTTGTTTAAAATAATGTACTCTTGTCCTTCTGTGACCTTAAGGTTTGAACATAAAACTTTGGGTTCATTAAACGTGGGTTCATTAAATTTATTAGATAATTCAACGTACGGTATGTTATTCTGCTACATCGCCCGGCTCTGAAACAAAATTAACTTTAGATGTTTACAATAAAGGACCATAACCATACAGCCTGCTCTGAGCACGTCAAAAAATGAAGCAAGGGGGGTACCCCACGTGTCATTATGTGACGTGGATGGAGCCTGACCATGCGTCCATATATGACGAGTTGGGAATGAGAATGCGTTGTATATGGTAACCAATCTGATTATATGACACTGTATGATTATAGGTCAGGTCAATTGTACTGATTTCTGTTGCTACATCACGGGTTGTCATAGAAACCCTCAGATATCTTAGGGCATTTTGACATAAGCAAGATGATGCCTTCTCTATCTAGCACGCTGACACATGTAAGTCTTAAGCTGCATTCAGACCGCATCCGGTGGATACGTCGAGCAACGCATCCAACGGATGAAGTATGACGTATGTACTTTTTGGCTTCCATAGCCTGCTTCTGAGGAAAAAACAACGCATGGGCGGGGCTTCCTCTGTTGCCATACGTTCTGAACTATGGTGGACCGTATAGAGAGAGTGGCTTGGCTTTATTAGCTAGATAAAGCTAGACAACGTTGACATCGGGTGCATCAGCGCCCATTCTTCAGATGTTTTCTGAGTTTGGGGCGTTTAACCATTTGCTCCAGGAGCTGCGTATGGATGAGGTTCGCTTTCAGTTCTACTTCCGTCTGTCCCGCGCCTAATTTTACGACCTCCTCGGCCGCATCGGAGCTTAAATCTCCTACCAGGACACCAACTACAGGTTCTCTCTTCCTCTTTAGGAGCGCCTGTCCATCTGACTTCGGGCTATTTAGGATTTTTTAAATCTGCGTTTGTTGAAAATGTTTTCACTGGACCCGCGCTTCATTCAAGATACATGTATGGTGACAGCACTACAGTGAGACGCTCTGATTGGTTGGAGAACTGCGTCAACTGTGCTGGATCCGTCAAAAGTTCAGCTTGCTGAACTTCTGTGACGCATGCGTTGGTACGTTGCCGTATGAAACGCAAGCGTCGTTGACGGAGCCAACGTACTCAACGCAACGCAACGCAGACCCCTTGACGGACCTCTGACGTACTCCACCATAGACTTTACATGTAATCTTGCCCCAGGTGACGCTGACGTATTGGGCGGTGTGAATGCAGCATTAGGTTCTCATCTTGAAGAAATGTATAATGATGTACTGCTGATAGCTCTTAGGATTTCTGAATCTATACAAGACTGTGTCAGTTGTTAGAAGGTAGGTCAGTATGCATATGTTTCTGTGATATGCTGACCTTTTTTGATCAACAAGTCTGTAATTAAAACCTCCTAAAAATACTGAAGGAATCCTCTCTCATCCCTTTTATTTAAGAATTTCAATAACAGGTTGTTCAGATTTTGTCTTATTTTAATCAAGTCTTAATGAATACACACTAATTATAATATAATAGACACTATAAAAAATAAGTCTGTTTCCTCTTTCAGCCTGAGCTGCTGCAACCTTCAACCCAATGACCTTGAGAGAGTTTGGAGAAGTTTGGGAATGTCCTCTGGTCTCTCTGAATTGGAGTAAGAAACACATTAAACACATAAATGGTCAAATAACAAGATAAACCATCACCAAAACACATCTACTTAATACATCCAACAAAACTAACCATTTTTTAAAATTATTTTATACATTCAGCTTGTCCTGTAACAAATTAGGCGATAAAGGACTAAAGAAGTTGTTGGACTTCCTGCCTCGTCTAAGCAAAGTCCTACAAGTTAAGTAAGTTGATCAGATTAAGTCTAATGGTTACCTTAATTTTAAACTGAATAGAAAGACACTGGATTTGTTGTATGAGTAAACTTATGAATGTGAAGTTGTGTCTTTGCTTAATAGTCATGTTCATTGTGGTTTTGTTGCATAGACAGTTAATAGGAAAAAAAGGTGGGGGGGTTATTTTGCTACCGAACCGGTTCCAAACAGGTTTTGTTTTCTTATCTAAACACGACTCTGTGGTCTCCTGCTTCATCATATTTTCCGGCTGTTGGTTTTTCAGTTTCAGTGACAATGGCATCAGTGTGGATGGAATGGTTATGCTGGCGGACGAGCTGTGCTCCAGTAAAAGATTAACACAAATTCACATCAGGTATCGTCCCCTTTACGTTTACACTTGGGTCAATAATTTGATTTAATGAGGAGATCTTGTAGGTTCTGGTTATTCAAAGCAGCATTAGATTCAGCAAAGTCACAGGCACGTGGGGAAAATACCATGAAGCAGCAAAAAAGTGGTTTGATTTAGCCTAAATGCAATCAATTGATGACTATACACTGCACATTACAAGGTTATTCATAGCCAGATCCATCACAAGGGAAATTTACTTGGGGAGAGGTTATATTCTTTAGGTAATACGTTAAACAGTACAAATCTGCCTTTTTTGCAAGAAAATTTCTATGTACATATCTATATTATACATAATTTAGAATTTGAGACTCTTATAACTCCAATGATGTATGCCAATCAAGCCCTAATGTCTTTGACAGAACTGAGCCATGTCAAACAAAAATGGTCTTTCTACGTCAACAACGGTTCAGTTATTGTCTTATTGTACAATAAGTACAGAACTAGTCTTACATTCGCAATCCAACATGATCTGCCACCTGCCACAGGTATTTATTTCTCATCATAACTACCATTAGCATTCTATTTTTAGCCTATAAATAACACAGTTCCCTTCTTATTTGCGAAGTTTATTGTTGGCCACTGACTGGTATGGACTGTGGACCAGAATCCTGTATCTCATGGTTGCACTTGTCTCTCTAAGACTGGTGACCTGTTATCATCGTCCCTGCTTATGCTAGTTTTGCACATTTTTATTAAGCTGAGCTCCATTTCTCATTTTGGCATACAAACAAATAAAGGTATCTTCAGTACACCCAATGCACTGTATGGTTGCAACTTATTTTAGGGTCTTGTAATGTGTCTGGGGCGAGCCCGATACCTGAATGGGCAGGCACGACCCCCATGTGCCACCTACTGGCTCAGAGTCTGTTTATAGACATAACATTTTTCATCTACAAACTGCATTACAATTTTAGATTATTGATTAATATCCAATTGCAACTAATTAAGAAGTGGAAGGAAACAATACATAGATTTAAAATTCTTCTAGAAATAAGCATCTGGAAAAGCGTGGAGTGTGTTCGTCTTTCGCTTCTCTGAACCCGATGAACAACGTTTCATTGAAATTGCAGCAGTAACTCTTGGGGTCTCCCCGCATCCAGAAAATGACATTTTTACCCATTCTTTCTTTAACAGTGGCTCAGATCACGCTGAATGGATGGAAACTGTCTATGGACATCAGTTTTCAAGTGTTGCCACAGATACTCATTGGGATTTAAGTCTGGACTTTGACTAGGCCATTCCACTCAAGGCTTAAGTCTTGTGCGGCCTCTAACACATTTTCTTTCTGGATTTAGCTCTCCCCATCTTCCCATCAACTCTGACTTGCTTCTCAGTAAATGCTTGGATTTTTTTCTTTAAAAAAAGTTTTACTAAGGTATCTTAGTTGTCTCAAGGCAGTTTTTATTGTGCTGTATTGTACATTTTGACCTTGATTTAACCTCGGTGGATAAAATTATCCCCACAGCATTATGCAGTCACCACCATGCTTCACAGTGGCGGCGTCATGGCAGATTGAGTTTGCTGTCATGCTGATGTTTTGTGTATAGGTCAAACAGAACAGAACATCTTCTCCCACATGTTTGTGGTTTCCTTGTCTCCATCCTCTCTCCATCTTCAGATGATGGATTGAACAGACCTCAGGGACATGTTCAAATATTGGGATGTTGTTGTAGAAAGTAACCCTGCTTCAAACCACTTCAAGCAAACGTGAAATTTCACCCCAGTCGAAGGCTGTTAGTTCCGAGCAGCACCTTTCAAAAGGACTCTTTTATAATCCCATCATTAATTTGCATCTGAACCAAACTGTGTCTAAACTAGACCTTTGTTTTAGAGTGATTACCTTTCTTTTATATTCAGTCCAACAAAACTCAAGAGTGAAAAAATAACAGCAATACTACACTAAGGATTGTACTCATCACAAACATCTGATATTAATCAGGACAGCTTTTAAATGCTGTTCAATATCTAGGATTTTTTAGATAAAATGAATTCAATGCAGTCTATTTTTCTTTCTGTTGGTGAAGCGATGGAGGCAAAGACCAGGTGACGCTACAGTTCAGCTCTGACACGAGGTAGAAAAAATGTTTCAGTAGAATCTTCTGTATTTACGATCCTATCACTTTAACAAAAATGTGTTTTACTTACCTTTCTCTCATTTTAGTGATGGCAAACTACAGACAAAGTTATTCAGGTACAGTAAACTGAACAGTGGATGAAAAACGAGTTTGGAACCATTAAAGGAACAAATAGCTGAAGGTTGTTCTTGTATTTTTCAGAGTTAATAAAAGCTCCTTGAAACCATCTGATGTGAACAAAGTGTGCAGAAAACTGGTTCAGTGTTGCTTTAGTTTGGATCTAGAGTAAGTCTAATCAATGTTCATCCATATGAGGTGCCATTTGTAAAGTTACACAGTCAAAAGTTAACAGCAGTAATTTGGTCACATTTGTTTCCATACGATTTATTAATTTATAAATGTCACAGTTTCAAACTAAATATTTAGTTAACACATTAAATATTTACTTTACAAATTAACAATTATAATTACAATTTAGGTAGTGAGCAAAATGTTTAGCTTAATAATATGTCATATTTAATCCCAAACTAAACATTTGGCTTGTCATTTCAACATGTTTAGTCTACAAATTAAATATTCAACTTCAAAATAAATACTTAATTAGCAAGCTAAACTTTTAGTTTGAAGCTAAATATTTAGCTAGTCAGTTTCCAACATGTCCAACGTTCATCTTAAAGAGGTACTCCATAACTTTGTGGATATTTGTCCTCTTGTCGCTCTCAAGGCTTGCGGTGCAACGTCAGTTTCGTAAAAACAAATCTCTGTGATCTCCATCTGAAGAAGTCAGTGTGCTGATGGTTTTACGAGACTGCTAGCCAATGTACACTTTATTATATCATTATGCCTGACCAAACACACTACCCCTGCAACAAGCATTTATTACTTACCATCATACCAGAAGACTGAAATCCTCATCCCCTTCCTGAAGACAGCCACTCCAAAGTGTCTCAGTGATTTTAGACCAATCGCTTTAACATCAACTGTCATGAGATGCATTGAGAGGCTCAAAGTACATCATATTATCATATTAGCTTCCTAGATATTTTGACCCATACCACTTTGCATATAGGCAAAACAGATCTACATAGGATGTTATTACAACATCTTTCCAGACAATACTTGACCACCTAGAGCTGCCTGGGAGCGATGTTCGGATGCTGTTCTTGGACTACAGCTCAGCATTCAACCACTAATATGTCCCGAATCATCCTGAACATCCAAGTAGGTAAACTGGAAGTTCTGGATCTCCCATATCAAACCTGCAAGTGGATTAAAGACTTTCAGACTGACCGCCCACAAATAGGCGGGGCTCCGCCTGCTCCTCTGTCCGGACCCTTAGCATAGGATCCCCTCATGGCTGTGTACTGACCCCTCTTCTCTATGCACTCTACACACGTGATTGTGTCCCCACCTTCCCCTCAAATTCCATAATTAAATTTGCAGATGACACTACTGTCGTCTGGCTCATCAGGGGAGGTAATAAGAATTGGACGTTACCTCCTGATCAAGGTTTGGAAATATATGTACCTGTCAGTTTTTAAATCCTATGCAGGTGGGTGCTAGTGGCCATCTCTAGTCCCAAGAGTTATTACCTATTCAATATATTTTTATATTTTATTCACTTAAAATAATATTCAATCCAAACAAGCTTAACAGAGAACTACTTATTAAAGCGAAATTAAACAGTTGCGCTTAGAATACACCTGCTGCCGTCCCTGCTCCTCATGGAACCGTACTGTACGCCCATTCATAGGTAATCATAGCTGCAGAGGTTTCTTGTCATGAGGTTTTAGATTCTTGCCTTGGACAGACACTATTGTTCTGGAGGCTGAATCAGCGCTTTGCTGCCACACTGGAGACTGGAATTAAGCACCACTTCAGCTAAAGTTTTAAAATTAAGAAAAAAAAGTATCTAGTTAAACCTATCAGAAGTCTAAAAGACACAAACTTTCCTGATCCGTAAAATAAGCTTCAGCGGAAGAAAATCAAGCGGGAGGAAATCAGGAACGGTTGTTTGGCACCGCTGTTTGCACACATCGTAACGCGTCTAACCAGCTGCAAAGGCAGTTGTGCTGTTGACGTCTTTCTTTTCGATGTGCAGGCAGCTCAAAGTCTGGTTTTTTTATTGATTTACTTACCTGGAATGTGGGCGTAAATTTGAAAGTGGTCAGTGTGAATACTAATCTGTAAAAGTAACAAACAATAGTTACCTTTCTAATAAAACCAGTAAAAAACAGAAAATCTTTTATTAACACGACCCCTGATAAGAAAGTACATTATCATTCAAAATTTCATATTTTGAAGCGCATCCATTACGCTTTGGACCTGCGTTGAGTTGTGAATGTTCAAGCGTCCAGTTAGCAGTGTGCAGCGTGTTTCTAATGCTTTGGTGTGAACACACCGTCACAGCAGTCGGTGTTAATTAGGCATCCAGCGAGGAAAGTTGTATGCAGTTTGTTTTGCAGTGGGACGCTTAAATGTAGTGACAGCTCCCAAAATGAACATAATAAATATAACAATTAAACATTTATGTAACAACTAAATTTTCAGTTTGAAACTAAAAATAAATATTTAGTTTGGATCTATATTGGAGCTAATTATTGAGTTTGGAGTTACATATTTAATTTGTAAGCTAAACGTTTAGCTTTTGTTAACTTGAAACTGTGACAATTGTAAACTAATAAAGAGCCTGGACACAGATAAGATTTTGAAAATGAGCCCCCGTTTTTTTCCTCTTATGAGAGGCCAAAGTCATTTTTAATTACATGCTTGGTCAGTATGAGGGATTACCGAGGAATTGCTATGGTTGGAGTCTTCATGGTCTGCGCACAACCTCACGTCGATGAGTCATCACAATCTACTGGGATTCCTTACACAGAAAACTTTAACTGATTGGAATGTTTGTATAATTGTATTGAAACGACTTTTGTTGTAAAGTGTCTTGAGATGACATTTGAATTAACTGTGTAACCATACAACTGGCACCCCATACATTCCTTTTTTGAATTAATACCATGATTTTATAGATGCACATTTATATTCTTTATTATATTCTATATTATATTGTATTCTATGTTGTTTTAGATTTACTCAGTGCTTATTTGCTGAGAAATCTATGGAAATTCTGCTGAGAGTGTTGCCAAAGATGTCGTCACTACAAAGACTCAAGTAAGACTTACACAACCACACAGAAACCAAAAGACATGATGGAGAAAATTATTCCTTTATGAATAAATGTTCCCCAAAATGTGTTAGGTGTCAGATTATTACCCCAACAAAGAAATGTTGGCAACATTACCCCAACATCCATGGGACAATAGACCCTTTAATTTTCTGCTTTAAACTACATAATCCATTCAAGCTCCTGACCAGAAAATCCAAGTTTTATCTGTTTTGAACAGTGCTGACTGCTGTAATTATGTGCTTAACTTGATTATATAAGAGTACTTTTTTTTTGAAGGCGGACTAATAGAAAGAATTGCAGAAGTCAGAGAAGGCTATCATAAGACGTTATCTCCTCTGTGATTCACATTAGTCATCCCAGTTAGAATGTTGACTGCAGACATCTTCAAGCTGAAATTTAGTAGAACATAATATATCCAGTACCTTCCGTGAATTTACAAATTTCTTTAATCCACTCACTGGTTGTGGTCAAACAGGCTGGGAGTGCCCGTGTATAGCAGCCTCACTTATCAGTTTACTCCATGGCAGCTGTGAGTAAAATGTAGCTCACCATCATCAGTGTGTGAATGGGTGAATGTTGTGTGAAGCAATTCGGGTCCTCAGGACTAGATGAAGCGCTAAGCAACTGGAGGCCATGTACCATCTTTCCCAGAGTTCAAAGGGTACATTTAAAGAGCCATCAGATTGCTTTTCTGCAACTTAAAGGTTACTTTCTCATAACTTCATGAGTACTTTTCCACAACTTACGTTAAATAACATCGGAGCACAGGGATGTTAAACATGTTGGTTCCAGAAAACAACTAATTCTAAGAAGGCAAACTGATAAACATAGAGATTCTACCAGCTTAATACACATTTCCAGAAGAAAATGTGAAAGTTCCAGGAAGGGAAAAGTAATTTCAACAAATGTGCCTTTTAATCTCTGCAAAGAACCAGTTCCTAAAGTCAACAATTAGTACAGCACTGTCTAAAAAGCAACTTGTGTGTCATAGAACGTACAGTCAGTGTTCAAAAAAAATAATAACAAATGTTATTGTAAGAACCCAGATGCAGACTGAAGGGAACAGTGCTTGGATGCAATTAGAGGTTTTACTTTTTTTTTCTTACTTACTTCTAAATTTAGGGTTTTACTTTTTAGCAACAGGAATAGCAAGAATTTCATTGGTAATATCACAGCCATGATGTTAAAAAATGAAACAAAAAAACCCAACTTAATGTTGGAAATCTAAACTTTGTGCTATTGAGCCACACCTTTGACAGCTTCCCTCTGATAGTCAGTGTCAGTTCTTTATGTCTCACATTAGCATGTTTGTCTCTTTTAGTTGCATCCGTTTTTCATGATTGATTTTGAAATATCAGAAATGCAGTACTAACCTTCTACTTGCTTATAATGTCTTTGTATATCCTAAAGCCACATGTAATGTTCCTTTTTGGTTTTACCTGCCTAAAAATTTTTTAAGGTAACAAATATAGTAATGTGTCTTAATTAATGGCTGTTAAGTAGGTTTGTTGCTAATCATTTCTTCTCCATTTGTTCTTAGTGTCAGTAACAGTATCACCTCCACCACTGATGCACTGACACTGATCAGCTGTCTCCCTGACAACCATCGCGTCTCATCAGTGGAGCTTGGGTACTGCTTTCACATGTATTGGATTCAGGATTGAAAGATTATTTTTTTATCATCTGTGGCTGGAACTAATAAAAGGGCACCATATCTATCTTTTTTGATTTTGTCACTCATTATTTTGAGATAATTATTGCTTTTGTCTGTTCTTTAGTCTACAGACTGAATCCTTCATTCATTTTGCTGGAGTTAAGGAGGAACAAGTACACTGCAGGTGTGTTATCAACACAACATTTATACGCTTCTTTTTTTCCCACAACAGCCAGTATTCAAGCAGATACACAGGGGTTTGGTTTCACTTTTACTCTCACTGCTGATTTGGTTTGGATGAAAGGGATCTAAGCCGTGTTTGTGACTCAATATGAGCTCAACACGCACGCACTTGATTTGGACTGCAAACAGGCACAAGTTTATGTCCATTTGTTCACATTCACAGTGCTTCGCTGAAGTCTTCACCCCCTTTAAACTTTGTCACATTCCAATCTCAGACCAACGCCAAGTAAGGTATAAATGTGAAATTTCTACATTTTAACACAAAGAAAATTCTGAAAGGTTTATTTTGCATTTAGATTCATTTCCCTTTACTCTGATATCCTTAAATCACATAAAATAAATCAACAACATCCCAAGCTTCGAACATCTCCCAAAGCTCTGTACCATCTAACATCTGAACATGGAGAGAGAAGGGACCATCTGCAGACTTACCAAGCTATGGACTTTAAGCTGAACTGGCCGGCTGCGCAAAGAAAGCATTATTCAGAGAAGCAGCCAAGAAGACCCTGGTGATTCTGGAGGACCTGCAGAGATCTCCTGCTCAGGCAGGAGAGTCTGTTGTCAGAACAAATATCAAACTACTTTGACTTCACATGTTTGATCTATGTGGGAGAGTGAGAAAAAAGTAACTGTTGAAAGAAAGTCATAAGAAGACCAGTTAGCAGGTTAACAAAAGCCACCTAGCAAATGGACTGAGCAAACAGTGAGACCAACAATTCAGGTTTCAGACTACATTCAAAGTGCTTTCTTTGGTGGTCTCTGGGGTCACAGTTAAAGCTAAAACTGCATTATTCTGTGTCTCTTCCTGCTTTCAGGTTAACAGATTTCTCTTTCAAAGAAGCCAGCCTTGTTTTATTGACCAGACTTAAAGAGATCTTGCAGCAGACCAGGCAGCTCTCTTATCTCGAGTATGAACCATTATCTGGCAAACACAACCACACTAATTTTTGCACTGCTTACTGATTTAAATAAGCAATATTAAGTTTAAAATGGTTTCTGCTGAAGTTTATCAGGAAACCAGCTGGAAGATGAAGGTGTGAGACGTCTGTTGGAGTCTCTTCCAAAGCTGAGAGTCAGCAACTACATCAAGTAAGAAACATTAACATTTTAATTGCATCTTTATTTCATCAAGGCTGAGTGAAGGAAAGCACAACAAATAACACACTTTCACTAATATCAAGCTGAGGCAGCTCTGCAGCATAACGTTTGACCCTTTAATGTTTCTTCATTTTTAGTCTCAGTAAGAACGGACTGACCCAGCAGGGGGCACTAGAGGTAGCCAGAACACTGAGTACCTGCACCACTGTTTCTGCTGTGGAAGTCAGGTAAATCCCTGTCATAGAAACACACAGGTGAAGAAACCTTTCTGTCCCTTTGTTCCATATCTCCGTTGTCTTTTCTGGTAGTTTGGGAGAAGAGCAAAGGTGTCTCATCTGGTTTAGACAAAGAAGAGGAGGTGAAAAATATCTAAGGTGAGACAAATTTGATTAGTTACAGTTTTAAACCCCCCTCACTTTCATGTGTGGAGTTCTACCTAACTTTTTGATACAGCATTAATTTAGGTTTCAGAAATTACACATGCAAGCAATTTTAACTGCTGCAACAGATAAAGAACGCTAAACTAAAACAAAGTTTTTAAATAAATACCTTTGAGAAATGAAGTATTATTTGCTCTTTTTTTCCCAACTGTTTTGCAGTGTCAGAGACAGCATGCTGGGATGTGATCATTTGCTCAGATTAGCAGAGATTGTGTCCAACTGTCTCAGTTTGACCAAACTAGAGTAAGTAACAAAAATGTTAAATAGGTTATGACTTTTATGTAAAATACTGTACATTATTACATCAGAAACTGTATCTTATCCTAGACTTTTTCAAAAATTTCAAATAAAACTGAATGTAGATATTGTAGAACTTTCCTTTACGAAAAACCCTCACGTGTATTTCACATGGGCAAAAATTACATGTGATCATATGAGAAAACATGTTAAAAACATGCAATATGTGTAAAAATAAAACATGTGACTACCTATGTGTTGCAAACATTACCTGTGTTTGTCATGTTTGTGGAGATGAAAAACCCTACTGCAGCCAAATAATGTAGAGTAGGCTTAGTGAAAAAAATGATATCAAACTTACTAAAAAAAAAAAGGCCGGCAAAAACGTCAAGACCAAAGGAAAAGGAACAATGACCACTAATCAGCAAAGAAATGACTGAAACCAGAAGCTTAGATATGCTGAGGAGGAGTGAAGAATGGATTGAGAAAGCCTAATAACCAATTACAAACGGATACAGGTGAGGGGAAGAGAATAGGTGAAGGCAATGAGCTGGACTAGGGAGTGGAATGGCAAGGAGGACACTGGAAGTAAATAAAATCATCCTAAATAAGAAACTAAAAACTAACTAAAGATATCTAAGAGAAAATTTTTTACCAGAGAATAAAGAACTAACAAAGACTGATAAACTAAACAAACCTAGTCAAAAGGTAAAAAACAAAATAAAACAAGTGAAAACCTTTAAGAACAGGGAGGGAAATGTGAAAACAAAGAAATGCCAAAATCAAAACACTAGAGTTCTGAAGTAAAACATGAACACTAAGAAATAAAACCCCAAAAAAACAAAATTTAAACTAAAGTAGAAAAATGCAGTATGAATGCTGTAAGCTAAATATGGTTGCTGAAAGTTTCTGAAGAATTTGAAGAAAACTGTGGAATATTTGCTGAATTGTAAAAAGCAGAATAACTGAAAAATGTTTGCGAAATTGTCTTGCGTAGAAAAAAAATATTAGCTAAAATGCACAAGTTGTCAAATTTTTATAACAAGCTCCAGATAGCATGTTGTGGAACTATAAAAAGTAAAAATCAGCAGAAAAAGGAGAGAACCATCAAGTTATACTTAATTGCAACACTTTTGAAAAGCTAAAATGCCAGTGTTAGCTAAATTAAGCTTAAATATAAATGTTAGCTAAATTAAGCTAAAATACCAATGTTAGCTAAAGTGCGACCTTTAACATGTTGCTGAAATGTAGTAAGCAAAATTTGCTGAAAAAAAATCTGCAAAGGCTTAAATCTAGAAAAGCTGGTAAATTGTACTGAAGCTATTGTTAGCCAAAATTAGCTAAAAGGCAGAAAGTAGCTAAATGAGACCTAAAAAGCACTTTAAAATGCAATTTTTATGAAAAAAAGTTATACAAATAAAGTTTGACTCGATAAAATGCTAGTGGTAGTCCTACTATGTTGCTGAGCTGTTATACATCGAATAAGATGAAAAAGAATTATAGTCTGCAAGCTCTTATGCTTAAAACTGTAAATTAGCTAAAATAAGGAAAAATTGTTATATTAGTTGAAATGCAAGTTTTTGCCTGTCTAAAATTGCTAAAGGTAGCAAAAATCCTAGCAGTGAAATTTTGTAAAACACTAACATATTTGGTTTTAATGACCTGATCAATTCAGTATAATAAAACGGGCTACAAAGCCAATCTTTCCTAAAATTAGCTAAAATGCTACTGTTAGCTTAAATGCTGGTTTGAATATAATGGATGTCAATATCAAGTTGGATAACAATATCATACTCCATGTATAACGCCCAGAATAACCTGAACATAAAAGCCTGCATAACTGCCTTTTAAAAGTAATCACAATTGCTCATTGATGGTAGCAGGCTGCTTAATTGTAGACACTGCTTCCCTATGTCACTGTGACAGGAAAGAGGCTAAAGGACACAGGCAACACTGGGCCCTCTGAATAGCAGCAGCTAATGTGGGTGAAGTTTACAGCCCAAAAAGAATGAATGAGATGGAAGAATCTGGGATTTGAACCAGCAACCCATTGATTCCTGGATTCGTACCACCTGAGTCACAGCCACACTATGTAGTGTCCATAGCGCATAGTAAATTATCTTGTCAACCACAAGACGGGATTCCAGCTCTAGCAATAGAAGGGCCTTCCCTTACTTAGCCAATCAGAGACAAGCTTGCCCTGCAGGAGAGAAGCTGACAGGAGGCCTGCTGCAGCCAATGGCCGCTGGCAGCTCTGCTTTTCTGACCGCATACCCTGAAGGCCGCCATTGCTCCTCCATTGCTGTAGTACCTCCATTTAGCCGCTAGGCCCCCATTGAAAAGCATTGGAGTTTGGACACGTAAAAAACAACTTTAATGCCTGGTTTCAAATTTTTTTTAACTTTCTATGGCTACATATTCCTCCTGAGATAACGCTGGGCGAGTCAAAAAAATAGAAACCAGGCTGGTTTTCGTAAGATCATTTTTTTAAATCTTGCATAATTAATGAAGGGGCCGGACTTTGATTGACAGGCTTTTTTCGTTTGAATTTAATTATAGTAACACTACATTTTAATAATTGTTTCAAATTACTAGTTCTTACCTTTTGAGGTTTGACAAATAGGAGAACCGTCGGAGGAGTGCAGATACGGCAGCAGTCAGGCATGGGGCTATTAGCCTTTAGCTTAGTTGGCCAAGTTTAGCATCAGATCTAAAGACTGGCTGTAGCACCTCACAAGTGTGTCTTATTACCTCAGCCGTTTAAACAGGGAATCCTTATTCCGAACTGCTCTAGATAATTTGGGAACCATAAGACGTATCAATGTCATCCACGTATCGTTTTTATTGGAAGGGATAGGGGAACTATCTTGAACCACAAAATTTTTTTAAAAAATAATATAAAAGCTGTAAATTGATATCAACATGAGTATATTTTTGGTGAAACCAGAAATCTGATTTGACTTGGTTCCGAACTATGTTATGTTACTCGGGAAGTATAAGGGCTATCGAAATCAGCCTTTCACTTTGGGTATCAGGAGGCTTTGGTGATGAATACTTCTTTCTTTCGTAAGTGTACCTTAATCTGTCTGCGCTCAGCGATTTTCTAAAAATTAGCATAATTTTTAAATGCTGAAATTTGAGCAGGATCCACTCAAGAGGGTTTTTTCATCAATTTGGGGCCATTTGTGGGAAATGTGTAAATTTCACTTCAGTGATGGTTACATTTCCTGAATCCCAACATTTCCTACGTTTTAATATGTAATATGTCTAAATTGTGTGAAATTTGTATGATAACAAAAAGCTGAATCATTTGAAGGTAGCCTAAATCCGTGTGACCAATTTAAAATATGCTGAAGTAGTTAGTTGCACAACGTTTTTGCTGAATTTTGTAGGATTTTGAATTGAATTCTCCATGTATTTCAATGGGCCAAAATTGCTGTAAAAAGCGGAATTTTGAAAAAGTATAAAATATATATATACCAAAAGACATAGCCGCAATGAGCAGAATGAGCAGAATAGTTTAAAAGTGGAATAGTTGAATTAGCACAAAAATAGTAGGAGGAGATACTGTCCAAAAAATGCACAGAAACTTAAGTGGAAGAATCTCTATAATGTGAATGTCTACAGCATTCACATTATAAGGAAAATAACTAACTAAAAGCAAAAAACAAACTCCTACATCATAACAGTGTGACGTTTAAACATTTTACTGTTGGTAAACTGTGAAACGTATGGACATTAAGGTCTGAAGCCCATTGTATAACATGTAAACCAAATGTGTAAAATGTTATTTTAACACATAAAACTTACATGTGAAAAAAATATGTAAAACCCATGTTGAATAACATGTGAAGCCCATACGAAAGCTTATGTGATTACATGTGAAAAATATGTAAATTCCATATGAAGCCATACATGTGATGCCCATGCGTGCTACACATGTGGTTTACCATGTCCCACATTGGATAAAGCGAGTAGCATATTCAATCCCATGTGACTTTTCCATGCATTGCTAAAACTACCCTCATTGGTTTTATTTTCATAAGGGTAAATTATTTCAGTTATTCAGTATTTTTTAAAGTGTAAAACAAACTTCTGGTTTATCTGTTTTTATTTTCGTTGCACAGATTAAAGAACAACATGATGCAGTCTGAGTGGCTTGAAAACTTTGTGACGGCTTTAAACTTAAATCCAAGAGGATGCACTGTCAGGTGAGAGCCCACAGACACGGTATCATTTTCTACCAAAGGGACCTCTTAGCTGCTTTTTGTCAGTTAAGTTCAGGTGCTTAACAAGCAGTTTAGCTATAAGGTAAGCAAATATCAAAACAATACATGAAGCTGCTCGTTACTTTCCTTCATCAGAATCGAAGAACGCTGGATCGGCACAGATGAAGCTGTGCGGTTATTGTGTCGCTGTCTGCAGCTCAGCCAACCCATCCAAACCATCAGGTGGACTTTGACTCCTAACAAACCTTAGATTCACCTCAGAATCTCAAGATGGATGTCATTAACTTGATTGATTTTGTTTTGTTTAGGATTGACCACACCACATTAGAACTGGTTCTGATGGACAACACGGGAATGAGCCAAGTCAGGTACTGATTGAGGGGAAACTTGGTTACTTCACACCAGAGGTCGTGCTAGAATTTTGACTGATGGGGTAAAAAAAAAAAAATCCAGTATTTATACATATTTTACCAGTCCATTTTTTAATGATAATGCCATATTCAGGGGTATTTAATGTAATACTAATTAATATTCAATCCGAACAAACTGCACACAGAATCCAGATTGTGCCATCACAAAGATATTAATAGGCTACATGTTTTAATTATGAATAATTCACCTGCTGTGGCCTGAATGATCCTGTTTATACATGTGGAGGTCAAATCCATGCTGTCATGCTAGAGCCTGGAGGCTAGAATTATGAGTTGCACTTCATCCAAAGTTTTGAAAGCAGGGAACATTTCTCTAGTTGAAGCGATATGAATTTGGCAAGATTCTGAAAACGTATTTTTTCTGATCGCTTCAGCGGGACAAATTCCAGCAGCACTCCCTCTTTCTGCATCAGTGGTTAAGCTGCAGCGGTCTGTCACCGCCGTTATTTGTCCGCTGCAGTCACAGACTGCTGTCAGGATAGCGAGATGCATTACGATATCCACATCTGAGATGATGCTCAGAAGCCCTCATGGGAATCCTTTTTTGGTTGATTCAGTTACATGAACTCTGTGTGTAAGGTAAAAAAAATGTCCATGCATCTGCACCAATTGGTCACCAATTGCGATCCATCAAAATGAGATCAGATTTTTACTGTTCGTTTTAAAAACATTAGTCAAAGATGGAAAATATTTGGTTAACATGACCCCTTCTTAACTCATTTAAATTATAGTAGAAATGGACTCCACCTTTTTTCCTTTTACATACACATAAAAGTAGTTTTCATAGATGTTATCCGACCGTCAGCAGGATCTTGGAGGATGCACGGGGGTCTGATCAAACAGTGTGGATGTGTTTTACTGACTTTGATAAGGCATTCAAGTGTGCCTTAAGAGTTACACCCTGCCAGGGATGGCCCCTTGTCACCAATTCTGTTCATAACCTTTATTGACAGAATTTCTGGGTGAAGTCAAGGTGTTGAGGGGATGCATTACATTAGCCTCCGGATCAGATCTCTGCTTTTTGCCAGTGATCTGCCAGTGCTTCTGTTGGCTTCATCGGGTTGTGATCTCTACCTCTCGTTGGAGCGGTTCACACAAAAGTATGAAGTCTGTGTATCTCGGGGTCTTCTTCACAAATGAGAAGAAAATGGAGCGGGAGATTAATAGGTGGACAGGTGCGGCGTCTGCCGTGATGTGGCTGCTGTACCAGTCTGTTATGGTGAAGAGGGAGCTGAGGCAAAAGGAAAAGCACTCGATTTATTGGTTGGCCTATGTTCCTGTCCTCATCTATGTCTGCAAGTTCTGCGTGGTGATTGTAAGAATGAGATCATGGATACAAGCGGGTGAAACAAGTTTTTTCAGCAGGGTGTCTGGGCTCTCCCTCAGAGATCGAGAGAGAAGCTTGGTCATCCATTAAGGGCTCAGAGTAGAGCTACTGCTCCTCCACATCTGGAGGAGCCAGTCAGGTGGCTCGGGGATCTGGTTAGGACACCTCCCTTGTGAGGTGTTATTGGTTCATCCGATCCATTGGGAGGAGACCCAGATGAGCTGGCCCAGGCACACTTTCAACTTAAGACAATTCAAGACGACAGGGAGAGGATGAGCTGCTGAGTTCTCGCGAGAGCTGTGCATAGGTGAACATGGCGGTTATGTGGTAATGTATACACCCAGGTAAAATAAGACAATCATTTTGAATCAAACGCAGCTTCTAAAATAACCATCAAGTTACTTTTTTTTTTTTCCTCTAAACAACCTGGACGAGGAAACATTGGATTCGCTGGAGTGCTACCTAGACGAGTGCTTTGATAACATCGTTATGGGTAAGTCACGGAAACCTGCTTCAGATACAACAACGAGCACACCGTCGCAGAAGCGCACTCGTTCCGAGGCTAGCACATCCACCGACTCGCCAGATAGAAGCTACGGCGACATCCTGGACTCAATAGACAAGAAGCTAACCAGCCTGGACGCCCGTCTCGCGCTGGTTGAGGTTCTTCATAAAGAATTTCAGGCTCTGAGGGAATCGCTGGAGTTCAGCCAACAACAAGTAGCTTCGCTAGTTACAGAAAACCAAACACTAAAAGAAGACGTTAAAAAACTCACCGAGGGAATGAAGCAGCTGTCTGGAGAAAACAAAAGCTTCAAGGAGTCTATCCTAGACATCCAGGCCCGATCAATGAGGGACAATCTTGTTTTTTCGGGGATACCAGAGCAGCCTGAGGAAGATGCTGAAGTAGCCGTGCGAAAGTTCATTCAACACCAACTGAAACTGCCAGACGACACGGTTAAAAGCATAACCTTCCATCGGGTTCACCGACTCGGAGGTAAGAAACACAACAACACCCGCCCGCGACCAATTGTTGCAAAATTTGAACATTTTAAACAAAAAGAACAAGTCAAAGGACGCGGGAGAGAGCTACGGGGGACGAATTACAGCGTTAATGATCAGTTTCCGAAAGAAATCCTGGACAGAAGACGCGTGTTATTTCCAATTAGAAAAAAACATATTAGTGAGGGCTGTAGGGCTACGGTTAGTGTGGATAAACTGTATGTTAACGGTCAGCTGTTTAGGGACCCTCAGGTTACTCCTTGGCTTTATTAGTCATATTTAACAGAACCAAGACAGAATTAGCTTTATCAGACAACTATAGTTTAAAAAAAAGCACAGCTCAGCAGGCTGTTTTTGTTTGTTAATGTGGGTAGGGGCAGGGCTGTGCACTTTTTTTTTTTTCTTTCATTTTTTCTTTTTCACTATTATCTTTCTCACATGTGTACAACCAAATCTCTTTATCACCTTTTTTCCTTTTTCTCTCTCACACACACACAGACTTTTATCATGGCATATTCATGTTTTTCCATCATACTTTCATTCTGTACACACCTGTATGGTGCATTATTTGCCTCGCTTTATCTCTGCTTCTGGTTTTTTCAATCTGGCAACCCCATGGACAAACCAAAATTACACCTATATTCATCCTTGGCGATAGTACATATCTAAGGTTTATCTTAGCTCTATGAATCCTGTAAAATTTATAACATGGAATATTCGCGGCGCTAGCTCCAGAGATAAAACCATTAAGATTTTCAACCATCTTACAAGATTGAAGGCAGATGTCGTCTTACTACAGGAGACTCATAAATCAAGTTCAACAGCTAATGATTTAAAAACACCAGAGTATCCTAATATATTTTCTTCATGCTATAACTCTAGACAACGAGGAGTAGCAATATTAATAAATAGAAATACTAATTTTAAAGTAATAGACACAGCTACAGATCCAGAAGGTAGATTTATAATATTAAAACTATTTATAAATAACCAAAAGTTATGTATAGTTAGTATATATGGTCCAAATGTTGACGACCCCTCATTCTTTCATACTTTCTTCTCGGTTCTGGCTAATCACATGGATTGCTCACTTGTTCTTGGGGGAGATTTCAACTTTGGACTAAATGAAGAAATAGACAGGCTCAGTACAGCAGGGACTCAGCGCAGATGGCAATCCATAGATATAGTTAAACAGTACATGAGCGATTATGGACTCTGCGATGCATGGCGATCGCTTCATCCCAACGACAGAAAATACACTTTTTACTCAAACGTACATCATTCTTATTCTAGATTGGACTATTTGTTAGTCAGCAGCTCACTGTTGAATGACATTTCAGACACTGAGATACATCCTATAGTGATCAGCGATCACGCTCCTGTTTCTTTAAATTTAGCAAATAAAATTGCAACCCTTCAATATAAAAATTGGAGATTTAATACATCATTACTTAAGGATAAAGAATTTATTAAATATATTGAAAAAGAATGGGCTTCATACATGGAATTTAATGATCTCCCTGGTATGTCGCCATCCACTCTATGGGAAGCAGGGAAAGCTGTGATTAGAGGTAAAATAATTTCATTCTCATCAAATAAAAAGAGAACAGAAAATAAACATGTTCAGGAATTAGAAGAAACTATTAAATCATTAGAACCTTCCCTGGATAAAGAGAGCTTAAGTAAAATAAGGAAAGCAAAATTAGAGTTAAATGAAATTATTAATAAAAGGACGCAGTTCTTAATCCAAAGACTTAGAATAGAAAACTTTGAACATAGTAATAAATCAGGTAGCTTCTTAGCTAATCAGTTAAAAATAAATAAAGAAAAAACAACTATATCTGCAATCAAAGACAAAACTGGGAATATAATATATGACCCTGAAAAAATAAACAACACTTTCAAAGAATTTTATGAGACGTTATACACACCAGAGATAAACCCTTCAAATAATGATATTGTACAATTTCTGGATAAAATAACTCTTCCTAAACTTTCAGACAGTCAAGCAAAGGCCCTGGATTCACCGCTAACAGTGTCTGAACTCCAGGAGGCCCTCCAATCCATGCCTAATAATAAAGCTCCAGGTCCAGATGGATTTCCAGTAGAGTTCTATAAAGAATTCTGGAATATTCTGGCACCAACATTTTACAAAATGTTGCAGGAAACAAAGGAAAATGGTCGAATACCACCAAACATGAATTCTGCCTACATCAATCTTCTATTAAAACCAGGAAAAGACCCTATGTCTCCTACCAGTTATCGTCCGATTTCTCTTATCCAATGTGGATCTGAAAATAATTTGCAAAAGCTCTTGCAATAAGGATAGAGAAAATTACACCTCTAATAATCCTACCCGATCAAACAGGATTTTTATAAAAGGGTGCTCTCTCCACAAATTCACGAGATTAATAGAATTTAATAGATTTATTCCCACTGTAAAAAACGTCCAACCCAATAATTATCTTAGAATGCAGAAAAAAGCATTTGATAGAGTTTAACTGGAAATTTTTATTTGCAGCCTTAAATAAATTCGTATTCAGTAATTCTTTTTGTAAACTGGGTTAAAAAATATATACAGCTCACCAACAGAAGCATGTATTAGGGAACCAATAAATCAAACATCATCAAGGTTCTTTCTTCCAAGAGTAGTTATCCAGAGCAGGGATGTCCACTTTCTCCCTCCCTCCCGCCCCCCGTAGTATTGACACGCCCGCCTGGATCTTGTTCCTACCCACACCCATTTGCCTCCATTCCAGTGTAGCGCCCTCTTCCACTATGGGGGGGGGGGGGGGGGGTTGGATGTGCAGGTGTATCCCGAGAGACCCTGACACGTTCCCACTCATTGCAAATTTTATTGAACCAATTAGCAGCAGCAATCAGTGCAAAATAATAATGTTTAGAAGTGTATGACAAGTGCAACAAAATAGAACATAAAATCATTTTATACGCAATGATGTACTACTACTTTTTCTACAAGCATTCACAAACTCCTTGTATCAGTACTTGAGTTAATAAAATCTTACTCAAGAGTTTCAGAACTACATTCCAGTAAATTGTGTTAAAAACTACGATCCTTCCTATCAACTGTTTCATACGCAGAGTCCTGTGCTTTGCATGCTCCGGTCCGGAAATAATACATATCTTAGGTTATTCCATATCTCACCAAACTGGCAGACTTATCTATGCTAAACACGACCCACTTTTAAAAAAAGTGGAAGATGATCTGGCAAGATGGAAATCCCTTTCCAATATCACTTATTGGAAGGGTAAGCTACAATAAAAAATGATGGTTTTGCCTAGAATCAATTTCTTTATTCCTCAATGATCCCAAGCAAACCATCACCTGATTGGTTTAGATCTCTGGACCTCTTCTGTTTCTAAATTCCTTTGGTAAAGATAAACCCCCACGTATCAGCTTAAAAAACACTACAGAAGTCCAAAGACAAAGGAGTCTAGACCTACAAACTTTCTTCATTTATTTCTTAGCCAACAGACTCCAATACACACAAGATGGGTAAAACACAGTGTATATCGATGATGTGCGGTAGATGTAGAACAGACACTATGCAATAAGATAAAACTTTCAGATCTACCTTTTGTAGCTCAAATATAAAAACAAAATGAATGTTTCAAAAGTATAAATATCAGCTCCTCTCAGACCTTTGGTGGAATTTCTTAAAATATGACAAAGACCTCACTAGTTCCCAGCAGCGTACACCCATCTGGAATAACCCGATATCTTACAAAAAAAATGCATGATTAACTTTCCGTGCTGTAGTTGTTAAGAATTGAAATACCTGACATATATTTGATGGAACAGACTTTATCCCTTTAATTACATTGTTACACAATTCGGATAACAAGAATAAATTCTTAGAATACCCAACAAATTAAAACATATTTTAAATAAAAAATAAATTTAGGCTCGAATACAGTTGATTACAAAATTCCCAGCAGAATAAGTTTATAGACGTTCCTTACTCTTAACCCTCCCAAACTGCTATCTAGCCGGATATACAAAACATTATATAGAATAATGAATTCAATAGCCCTTCCGATTTCAAAATGGGAGATGGACTTGTCCATCTCAATAGACCAAAACCTCTGGTCTCAAATTTCATTAAGAACCTTCAAATTTCTTAAGAATCCTAATCTACGATTAATACAATATAAAATCCTTCATAGAGTGCATTATACAGGGCAACGGATGTTCAAGATGGGTTATACGCCGTCTGATACCTGTTTACAATGTACAAGCAATCTACCAGACAATTATATTCATGCTCTTTGGTTCTGCCCACCTGTTAAGAAATATTGGTACCAGAGATGTGAAGATCTATCAAAGTGTCTGAAATGTAATATCACACCTGCTCCCAGAGTTTGCTTGCTGGGAAATATAGATGAAGTTACCATGGATACAAAGTCTATGCAATTATTTTACATCGCCTTATGCATCGCTAAGAAAAATATCCTCTTGAACTGGAAAAATAAAAATACTCTGAATATTAATCAATAAAGAGATCTCCTTCTGGATTACATTGGTTTAGAAACGGCATCTGCCTCCACATCTGATCAATCTTTCTGGTCACCCTTGATCAGTTCCATCACCTAGTGGGGTCGGGCCCTTGATTCCGTTCTGTGGGACACGGTTGCCGATGTGGAGCTAAGGGTTGGTGGTGACTGCGGGGAGGTCCTTGGGGGTGGGTCCGCTTGCGGTTCGGCAATAGGTGCCGAGACCCTCGCCTGGGGTGGGACTTTGGGGTCTTTGTGTGGTGACTCCTAGTGGCTGCATGCGGCGCCTTAGAGGGGTCGTGCTGGCGGACACGGGTTACTGGCCTGGTGCTGTGCTGCTCTGGGGGGGTCTGGACTGGGCCTGGGGCTCGGGGTTCTGGGGCGGCGCGCCCCCCGGCTGGGGCCCTGGCGGGGCTTGGCCGGGGGGGGGCGCTGCTGTCGGTGCCGGCTGGGGGGAGGCTGTGGTCGGCCGGTGGTTGGCGGGCGCTGCTGCCCTTTCCATCTCCCCGGGCTGGTTCCTGTCGCTTGCTCCCCAGTGGCCGCTTGCCGCGTCCGGGCGTCGGCGAGAGGCCGTGGCGGGTGGCCGGCGTCTCCGGGCCCGATCGGCTATATTGACACTGGACATGGCTCCTGGGTCTTGGTCTTAGCCCTCGAGGGGGTGCTGGGGTGGGGGGCTCTGGCCGGTGTTGGTCGGCCTCCACGGTGACTGACCAGTTGGTGGGGTGTGGGCTGGTGGGTGGACGTGCTGGGTTCTGTTGCCACCCGGCCATCGGGCGGTAGAAGCAAGGCTGGAGGATGTCGGCCTGGGGATTGGCCGCCCGGGACTTCGGTCTGCTCACGGGCCTGGCGCGGCATGTCCGGGGTACCCGAGTCGGTGGTGCGCCGGGTTCCGGCCTCGGCCCGGGGGTCCTCGGACGCTGGCGGTGCCTGGGGCGTCTCTTATTGGCGGGGAGGCTTTTTACCATCTAGCACAGGCGCTCTTTTTAACGGGTGCGCTTGGGACGGGAGGGGGGAGGGCGTTGAGGGTGAGGGGGGGCTAAACTCAACCTGGGTGTCTAGTGACATGTGTTTTGTTAGCAGTGTGAATGTTGGGAAGGATTTAGGTATGCCCCTGGCATGGGGGCTGGTGGATTGCCGGGGCCCCCATGGGGCTCGGGGGTACCACTGCCGTGGGCCCCGACTGGACGTGCTGGGGCCTCTCACCCCTGGTGGATCGGCCGAACGGGGGTGCCTATTGGAGTCAGCAGGGGAGCTGGCTCCCTGGGGTTGGCAATGGTCACCCCAGTTATTTTCTCCCCATCCCCATGCCTCTGTCCACCTGCTCCTTCATTCTACCATTCACAAGGCTTTGGGACGTGGGCACGTCACTGGGGTGCGGGATGGAGCTTCCGTCTTCGCTACCCGGTGGCGGCCTGGGTCCCGATTTTATTGAGCAATTTAGACACTACACTTGCAACATTTACAGGGAACGCACATGTAGGGACCTGTCGGTGTGGCGCCACAGGCGAGACCCCCCCGTTGAGGGGGTCGCCTGTGGTGCCGGCACCCACTGGTTAAACGCATCTAGACACTGAGGGCCCGGGGGGGGAGATGGGGGTACCCGGCAGTATTCCCATGTCCCCCCCCTCTGTTTTAAGTGCACATTAGAACAACACGCAACAACACCACATTGAGCTGGGGGAGAGAGGCTGGGGGGTCTTTCCACACCCCTGTTCGTTGGACCATCAGGGGTCGGAGCCCGGATAGAACATCACGCCGTCTGGTCGGGGTCCTGGGCTGGTGGGCTGCTCTTGCCGGTGTGGGGGCCTTGGCGGTCTACTTGTCCCCGTCCTGGTGGGCAAAGGGGTCTGTCTCCTGGGTGCAGGGGCAGGGTTCTCTACTGGGGCGTCTGTCCCTGGGCCTGGGAGTATGGAGTATAGTGTACGTATGGGGGGTATGAATGAGGGTATAGCGTCCTTTTTTCGTATGTCCTGTATTTGTAAGAATGTGTACACATGAGAGGGAGGGTACGTATGAGTGTCTCTGTCTGTCTATGTCTACCTGTCAGGTTGGGTGTTTGGCTGCTCTCTGGCCTGATGCATCTTCTTCCCTCCCCGTCACTCCCCGTCGGTGATGGTTGCTCCTGCCCGCTGGTTGATGATGACTCTCGATGCCTGGGGCTGGGGGTCCCGGTTGCGGCCCGGCTCGGTCCTGGTGCATGTCGGGCGGGTCCTGGGTGGTCCGGTGTGTCGGGCGGCCGCTGTTTCGGGCCGATGTCCTCCTTGGATTGACTGGGGCACCTCTTATGGGGGTGCCGGGTTTGTAGAATAGGTTGGTGCCGTCCGGTGGATCGGTGGGGACCGTGCCTGGCGCCCAGTCCTCCTGCCGGTTCCAGGACTTCAGCTGGCTGGTCTGTTCGCCTGGTGGGGCTGTCCGGCATTGGCTGGGCCCCTGATCTTGGCGCCCCACGTGGGGCGGGATCTGGACCCTGGAGCTGGAAGATCTGGATGTCCAGGTGCCGGCTGGGCGCGGCCTGGGGAGGGCGTACATCCGCTGTGGCTCTTGCTGTGGCTCCCTGGCGTGTGGAGGCGGGCCGGGTTGTTGGCGGTGGGTACTGGTCCGGGGTGGCGGCGGCGTGTGTTGTCCGTCGGTTGGCTGCGGGTCCTCCTTGCCTGCGGCGGCGGCGGGGGACCCTTGTCGGCTGGTCACTGGTTGGGGCCCCGCTGGGGGGTGGGGTGCCCCTGGTCCCCGTGGCCTCCGGTTCCTGGTCCGGGCCCGCCCTGGCGTAGCCGGTTACCGGCGGAGCCCGTGGGCTCGTCACTGCGATCTCTCGGGCCCCAGCATCGCGGCTGGTGGGTGCTCCCCTGGGGCTTCCATCTGTTCCCCTCTTGGCGGGTGATCGACCCTGCGCTGATCCGCCTGTGGACTCTGTACTCTGTGGGACGCTGGATGCATACATCTCTTGCCTCCTCCATGTCTGTGCCGATTCCTGTAGGACGGATTGACGGTTCCTTACACCAGCTATCAATCACTTGCATGGGGAAACCTTATTCCGACCTGCATGCTCGCACACACATAGGTGTGGGGACATAGGTGAGGACGGACATATCTTAAGCTGAGGTTATCATCATTAGTTAGTTGTTCACAGGAGCTTACCAGAAACATTTGTATTATGTTCATTAATCAATGCTTGTGTGTAGTGAATGTGTAATTCTTTGTTTATTCTACCAGATCTCGCACTATTGGTTTGGTTCTGTACACTTTGTTGTTTTTGTTTTGTATTACTGTTTCTCTGCCGTCCGGCAGAGGTGGAGGACTGGGATGTTTTCTTGTGTTCTTTATTTGCCTCCCTGTCTTGTGTCATCGGTTCGCCCCTCTGTTGGTCCGGTTTCTTTTCTTCACCTTCTTCCTTTCTCCCTTCTTGTCTCAGTTTAATGTCCATGACGTCAGGAAATTGAACCCACAGTAATCACTAATAAAGATTTTTCATACATATACATCAAGTGGCGTACTACAGCGAAGCTGTAATACTCTGCTTGGGAAAGTAAAACTGTTGGGCTTGTACTTGGTACTCAGACACCAATTCTGAGTAGCATACTGCTAGACAGGACACGTTAAAAAAAAAAAAAAAAAAAAAAAAAAAGACAATTCAAGATGCTTTACATGATTAGAAAAATATGAAAAATTAAAACATAGAATCACTAAAAGAAATATTAAACAAACATTTATAATAGTCAATTTATATAATTAAAAGAAAAGTGAACATTTAGTGATTAGAGCATAAGAGAAAATTTATGTAAAATTATGAAAATTAAAACGGAAACATCGAAAAGTAACTCAAAAGAATGAACGCAAAAGTTGTATCAGTTACTCATAAGCAAGTCTAAATAAATAAGTTTTATTTTTTGATTTGAAATCATTCAGTGTCTCTGCAGTTTTGCATTCATCCGGGAGTTTGTTCCAGGTATGGGGAGCATAGAAACGGAAAGTTGCTTCTTCATGTTTGGTTCTGGTTCTAGGGACGATGAGTAAACTAGAGCCGGAAGGATCTAAGTGATCTGGATGGTTTGTACCGTGATAGCAGATCGTTTATGTACTCTGGTGCTATTCCATTCAGTGATTTATAGACTAACAGAAGCACTTTGAAGTCTATCCTCTGAGCTACAGGGAGCCAGTGTAAGGACTTTAGAACTGGGGTGATGTGTTTTCCTTTCCTATTTCTAGTGAGAACACGAGCAGCAGCGTTCTGGATCAGCTGCAACTGTCTGATTGCTTTTTTAGGTAGACCTGTGTAGATACTGTTACAGTAATCAAGGCTGCTAGAGATAAATGCATGGATTAGTTTTTCTAGTTCTCCTTGTGTCATCAGTCCTTTAATCCTTGAAATGTTCCTCAGGTGATGGAAAGCTGACCTTGTTATTGCCTTTATGTGACCCTGGAGGTTCAGGTCTGAGTCCATTATTACACCTAGATTTCTGGTTCCTGGTTGGTAGTTTCTAGTGTGACCAAGTCAAGCTGTGTACTGATATTTAATGGATCTTTAATCAAGAGCCTGGGGAAAGGCAAGTCTGGACCTCTCTTCTTACAAGGCTTTACAGGATAACGGATGTTGGTGGGGGGTTGTTTTTTTATGTTAACACAGATTATCACTCTCTTTTTCTGTTTTTCCACCAGTGAAGTTGCACCTACAGCTCAGCTGGTGGCAAAAAATATAAGGTAAGTGATAGATTAGGTTGGTACAACAGTTAAGGCAAATTACAGCTGGCAACCAAGATGCAGCATCTTGTTTTTTATTTATATAATTCAAGTCAGTTAAAGCTACATTCCAGCCTGTAATTGTTTATGTAAACTCTGTAAAATCTGACATTAATGGTAAGAATATGTTTTTATGATACATACAACTGAAGGCAGTGATTTATTAAAGGGCTGTTAAAGTTGCATGTTTCCAATGTGTTCAGAAGGATTTTAAATATTTTGTACAGTGTGAAAAATCTGTGATTCTGCAAGATTTGGCTTAATGTTGATTTAATGTTGTTTGTAAAAGATACAATTTTTCCCCCCTCCATTTTAAAAGTTCACAAAAATCTAGTTGACTGCCGGGGCACGTTGCAGAATCTCTGATGATTGAGTTGGTTATTAAGTGCTTTATATGTAAGAAGTAGGATCTTAAATACCTTTAACAAGGAACCAAGAAGAGAAGCTAAAGCAGGAGAAATGTGATCTCTCTTTTAAATGTTCATCAACACTCTTGCTGTAGCATTTGGATGAACTGAAGGCTTTTAATTGCACTTTGTGGATTACTGATGGTAACGAATTACAGTAATCCAGCCTTGAAGTAACAAATGTATAGACTAGTTTTTTCAGCATCACTCCTGGACAGGACGTTTCTAATTTTAGCAATATTCTGGAAGTGAAAGAAGGAAATCATAAAAACCTGTTCAATATGCAACTTGAATGTTATGTCTTGGTCAAAAATAACCCTGAGGTTCTTTACGTTATTACCGGAGGCCAATTGAAAGTCATCCGGGTTTTTATCTCCCAAGACATGCCTGTAATCTACCCAACAGATTGGATTCATCAGGATTTATAGATAAATATAGTTGTGTATCATCAACATAACTGTGAGAATTAATTATTTTTACCAAATGGAATCATATACAGTAAAAAGAATAGGTCAAAGCACAGAGCCCTGTGGTACTCCACAATTAACCCTTTAGAGGAAAGATTTATCATTTGCATAAACATGTACCCGTAGATTAAAGCAAGCATTATTTCAACAATGTTTCCTTGTTGAACATGAAAATCTTTATTTTGTTTTGCATATTTTTTTTTATAAAGAAGATTAAATGCTTAACTCCTGTCCTCTCCTTCTCCTGGTTTTAGTGTTGCCAATAACAGACTGAGTGTTGACGGAGCTGAATTACTCTCTTCTCTTCTGCCCTCATTGCCAAATCTCACATCCCTCAGGTTAATGTATTCAGAGTTTCACAACATGGAACATGGGATGTTTTAAATTTCCTGCATGACCAGTGCTTCCTGTTCTCCTCTGCAGTGTTGGAATAAAAGACAGTACATTCTCTCCGACTGAGGAGCTTTTACACATCATCCTGATGTCTACCTCTATTCAGTGTTTGAAGTGAGTAAAAAGTTTAATCTCCTTATTAAATCTTTTCTAGTTGTCCCCTATTACTGTAAGGATGAAGATGGACCTTCCTCATGTTCTTGTTTCTTGCATTAACAAAGAAAAATAAAAACATGATGAGATCCACATGAGCTCTTGAATGTAGATAAATGCTCCTATGGAGGAGCAGCAGAACATGACATTGAAAACAGGGGAAATAAATGAAGCAACATAGTGGAAATGACAGTACAACCTATGAGTTAGCATGTTGTAGAACTATAAATAGTCGCTATATTCAGACCTATTCAAACCAATAGGCAGGGTTTGTCAAGTTTATTTTTCAATGCACACTTTCACAAACAAGGCAAATCGATGTGCTTTGAGTGATTCGGGGAAACATAAAAGAAGCAATAAAACAACAATAAAAAGATAAAACACCACCGAAGAGTTGAAGAACAAAACGTACTACTTTATGACATTCCAGCTATTATTAATCAGTTACTCAGAGGCAGCTCTAAACAAATGGGTTTTAAGCTTTGATTTAATCCAGTGTGCGATTTGTGAAAAAAGCAGAGCGGGAGATTTTTTTTTTATTCACGAAAACAACAACAGGTTTGTGTATGCTGGCTGCAGGGCATCTTGCACATACGTTTACCCTTTCAAAACTGAAAGAAAAATGTGAAAAACAAAATTATTGTTGACATTAAAACAATGAGATGAGCTCAAATACATTGAGATGATTAAAATTAAAGATGAGAATTCACTTGATTTATCCAGACATAGCAGGTGAGATTATTTTTTTCCCCATGGCAGCATTACCAGCACCTTGTCCCCCCTCTCAGACCCACAACTCTGCATATTTTTCTGTGGGGGAAAAAGTCTCTGGAGCAGACGAACCCAGCCGGGATCAGTTGGAGAAATACTTTTCAGGTGTAAGAATCCCTACCCTCAGTTTATTAAAAATTGCGCACGGATTCAGTGTCCTGCAGGAAAGTATAGACATATGAGTCATTTTAGCCGGGGACATGTCTCAGTGCATCCACCAGTGCAATTTTCATATAAATAGTATCCAAACTGACTGGTATTCCACTATCTTATACAGTTTCAGTATATGCAAATCCTATAGGCTTCTTCGTAGGTATTGATGTTACATTCAAAAAAGACTTGCATTCAAAAGGGGCTAGTTTCAATATGTAACTGATTAACTTGTATCTCTTTTTTTTGTGTAAAGCTCTGAAAAGGTCCAGCACGATGCCCAAATCCTTGCACACATAAAACGTGAGGATGGATTACAACTCCATCCGCACGTTTTATTAAACTGGAGGTAAATGTTCTTACACCTCAAAATAATTTCTGCACCTGAACTCTGCTGGGTTCCATGCAAAAATGAAAGGATTGTTGAATGTTTTTATCATTCTATTCCTCTCATCTGTTAAAATTGCGTTGATTGCACTGAATCCCCTCCCACACTCTGCTGTTGAGACAGAACTGCAGCCATCAAAATTTCAAGGTGTTCGCCTATGTTGTTGAAATCCTTCAGCAGAAATACAGGGGCTGCAGAATTCACTTGAAGGGAAATATTGTTCTGTTGGACCATTGGAAGGAAAAAAAAAAAAAAAACTACCCGCCCCCCAGAGATAAGAAATGAATGACCAGAGGGAAGGACCATCACCAGCAAATCGCACCCTGATTTTATCCAGTCTCTTTCTAGTCTGAGTTCAGTACTCTGCCCCCTAGTGGAACTCTCCACTAGTACATGCCCAAGTAGCAGCATGTTGCCGTGTCGACGCAAGGTTAAAAAACAAGTATATTTGCGGTCTTACTGTTAAAATGCACTTCTAATAAAGTGATTATTGGCTAAACTGGTTATTGTTTTTATGCTGAGGATAGTTGGTGGTGTTATTGGCAACTACTGAAAGTAACAACATAACATTGAAGCCGTCTACAAAAAGGGACAGAGCAGACTGTGCTTTTTGAGGAAGCTGAGGTCCTTCAAGGTTTGTAGCAAGGTGCTGCAAATCTTCTACAAGTCCGTGGTGGAGAGTGTCATCTCTTCATCCATCATCTATTGGGGTAGCAGCATCAGAGCCAGGGACTTAAAACGGCTCAACAACCTGATAAAGAAGGCGGGTTCTGTTCTGGGGACACCTGTGGAACAACTGGAGACAATGATGCAAAGAAGGATTCTTCATAAAATTAAAAAGATTATGGTCAACCCTGAGCATCCTCTTCATCATACAGAAACAGAGTATCTTCAGTCGGAGGCTTCTTCAGTTTCGCTTTAACACAGACCGCTACAGGACATCCTTTTCCCCACAGCCATCATGGTCTACAACAACTCCTTGAAAAATCAATTAGTAATGAGCTACAACAACACTGAATTTCCCTCTGGGATCAATAAAGTATTTTTGAATTGAACTTATTATCTAACTAATTTACTTTTTGAAGGAGTAATCAGTAGTCAGTAATCAGATTACTATTTCAAAGTAACTGTGGCAAAACTGCCTAAGACACAATACCGGTCCACAGTCTGGGGGATGGGGACCTCTGCACTGAATGACCATGTAATCTAATGCATAGAAACTATGTGACTGTTCTTTGAAGGACTGGTAACGCAGGCTAATGCGTCCTCTGTTTGTTGAACTTTACATAGCTGCTCTTTTGACTTCGTTTGAAGGATCCGCCAACTCCTGACACCATTACCATCAACTTGTGGCGCCCTCATGTGGCCCTTCTATGCGTGGCAGATCCTCACAAATCTAATCCCTCACACAACCATCAGCGATCTTCATGTCAAGCATTTATTCTGGAGAATTAACCTGTATTCAGAGTGTTATCTTTAACAACGCATTTGCTTCAACTCCGTAAATGACATTTGAACTATTTTCTCTTGCCTCCAGCTTATCTGGTGTTTTGATAAGTGACGCAGCAGCTCAGAACTTGACCAGATTGTTGCCCCGCCTTCGATCACTCAAGTAAGCACATCAGTTCATATCAAGCTTACAGGATAGACTCTTCTTATTCCATGCAGCATATATTTGTGTAAATGCGCCAGATCCGTCATAGAGTAAATGAACAGCATTGTTTACCTCCTCCACTACAGTGTGTCCCACTGTGTGTGGTCAGCAGCTGGAAGGCTGCACCTTATCGAGGCACTGAGAGGCTCCATCGCTTTGGAAGATCTGTGGTAAAATCTCAGTTGATCAAATGTTCTCCACTCCATTTAAAACTTTAATGTTTATGTTTGTGGGTGTTGTGATTCCTTCCTTCAAAGTCTGGATGCGGCGATGCAGCTGGATGATGACTGCTGGAGATGTTTGGCACAAGCTCTGAGGAATATAACCTCTTTACAGATTCTCAAGTGAGTAATAGTTACTTCTGTCTGAGATGTTTTATTTGAACAAAACTAGCACTGCTGTGTGGTTTATGAAAGGTAAGATATCTTGCTTCTACATATAGATCTATATACAACTTTTTCCCATTTTGTTGCGTTACAACCAAACACATACTTGACGACCAAAAAATATTACATAACTGTGAAGTGGAATCTAAATGGTGTAATCATTCTCCCCTCTATCATCACTACTTTGTAGCACCACCTTTTGCTGCGAATCTTAATCTCTTGCGGGAGCATATAACTCTGGTTTTAGGAGCATATTACTCTGGTTTTAGAATCATTGCATTGGCTCCCCGTATATTTCAGGATCGATTTTTATGGTTCTTTTAATGGCTTTTAAAGGTCTTAATGGTCTTGGCCGCTCTTATCTCTCAGAGCTGCTTTTACCGTATGAACCCTTGCGGCCTTTTCGCTCCTCTGGCAGCCGTCTCCTTGTGATTCCAAAAGTCAGGACACACACCCATGGTGAGGCATCCTTTCATTATTATGACCCTCACCTCTGGAACAGGCTGCCAGAGGACCTCAGGGCCGCAGAGAACGTTCTTGTTTTTAAGAGCAGGCTCAAGACTCACCTTTTTAGCTGAGCTTTTAATTGATTATTATTTATTGTAGTGTGTTTTATTTCTCTGTATGTTTTATTTGCTAATATTTTAACTGAGTGTTTTAGATATTTATGTTATTATATGGGTAACTGTTTTTACTATTATATGTATTACTACTTATTTTACTTATATTAGCTCTGGTTATTTTACATTTGTACTCATTAATCCTTCTTCCAGTGTTTCCTCTGTGGGAATCCTCTGCCTCGGGGACGGTTTTCGTTTTTTTTTAATAAAAAAAGATAAAAAAACAAACATTTCAAGTGAAAGATTAAAATTTTCTGTAAAATTATTGCAGAGTTTCTACATTTTAAGTATTGGTTCATGGTACCGATATGAGTACATTTTAACAGTATTGGCCCCAATACCTGATACCAGCATCAGAATTGGTGCATCCTTAGCAGAAATAAATGTATGCTGATCTTTTTTCGTTGAAAATGTAAACGGCATGAAGCATTTTCCTTCCAACTTCAATTATATAGTAGTCTAAAACTGCTATAAAATAAATCAAGGCTTGAGTTTTCTCCTGATCAAATGTGAAAAATGTAATGCAAACTCTTTGACTTTGAGCATATTAACATAAAAATCCACCAAATCACAGCAAGGTGTCCTCCCTCATACTAAAAATAATTAAATGCCAGATCTAGTGTAAGGCTGCACAACATACTGAAGTCGTCATTGAAATTTAAGTGTGTGTATCAGGACTGCTCGGATGTAATATTTGCAGGATGTTATATTTTAAGATCAAGATAATCAAGATTATAGTAATGTAATCCAATGTTTTCTTGAAATTATATAGCACTAATGTAGCATATAAAAGCAGGTAAAAATGTGGAACCACAACTCTTGGATTGTTTTGCTTCAGATATTTGCTTTTGTATTATAAACTATATAACTTACACAAAAAACTGAACAGCTGAATGTTCTGGAATTTTACCTAGGCCTGTAATTTGAAGAGATGCGATCATGAAAAATACTTTCAGGTATGGAATAAATGTGTGTCTGTTTGTTTTTGTTTCTAAAAGGCTGAATGATGTAAAACCTTCAGGACAGTCAGAGGCCGATGTTCTGGATCTCCTCGTTGGGATGGAGGAACTTACGCTGATACAGGAGATACAGTGAGTTTGGAGGAACCAAAGTCACTTTTTGGGAGGGAAACAAAGTGTGTTTGTATCCATGAAATAAATCTGAATTTAGTAATGATAGGTATTACGTTCAGGTTGGGTGGCTGGAGGATGGCTGACAGAGGGATACAGAAACTGACAAGAATCCTTCCTCTCTGGAAAGGCCTCAGGAAGATCAGGTAATGAAAGGCATCCATCATCTTTTACATCCACTTATCCAGACAGGGCTGAGACTATGTCCTGCAGTCTGTGGGTGAGATAGCAGCACACAGGACAGACAGCTATGCATCAGCTTAAGATAAGATAGGGGGTAAGGGGGGGGGGGGGGCTTTTGTAATGTTACAGTAAAAAATTAACAGCAATAATTTGGGTTATGCGATGGACTGGCGACCTGTCCAGGGTGTACCCCGCCTCTCACAGCTGGATATAGGGACCCCCCCCCCCCCCCCCCCTGACCCCTTGAGGATTAAACGGTTCAGAAAATGGATGGACGGATGGAATTTGGGTTATTTAGCCTGTTGTACGCTGTCCGATAGTTGAAAATTGAGATCTACGCCGTGCGTCGTTGCATACCTGTCGCAGAGCCCTCACATAGACGGTTGATGGTGCTGTGCGTCTCTGCACCTCCACAGACGGAGAAGTATAATGTTTACACGCCTTGGCAAATGAATTATGAAAATTGACCGAATGAGTTTGAAGGTGCTTGAGGGTTTTTGAGAGAAGTAGTTTTTATTTCATCAGAAAATTAAGTCATTTTTTTTTGTCTCACCAAAGAATCAAAGCTTCTCTCAAACAAAACGTCTCAAGAAGCATCAAAGAACATTTTTGATGCATCAGTGGTAATTTTTTGCAGTCAGTTTTCAATCACAGCACAAACATTAAAAAGTACCAAAGCAAACTCATTTAGTTACCATTAAAAGCAAAGTAGTTCCAGTAGGTAACCCAGCTGGTTCTACATTCTATAGTGTGTTGCCTAAATTGTTCTGTAAATGTTGCTCTGTTTTTGTTCTCCAGTCTCTCCAAGAATCTGGTGAGAGATCCTTCAGGAGAAGAGCTGCTGGAGGCACTGAGGAGCTGCAGCCGTCTGGAGGAGCTCTAGTGAGAAACATATTTCCACAGTCTCCATAACATCTGCCTTCTCTGCTGAAGAACAGTGTCACTGAGACGATCTTATATATTCTTTGACACTTTCCCGTTTTCACTGGATTTCTTAATTGTTATGCATGTTATAGAAAGGTATAATGAAACCATCTGCTTGTATCTCTGTTCCAGTCTGTCCAGTAACCTTCTTGGTGACCTCACCGCTGCCAGAATGGCTCTCGTTCTCCCATCAATGATGTACCTCACTGTATTAGAGTAAGCTTCTCTTGGCTACATCTTATTGATATGGATTTATTTCTTCCAATCCCCCTAATCCCAGCCATTTTTTTATTGAGCTTCTTTTCTTAGTATTTCAGAAAACAAAATCGGGAATGACGGCTTGATCAGTCTGTCCAAAGCAATAACAGGCCTAAAGAGCCTCAGAAAGCTCCAGTAAGTTGGGTTTGTTCAGGAATCTGATCTCAGCTGAGTTGAAGGAGGTATTGATTGTTTATTTTTATTTTTGTTTTTTTTACCATCATTCAGTCTGACCTCGGTGGGAAATTCAGAGCTGAGTGCTGTCGCTGCCAGTTTGAGCCACTGTCCCTTCATTGAGGATGTTGGGTAAAAAAATATAATTGAACACACTGAGCAAATAGGACTCTGTTAGTTCACTGTTTAACACAGCAGATGCAGGAAGATGAACTCAGAAGCTTCCAAAGAGCTAAACTCTAGCAAAATGGATTTATACCTCAACTTTACTCACTGAACTTCATTAGGGATGTAAGAAAATATCGATACAGCAATATATCGAAATATTTTATATTGTCAAAGTTGTATCAATATTCGAAAGCAAAGTATAGTTTTTTTTTATTTTTAAGAATTTGAATTGAACCATCAATGATGACAGTGATTTTTGTGGCAGAATCTAAAGTATGACTGCTAGTTGGTGGCTGTTTTCACCTTCTTTGTTCCAGTTGATTAAAAAAATATAGTTATAAAACTGGATGTGTTATGTATGTAACAGGTTGGAGTGTTCAGAATGCTGTCAACATTTTTCTACTGTTAAATTCAGTTTTGAAAATCACAATATATATTTTTCCTATTGGTATTGCCATATATCATATCAATCCACTTTGCATAGTGATACAAATCGTATCACGAGATTCTTGTCAATACACATCCCTAACTTTCATATATAAATTTATTTAATCAGAATATAACCTTTCTCTTTTTTATCCTCCTTTGCTTTACTCAGTTTTGGGTGGAATAACTGCGGAGATGATGTGGCACAGGAGCTGGCTAAGGTTCTACCTGTTTGCCACGATCTGACTCGTATTGAGTAAGTTTCAAGTAACACATACTCCACCAACAAGACTATTAATTAGAATGGTTGGCGGAAATAATCTGAAGAAAAGAACATTTTTGAAAAACATTTTTTTTGTAAAAAGTCCTGTCAATTTCAATTCAGAAAAGCAGTTTATTTGTTTTTGTAAAAAAAATCTTGTTATTTCAGAAAGTCCCAGCTTTGAATTTATTTTCTAGTGAATGCAATAAGCTTCCGTAGACTTTTAATAGTTTTTTCAACATTACGAAGAGCCTTTCCACAATATTTAGACTGCTGAGCTCTGAGCAGATTTACCTGCTGACCTTCTGACTCTGCTTTGGGCATCTCAACAATAACTAATACAGATAGCGCCCTCTACTGGAGTACTAATAAAATACCTATTCTGAGCTGCCCTTTTAAACCATATGCTTCAACAAAGTCGTGTAGAATTTAGTATATAAATTAAAAAATAAGAGGACTATATATAATGATACACTGTGTCTTTGTATGCATGCAATGACACACACTTATATCTAAAGGCAATATAGGTAGACCAAGTAGCCTAGCAGTCATTTTGTTGTACTTTTGGTTAATAAAGTGCATTTCCTCCAAAGTAGAGAACCCACATGCACACAGGAACAACAATCAACCTCCATGCAGAAAGACCCTAGGCTGGGATTCAAACCCAGAACCTCCTTTCTGCAATGCAGTAGTGCTTTCACACCACTGTGCAGCGCATCATGTTCTCATCACATTATCTTGACCCATTAGGGTGGAGCTTTCTGGAAGGCGGTTGCTGACTGCAGCGGACCTCCTCTTTTTTACGGTTTAGTACTCACCAGGCGTGTAGCGGTACATGGATTCGGATTCTTCGGGTACATCCAGCTGTTTTCTACCTGAGCACATGCTGAACGTATAGAACTCAGAGCGCAGAGAAACGTTCCGCAGCGCAACTTTAAAAAGTGACACCAAAACAAAACAGAAAGGACTCATCCTCATAAAACGACAAAAACATCTCATGTCAGTTCCTAATCTTTTTCAATTGTAGAACATAATATAATTAGGGGTGCACCAATCCAACTTTTTTAGACCCATTACCGATACCTATGCCTGGATTTTGTGTATCTGTCGATACCCGATATCGATCCAAAACTATTGTTGAATTAATAAACTGTATAACTTCCAACTTATACCTTTCTTAAATAAACTAAAGGCGCCAGACTTTACTAACTAAACATAACTAAGACAAAATAACAGATGCAAAATATAAAATGACCACCACAAAAATGAAATTCCAAGTGAAAAATTAACCTTTTTGTGAATTTGTTGCAGATTTTCCACATTTTGAGAATCGGTTCATGGTATCAGTTAAGTTTAAGTGATACCGATACATGTACATTAGACGGTATTAGGGCCGATACCAGTATCATATCTGTACATCCCTAAATATAATAAAATTAAAATACAGGAAATTAAAGGAAGGAATTTGGGAAAAAATAGTTTCTTTGGTTAATGCTAATCTAAGTGATATATATTTTTTCTGTAACTCCAAATTATTCGCATAAATTCGCCTACTTGGAGTTTTTTTTCTCCGGTCGAACGGATTTAAAATATCAAAAGCAAAATGCATCTTTGGAAGCTGAAATACCTAGGTGCAATGCTACTTACATGCTATTGGCTGGTGTTAGAGAAGCATCCGATCCAGGAGCGCCTTTCATGTTATTTGTCTCTGAAATGGCCTCCAAGAACCTGGACATCACAATGGTTGGAATGTTTCTTCATGCATAAAACTGAATCAGAACCAAAGATCCACAGCAGGAGATTGTTTAATTCTCAACAGTAAAAGGTGCATCTTTAATGTTTCTCCTTTTGTTTTCTTTAGCCTGGAGTGTAACAGCGTGAGTTCTGCAGGAGTGGAGGCCCTGGTTAAAGCATTAAGGTGCTCCCCTGCTCTACAGCTAATCAGGTAGAAATTGTCGGGACACAGTTTTACCTGAAAATTTTTCATATTAGTTTTCTTTTATCTGTACGTTTCCTTCAACGTTAATTCTTTCCTCCAGATTGTGGAAGAATAAAATCTCCCTGAGTGAAGCTCAGAGGTTCAGCCAGACTGAGAGAAGGCTGAACTTCTCCTCCACCTAATGTGTTTTGTACTGCTGGTAAGAGGAGAATAAACAGTCCCAACTGGGTTTCACTCCAGCGCCTACTGAAGATAGAAACTCCTACAGCGTAGATTCTGTCACAAACTGCTCAAGGAGTGTATTTAAACTATGTTCTTCCAGATGTTTTCTTGACAAATATTCAGGTAGAGAAGGAGAGTTTGTTTGATTCTGTTTTAAATGTGACTGCTGCCTTTGTCAGCCTCGAGATTCACAAGAAAAGACTGGGCAATTTATAGGATACTGTGGGAATGGGTCCAAACTCTTGATGCAGGTAATTTCCTCTGTTTTTGCTCCCAAACCTGAAGCAACTACCTGTGTTACTTTGATAAACAAAATGAACATAAATAAATTATTTTTTATTTAAATGTACCTCAAATGAGCTTCAGGAAATCATTTGAGTATCTGAGTATTTGAGTATCAAATGATGAAATGATTTCAGACCAAGTGACATGCCTCAGATCTTAGGAAGAGTCGTGTAAAAACTGTAATGAGCTCATTATGACCGTTCCCTCTAAGCAACGTTCCTGCTGTGAAACTTAAGGCCACCTTTTATGTATCAGTCACAAATTTAGGACAGAAATAATTTCCTTTCTATGTCTGCAGACTCTGATTTAATGAGTCACATTGCACTGTGACACAGAGACCACATATGTGAAAAACACAATTAGTCAAGAATCTGCAGTAAACGAGGTAGTTTCCTCCCCGTATCACTATAAAGGGCTGTGGTCTCTGTTAGAATACGTATTTATTTTTGCTCTTACACGGGATAAAACTGAGCTCCATTTTTTAGTGTTAATGTATATTTTAAACTGAGTTTTTTTTCACATGTTTTTATCAGATACTAATTTCTGTTTTAAAATGACTCCAGCCTTGGTTCTGGAAAATATGCACCTTTTTTTTTTTTTTTTTTCTGCTGCCATTTTTGTCATGACCACTTGTGAAACCTAGCATGCTTTTTAGGATTTATGTATAACAGATTATTTTAGGGTTTATGTGTAACAGATTGTTTTTTATGTTCAGGTTGATATTTGAGTTTTCACAAACGTTCCTCTTTGCTTGACATTCTCAGTAAGAACAAATGGGGTCCTGTTTTTAAAGCACACCATCAAAAATTGACAGTAATAATATGGATTATTTAGCATGTCTTGAGAGAAACAAAGGGGGGTTAATTTTTCAAAGTCACATTTGCGTCCATGTTATTTACTCATTCATAAATGTTACAGTTTCAAACTAAATATTTAGTTTAAAAAATTAATATTTGGTTTGAAGGTAAATATTTAGTTAGAAAGTTAAACTGGGTTGTTAAATATTTACGGTAACTTTGAACTAAACATTTAGCTAAGAGCTAAATATTTAGCTAATAAGCAGATTAACTTGCATATGAGCGGACTATCAAAATAAAAACTGGGTGCTGTATCCCTCTACATAAACTCCTGCTGCTGGTGCATCGATGTTGCTTTAAATCCATAAGTAAACATCCATAATGTGAAAACATCTCATCCTATGTTTATAGCTGAAATGTTGGATATGTGGGGACAAAAATAAACAATGATAAAGAGGAGACATTTAGCCTCGCCAGCAGTTTATGTAGAGGTTCGGAAGACCCAGCTGTTATGACAATGGAGTTTTGCTTTAGTTTTTTTAAATTTTTTTAGTTTTTTTAGCAAGGGCTTACTATTTAGCTATTAGCTTTATATTAAGTTCGAAGGTAAATATTTAAGTAACCAGTTTAGGTTCCTAGCTAAATATTTTGCTCCAAACTAAGTATTTAGGTAATGAATTAAATATTTAGTGTGAAAGCTAAATAGTTAATATTGTTTATGTAATATTGTTAACTAATTATTTTTGCTTCTAAACTAGATATTCATTTTAATTATTGACACTTGTAAATGAATAAATAACAATTAAGCAAATATGACAAAAAAAATTAACTCTTTTTTTATGGCTAAATCATCAAAACATTACATGTGTACTGAAGTACTGGATGAAGGGTTCTCATCCTGCCAGCATCTTTAGTTTAACCTGAAGAGCTTTGATAATAATTTTGTTTTTCAACTATGTCTGTGCCTTTGGAAAAGTTCTGTGCTCTTTTTATTTTTATTTTTGTAAATATGACAGAAATTAACTGCTGTAGCTGAATTAATGGCAGCTGTCTGAAGATTTACCTTAAAAAAATAAATAAAATACCTTGCCTCCACCTTGGTTCCCTCGTGTGGTTACTAAGGGTGCTACAGCTATAACTCTAAGATAGTTCAAAGAACTAAAAAATACAAATCTGAAGAAACAGGAAAAAAAGAGTATGATTTACTCATTACATGATAATTTAACACAAAACTTTTTTTTTTTTTTAAATGCTTCCAACTTCAATAAAAACATAAAAATAGACATAGAAAAAATCAGCAGCTGTTGAATTTTTTTCTTTATGTTCAAGACTGAGAACTGCAGCCCCCCTGCTGCTGCTGGGACTGCAGCCAAAGCAGTGTCTTTTAAAAATGACTTGAAATGCATGAATATTTATGCAATCACTCATTTTAAGTTCAATATTTCTTGGTCATTATTTTGTAGAAATCTGTTTTCACCTTGACATTTTTTATTTAAAACAATACTAATTTACTAAAGTGGGTTACTAAACGACTTCACCACCGATGCCCACCGTATGCTTCCTTGCCGTCTGTCTCCTGTACCTCTGTTCCTGCCGTCAACACCAGACTGGTTAGCATTCCACTTCACCCGCACTCTCCAATAAACAACTCTGGACCTTTTGCTTCCTCGTCTGGGTCCATACCTCCACGCACACATCCTGACACAGGGGTGTCAAAGTCATTTCCATTTTGGGCCATTTCAAGATCATAAATGTCCTTAAAGGGCCAGTTGTAGGAGAAAGTATTGATAAAACTATCTTTAACAAAGGGTTAAAATATTCATAAATATTTGTCTTTGCATTTGACAAGTACTTATTAAAATTAAATGATACTGTACATCTTTTCACAATGATGTAATTTATTCAAATAAATATTGATTTGACTGATAAAATAGTATATGGGTGCACAAAAGTTGAACTTCTATTTATACGGTCCCCTGACATACTTTTAGTAACCTTTTTACTGATCTGCTTCCTTTTTTCTGACATTGAAGGTAACTTAATCCATGAATATCCCTTCCAGACACCAGTGTCTTTATTGCACAAACACTGTCACTGCATTCAGGTGATCTCCACGCCACTCATTGTGAGACAACAGTAGCTACAAGCACCAACTGGCTGGACTTCTTTTGAATTCGGTCAGTAAAGGGAGCGATTTTATTTTGTTTCGTATTTGTATTTGATTGTCATTGTTTAGTATCAGTATTCACTTTGATTTTGAAATTTTGAAAACATGTGTTGATCATAATTGATTTGTAAAAGACTAAGAGCAAGGGGAAGTGAAAAGGCATGTCACCCAAATCAAAAATGGCCACTGACTGGCCAGCATTTATTCCAAAGCAATAACATACAGTTGAATGAATGAATGAAAAATTAAAGAAACATTTAGGGAATCTACGAAAATTATCGGTTAATACATCTTTATAGAACCAGGCAAACATTGTCACACGTGAAAAGAATAAACGGAGGCGGGTTTCCTGGACCTATATTTTGAAGGTGAGACGACTGCGCATCCGCCAAGACCTTGTTGCCGCTAACTTGAATGAGCTCCGTCAGTCGCTGCTCGCAGAACAGTCCGCGCTCCGAGGATGATTTCCGCTATCACACACTGTTGCGCCTCCCCGGATAATCCACCGCAGGTCAAAATGTCAACTCCAGTTTTCACTCTTCTTTAGACAGAAAAAAAAAGTGCTTTAGAGCTTTATGTTGTTTTTTTTCCCCCTAATTCCGCGACATAGTAGTTACACTAATTAAAACAAAGCTGTGAAGTGGAAAACGCCTGAGAAGTTGCTAATCATTCATTCACTGAGGTGAGTCTGTTTTCGCTTCTCTTTGTCGATCTAAAAGCAGGTTGGTTTGTGCGCTTTTTGAGGTGCATAAAGAGTGCGCAAAAATGACCTGCAACGGAGGGTGCATTGAGACTGCGGGTTAGAGAGGTTACAGCCGGAAGGATGCGGGGCAAATGTGATTTTTTTTTAATGAACATTTTGTATACAGACACAGGAAAAACGCCATGCTGAGAAACGGTTATTATTTTTTAAATTTTTTTAGCCGTTCTCAATTCCTGTCTGCACTCATGTTCATATGATTAGTGTTTACATCCTCACTCGGCTACTATTGACGTCTCTGGCTCTAAACGCAGCAGCCGGGACCTTTAATTAGACCTGATGAGTGTGTGCAGAGGTCACTGTGCTGTAAACGGGTACAAACCTGTCCTTATCTCTGCGTGGTTTCCTCTCCTGCATGACAGCGAGGAAGCGTGATTGGGGATGTGAGTATTTTCAGCAGGGTCAGGGCTGCACGAGCCACCAGAGTGCTCTCCTACTGAGGCACGCTGTCCTGAGGGGATTCAACACATCTTCTTGTTTTCAGATCTCCCCTCTGCAGATTCAAAAGTTAGAGAGATGAGGCAGCAAGCCCACATTTTAAGATTCCCCGGCTTCTTTTGACAGCAATGTGATGCATGCAGTCCGATTTTGTTCACACTGGATTTCGCAGTCAGAGTAGATGAGGGAAGCAGCAGGTGTGAGTGAACGCAAGCCACCAAATCCCTGAACAAAGAGGGAGAGAAAGTGAGAAAGGCGAGTGAAGATGCTGTTATTTTCATCTTCATCATCACCACAACCTACGGTTAGTGACGTCACGGGAGTGAACCGGAGTTGGTTGTGACACATTAGTATCTTAGCAACAGACCGCATCCTTTCAGCGTGCCGCGGTGAGAACAAAACCACCTTCATGGACGCAGAGGGATCTGTTTGTTCGACCAACTGCTGCAGAATTGTCAACGTTTATTCCTGATGAGTTTAAGTTTTAAGATGCTACAAAAAGTGTGTGTCTGGGATTTTTCATCTTTACCTTAAACTTCTTTGTTTTGGTGGTTGGCTTTGATCTAGTCTCACGGCACTACATGGTTGTGTGTGTGTGTGTGTGTGTGTGTGTGTGTGTGGGGGGGGGATGTACTTGATTATGTGCCTCTTTAGGACCTTTTTTGACATAAACTCATACATTTTCATCACTTACTGGTCTCATGTGGACAGAAGCCCAGCCTTGTTGCAGTAGATCATTGTTTCTGGAGCTAAATCTAAAACCGTTTGGGTTAATCAGAAATAGGATTACACAAAGGGAGGTCAATGCAGTCGCTAAGGCTGGAAATAATAACGTATCTGCTTTATTCTTTCATTTGTGGGTATGTTTTTTTTTTAATCAAGGCATTATCATTCCTTTGTACTAACATCGCTATAACTACAAAAAAGTATTTCTCTGTAAACTATAAACTCTTAAAATTGGATTGAAACAAATTCCCAAGTATCTCAAAAACCATGGAAGACCAAAGTTAAGAGCTGTTAAATAATAATTCAAATATGTTAATTATTTTATTTTTTGCAGTTATAATCTTTCTCACTTTTGACCGACACTCCCTGTGGCAATGACATATTTTCCCTTAAGCAGTGTTCCACTCAATTTAAATGTCGTGTTTGGCTTTACTGTAAGCCACAAATACTTCATTGATCCAGTGTTACTTATACAAGACCTGTAAAGACAAGTTATTTTACACATGTCAAGGTATAATTTTCTGATATATATGTTTTACTAAAAATGGTCATAAACAAAATAGCTGAAGTGATTTTCAAAAGTCGATACGCTGTTGATATTGCTATCTATCTCCTGTGGTTTATCATTGTAATAAGTTGATTTAATTAAATCATAATCAATTATTTCTGGCCACTGAAATTCAAACCTTTTGCTTTTTATACCCAGTTGCACATTGATTATTTGGAGGAACATCTCAGATGGTCAAACAGAACAATAGAATCTGCAATGTTGCAGGGGTTTATTGAGGTGGAAAATGCTAGTACAAAACCATTATCAATACAAAAAAATTGTATTTGAACATATTTTACTCCCTGATGTGTGTTCATATTAAATGTGTATTTAGGATTAAAATGTATTAAAGCAAGTGTGACTTTTTAAAAAAGGTAGAAAAAACTTGCCTCGACTCCTTTGTTTTACAGAGTCAACAAATTATGCAATACTTTAACTGATTAAATTAATTAAAGAAATCTGATTTGTTGTTGGATAGGGATGTGAAAATTATTTTAGATGCAAAACTTAAATGATTTTGATGGGGTTAAAATATTAGAATACATTTTGCAAATTTTTGTAGGTCTCAATTTAAAAAAATGGAACCAATAAAATCCGGGTTTAAGTCACTCTTTCTTTGAAAACAATTGCCATATTTAGGTGAGTTTCTTACATTTATTTCAAGCACCTCTATGTCGTCCAGCAGATGTGGAGACTGGGAGGTTTTCTTGTCTTCTCTTTGGTCCCCTTCCTATCTTTTACCATCAGTTCACACTTCTACCTCTCCAGTCACTCTTCCTCATCTTCTTTCTTTCTTCTTTCTTCTTTTTTGTTTTCTCGTTTCCGTGTCCATAACTTCAATTAGGGATTTGTATCATTCTTGAATTCTACAAATGGCCTGTGAGTTGCACTTTGGACACCTCTGAGTTAGCCAAACAACGCTCCCTGGAGTCACAGAATCCAATACTTGCAGAAAAGGTACACCCGAGCAACTATATATTAAAATCAAATTCCATCATGAGGCCTGTTTTTCAATTTTGTATTTTCTGATCTGAGAATCAAATAAAAAAATATGAAAAACAAGACCTGTTTCATTTTCAATTTATTTATTTTTATTTGTCAATTGAAAACAGAAATTACATGGAATAAAGAAACTTTGTACTTCTGCACAAATCACTGCAATCTGACAAGACTGCAGTCAGCTTTTTCAGAAAAAAAAAAGATTTCCAACTCTGTCATGTTAATGGTGCTTGATAATGTTGGCTAAAACTTAATTATTTGGTGAATGATTCCCAAATTGTAAGAGTCATTTAATGATGAATCAGGAAGTAAAACAACTGTAGACAAAAACCTAAAGCTTGTGCTGGTAGAATATAAGGAGACGTTTATTGACCTGAGCTGTGGAGTCAGGAGAGTGGATTGATTTCATTTCCTCTGAGCTGAGACGTTTGATGCTTAACATGATGTGTGGAACTCCAGGTGCAACTCTGCAGACAAGAGGCCCGGCAAAAGATACTGAGGGGAGCTGCGGAGGTCATGGAGTCGTGGAATATCTTTGAAACAAGGCTCTGAACATAGTTACTAGGGCTGGCCGTTAAGGCCTCAAACCTGTATTGCTATATAATCTAAGAGCATGTGCTGTAATCATATGTATGTATTTTTTCCCAGAATACACTGCAGCAGAACAACTTCAAAAATGTTTAGAATGCCATTTAAAGAACATTTATCATGTATTTTCTAAAATAATGCAACACAAAAATTCTCACAACAATAAATAGAGATAAAAATATTTCAAAATAAGTAAAAGTTAAATATTATGAAAATAAAGTTCAAAATTGTCTGCTTTACTGGTTACTTATTTATACATTTAATACAATGCAAAAAGAAACCTGCATATATTTGAATTAAAATGCTTCAAGTTCGACAGGTTTCTTTTCTGTTGAAAGAAATAAAAAAATAAGACAAACACTGGACACCAGTATCCTTGCATACCTGATACAAATAATGTAGGCACAGTGTCAAAATGCATAACCGCGGCATGGCGGTATAGTTGAAATATCTACCTTTGGTTAACTTTATATAATTTCTACCTTATACCTTTAATACTGCCCACTACAAATAGTTACACTCCTCAAACTGCTTTCAGACTCAAGTAGTGTCACATGATAGCTAATATCTGATCAGTTTCATCCTTCACCTAAAATTCCGTGCTGATTAATAAAGCATCTGGAGAATAAATTGCCTTATTTTGTTCTGTAACTACCTGATGAACAGTAAAGTTTTGTTTAATTACAGTTTTATTGCTTATGTTTTTTTCAACTATTTTTGATTTACACCAGGACAACCCATATCTTCAAGTATTACATTGTCCCAATTCTTTATTAACCAAAATAAGAATTTCACTTTGAAAGAATGTTGAAAAAAGTCCAAATACGCACGTCAGAATATCTCAAGATTCTTCTGGTCTAGGAAGAAAGTACCTTTTATAGAAGGTTTCTGTTCATTTCTGCTTCTCTATTTTCCTTCAGGTTGACCTCCTGTGACCTCAAATCATGGCTTACACACTGAGTGTGTCACCGGATGGTCGGACCCGCACTGTCGGACCACAGCACTGTGTCACGCGGGTCGAGCTGTCCGTCACTGCGTCCAATCTGCTGGATCGAGATGTCGCTTCCAAATCAGACCCGTTCTGCGTTCTCTTCCACGAAGTGGATGGAAACTGGGTGGAGGTGCGTCGACCGGAGGGAACTGATGGATAACAGGTTTTAATTTGGTTAAAATTAAAACCTGGATAAGCAAGGAGAAAGTCATGCAACATCCAAAAAAAAAAAAAAAATTGACGTTGGCTGATATGTTCAATTTCAGATTAAAAATGTTAGGTTGTGCTTTGCAAGGGAAGAGGAAAAATCTATCCAAGTATCACTAAACCATGCCTTTGTGGCTGTAACAATAATAGAAACAACCAGGTTCTGTTTGTTGTCAGCTCTGCAGAGCGCGATCTATAGGTTGTGAACTGGATCCAAACATACGAGGTCTTAGCCATCTGCCATCAGTCATGGCATGCTGAGCCCAGGGGAATGATGCCAGATCTCTGAGCTTCATCACAATAGAAAGCAAGGGTTGTAGATTTGATTAACAGAATAATTAGACTGAATGAAGTTAAAAATATATTTTTATTCATAGCCTTTCCCCCCTCGACCCTGCAAAGACAAGCGGATACAGACAATGGGAGGATAATTTAAGCAGGGTTAGATTTCCAATATGGATGAGATTGGACTGGTGGGACTTCTTATAAAATGCTCCCTCTCCAACTTGCTCTAGTTCTACATGAAACTGAAATACACACAGACTTATGTGTAATCAAATGGTGGGATTGCTGTAGAGGTTTTTGTCATGAGGTTCCTGATTTTTGCATTGGACAGATGACTTCTTGTGGGGGTTTATATGTTGTTCTGGAGGCTGAATCCGTGCTCCGCTGCCACACTGGAGACTGCAATTAAGCGCCACTTAAACCAAAGTTTTGAAATGAGGGAACATTTCTCCAGTTGAAGTGATCAAAAGTTGGAAAGATTCTCTAAACGAATCCTTTCCTGACAGGCGAACTTTTGCTTCACGATAGGAAATCTCGCATCATGCACAAGTGGCTGACCCAACACCGGGCTGTTAGGAGCGAACCACTTGAAAGCCTCAGTAACTCTTCAATGCGCTGTTAGATCCTAGTTAAGGAGATCCATTGAGTACGGTGTCCAGGTCTATTGTGGTACTCAGATGGGTATGGGTCATGGGAATTTTTTTATTTTGGATTGATTTACTTAGTAACTTTATGCAAGCAGTAAAGTTATGTTTGCCCATTTACACCAAGTGTTTATTCTTGTTCAGTAGCTGCTGAGTTGGGATCAAGCTGCCTAAGGTCAGGTGATGTGCTTTATTTTTTTACCTGTGTGTGTCATTTCATGGTTGGAAAAGTAAACTTATAACAATCCCCGAAGTCAGAACTCTGACTTTAGATGACTAAAGGTTTCTCACCCTCCCTGTTCGGCAAAAGCAAAAAAACTATCAAAAAAAGTCATAGAGTTTCAATATTAGGAGAAAGTGAATCACGAAGACCACTGAGTCTCATCTTCATGCTACCGGTTGTATGTAGGGAATTTAGGTCAGTTCAACACATAAATCTGTGGTTTTCACTCACTTCGCAGTCCTTCGTACAACGTACAACTGATGACACAGAAGCAGTTTCAGACTACATTAACAACATCAAGACCTTTTTATCACCTGCTGGTGTTTGCAAATCCAGTCAAAGCTGGGCATATTTTCAATGCTGCTGTTAAAAATACCAATCAGAGATCAGAAATGCCAGCTGGGATTTGAAAGGACTTTCACAAATGATGCGTAGAACTGCACTTAGAAATGAAGATGTCGATGTAAGAACAGGTGTTTGCAGGGACGCTGTACTAAGAGGAGTTAAGAAAATGTTTCCTGCCCTCTGATCCTCTATGAAACTTTGAAATACAGCAGAAGGAGGACTAAACATATTGGGTGCCTCTAAGCTGGATCGCTGGCTGTGGTAAACAAAACTGGTTCGGCTTAGCGTTTAAATCACAACTGATCTCTTCTTAAGGTACCTTACCAACCGGTCCAGTTATCATTCAGCCACACAGAATCGATTCAGTCCAAATTGAATGTAGGTCAATTAGGTCCAATCATTTTGTCAAATTCAAATCCATTCACATACTATGCCGCTAGCAATTATAAGATAGCAATTATCCTGCAACTTTGAATTGCATTCCTTTCTTTCCTCTGGGTTTCCACAGATGCATTAATTTATATTAATAACAAATCAGTTGATTTTTTTTCTTTCTTGCATCTTGCACTGAGGAAGCATCGTATTATGTATTAAATGCTCTTTTTCATGTGAGGATTTACACATACTGAAGCAGTAAGCCTGAACCAATATATGGTAGAGTTATGGTTATTGCAATGACAATTTATGCAATATGCACAATGTCAAGAACTGCTTGGACTGCTATAATTGCTAGCTAATTATTTAAGTAGTATGTATAAAGGAAATACAGTGTTTGATAACACTTTAATGCTGCATAAAAGATTTTAGAAAGTGAAGACGGCATAGGCTACGATAGTCAAGTCATAAAGAAAGTTTAATAAAAACAAATATATTTATTATTATTACCAGTCGCTAGGTAGACTATGCTTTATCTGAAGTCTGTTTTCTCTATTATACCAAAGCAGAAACATATTAGCACTCATTAATTTTGCGTAGATTTTGTAGATTAACCAGAAAACGTTGTCAGAAAGCCAAATTTATCTGCATATATAAGACGGAGACCTGTCATCTGCAGAAATACTCAGATGACTCTGCAATTGTCAGGTGTGTCAGAGATGGAGAAGAAGAGAAATACAGGGAGCTGGTGGACCGCTTTGTGGCATGGTGTGGAAACAATCATCTTACCTTGAATGTGAACAAAACAAAGGAGATGATTGTAGATTTCAGAAGAAACAGGGATACGTCAAATACTGTTTTCATCATTGGGAGAAAAAATGTAGGTGGTTGAGGAGTACAAATACCTCAGAGTTTACCTGGACAACAGACTGGACTGGAGAATCAACAGTGAAGCCGTCTACAAAAAGGGACAGAGCAGACTGTAATTTTTGAGGAAGCTGAGGTCCTTAAAGGTTTGCAGCAAGATGCTGCAAATCTTCTACAAGTCTGTTGTGGAGAGTGTCATCTCTTCGTCCATCATCTGTTGGGGTAACAGCATCAGAGCCAGGGACTTACCTAAAACGGCTCAACAACCTGATAAAGAAGGCTGGTTCTGTTCTGGGGACACCTGTGGAAAAACTGGAGATAATGATGCAAAGAAGGATTCTTCATAAAATTTAAAAGATTATGGGCAACCCTGAACATCCTTTTTACGAGACTATCCTACAGCAACAGAGTATCTTCAATCGGGGGCTTCTTCAGTTTAGCTGCAACACAGATTGCTACAGGAAATCCTTTCTCACCACAGCCATCATGGTCTACAACAAATCGTTGAAAAATGAATTAGTAGTGAGCTACAAAAACACTTAATTTCCCCCTGGGATCAATAAAGTATTTTTTGAACTGAGTTGAACATAAATGACATCCCAGGTTAGTTGAGCTATGACTGGTCTAGGCACGCTCCCCTTTCCTGCACTTCTTTCAATAATTTGACTTTCTGAGTGACATGTCAGCTTGGATAAAGGCTCTCATTCGGTTTAAGGTATTATGTCAATTATTGCCATAGCTTGATTTAAATATGGATGCAAATTTACTTAGATTTCAGATGTCTTCTTAGTAATCATGAAAATTTCCAAACACTAAACTACTATGGTAAATTCTTTGTATCAGTATTAAACTTTTCATCACAACAGACAGAAATGACATATGGGGTCCCCCAGGGCTCCATCCTGGGGCCCCTCCTAGCCCAACATAACCCAGATAATAACAATCAATACGATTAGTTACAAACCTTATGCAGATGATCATCATCTAAGCTCTACATTACATCACCAACAGGTGACTATGAACCCATTTAAATGTTGAGCAGTTGCATAAAAACATGAATAGATGGATGTGCCATCATTTTCTCCAGCTAAACAGAAACAAAACTGAAGTATTTAGTTTTGAACCTAAGGACGAATGATTAGAAGTCAGATCACCGCTTCATCTACAGTTTTTTTCAATCACTAACAAGTGCTTACCCATACTTTAGATACTTTTTCTAAACTCTTAACACAGATTCACACCTACAAAACACAATTGGCCAAATTAATAATTTTCTTCTCAAAAACACATTTTGTTAAATATATCCTAACTCTTCATTTCAAAATAGAACATATATTTCTCTGCATACACTATCCTTACCAAAACACTGGAAATCTGACTAAAAATGAAATTACTCTGTTAAAGAATAACACTTTTTTTCACTTCACGAAGTACATTCAGTCAATCAAAGTACACCAGGTTTCAAAATACTGGCTATTGTTGACATTACAAAAACTGCAAAGAGTTTTATGTTTCAGTTTTACAGGTATTTGCATGCAAAACATGCAATCCACCGTTTTTACACTAAATTTCTTGGTTGGGAACTGTATGTCCACATATAATGTTCATATTTCAAAGCATTCCAGTAAAAAGCAAATCATTTTTTTCTTTACTTCAGGAGGTACAGTAAAAATACTGTTTACAGTATGGTAGAACAGAAAAAGTTTTACAGTATTACTTACAGTGAACAAAATATCGGCGAAACAAACAACAGCAAAAAAACAACAGCAAAACGGCCAGATAAAAAAGGGGGAACTAAAAAAACCACAAATTTACTGTAGCTAATCCCTGCAATCTTCAGGGTTAGACCACATGTTTTCATCAACAACGCATCTGATATTATCCTAGGCAATGCACCTGGGATAAAACCGCTTGCTATGTTGGATCCACCCTTGGCAATCATCAACTATGATGTCCCTGCAGCCAGCATCCATAGCTTCAAGGAGAGGCATCTGGTCATGTGGCTGATGGTCATAAACCTTCCACCTCCATGCAGAAAATAACTACTCTATGGGGTTGAGGAAAGGTGAATAGCGTGGAAGGAAGAGACGTAACAGTCTTCGGTGGACTTCATGGTGGACTGTTATTGCTTGCGAATGATGGAAAGCCCCATTGTCCCAGGTGACTACTAACTCTGAAACAAAGTTTATGTAAATCATATAATTACTGTATAGCATACTGTATTGTAACCTTTACTGTGTAGGTTACCTACTTGCAAAGCTTACTGAATAGAACTGGACATTGAATTGAATATACACTATACTTGGATATATTGTCGTCGTAGCTCCTTGACTCTGTCACTGCTCCTCTCACTGCTCCTGCTCTTCTCCCTTCGCCCTTGTTCTTACTCTTCCTCATCCAGACATTGCAGTGTTGCTCTTTTCGGTTTGTGTTTCAAAAAACACCACTCAAAGTCCTCCTTTTATTGTAGTGTCAATGTAATAGAAAAAAATAACACCTACCACTGAGTCTAAGCCAAAATGGAATCAGCTGTGGTTGGCCCAATTTACCAAACATGAATCAGCTTTGTGTAAATTTTTCAATTGTTTGTTTATTATCAACTGAGATATATATTTTTTGAACTCATCATTACATAAGCAGAGGTTTTTATATTGTATTTATGGCTTGGAATATTGTTTTTGCTGTTGTGGGATGTTTGTGTTAACATTCACAAATAGTACAAAAACAATCCATAGTTCTGTTGGGATGTATAGCTTGTCTGTTAAGAAAATGTAAGCATTACGGACATGTGTTCACTGACTGCATATTGTGTGAAGACGGCATGAAATATGTGAATAGTATGGCCACAAAAGACTGATGCTGTGCTAATTGTATTTAGAGTTTTGAAAATGTGACAACTGGTTGGACAAACGCTTGTTAGCAACTGAAAAAAACTGTAATACAACTAGAAACAACTGATTAGGCCTGAAATCTAGGTGTGGTGATGGATTCAGACCTGAACCTTCTGGGTCACATAAAAGCTATAACAAGATCTGCCTTCTATCAGCTGAAGAACATGTCCAACATTAACAGACTAATGTCCCAACAAGATCTAGAAAAACTGATCAATGTGTTTATCTTTATCTAGCTTGATTATGGCAACAGTGTCCTCACAGGTCTGCCTAAAAAGTCAATCAGACAGCTGCAGCTTGACCAGAATGTTGCTGCTGTTGTATTCACTAGAACCAGGAAAGTAGAGAACATCACACTTAGAGAATAGACTTCAGATTACTTTTACAATTTTATGAATCACTAAATGGCTTAGCACAAAAGTATATTGAACATCTATTGTCATTATACCAATCCCCAAGACCACTCAGTTCCTCTAATTCCAGTCTTCTCTGCATCCCTAGAATCAGAACCAAACATGGAGAAGCAGCTTTCAGTTTCTATTTTCCCCTTATCTGGAACAAACTTCCAGACCACTGCAAAGCTGCTAAAACACCTGTTCCTTTAAATCAAAGATACAAACAAATCTGTTTAGAGCTGCCTTTAGTTAATTGATTAATAATAGCTGACATGTCATAAAACAGCATTGGTACTCATCATTTAAACCATAGGAATGCTCTGAAGGAGAGTTTTCGTGGGTTTTAAACCTCGAGGCTGGTTACTGGCACATGCCTACCACTGCTCTGTTATTTGTTTCTTCAAAGGGTGTTTCAGTGCATCAGTTGGCAGATCAAAATTCTGATTTCATCGTGAACACTTTTAGTTCTGTCAAAAAATGTCTGCTTTTTTTCTTATGTCTGTTAAAAAACAAATGCGAGCAGCACATTGCACCAGTTGTGGTATTTACAGTTTGGTGTGTGTGGGCTTCAGGGCACCTTTGCAGCAAACAGCTGATCAACAGGGCAATCTAGTTTTTTTAAATGCATGTGCCTGTCTGTGTGTAGGCGAGTGCCTTGGGTTGCAGCGAGCTGTCGGTCAGCGGGGCATGTGGCTCTAATGTGAAATTGCCAGTGGTTTCCAAGGCAACAACAAGGAAAACAAAAAGCTTAGCGCTCCTGTAGTGAGGGCGCAATGGAGGAGGCGAGGCGAGGCCTGCGCCTTTTCTCGGATTTTATCCACAGCTCGCCGTTTCACTCACACTCTCAGCTTTCTCACCTTCTCCGACTGCCTCCTGTTCGCTTTTGTTTTCTCCCTCCACCCTTTCTCCCATCGTCTTCCCAAATCCTGCCGCCTCCCTGCGTTTCCCTCTGTCTTCATTTTCATCTATATCTGCTGTTTCGGGAGATAGAGGCATGAGAAGCAGCCGGGTAAACCAAGGAGAAAAGTGTGACAAGAGGGGGGAAGGAAAAAAGGTTGATAAGGAGGGCAAGGGGGAAGGAGACAGCAGGGGAGAAAGACAGACAGGTGACAACACAAATTACGATGAGGGTGACAGTAAGTGAGCGAACAGAACATGATGGTAACTTGTGTAGTGAGGTTTGGAGGAAATATAAATCTAAGTTATGCAAATGACAAAACACCCAGTTAGCAGTCATCTCCAGCAAATTTCTAAATCCTGTGATCTTTTTTCCCCCTCTCCAAACTGCAAATCCTAATGCTAATCTCCACACGTGTTATGAGCACAGATATAAGCGTGTAACACTGCTAGTGAGAATTTGTGGTTCTATTAACTCAGATCTTTAAACCGTCTTACACTCTAATACATATTGAAATACATTTTTCACACATCACTGTTACGTTACACGTTGGTTTTTAGATCAAGGAGTGAAAAAAAAAATCAGTCTAAGTCAGAATGATGTTACTCCACGTATGTCCATATAAATGAGGGCCAGTAACTGAAACCAAACTGGGTTTGTCCACCAGAGAGCACATGTCCCACTCACGTCGTATGTAGGTCAGTTCAGTGATGTACATCAGAATCTTCTGACTGATGGATAAACTCTCATGAGTACTTGTGTGTTATCACATGGCTCAACTCAGGTAAACCTGCAAAACAACCTACCTCATTTTTATTTTTTCATGCACTATTTGTTTAGTGGATTTATTTATTTAATTATTTTGTTCCATATTCAGGATGCATATGGAAGCCTCATCCTACCAAAATTGAAAATAAAACACACATTTTCACACCTTCTAACAATCAGACTCGAACCTACATCATGGCTGTGACCAGAAAGTTGTTCAGTGACATCAAGAACAAGATTGTACACGTTCACAAGAATGGGATGAACCAATCTACTACACTCAACAAAAATATAAAAGCAACACCTTTATTTCTGCTCCCATTTTTCATGAGATGGACTTAAAGACCTAAAATTCATTCCAGATACACAATATTACCATTTCTCTCAAACATTGTTCACAAATCAGTCTAAATGTGTGATAGTGAGCACTTGCAACACATCTTCTTCGCATAGAGTTTATCAGATTGCCCACAATAAAAGGCCACCCTGGAATGTGCACTTTTGTCTCACAGCAAAATGCCACAGATGCCACAAGCATTGAGGGAGGGTGCAATTGGCATGCTGACAGCAGGAATATCAACCAGATCTGTTGCTCGTGCATTGAATGTTCATTTCTCCACCATAAGCCGTCTCCAAAGGCGTTTCAGAGAATATGGCAGTACATCCAACCGGCCTCACAACCGCAGACCACGTGTAACCACACCAGCCCAGGACCTCCACATCCAGCAGGTTCACCTCCAAGATCGTCTGAGAGCAGCCATTCAGACAGCTGCTGAAACAATTGGTTTGCATAACCAAACAATTTCTGCACAAACTGTCAGAAACCGTCTCAGGGTAGCTCAACTGCATGCTCGTCGTCCTCATCGGGGTCTTGACCTGACTCCAGCTCGTCGCCGTAACAGACTTGAGTGGGCAAATGCTCACATTCAATGGCGTCTGGCACGTTGGAGAGGTGTTCTCTTCACGGATGAATCTCGGTTTACATTGTTCAGGGCAGATGGCAGACAGCTTGTGTGGCGTTGTGTGGTTGAGCGCTTTGCTGATTTCAATGTTGTGGATCGGGTGGCCCATGGTGGTGGTGGGGTTATGGTATGGGCAGGTATCTGTTATGTACGAAGAACACAGGTGCATTTTATTGATGGCATTTTGAATGCACAGAGATACCGTGATGAGATCCTTAGGCCCATTGTTGTGCCATACATCCATGAACATCACCTCATGTTTCAGCAAGATAATGCATGGCCCCATGTTGCAAGGATCTGTACACAATTCTTGGAAGCTGAAAATGTCCCAGTTCTTGCATAGCCAGCATACTCACTGGACATGTCCCCCTTTGAGAATGTTTGGGATGTGCTTGACCGGCGTTTACGACAGCGTGTACCAGTTCCCACTAATATCCAACAACTTCGCACAGCCATTGAAGAGGAGTGGACCAACATTCCACAGGCCACAATTGACTATCTGATAAACTCTATGCGAAGAAGATGTGTTGCACTAAATGAGGCAAATGGTGGTCACACCAGATACTGACCGGTTCTGAGTCCCCAGACCCCCAATAAAGCAAAAAAACTGCACATTCCAGGGTGGCCTTTGATTGTGGGCAGTATAAGTTACACCTGTGCAATAATCATGATGTCAGATCAGCATCTTGATGTGGCACACCTGTGAGGGTGGATAGATAGATGGGATGGATTTTCTCAGCAAAGCAGAAGTTCTCACTATCACACATTTAGAATGATTTGTGAACAATGTTTGAGAGATATGGTAATATTCTGTATCTGGAATGAATTTTAGATCTTTAAGTCTATCTCATGAAAAATGGGAGCAGAAACAAAGGTGTTGCGTTTATATTTTTGTTGAATGTATATTCAAGCAGCTTGGGGAGAAGAGGTCAACTGTTGGACCAATTATTAGAATAGAATAAATGCAAGATCAATTAAATACTCCCTCCACCGCAGGCTGCGCACAAGATCTCACCTCGTGGGGTACACGTGATCTAGAGGACTGTGAGGAAACAGCCCAGAACTACATGGGGGGAACTGGTCAATGAGCTGAAGAGATGGGACCACAGTAACAAAAGTTTCCATTAGTAACACAGTAGGTTATCATGCATGAAAATCCTGCAGTGCTGGAAAGGTCTCCCTACTTAAGACAAAACATGTCCAGACCCATCTAAAGTTTGCCTGAAACCATCTGGATGAGCCAGAGGAGGATTGGGATAGTGTCAAATGTTCAGATGAAACCAAAATAGAACTCTTTGTTACAAACACCACTCATCGTGTTTGGAGGGGGAATAATGCTGAGTTGCATCCCAAGAACATCATACCTACTGTGAAGCATGAAACATCATGCTTTGGGTCTGCTTTTGGGTCATGCTTTTGGGTCTGCTTTTCTGCAAAGGATGATACATATTAAGGAAAGCATGAATGGAGCTTTGCATTATGAGGTTATGGACAAAAACCTTCTTCCATCACTGAGAGCATTGAAGATTAAAATAGGCTGGATCTTCCAGCATGACAATAATCCCAAATAGACCACCCAGCCAATGAAGGAGTTGCTACAGACAAAGCATTTTAAGGTTCTGAAGTGTTCTAGCCAGTCTCCAGACTTCAATCCAATAGAGAATCTGTGGAGGGTGTTGAAAGTGCGTGTTGCCCAGCGACAGCTCCAAAATGTCCCATCTCTAGAGAAGATCTGCATGGAAGAATGGGCCAAAATACCGGCAACAGTGTGTGAAAACCTGGTGAAGACCTACAGTAAACATTTGACCAAGGTTATGATAAAAGGTGTTAATGGGAACTTTTGTTATTGACCAAATACTTATTGTCTGTACCATTATACAAATAAATTCTTAAAAAATCCAACAACTTGAGTTCCTGTATTTTGCTAACATTCTTTTTCCCACAGTTGAAGTGTACCTATTATAAAAAAATTACACGCCTCTCTAATCTTTTTAAGTTGGACAACTTAAAGAAACACTGACTGCAAAATACTTTTTTTGCCCGTCTGTACTATTTCCAATTGTATTTATAAATGTGTTTATTTATTTGTGTATTTTAAAAACTAACTCACCCCCGTACCAGAGTATAACCCCACCCACATTAATTTTTTGAAAAACAGCTCAAAAGGAGCCGTTGCCTGGCGGACCAGGAAAAATGCGGGGGGATGAAGGGCTTGGCTTGGTCTGGGCTGTGACTGACATGTTGCAGGCAGCGGCGCAGTACAGAGTCACAGGCGGGCAGAAAGATGGAAGGAGCCGTAGTAATGAGTAGTAGTGAGCTCCTTTGCCTGGAAATAATCTGCAGGTTGAGATTTTTTTCTCATCCTGCTTCTCCAGAGGGAACAGAGTACAGCGAGATAGGTTCTGTGGAGGAGGGGAGCGGCACCATATAGTATTGAACTGTTGTCTCGTTCACTGCCCGGAGTACCTGTAGATACCGAGCCTGTAGTGGCATCGCAGCATAGAATGAGCGCCGTCTCTGAGTGGTACATTGTTGTTGGCCAAATCTAATGTGAAATATAGATTAGCTTGAGTAATTTCGTGACTCTGCCTTGACAGGAGCTCCTGCGGCCACTGTACGTCATTGTCTGCAACAGAAAATGTGTGTTGCAGACAGATGCATCCAAGCATGATGAGAAACATTCATGAATGTGCAAAAAAAATAAAATAATACACCATCACAACTGATAAATCAGTTATTACCTTTGTCATTGGTAATGAGCAAATGTCAGCAAATAGGGGTATATATATATATATATATATATATATATATATATATATATATATATATATATATATACATATAAATCGCTGTGTAATGTGCCCCCTTCTGGCTGCTGGACGGTTTTATGTTACGCAAGGCCCCGCCTCCACAGCGGATTTGTCAATGTGCATGTCGAAACCCTTAAAAAGTTTGTAGAAGCCAATAGAATAACGCTAAAACATCCCGAATAGACTGACAACAGAGTCGGCAAACCAGGACGCCAAGAACAGAGCCTCATTGAAACCAATGGCTTTGCCGTGATTTCCTTTTAAGGGCAGCGTAGAAACCAAACTTCATGATAGAAACACCATTAAAGTTTTGTATGTTGCACAGCAGATGAGAGTATCAGAAAACAGCATTTATCTCCTGAAGAAATCATCTTTACATGGCGAAACTGCAAAGGTAAGACAAATATTGCTGCTGTGAGTTTGAAAACAGATTCCATGTTGTGGTAATTATTTGGCTCATATCTCCACGGTGCTTTCATGTAGCTGGTTGCTGGAGGGATTTTTGGAATCGTCTGGGTCTCTGCTTTCCTTTGAGTGGTTTTTACTTTGTAGCACAAAGGATTGTTGCATTAGAGCAAGAAATGTGCAGTTGAGTTGAAGAATATAATGTATAATTTTATGAGATTGTTTGCAAACATTTATTTACGTGGCATCTGAGTTGTGACAATGGTTGGTAAAAAATTGTTTAGATAGCCTTGTAGTGTTTCGTTAGATGTGCATTATTACTATTTTTCTGTAGTGTGAGTGTTGTTTAAAGCATGTTAAAAAAATTAAATCAGAAAGTCCCTCAATTGGGGGCCCTAGGGCTTAAGTAATCGATTACTAAATTAGCTGTTAACAATTTTAATAATCGATTAAATCGATAAGTTGTTTCAGCTCTAGATTTTTTCCTCATTAGCATTGTAAGACGATCCAGGGCAGCAAACTGCCAGTTATCCCACTGATAAGGATTTTGTAGGGAGCACGGTGGCACAGCTAGTAGCACAGCTCACCTCACAGCTAGAAGGTCCTGGGTCCTGTTCCTCCATATTTTCCATATCATCAGCACCCACACCTTGGGTGGGTTTGGCAAAGGGCCTTTCTGTGTGGGTGTTGTCCAGCTGTGGAAACCCTGCCCCTTCAGGTGAAAAGAAGGGCCTGCTCACTCCTCAGGCAAGAAGGAGGCTTGATGTCAGTGCATGGCCCTCCTAGGGTTGGCAGAGGGAGAGCAATGCCCAGGACTGGAATTAGGTAGTGATACTGGGTGATAAATAAAACTGTGGGACAAAAAAAGAAAGGATTTTGTAATCAAAGCATTTGTTCACCTGCATTTAACTGCTGGTTTCCCTTTTTAATACCTTGAATGCAGCATCTTTTATATTGTTAGCTTTTTTTTTGTTGTTGCTAAAATTAAAACATGATATCTGTTGCTTTTTTCTCCTATGAGTAGTAGTTCTGTTATTGGTTGTAACTGAACAGAAATTTACCATCTTTCATCATCATGAGGATGAAATGAATTGAGACATGACACAATGTAAGCGTTTTGTTCCGCTCTTGGAAATCAGCAAGCCAGCAGCATGTGCACAGATGTAATTCATTCTCAGAATGCTGATGCCTCACAGTTGTCATCTCGGGTATATCAGTGAATCGGTCATTCAAACTGCTTGCTGTAGTTCAGAAGTGGTGACAGGCTAAACGTGCGCTGACCTCACCTAATAGTAGATAAACAGGCCGCGAGTCCCCCTGTGAGTCAGACTGCTTCTCACTGGCTGTCTCCAGCGAGAAGCAGTCATCCATCCCCCATGTTTAGTGGAGTCACAGTAAAGAACATGACTCCCACACAATGTCTCTGTCCTGTCTGAGCTGGTTTTGTTTATTGTAATTAGACAAAAAAAGTGAATCCAAGAAGCAAACAGAGCTTTTCTAGCTCTTCTAATTATTTCTCAACAAAAAGTTACAATTGTATTAGGTGCAAATGGTAGTATTGTTATCTCGTAAATAAAAAATAGGAAGCATCCAATATAAAAGAACTAATCAAGCTCTTTATTTAATACTGTAAATACGCAAAATTACAATAAAGAGGCTGTTTGTATAGGAAGATTATCCTTTGATGACACTGGCTTAAATTCATTACAGCCTGACCGAAATGTCATCAACAAATATTCTTTCAATAACCAACAGACTGTGAATTTTGCTAAGTTTGGCTGTTGGAGCAAACAGCTCCAACGGGGTTGGGGGTGGGGGGGTGTATGTAATTTAGTAGTACACAATCCTCCTCATAGAATAAAAAACATATCCTTTATTGTCCCACAGTGGAGATATTCTAGTGTACCACACTGCAGTTACAATGACCTATGAGGGTGCCGCCCTATCTCCAATTCACGTCAAAAGTCCTAAGCGGAAACCACCATAAAACAAAAAGAAGAAGTAGAGAAGTCCCAAGTAGAGGTGTATTTTTTTCACGCAATGTATGTTTGGTTTATTTGGTTTCCATACTGAATTATTTCTGTTAAAAGGCAAGGTCCTACCTTTCTTGTCTCTGATTGGCTAGCCTGTTTGATTTATTACTAATTCTAACATTCGAGAACCATTACCCTACCCAAACCTGATTTATTCTCTAATCCTAACATTTGAGGAGCATTCCCTAGACCTGACTTTACTATTCACCTAATCCTAATATCCGAGGACCAGTGCCCATGACTAATGCGATCCATGTACTTATTTCAACATTTAGGACCAGTTATATCCATAAAAAGTTACCATTTCAACTTAGTGATTAGTGGTGTTTAACTACAACTAACTGTTGCTTATACTTTGCATACACCTGATCTTGCAAAAACACTTTTATTTTCATCTTAAGAAAAAAAAAGAAGAGTTAAAATAACTTGTTTCTTCCATCCTTTCCTTCTGGTCTTCCAGTTGGGACGGACTGAGACAGCAGTGAACAACCTGAACCCGGTGTTTGGGGTGAAGTTCCAGGTGGACTATCACTTTGAAGAAATTCAGAAGCTCCGCTTTGCCATGTTTGATGAAGACAAGTGTGCCACGCAGCTTTACGAACACGACTTTCTGGGAGAATTCATCTGTACACTTGGAGTGGTACTGGAGGACTTACTGTTTTTTTTTACTCAAGCAACATAACTGATATTGTGAACAGATTTGGTTTAAAAGAGTGAATGAGTGATTGAATTAGGCAGCTACAGGAGGCAACTACTGTATGGGGTGCCGTTTAAAAAGTTAAATAGTCTAAAGTTAACAGCAATAATTTGGGTTATTTATTCTGTCATGAAAGATAAAAAGGGGATTCATTTAAGTCATGTTTGTGTCCTTGTTATTTATTCATTAATAAATGTCACAGTTTCAAACTAAATGATCGGTTTGGAAACTAATTATATAGTTTACAAACTATATTTTAGCTTGTTACATAAATATTAAGTTTGGAGCTAAATATTACATTTATAAACTAAATATGTAATCAGTAAAACAAATTAATTTGCTTGGTAACAAAAAGCTCAATTTGAAATTGTGATATCCATCCATGAATAAATAACATGGACTAAATACGCCCCTTTATTTATCTTTTGACTGGCTAAATAAGCTAAATTATTGCTGTTAAGTTCTGAATGTGTAACTTTCCAAACGGCACACCATAGGAAACTGCATCTGGTGATTAGCTTCAGGATTGCTCAAGACAGGATAATGTTACAGAATTAGAAAATAACATCTGATTTTGTTTTATTAATAATTAATGAAGATGGTTCTTTCTTTTACTTTTTATTTCTCCTCTAGATTGTGTCCAATAAGAAACTTCACAGACCGCTGATATTAGCCAATGGAAAGCCAGCTGGCAAAGGTTCTATCACGGTAAGAATAATCATGCTGTCAGTAGATGCTTTTAAAATAACAATACCTCCACTTATTTAAAAAATAAAACAAACATTTGAAGTATGCACAAGTTCCAAAACTGCCCTTTTTTTCAAGATAAATCCTAAATAAGATGACGCCTTTGGATTAAAGCCTGTTTTACTGTAAGCTCACATTTAAATGTGCTTCCATTGGCTGAATGTGTCTAGAAAACCGTCTCTTTTCTGTTGATACTCAGTTTGTACTCTGTTAAGGTAAAATGCCAGTTAGGGAAAGTATTAACATTCACAGCTTGGCTATGAGACTCCTGCCGCTTTGAGGAAAAACAGAACCAGCTCTGAGCTCAAGTTCTCCTTCTGCAGCTCCTGCATTTTTTGTGCCAGAAATCAATAGTTCAACAGATAGTTCAGCAGTGAGCCACTTTTCCTCTTGTAGCCAGTTAGTTTCTGTAACCAAATACTGATGTGCAGACTGTAAAATGTAGATCTGTGTGCTTTCATTGGACTTTTAGAGAATTGTCAAATTCTCAGAGGATGTATAGAATTTACAGCTACAGGAAGTAATATAGTGGTTTTATTATTTTTATTTATCTATTTATAGGGTTGAACTTTTGCGATTTTTTTGGTAAGTAATCTGTGGTGTGTATTACGGGCCACCGTATGTGTGGGTTACCTTACATTTGTTTGGATAACTTTTGGTTTCTTTCATTAATATGGGCCTAAGTGTCTAATGAATTTTACTCATATGTACTTTCCAGAAAGAATACTTAATCACCTATTACTGAGTACCTGATTACACCTACAGTGTGTTAGAAAAGTAATCATATACTTTAAGCTGTTTTCAGTGTAAATCATTGGGAATTTTATCAGGTAAATATTTACAAACTGTGTCAAAGAAAGAATAAGTTATTTTTAAATTTTACTTTGGGTTTCTGTGGCTCCTCCAGAGTTAACTCTGACATGGAAAGCTCAGAATTTTGTTTTCTAACCTAACCCTGCTTTAAACTATTCCACTCCTCCCTGAGCTGTCTGCTATACTCCTTGGTTTTCATGATGCTAGTTGTTCTCTAATGTCTTTGAGGAAACTTTGAGGTCAGAAACAGAGCAGCTGGACTCATACTGAGAATAAATTATTAACACAATTGTTTTCTGTTAACTAATCAAGTTACTTCTGCAGAAAAGTATTTCATTTCAATTCAGTTGGTTTATATAGCGCCAATTCACCACAGATGTCATCTCAAGGTACTTTACAATTCAATACAACCATACAAACATTCCAGTCAGTTAAAGGTTTTCTATTTACGGAATCCCAGCACATTGTACTGAGTCGTTGATTTGAGGTTTTGCCTTGTACGTACAGACTCAACCACAGGAATTTGTCATACTGAGCAAGCATGTAGTGATAGTGGAGAGGAACAACTCTTAACAGAAAGAAACCTCCAGCATCTGCCACCACCGTCTGGGTGTTTGAAAAGACAAACCAGAGACACAGAACAAAAAGAACTAATGTAAGAGTACTTTCTATATTAAAGAGTAACTGAACCCCATGAAAAAGCCTCAACCCGTCCCCTGGCAACATTTGAAGAATTCTAGGAAATTGGGCAGGCCCAGGAGGCATGGAGGGGCATGGCCAAGTATGGAGGATGAGCAGAGGGGGGACACGGGGATGTGGTTAGGAAGACAGTGACAGCTGAGGCAATGACTAGAACTGATATGGCGCCGAGTCAGCGCTGCCTGAAGCCACAGCTGCTGCATCGGGAGAGAGGATAGGTCCAGCCTCTGAGTGGTAACGCTAACAGAGACGAACGTTCAAAACATCCCCCATAGCTCTCCGGCTTTATGCTGCTGTAAATCATGTCTGTTTGCTCTAACTACTTCCATATTTTTCGGTTTAAACCACCCCACTGTTGTGGTCCTCTATAGTGCTATATACGGCGTTCAGTTTTCTGTTTCTCTCAGCAATGCTTCGGTGTGTGTGGAACTTCAACTCAACACGGGGTGGGGCGATTGTATCTGAGAGACGGAGGGCGTCTCTGTGAGACTATGCCTGTGACGTAGACAATGGAAAAGATGGACCGCTCTCAGCCAACCACAAAATTCAAATGCAGTAGCCACACATTGACCATGAGCGGCAGCAGTAAGACATTTTTAGACCAAAAAGTTTAGATTTTAACAGGTTTACATGAAAATGTCAAAAAAATGCTCTGAAGCTGAAAGATTGCATTGGTAAAGACCCATTTATACAGTCTATACGTTTTGGGGTTAAGTTACTCTTTAAAGACAATAAACAGTTGATAACAGGACATGGAGAATGTTAGGTCACTGGGAGCATGAATCGATGCTCCCCATCCAATAGGGGATTAGTGGCAGTAAGTTTTATTTAGTGGTATCAAGAATAAAGTGGAGGTAAAACAATTTTAATCCTCAATTTTCAGATTTTTTCCATGTCTAATCTTGGAAGGTATTTCAGGGTCAAACATACCACATTGTTCTTTATGATAAAGCTCCTGATGCCATCATGGCTGGTTTTTAAGAAACAGTCGACGATTTTTGACCCAAATGTTTGTGGTCGTTCATGTTTGCGTCATAACTGCAATTATTCTCTGGTTTTACTTTAGATAACAGCACAGGAGCTGTCTGACAACAGAATCATCACTTTGAACCTGTGTGGGCGTAAACTGGATAAGAAGGTAGGCAGTCAGAGTCACTCTACACACCCATACACTCTCAGAGAAACTCAGCATGCAAATACAAACATGCAGCATTCATATGAATACTCTCAGTCAGTGCATACCAAGTCAAACACAGAAAGCCCACTTCTTTGCAGAAATGTAGGTGTAATTAAAGCAACTGTTTTCTAAAAAAATACATAAGCCAATCAGGACGCATTATTTTTGCCATTTCAACGCAAGTGTATTTTGGTTTAATTGAAAATGGAAAAGATTCTTACAATGGCTGTGCTGAACAGAACCATTTAACTGCTAGTTAAACATGACTCATTTAATCTTTTTTTGTTGTTGCTTCATTTGACTGCATGCACAGCTTCTCTCCTTGCCTCTGTCACTAAAATAAAGCTGCTTGAATTGAGCAAAATTTAAACTGAGTGTCGCATCTGCTGGGCTGTTTTCAGCTCCTCCGGCATGTACCTGCTGTGCACCCTTCTGTTAAAGCACCAAGATGCATTAAAAACAGTAATTGCTGCAGCTGAAATGCCTTTTTGGTAAAGGCACTATTTAAATTAACATAACATTCCAAAAGGGATTTTATATAAGAAATGAAGTGAAATAAGGTTCCTCTTGTTTTCTTTTTTTTTATTGTGTTCTGTGCAGGACTTCTTTGGTAAATCAGATCCCTATCTGGAGTTTCATAAACAGGGAGAAGATGGTAAATGGATGCTGGTGCACAGGACAGAGGTTAGTTATTACTGTGAATTGGTTTCAGTCTAGTCTGTGAATTACAGGAGCAAGAATGATCGATGACAACAAGCCATAAGAATGTACGAAGCTCAACTAGTGCCAGTTGGCAGAAATTAAAAAAGCTTGGATAAATTAAGAGAACACAGTTGTGTAAACTTTTCTCTCAGGTTTGCCAAAAGTGCACAGAATTATGAAAATGAGACCCCCCATTCCTCTCACTAAGTGCTCTCAGTCTGGTAAATTGTGCACACGCATCTGCAGATTGCGCTTGTTCTGTAAGAGCAAGAAACGGAGCAAAGTGTAGTAGCTAAAATTCTGACTTCTAAATTAAGCATTATTAGACTTTCATACTGAATTAAAGCTGATTCTGAATGCATTCAACTAGAAAAAACAAGAAACAAAACATTAAAGCTACTAATTAATGTTAATTTTAAAAGGGACACACTAGTGGGCCTGATGTATCAAACATGAGGTACAGGGAGAAAAGGCGGACCTGGTTATTTTTACGCTCATTTTGGGATTTAGTGATTCATAAATTAGACGAAAAACTTGTCCTCTGATCATTTTTGTGTTCAAATCTACACCAGTTGTTGATGGATGAGGGGTTCTATAGACATAGATTTTTTAATCTGGCTCATTAATCATCAGTACACAAGCTGAATTTCTTCAGCTGTGCTTTTATTGAGATTCAGCTCCGTGGTGCATTAAAGCCATACACTATATTATCTATCTTGACACAACTCCAAGTGAAAAAATACATATTTTATCATCATCAAATGTCAACAAAGTTTTTTATCAGAACCTTCTAAAATAAACATTCTTCAATAATTTTACTTTTGCACACTGATTTGTTAAATGATAAAATCCAACCAAAACTCCTCACTTTTAAGATGTTGCAATCCAATAAAATCCACTACCATTAACAGAGTTTGCTTTCAATTTATTTTGCTCTCTCTCTCTCTTCTGATTGGTCCCTGACCAGACCTGTCAATTAAAATGGAATGTTCTTTTTTTCACCTCGGACCTTATTTTTAGCATTGATCATGTTCATTAACTCACCCAGAAAAATTTGGAGCCAGATGGAATCCTTTGGGAGAAGTTTATGTCCAGTCACGATCAGCGTATATCCATATAATTGGAATCAATCGGGGCAGGAGATTTGCTGCCTGCAATAAGGCATTATTTGCCCCCAAAACTCCTTCAATCAATTAGTTCATCAATGCATTTTCATTTAGAGTGAAAATGTTTCCAAATTGTTCAACAAGCAATAGAGAGGGCAGACAAAAACAGAAGCAGAGCAGAGAGGATCGGTTATCTGAACCAGAGGGTACGATTGTAGTATAACTCATTAGCTAATCACACCATGAACCTTCGGTCACACATGCACTTTATCATACACACACATCTACAAGTTGGACTCTAAGTATGTACAACTGTTTTTGCATACTGACATCTGCACAACTGCACTCAAACTGGACTGGCAGACATTATACTTTTTTATACCATTATATTTTACCTTAGTTCTTCTTTTAAATTTTTATATTGTATTCTCCCTGCATGCCCCTGTGTTCCCGTAAGCTGCTAGAACTGTGAATTTCTCTTGGAGATGAATAAAATATCTATCTATCTATCTATCTATCTATCTATCTATCTATCTGTCTGTCTGTCTGTCTGTCTGTCTGTCTGTCTGTCTGTCTATCTATCTATCTATCTATCTATCTAGCTAGCTAGCTAGCTAGCTAGCTAGCTAAAACTGGCCCTAAAATAATTCATAATTAAATTCATAATTTTGCTGGTAATCAGCAAAAAAAAAAGAAAAGAAAAGTATGCTACTGGTTCGCGGCATGAGATGGTTAAGTGTATTGACTTGATTGGACCTTTGCTCGTGTTACATGACTGACTTCTCTATTTCTTAAATTACTTGTCTGATCAGTTTGATTGGTGATTTAGAAGCAGCGATTCATTCAGAAACAGAACATGGCCAATCACTTGTTTGATTCACGGAGGGGAATTTGATTTCAAAACTTTGTTATAACTATGGAGGTGTGAGTAATGCAAATCTGTTCAAATCCATTATTTTTAGTTCAGTAGAGGATCATTTCTGACAGCCAGTCTGTGAAACAGATTTGAACTTGAACTGTAATATAATTTCATTCAACAGTTATTAGAAAGTCATATTTATGTGTTATATGGTTACAGCTGTAGATATGATGCTGTTGGATTTAACGACTTTGTTTCATCGACTTCAGGTCATAAAGAACACATTAGACCCGGTGTGGAAACCCTTCACTGTACCTCTCATTTCTCTCTGCAACGGAGATGTGGAACAAAGCATTAAGGTTGGTCCATCTCTGTCTGAAAACAAACTTCTTTATTCATTTTGCCATTTTTGCTAGTACAATAACACCTCACATCTTTTATATATATATATATATATATGTAATGTAACATTAAATGAGGTAGTGATGCTCCTAGAGCTTGGTGAAACAGTTTGTGTTTGGAGGAGAAGAAAGAACAAAGACAAAGAGGAAAGCGTGTAGGCTGATGTGCTGTGTTTTACTCCCTGACAGGTGCTGTGCTATGATTATGATAATGATGGAGGACACGACTTCATCGGAGAGTTTCAGACCACAGTGTCCAAGATGAGCGAAGCACAGAACTCAGTGGAGGTAAACACTGACAATGTTGTTTGTGGTGTTTTTGTTGCATGTCTGCAAAGTGTTTAAAATCATCGTTGGGATAGAATTCATACTCTCTGAAAGCTTAGAGCACCAGTCAAGTTACAAGCTGTACAAAATTATTAATCCAACATCCAACATTGCAGAGCACAGCGACGTGGTTGCTTAAATTATTTCTTCTGTATTTTGGATGATCCTTCATATTTTGTCCTGTTTCTTTCAGTTTTCATTTGTGCTTATGATTTGATACTTCTTTATTGCTTATCAACTTGCCATTTTTAGCATGTTCCTCTGTGTTAGTTTTCTGCTTTATTATTATTGTACATTTAGAATGGTTATTCCTTATCAATAACATTAATAGCTGGCATTTACACTTTACAATTCCAATTATTTGTTCACTCTCACATTCACACACTGTTGGAATCAAGCTAGGTTTGTAGCCACCGCTGCCCTGCTCTTACTGATAATTACTAATCACTAAAAAGAACTGACCTTGAAATAATTATTCCACTACAATATATATCCAAGTCCTGATCGGGAGGTAAAGTAGGATTCCAGTTGAATCTGAAACTACATGATCGGGCCTGATTTCTGATCACGTGATCGGATCAGGACATTCCTAGGTGTGACAGCAGGATACACTGATCTACTATATTGAAAGTAGCCAAACAGTCCAACAAAATAAGAATTGCATGTTCACCATGGTCGCGTGCCAAAAGAAGATCATTTTGCAACCTCAACAGGGCCAGATGGAAACATGTCTAAATATTATATTTATCAAGATACAAATTTCTCAATTTTTTTTACAGGGGTGCAAATTTATAAATGAGTCTAAAATGTGTTATAATGGAGAAGTCTAAACGGTTTCTGTATCAGGGGCTGAATCACCGCACATTTAAAATTTGCATATACTGTTCCAGATACCAGATTTTGTCAAATAAAATCCTATTCTTGAGTACAGCAAAAAAAAGCCTTTTTTTAAAAAAGTGGGGTGGAATGGCGTGACATAAAGAGCCAGAGGGTTTAATCTGATGGACCACCTCATCTAAAAGAGATAAAGTCAAGCTGGTTAAAGACAGTTTGGCAGCAGACACAAACACAGGAGTCATAATCGAAATGTGAAATAAGTCCACTTAGGGACCTAACTTTATTGATACAAAATTGTCCAAAATCATTACATAACTGAGTTAAAGCTTCAGTATCATCAGTGTTTGGGGCGCTCAGGTGGGAGTCAGTAACACTAAAAAGCATTCTAAGGTTGTGGCTGTGGTAAAGGATCAGGTTTGAAAAATGTAGTTTCTTTGTTTGCTTCTTTAACAATAGCCTGATATTATGTTGTTAGCTATCCGTTAGCTGACCACACATACTTTCAAAACTAAACCAAAATCTATTTAGTCGCATCCTTTGCTAATAATTGCACGTTTTCTCTCCTGTGAGATTTCTTCCTCCTGCTTTTGTTCAGCTAAAGATGTAAAGATGTCCAGATCAGAGCACAGTTCATTCATTATCAGCTCCCTGCGTTTTTTGTGTGTGGATGAGTCAAAGCAGCCTTGTGGCTTGTTCTCCCCCTGACTCCCTTCATGTGTGATAATGATGTGTGTGTGGATGGGGGAGGTGGAAAATAACAAGCAAATAGCGACACGGGCAGGCTGGAGAGATGGTGGATGGAGAATCAGAGAAAAAAGTACAGGGTTGGAAAAGAAGGGTGACAAAATAAGAAGTGCTTTGGGGATGTAAAACAGCCTTTAGCTGAGCTGGAGTAACACGACAGAGCGTTTAGGGATACCTGTCAGCTGAATCAGACGCTGACTTAAAGTGTTTTTGTGTGTCTCTAACATCCTTATTGTATCACTCTTCAATTTAAAGTGTGTCCGTGCAGTTTCACCTTCCTCACATGAAATGCAATGGGTTTCTTTAAAAAGATGGGTGAAGAGCTTCCATTCCCAGCAGATAGTACAGTTGGCCTGTGATGCTGTAAGTTTGTCAGTCCAGTTGAATTTACCGTAGATGGCATCTGGGAACTCTCCGATCCCACTCACAGCCTCTCAGTCAGATCCCTGTCTCCTCCTTTCAAATGTGCTGTCATCTGTCCTCCTCCTCTTTTTGAATGTCTCCTCTGTTTTGGACTCTTTTTTTTCTTTCCTGACACTTCCTCTAAAATGTTTTTTACTCCTCAGGTGGAGTTTGACTGCATCAATCCCAAGAAACAGAAAAAGAAGAAGAGCTACAAAAACTCAGGAGTCATTATTGTCAAGTCCTGTAAGGTGAGGATGGATGGTTGGATGGAACATTAAAAAACCAGATGGATGGAAAAATAGAAAAGTCCATGGATGGATGGATGGATCAATAGAAAACAGGATGGATGGATGGATCAATAGAAAACAGGATGGATGGATGGATGGATGGATGGATCAATAGAAAACAGGATGGATGGATGAATGGATGGATGGATGGATCAATAGAAAACAGGATGGGTGGATGGATGGATCAATAGAAAACAGGATGGATGGATGGATGGGATGGATCAATAGAAAACAGGATGGATGGATGGATGGATCAATAGAAAACAGGATGGATGGATGGATGGATCAATAGAAAACAGGATGGATGGATGGATGGTTCAATAGAAAACAGGATGGATGGATGGATGGATGGATCAATAGAAAACAGGATGGATGGATCAATAGAAAACAGGATGGATGGATGGATGGATCAATAGAAAACAGGATGGATGGATAGATGGATCAATAGAAAACAGGATGGATGGATGGATACAATAGAAAACAGATGGATGGAGATGGATCAATAGAAAACAGGATGGATGGATGGATCAATAAAAACAGGATGATGGATGATGGATCAATAGAAAACAGGATGGATGGATGGATGGATCAATAGAAAACAGGATGGATGGATGGATGGATCAATAGAAAACAGGATGGATGGATGGATCAATAGAAAACAGGATGGATGGATGGATGGATCAATAGAAAACAGGATGGATGGATGGATGGATGGATCAATAGAAAACAGGATGGATGGATCAATAGAAAACAGGATGGATGGATGGATGGATCAATAGAAAACAGGATGGATGGATGGATGGATCAATAGAAAACAGGATGGATGGATGGATGGATGGATCAATAGAAAACAGGATGGATGGATGGATGGATCAATAGAAAACAGGATGATCAATAGAAAACAGGATTGGATGGATGGAAAAGAGGATGGATGGATGGATGGATCAATAGAAAACAGGATGGATGAGATCAATAGAAAACAGGATGGATGGATGGATGGATCAATAGAAAACAGGATGGATGGATAGATGGATCAATAGAAAACAGGATGGATGGATGGAACAAAGAAAACAGGATGGATGGATGGATGGATGGATGGATGGACAAAAAAACAGGATGGATGGATCAATAGAAAACAGGATGGATGGATGGATGGATCAATAGAAAACAGGATGGATGGATAGATGGATCAATAGAAAACAAGGATGGATGGATGGATGGATCAATAGAAAACAGGATGGATGGATGGATGGATCAATAGAAAACAGGATGGATGGATGGATGGATCAATAGAAAACAGGATGGATGGATGGATGGATCAATAGAAAACAGGATGGATGGATGGATGGATGGCATGATAGAAAACAGGATGGATGGATGGAACAATAGAAAACCAGACGGATGGATGTATAGATACATAGGTAGATAGATTTTCTTGGATGCTGGTGTATTTTGCTTCTTTCCGTATATTTTTGAAACTTTGCTCAATTCTTTTGCATTGTTGTTATTAAGAGCCACACTGAGGAGCTGCAGGTTGCAGACTCCTGGTATACACAAAGAAATTATTTAGATAGAAGACTTTCACAACATTTTGTATTTAATGAATAAAACCATAAATGTTTTGTTTCCCTTTGTCTTAATCCATTTTAGCCTGAAGTTGAGATTTCTACTGTAAAACGTGATAAACTGCAGTAATGAAGCTGGAGGAAGCGAAATTAGCACGCTTGAATAATCCGTTTTACACACTACCGCATGCTTTCCCCTATCGACACACTTCTGACTGAGCTTTTATCAGACCTGCTTGCCAATAACTAATTAGAGCCGGAGCTAGGAGCACCACAGACAACGCGCAGGGCTGAAACACGGAGTCTTTAGCTGCCTATTAAAACAGCATTAAAGCTGTGTGCATGACAAGCTCTCATAATTGATTTTTTTCCTTCATCCCGTCTGTTTTCATCATGAACAAGCCTTTGTGCTAATTTTTATTATTCGTTCTTACTAGCTGGTGGCAGGGATTAGAAGAAGGAATAAAATCCAGGCTCAACATTTGTTTTAAGTGGAGTGAGAACTGTGATGAAGCAAGATTTTCTTGTATAAATTTCAATACATAATAAAGCAACATGCATTTTTATTAAGGGTTTAAAGTAGAAAAAAAAGTATTAAAAACACAATATACACCCACTGTTCTTGTTCTTTCAGATTGCACACGATTACACCTTTCTGGATTACATACTGGGAGGATGCCAACTCATGTTTACAGTGAGTACAATGTCAGCATGCCTGTTAACTTTTGTTACCTTTTCAGTATCTTTAGTATTGCAATGATGAGATCTATATTTCTGCTCGCTCTGCTCTCGAAATTGGATGGAAAAGATTCACATTTTTTTATTTTCATTTCCCGGGTTGCAGCTGGATTGGAGGAGAGGAGGTGCTGGGTGAATGAAAAATTAGGGGAGAATAGTCTTTCTGCAAAAATAGGTTAACTCATAAATTAAAAATGTATTTAAAATAAAGGTAAATTGTGAATGCCAGACAGGATGAGAGGAAGCATGTTTGTTCTTTCGGTTACTGGTCAGGAATAACCTGTTTCCAGATCATGTTGCATCTTTATTTGTGACCCTATGTGAGGAAGAGTAAACTCCTTTTTATACCATGGTCTGGTTGTATACTTGATTCTGATTGGCTGGAGGGTGTACATTAAAAAGTGATAACGTACGCCTAGGAAAGGAGTCCCGTCAAATTGCCTTATTACAGTTCTAAATTATTGTGCTGGCTCAAATGGCAACGTTATTTCAAAATCCGCATCGTCCATTATTTTCTGATAATGGACACCTCATCGGGCAGTATCCTGTACATAATGGCCAACCAGACTCCCTCACACACATTAAGCTTTCCTATTCTCATCCTGGGTGAAAGCACAGACACAAACAAACAAAGTATTTGCTTCCCTTTTTCCATCTCCACGCCACAGATACTCTGCAGTTTCAAACCAATCCAAGCTTTAAAAGTAGGACAGAAAAATGCTCAGAGGAACCAAAGTATGGATCATTTGCTGCACTACATTCTTTTTCTTTTTGGGATTTTATATAATTTAATTCATTTATTGATTCATAAAGCCCTTATAAAACAGACAACCAGACAGACAATAAACTAATTAAAGAGCATAAATAAATTAGAAATCTGGAATAAGATATAGCAGAGCTACTGTGTATTACAATGCTTCCTGAAGAAAAAGGTCTTCAGCTTTGATTTAAAAAGGGCCTGGTGCAGACGAAGGGGCCGGTCCAAATGAAGCTGGTTCCAGAGTCTGGGTGCTGTGTTCAAGGAAGCCTGAAATTAAGCAAAAATCACTCTGTTAAAAAAAAAAAAGCAAATAGCCTTTCAAAATGGCTAAAAGCTGTAAAAACTTGATTTGGCAAGGTATAGGACCTTCATAAAAATCACCGCTACTGGACAACAATTCACTGTGGACATTCGAGGGTTGGACTTGCATGAACTTGGTTCAGTTACATTTACTCTAGCAGATCAAATTCAGAAGAATAATTCAACAGAGGAGGCCATTTCGAGTTGTTTGGATGATATTTGTGAAATAGTCCCAGGCCCAGCATACAACACTTTAGTCCTGTCTAACATAACATTAACTTATTAAGCTGAAAAGTGTCATAAAGTAAATACGCCACTGGGAAGAAAACCTGAATAAAATAAATTCTGACTTTTGAAAATAAAATTTTGATATAAAAACTGATTAAATTAAAGAAAAAAAAAACTTTATTTGGAAAAACTATACAGTTAAATAATTTACTATTAGTAAACACATTTGTAAAGGAAACTAAAATGCTTTATGCTAACATGTTAGCATTCCATATGGATGAGAGAAAAGAGATCCATTCTTTTGAAGCTGAGCAACGGTTAAATAGAATGAAACACTTTCCACTGGAATTTTAAAATAAGACTTATTGTATCAATATAAGCTTTAATTGATTATTTGTGCTGAGTTGATGAAATAGTTCCAGCAAAATAAATTGGTTGATGTAACAGACCTATTCAAGCACAGAAAAAGCTGCTCAGTTTTTGTTTTCTTTAAAGTAACTTTTTCACAAATTTGTAGAGAAGAAGCTAAGTACCATCCAGATCCCTTCTGAAGGACAAATAGCAGACGCATCCGCAGTAGATGTCACTGAAATAGATATTAGCCCTCGGTTTGACTTTATACGGGAACAGAGAGCAGGTCATCAAACAAAAACATAAAGGGGTCTAGAGAGAGGGGTCTGATTAGCCTTAATGCACAGTAACCACCTCATATGGTAGAGACCAAACTGTCCTGGAGGGAGTCAGGACTATTCCACAGTCTGCATGTGGTTGTTTTTAGGTGATCTCTTTTCGTTTTAAACCCCTGAAGATACAGTTACTGATTAAAGTTATATATTTTTTGTTTTAAATAAAAGCTCCTCGAAATACCTTTTATCTTTCAGATTAATGATCTGCTCATGCTTCTATGATCAAATTATGAAGCTTTTCTTTCCTAAATTACATTTAATGTGTTCACTGTTTATACTGAGCACAACAGTGTAATAAATTGCTTCATAACAATGTTGGCATGAGAAAACAACTGCCTGGCCCTCACATTTTAATTTAGTTCAAATCACTCAGCGCTGCAATAAAAGCTGCTACGATGGTTTCACGTTTATGTTCAGACGGGCAATATGGCGATAAAATCCTCTGCTTGAGAGGATATATATTTGGAAGTGTTTATTTTATTTGAATTTTTTTACTCTCTCACACCATCATGGGCGGTGGACGTGAGTGCAGTTGCCCCCAGTTTAGCCAGTCAGAAGTTGGACCAGAATATTTAAGCAGTGGCAAACTTGCAGAGCTATTCAGATCTTGCTCATGCTCAGAATTAGCTGCTTGGGTGCAGTTTTTGAATTTTTATGGAAATCACAATATTCAAAAGCTTTATCACAATAATTGCTTGGTGTTTTTTTTAGACTTTGTCTCAAATGTCACAATTTCTCTTGTTCTTATAAGTAAACAATCAGAAGATAAAGCTCTCCGGTTAATCAACATTAATGCTCTTATTGTGAAGAGCATTACTCTTAATACGGCTACTTCCACTAATGAGTTAGCACTATTTTATGTCCGAAAACATCACTTTAACTAAATAATGCGCTCCGGTAACTCACTATGAAATGTACTGAAGCTGTACAGTGAACCAACATGCATAAAACAACATAAATATGGCACATTTATCCTTGTTGCACGGCGAGAGGGTAGGTTTAGCAAGACCAAGCCTACAGCTGAAGTGGATGGAAACAAGTAAAAAAAAATTCCCTCTGACAACTTATGAACTTAATCATATCAACTCAAAGCCATGTCAATAATAATATAATCACTAGTCATTTATGCGCACACACTTGGGCTCTGTCATGGTACTGCACAACTCTCTCTCAGATACAGTCTTGGACTGTCTGTGTACTCTAAAGGAGGCTGTGTATATCCCAGACAAAAAAAAAATTATGCCACGAGAACATAATATCTCATTTAGATACCAGTTTTAGTATCGGTTGATATATAGGTATCAATTATTTTGATAATCCTATTCCTCACTCCTTCTCATTTAGCTAGAAACATCTTGTTTGGTGGTACCTTCCACTAGGGATAGGTGATATATCGGCCCAATATTACGTTTTTTACGTGTATCGGCATCGGCCGATAAGCGGCTGCTGCGTTCACAGTTTTTTCCCAGCATTATTGCACACTGTGCACTTTATTATGCTGCTTACATGTTTTTAGTGTGTGCAATAGTGTAATTCAATAAACATTAAATTGGGACATGTAACATTATTTTATCATCGTTGTTTTTATGATGTAAATTGAGGGAGCAGAATCAGTATCAACCAATCAATCAGCCAATCAATATAGACTTAAGAAAATTGGCAGCCCGTATTGGTCATCGGCTAAGGCTGATGAAAAAAAAAAACGTATTGGCATCAGCACCAAAACATCCATATTGGTCAATCCCTACCTCCCACATCTCCTAGACTCCAACAGGATGTTACAGCTGATTGCAGTAAAAACAGAAACAGTCCTGAGAAGTTCTTTGGGTCCTCCTACAAATGTGTAGCCCCCTCATATTGATCAGCAACTTTCACCTAGAACCATCAGCCCAAACGCTGTTGGTCTTACTGGTCATAGAAAATTATGTTATCCAAATAAAAAGCAACATCATTGCAACATATCATAAAAACCATGGAAGGATTGTTAAATTGTCTCTCTCTGACTCTAAATTTAGGCTCAAAAAATGTAAACGGCATAAAGCAGAAATGCAGCTCGACTTTTGGAGTGAACTCATGGAAATTCATGATTCTGTCTCCCAGTAATATCATTGGAGGGTTTTGGGAAAATCGATATTTTCTCTACCGTATAAGCTACATTTCTCAACTGCATGAACCATCTCTCCTTGGGGGATTAATATTAGTTTTTAGTTGTGGTTGGGAGCTGCAGGTAATCTGCAGTGTGGGGCCGCCAATATCTTTTCTTACTGATTGATTACTGTTAAACTTATATGCTTTGTAATCATGTGGTTTCATTATCACTGAATCATGTAAAGCACCTTGAATTACCTTGTGTTGAAAGTGTGCTATAGAAATAAAATTGCCTTGCCTTGCCTTGCCTTGCCATTTGGACACTCCTGATCAAGTGAGAATGTGCTAAATTAATACAAATATTTTTTTTTAAAGCTCACTCACTCAACTCTGAGGAATGTAATAAAACAAGACTACAGACAACAGGGAAGCCATTAAATTTGTTTGGAAAGTTTTTTTGTGTTATTTTTTTCTTACTAAATGTGCTCAGAATAAAAATGTATTTTTTTACACATCTTTATCATGTTCCCGAATACATCTCTCCATCACTCTGAGAGAGAATAAATATGTTTCTGTCTGATGGCTGCATGTTTGCAGCAGTTGCGTTGTTGATCTTCTGGGTCCAGTTAAGAAGAACTCTGACAGAGAACACACTGCGCAGATTTTCTAAGCTAGCGAACTGCTCAGCGCTGCATTCTAAAACCAGGCACTGCTGGGTAGCATGCACAAGCACAGACAATGACTGTGTCTCGTTTATGCTGCCTGTTTTTGCCACCTTGTTGGAAGCGAGCCTTTAAAGCAGAGAAGGTAGTTGTTGTTGCCATAGTGACATTTTGTGCCGCCGATGAATGTTAAAGACAGTTTGTTTGAGAGAGAAGTGAATTTGGATGATGTGTTTATTCATATTTACAGCTCAGCTTCAAAGAAAAGTATGAAATACAATTCAAAAATATTAATTCCCCTTTAGCCTTTTTATATCTTGTTGCCTTAATTTCATAAGGTATAGCTTCACAACTTATATTTGCAGGGGTGATAGTAAAAAAAAAAAAACAAAAAAAAAAAAACTTTAGCCTGGACTTTTTTCCCTGGAAAGCCCCTAAGCCAAGATATATGCCCTGATCAACGTAATGTTAAGGGAGATCTAGGGGTGGGGTCCCCCGGGAGAACATTTTGATAAATAGGCAATTGTATTAAAGATTCTGATTACTTTTGTGGATATAAATGGACATTATTCAGACATGAGAAGAACAAACCCAGTACAGGCATATATCACATAAGTATATATGTGTAGAGCACCAGAGCTCTTGGAACCCTGGGCCTGGTAGGCCTGTTTAGGAATACATCCCTGCTTTTAACTAGTCACTTACCCACACAGGTATAGCTTGTATAGCATACTGAGACTACGGATACTACAGCTCAAAAGTAACTAGGAAATAATTAGTAGCCTAACCATTGACTAAAGGGCATGAACAAGGAGACATTAATTTTTCTGAAAAATATGCACCATTTATTTTCAATTGTGGTCACGTATTTGTTATTTAGATAAGGTTTATATAAAAAACGTGAGGTTTGTGTATTTTAAAATCCTGTAAAAATGACAGACAGCTTTCAGATTTTCTTTACCGTTCTGATAAAACGGTCAAATACGGAAACATTTTCAGTAAATGCAACCCCTGATTTGTATATACTACATTATAAAAGAGACAAAAATAATTTTTTTTAGAAATGCCACAATGCCAGGTTTTCCAAATTGATATGATACCGATACTTGGATTTGAGTACTTCAGGATACAGAGTACCAATACTGATACTTCTACCACACAAAAATATGCAATGAGTTGGAAGAGGTTTTATTTTCTTCTCCGTTTGTTACAACAAATTATGGTAATTTAGATAAATAAAATAAAAAATAACCACAAAACAAAAATTTTAAGTGGAAAAAAAAATCTGTGATATTATTGCAGAGTTTACACATTTTAAGTATCGGTGCATGGCATTGGTTAACTTTAACAGATACTGATCAAGTGCATAAGAATGGTGTCGGCCCCTATACCAACTACAAGTATCAGTGAATCCCTAAAGATTTTGTATATAACCCAAAGTGTAAAGCAAGAAGAATTATTTTTTTGCACATTTTAAGGCACATTCATGTTGGAATGTCCAAGTCAACATACAGCCAACTAACAAATGCCAAGACTTGAAAAATTTAAGTTGTCAGTCAAATGTTCAAATGTTAAACCGCATATTGACGTCCAAATAGAGTGAGGACTAGACGTCCAAATAGTGGATCTAATGTGCACATAATTTAGTTGTCCAGAATTGGTCTTGGACCGACCGACGCAATATAGACATGATTTGCACATCCATAGGACGTCTACTGTTAAGTGGGTCAGATGGTTACTTTAGGTTGATTTTGTGGATATATAGTTTTTCTTTGTAGAAAGAAGTGTTCAAGTACTTAGAGATGATTATTGCTGGAGTGGGACTCATTTTCATTCCTGGATTGTCATGCCCATGCCCGCTTTAAATCACAATTTATTTTTTAAATTATGTAATTATAACTTTAGCCTAAATGTTATGTCTACAATAAAATATTTTTCTATAAATCCTTAATTTAGTCTGTTTTTCGAAGATCTTTCCATATTCTGTTATTTTCATATTGTAAATAAGGCTTGCTTCACAATATAGATTTATTTCAACACGAGTGTACATCAACATGGTTCTTTACTATCCATCCTTTTCAATAATATCAGAAATTATATTCTGTTTAAGTGTTTACAGCTATCGGAGCCATTGCAGATTGAGCCAAATAATAAATAAAAAAACTTTAGAGGATAAAGGTAAAATAAAGAATGTTGCATATGCTAATAACTTTGTTTCCTTTTTCCTTTGCAAGTTAGATTTCACAAATATGAGTATATGAGTTAAAGAGTAAATCTCTAACATTGTCTGTTACACCACAACATCCTCCTCTGCAGTAACAAATATTAAGAATTATCTAATTATTATGAATAAAGAATAATACATTGCACTGAAGTCTGCAAATTAATTTTTCAATGTATTACATAACTTTCTTCTAATGATGCCATTAACTTGTTTTTCCTATAACAGAAGATCCAAAAGACATGTCCAACCCTTGTTTGGGCATATCAAGTGGTTATATTGGAACTAATACCTGCTTGTTTACAACAGCTCACCCGTTCCTTCCATACTTACAGGATCAATCATCTCATCAGTCGTTTCTCCTGGCTCTGGTTCTGACACTATATCATATTTTGAAAAAAGTTATATTTTTCTCCACAAATAATTTCCTTTTCACAAAGCCTTCTGAATAATTTCAGCTCCGTTTCCATAATGTAGTACTAAAAATCTAGAATTTTAAAACATTTCATTTACAGCAGGTCTACACCATATTCTTCATTATCCATCTAGCCATCATCTATGCCACTTACCCTTATAGGGTCATGAGGAGCATGGTGCCTATCCCCAATGTAAGAAACCCTGCAAATATTTAATCACATCCACTCTAACAGGACTTGTGTATCTTGGCTTCACACATTCACAGAAATCATACAGGACGCCATTTATGCTTTAGCTGCTGATGGCCAATGACACAAATTTTGATTTAGTGTGAATAATCTCTCACAGACACCCAGCCACAACTGACATTGTCTCTCCCTTTTTGCTAACATGCTATAACACATGCAGAAGTTGAATACAAAACCACCCAAGAAGGACAAGATGCTCTGTGGTGTTCAATCAATCTTAGCGAGACTATAATCCTAATCTCCAGGAGGGGAACGTCTTTCTTCCTCAACGCCGTGGGAGCTGGAGGGGAGAGCATCATTCCTCTGCAGCACAACACAAAGAAACAACTTGATTTGATGGAGAGGCTCATTTCAAATGAATCAGGATATTATACTTTCTGAATGGTTCAAATCCATCATTCACAGCTTTATTGTCAGAGTTGGTGAATGTTGTTTAGAGGAGAGAGTGAAGAGTATTTGGGAGATTCATCGCGGAGTAAAAGATTACCTGTGAAGATGATATTTTCAGTGTTTGTTTTGGATAAAATGTTTTTTTTAATTCTTACATCCCGTAATTTTAAAATTATATTATATTTACATAAATAGAAGTTCACAATTTTAGTGATATTGTACATATATCTGTATTTAAAAATGTGAAACAAGTTCAAGCAAGGCTGGAGGATGTCGGCCTGGGGGGTCGGCCGCCTGGGGCTTTGATCTGCTCACAGGCCAGGCGCGGCATGTCCGGGGTATCCGAGTTGGTGTTGCGCTGGGTTCTGGCCTCAGCACGGGGGCCCTTGGTGCGCTGGCGGTGCTTGGAGCCTCTCTTGTTGGCGGGAAGGTGTTTACCATCTAGCGCAGGTGCTCTCCCTAACAGGGTGCACTTGGTACGGGGAGAGGGTGGGCTAAACTCAGCCTGGGTGTCTAGAGTCCTGTGTTTTGTTAGTAGTCTGAATGTTGGGATGGATTTAGGACTCCCCCTGGGATGGGGGTGGGCGGATGGCCTGGGCCCCCATGGGGCTCGGTGGTGCCGCATCCCGCTCCTGGTGGATCGGGCTGACGGGGGTGCCAATTGGAGTCAGCAGGGGAGCTGGCTCCCTGGGGATGGCATTGTCACCCCAGTTATTTCCTCCCCATCCCCAATGCCTCTGTCCATCTGCTCCTTCATTCTACCATTCACAAGGCCTTGGGACATGGGCACATCACTGGGGTGCAGGATGGAGTTTCCGTCTTTGCTACCCGGTGGCGGCCTGGGTCCCAATTTTACTGTACAACTTAGATATTTACACTTGCAGCATTTACATGACACATGCACATGTAGGGACCTGGCGGTGGATGCGCCTCGGCGCTGGAGGCGGGGCCCCTTATAAGGGGCCTCGCCTGTGGTGCCGGTGCCCACTGTTTAACAGCATCTAGACACTGAGGACCTGGGGTGGGAGATGGGGGTGCCTGGCAGTATTCCCATGTCCAACCCCTCTGTTTTAAGTGCACATTAGAACAACACGCAACAACACCACAATTGAGCGGGGGGAGAAAGGCTGGGGGTATTTCCACACCCCTGTTTGTTGAGCCATCAGGGTTTGGAGCCCGGGTGGAATATCAGGCCGTCTGGTCGGGGCCCTGGGCTGGTGGGCTACTCTTGCCGGGGTGGAGGCCTTGGCGGTCTGCTTGTCCCCATCCTGGTGGGCAAGGGGTTCGTCTCCCGGGTGCAGGGGCAGGGTGCTCTATTGGGGCGTCTGTCCCTGGGCCTGGGAGTATAGAGTATGTTTGTGGCATATAAATGAGTGTACAGCGTCTTTTTTTCAGGTGTCCTGTATTTGTGTGCGCATGAGAGGGAGGGTACGTATGAGTGTCTCCTTCTGTCTATGTCTACTTGTCAGGTTGGGAGTTTGCCTGCCCTCTGGCCTGGTGCATCTTCTTCCCCTCAGTTATTCCACGTCGGTGATGGATGCTCCTGCCTGCTGGTCGATGATGGCTCTCAATGCCTGGGGCCGAGGGCCCCGATGCGGCCCGGCTCGGTCCTGGTGCAAGCCTGGCTGGTCCTGGGTGGGCCAGTGTGTTGGGCAGCCGCTGTTTCGGGCCGACGTCCTCCTTTGATTGACTGGGGAACCTCTTATGCGGGTGCCGGGGTTGTAAGGTAGGTTGGTGCCATTTGGTGGGTCGGTGGAGACCGTGCCTGGCACCCAGGCCTTCTGCCGCATGAGTTCTGCTGCCTGGTCGGCTCATTTGGGGGGGCTGTCCGGCATTGACTGGAACCCTGATCTCGGCGCTCTGTGTGGGGCGGGATCTGGACCCGGGGGATGGTAGATCTGGATGTCCAGGTGCTGGCTGGGCGCGGCCTGTGGAGGGCGTACACCCGCTGTGGCTTTTATTGTGGCTCCCTGGCTGGGGGCTCTGCAGGGGGGCGGGGTGCCCCTGATCCCCATGGCCTCCGGGTCCTGTTCCGGGCCCGCCCTGGCGTAGGCGGTTTCCGGCGGAGGTGGGTGAGGTGGGTGTTCCCTTGGGGCTTCCATATGTTCCTCTCTTAGTGGGTGATCGGCCCTGCGCTGGTCCGCCTGCGGTTCCTGCGCTCTGTGGGATTCTGGACGCATGCGTCTCATACCCCCTTCATGTCTTCGTCGATTCCTGTAGGACGGATTGACGGTTTCTTACACCAGCTATCAATCACTTGCATGGGGAAACCTTATTCAGACCTGCATGCTCGCACACACACATAGGTGTGGGGACATTGATGTTACCGACATATCTTGAGCTGAGGTTATCGTCATTAGTTAGTTGTTACCAGGAGCTTACCAGAAACATTAGTATTGTGTTTATTAATCCATGCTTGTGTGTAGTGAATGTGCAATTCTTAGTTTATATTACTGGATCTGAACTATTGGTGTTGTTCTGTTCAGTTCGTTGTTTTTGTTTTTGTTTTACCGCTTCTCTGCCGTCCGGCAGAGGTGGAGGACTGGGATGTTTTCTTGTGTTCTTTGTTTGCCTCCCTGTCTTGTGTCGTCGGTTCGCGCCTCTGCTGGTCCTGTTTCTCTTCTTCACCTTCTTCCTTCCTTCCTTCTTGTCTCGGATTCGTGTCCATGACTTCAGGAAATTGAACCCTCAGTAATCACTAATAAAGATTTTTCATACATGTACATCAAGTGGAGTGTTACAGCAAAGCTGTAATACTCTGCTTGGGAAAGTAAATCTGTTGGCCTTGTACTTGGTACTCAGACGCCAATTCTGAGTAGCAAACTGCTAAACAGGACACGTTAAAAAAAAAAATATATATTTTTTTTAAACAAGTTCTTACAAGTGATTTTTGTTGTCAGTAGGGGTGTAACTGAGCACAAAAATCCTGGTTCAGTACATTTTAATCAAGGAAAATATAATATAAGCTTCTAACATCTGAAAGTTATTCGATTTTATTTTGTTCTATAACTTAAAAAACTTTGAAAGAATAGAACTGACTGGAAATTTATTTGGATTTTTAAACAATAAATGCGATAGAACAAGCAGATTTAGCCAGAGTAGAAAAAAAACATACTTACTTGAAAACAGTCAGTGTTAAGGTTTATAAATTGCTAAATAATAATTTACCATATTTGATAATAAAACATGCTTAAATCACTTTGGAGTTGTTATACTTTTACAGCTTAGTTTCCCAGCTGAACTTGAATACAGCATGGGCAGCTGTTGGGAAAATCCCCTCTCATCGACAGGGATTCCTCCGACTCATGTTTTATCCAGAATCCGGAGTTTGGTCTGATTAGCCATGTAGACGTCGGCCGTTTTTTTCTCTAGTATAAGTGATGATTACATTCAGCTTGACATTGTTTCAGGTGAGTAATTTAGTTCAGTGCAGAGCATGTTGTGGACCTTAGTGCTGTTGAAAAATGCGTTTGCTGAAAAAATGTATTCTGTGCATGCATGAATTGAGTTTTAAAAAATGGAATCATGTTAAATCCTGTGATGGACTGGCGACCTGTCCAGGGTGTACCCCGCCTCTCGCCCGTTGACAGCTGGTCCCGCGACCCCTTGAGGAATAAGCGGTTCAGAAAATGGATGGATGGAATCATGTTACATTTTTTAATTAATAGACCATGCATTAACTCTGTAATTGTGGGACCCCTAGTTAAAAGCAAAAGTCTTTTTAAGGAGTCACTGAACCACATGAAAAGCATTATCCCGCCCCCAGGCAACATTTGAAAAATTCTACGAAAGTGGGCAGGGCCCAGAGGCACATAGTTATTCTTTAGTTAAACAGAATATAATTACTGAGGATTTAACTAAGTATCTTCCTTAGAAATCAAAATATTGTCACCTTATATTATTATTTAATTAAAACACACATTTCCTTAATATTTCGTTATGAAACAAATGTTGGTTTTATTTGTGATTTGACATAAATAAAAGAAAGGACATACATTTCTGAGAATAATTCAGTTAATGGAAACAGAATTTTCTTTTACTATATTTAATTGTAGCCATAGGTACCGGTAGATTTGGTTTGCCAGGCAATCAGATACAACCTCCTCCTTCCACACACCAACACTTAAAACATCAATACATCATCTGCAAATCCAGCAATACAACAGTAAAACTGAGTGCTCAAGCAATTTATCTGTGCTCCACAATTAAATAGATAACATAATTAAAACAAACAGAAGAATGCTATCTCTACACAGTGTTTCTCTTACTTAGGCGTTACCGTGGTGCTCCACCATGGGAGAAATTCCAGTGCCACGGCTACAAAATGCAAAACTGCCAACCTTTAGGCTACTGTACATATTTTACATAGCAAGTAATTTAACATCTATGTATGCTGGTACAGTGAGGCAGTTTCAGCCAACCATTGTAGAAAAGCGGAGAATAACAAGTCTACCAAACATAAAATCTGCACCCCCTCTCTTCTATGCTTCCTCCTGCCGTCTACCTCAGCTATTCGTCCTCTGTTCTAGACTCGCTGAAACTGAAATAATAGGTAAACTGCGTTGTGTGTCACACAGACCTGCCAGCTTTTGGTGAATGTAAAGCATAACGCCTAACGTTACTTTCACTGTGGTGGCACTCAAGCCGAAGTCTAAGTGAAATAAAATTCAAATAAAGATTTGCGAGGGAGTTTTTTTCTGTGCAAATCTCAGACTTGATTAACATGAGGGTCCATGTCCCTCAGAAGTTTTTGAATAAATATTAAGAAAAGTGGCCATGCTTGCGACCCTCTAAAGTTCCTCATCATGCATTTTGCAAAGCCTGTAAATAAGATGTGACAATCAGCCCTCAGGGAGCTGCAGGTAAATTATAAATCAGCCCTGGTGATGTGTACATATAAACTGTAATCCAGTGTAATTATTTTTTTTAAACAAAACAAACAAACAAACCAAAACTATTGCAAAATACAAAAACAAATTATTACCCTTTTCATTAAATGTGCAAAACATTTCGACTGTTGATTTTAAATAAGTATGTAATATTAAAATGCAGTTAACCTGTGGCTATAAGCTTGTTTAAGCACGCATAGCATAATCAAAGCAAGTGGAACTTTTTAGTTAAACTGTTCAATATCAAATTGCCTGGTGCAGATATTTTAGAGTCAGGTCAAATTGTAAAAAAATCTCTATCACTTTACTAGCCATGTGAAGGGCAAACAAACATTAAAGATTGTGACCAATACAGTACAAGATGTCTAGGTTCTTTATTTTAAGTATTGTTATCAAAAATATAGGTTTTATACTGAGTGTTGAGTTCAAAGAAACAAAGTAAAAGCAGAAAAATAACTTTTCATTTATACGTTTCAATGAGCAGTCTATGACTCTGTTAAGCAATTGGCTGTAGTAGTATTGTTATACCTGTATTTGCATCAAGACCCCCCCGCCCCAGGTTTACTAGCACCACAGCTGGAGAAATTTCTAGAGGAACACTGCCACGGCATAATACAATAGATGGTAACAGAAAAAAGCTTGTCAGTCCAAAAAAAACAACTCATTTTATAATGAAAATGTTATTGAATCGAAATATGAGGCACCCAGTATTGCAGTACTTTATTTTTACTACTGTGACTTATTTTAATGGGTCATATGAATAAACGTGAAGCAATATGACTCAAAGCAGATCCCACATCAAAATGCTGGCGCCTGTTCTTGACCATCTGAGAAGGAGAGAATGAGATGTTCACAAACGCTCTGACACCTTCGTCCATCCACCCTCCACTCTATCCATCCATCTCTCTGGCTATTTAACCGTCAGACATTCTGGAGAATATTAACCAGAAAAACCAACAATTAAACTTCAGTGTGAATGTCAGCATCTCAACTGGAAGTTGGTGGTAGTGGGATGAGGTGTCAATGTACTAAAAGTTTCAAGCAATCCCTGCTGTAAAAAATACACTAATCAGATGTGTCCATTTTAATTTATTGAATGCTTTCCTGTTGAAGTCATTTGTCATGTTTTATAAGCTCCACTTAATGTACTTGTTTAAAAATGACCCCAGCCTGAAGCGAAGAACCAGTCTGGATGGCTTCATCTGTCATCAGATTCACAGCTGTCACATCTGTCAGTGGAGAGGGCGATGGAGGACGAGTGCTATAATAGTTCAGGGATGATTTAAATCCATCAGCTGTCAGTTTGCTGATGCATATTTTCAGCCACATTTTAAACCAAAGCAGACATGCACCACAAAAAGGATGAGAAACAACGTTGATATGTACCCTGACAGAAATCCCGGCAACTAGCTAAAAAAAGAGAATTGCTTAAATATTGAGGAGGGAGTGAGGAATTGACAGAGCTAAATCTGACTGAAAGCTGATGCAGGTGAGAAGGGATGAACCGGTGGAGATAATTATTAGCTGGGCAGGGAGAAAGAAGAAAACAAAGGAATGAAACAAGGGAAGACTAGACTGAAGAACAATGCTAAGTAAAAATAAGGACTGACTTAGAAGTAACTAAAGGTATCTAAGAAAATTAAAATAAAGGAGTACTATTGAAAAAAAGAGGAGAAAACAGAACAGAACGAAATACAAGAAAGAGAAGTAAATTTAAAAAAAGTATCTGATAAGGCCTGGTTCACGTGGCAAGATATACCAATCTTGCCCCTATTCTTCCCTTCAGGCAACCTCCAATAATTGCTCTTAAAATAATCCTAACTGATATTCCTGCCATGTGTGATGTGTTAAGAGTGATCAGGTCGCAAGGACGTCGGGACCGCTCCGATCGCAAATTGGGGATATCTAACATGTTTGATTGTCTTGGCCCAATATCACAGCGTGTGTGGTGTGTTCGAGCACAAACAAGCATGCAGCATGTTTAATGTGACATGTAGCTAATCAGAAAGCGAGCTGACAGGCAGAGATGTGGGGATGCACCTATGAAGCATCTATTATTATTACAAAGTGTCGGCTTACTTGACTGCAGTCCACAAATGCTTGGAAATACAGATCAGTCAGGGCAAAGTGAGTAAAAAAATGTATGAGCCCCTGCTGCTCCCTATTTGTCTATTGCTTTATTCTAAAAAAGTTGAACACATCATCGTGTCTCATTTGTGAATATATTCTGCATGTTGAGCTGACAAAAAATTATGAACAAATAATAAAAAAGTGAAAAACTGTATATTAAAGAATATGTTCACTGACTCTGACACTGACTGCAAAATAGCACAGGAGGAATTATTGTATGTAACATTTTCTGTGGGCGAAGACAGTGTCAGCAGTGTGCACTTGCACATGGGCACAGCTCAGATGAAACGGTGTGTGTGACTAACCTTTGTTTTTGTGTGATGTCTCTCCACAGATACTGCACATGGTAGGAGCACAACAGGAATATACGTGATTTTTTAATTGCTGTGTGCGCAGTCCGAAGCTCTTTTGACAATTTAAAAAACCTTCCGTGTGAACTTCTAAAGCCTAGTTTATGCTTCTCCATTTAGACGGAGACGTATTGATGCAATGCCATTACTACGAAAGATCGCATGGAGTACAGGCCCAATTTTTAACTATATCCGTCAATGGATAGCGTATACATCTGATTGGTCAGTTTCAGCAACAGCCAGAGATTGCTTCACCAGAAAGGTGCTCTATAGTTGATGTACAGTTAATGCAGCGTTTGGCTACCACATGCTTTATATTGAAAGGATAATTTATCTAAACTGGCGATTTTGAACACAAGGATGTGTAGGAAAACAACAAAAAATTCTGCTGTGCTTGTTTCCATGTGTTTTTAGAGTATTCTATGAGCTGCACTTCTAGTAAAAAGCTTTACAGCTTAATCAGAACTTTCTTCCTGTTGTTCATTACTCCTTGAGGAAGAAATGCATTCACAAGCCTAGAAAAAAAGAAATAGAAACGGCGCTTTGATAGTAGACACAGACGGCATGAAAAGTTAGCACCCCCTGCTGTCCTGGTTGAGCAACGCTGAAAAAAACAATAGAGAGTTGTGTGGAAAAGCGGACTATTATAAATGACAAACTACTCCATCAATAAGTCTGCATCTGAGTGCAAATTTGCGGCCAGAGAAGCATAAACTAGGCTTAAGAGAAATTAAGTTAAACACAACTAACAAGGAACACTGATGAAATAAGGAAACACAAATAAAAGATTAAATACACAAAACAATGAAGCAAAAGGTGAAAATATGTAAGGACAAGAAGTGCAAGTATGGAAGGGAAACAAAGCCAAAAATCATACCACTAAAATATATTAAAATGATAAGGTAAACTGAATAACAGAAATAAATAACTAAAACTCCAAATACAAACACGTAATACCCTAATAATTTCTAAACTGAACTTTCTAGCTGTTTAACATTACAGAAAGTTTTGTAAAGTGTCTATTATTCACTTTGATAACCTTTTCATGAGCATGTATAGTTTTACTTTTAGAAATTTACATTCCGTCATGATGGGGATAAATATTATCAATGAATGGCAATTGAAAAAAAGATGAAACAGTGAAAACTTCATTTTAAGTGAGTTCATTATTTTGGTACATATATTTTGAGTTTCAATGATTTTTTTTTTTCACTTTCAATTTTTGTTTAAGTTTCAATGCAGAAAATGTATTTCAGATTCAAAACTAATATTTTCAATTGTAATTACTGTACATTTTACACTGCCATTTTCTATTATCAGTGGCAATATTTCTTTTCAGTTTCATTTCAAGCGGATCTCGTTCTGATCCCATAGCACCAAAAGTAGGCAGGTGTCCACTACACATTCAGACCCACGGATTTTTGGATGAGTATCTCCTGTAGAGTCGCAGCGAAATCACACACTTGTTGCAGCCATCAAGAAGCTAATGCCTAATTCTGACAGAGTAGCCAAACTTCTCATCCGGGCAAGGCAAGTTTATATGTATGGCAGATTTCCCCATCTCGGCAATGCAAAGTGCCCTAAACCATGAAAACATTAAACAACAAACACGCAACCAACATTAGATTTTCTTAAATTTAAAAATTAAATAATGAAAAAATATTATTATGAAATACTGTAAAAATTGGTCAAATTAATTATGCTTATTTAAATTAATCAAATTAATCAATGGTACTGTTATTATTAATCAGAGGAAACTAAGAAAATAAGTTTTTAGCCTTCATTATAAGGAACTCGGGGTTTCAGCATTTAAGCAGGCATTTTAAGTTTCTGGGATGGTCTTTTAAAAGCTTTGATTTCAACCAAGTCTACATCTGGAAATCAACAAATTTAAATTAACTCTTAAATTAGCTTGTTCATGGCCACACAAGGTGTCTTGTTTAACTGCAACTTGCTAAGACACATTTTAATAAAGATTTGTGAGGATGTATGTTTGAACAAAAATGTAAACGCAACACTTTTGTTTTTTACTCCCATTTTGTATGATATGAACTCAAAGATCTGAAAAATTTTCTACGCATACAAAATAACCAATTCTCTCAAATTTTGTTCACACATCTGTCTAGATCTGTGATAGTGGGCATTTCTTGAGACAATCAATTCCACGTCACAGGTGTGCCATATCAACATGCTGATTAAACAGCATGATTATTGCACAGATTAGACTGTCCACAATAAAAGGCCACTCTGAAATGTTCAGTTTTGTTTTATTGGGTTGGGGTGGGGGTGGGTCTGGGGACTCAGAAAACCAGTCCTTATCCTCTGTCACCACCATTTGCCTCATGCAGTGCAACACATCTCTCTCGCATAGAGTTGATCAGGTTGTCGACTGCGGCCCATAGAATGTTGGTCCACTCCTCTTCAAATTCTGTGCGAAGTTGCTGGATATTGGCAGGAACTGGAACACGCTGTTGTATACACCGATCCGTGCATCATCACGCTGAAACATGAAGTGATGTTAGAGGTATGGCACAACAATGGGCCTCAGGCTCTTGTCACAGTATCTCTGTGCATTCAAAATGCCATCAATAAAATGCACCTGTGTTCTCCGTCAATAACGTACACCTGCCCATAACATAACTCCATTGTCACCATGGGCCTCTCGATTCCACAACGCTGACATAACTTTTATCCTTTGTAGATTCTCATATTTATTTTTCGTTCAACTTCTTCCAAAATATGAACAGTTTATTTTCTCCTTCTTTGTGTTAACTTTTTGTGAGAGGTTGTTGTTTTTCTTCTATACTGTAAGTATCTTGAAAAAGTTTCTAAAGTTTGTCCATGTATTTGTGGATTTAGGCAGTTTCTTCGTGTAATCTCCAACAGACACCAAGATCTTAACATCAGTGCAAGAGATCAGACCATCTGCCACAGAACTCCCCCTTCCTTGGGTTGCTAACGATTATGAGTCTGGCTGCAAATCTTGGCTCATTATCATGCTATATAATGTGTTTGGATGAGTTATAGTTTATTGCTGATCATGACCCATTCCTTCTCACTGCTGTTTGAATTGAGTAGATTTTAGTGCCTTATTTTCATAGTTTTGTTCTGTTTTATAAGAATAACATCACTACTTTTTGATTCGTCCTGTTTATTCCTGATGATTTCAGCCTGATGTTTTTATGGGATAAAACTTTTTAGATTTTAATAGCTTAGAATTCTATAAAGACTCAATAATTGTGCTGATACAACACACTGACACACTAGCATTAAAAAAAATTGCAACAGAGACTTTTGTGTCTTTACCTACCACACCTCCTGCTTAGATTCTCCTCTTTTCCTCTTCTACTTGCACATATTCAATCCTTTTTTTTTTTTGCTTAAAATGACTCCTTCTGGCTCCAGACATAATAATGAAGATGTGGCAGGCCAATGTTTAAATAAGCTTTAAGAGGTTAAGTACGTGCAGGTTACAGCACAGAGTTTTAAAACACAAAAGTAAAATCACAGCTCTGATTATCAGAGCTAAAGTCTATGGATTTTTTGCAGTATTTCTTATACTTATGCATAATTTTAGCTTTTTCAATTTTGTTCATGCAATTACTGCACAGAAATCCCTAACCCAAATGAAAATAAAGGTCTAAAAATGAATGCTGCTTTTAGAAAAACAAAACAATAATATACATATTATTTTTGTTCTTGATTTTAAACAATTTCTATAGCTGGTATTTATAAAAAAGTATTTGGTATATGTTTAAAGGGTAGTGTAGACATTGCGGCTGTAGACAAGTAATTTTAACAGAATCCTGAGCAAAGATGTCTGTCTGAGTTGTAAAGTGACCCCTAACTGTGATGAATAGGGGGAAAATCACATGCACATGCACAAGTGTAATAGTTTTTAGTATTCTTCTTTCTACCTTTTTGAGAACCAAATTTGCACTGAAGAAGAGAAACCTGCAACAGCGGCTGCGCATGTGAAACCGACTTTGAACAGGCCTGTCTTAACGTTTGACCACACAAATACAATAGTTCATTAAATGTGTAAAAAACTCTTTAAGTGTGAAATAAAGTTGTCTCTATTCTGTTTTCTCTAGGTTGGTATAGACTTCACAGCGTCTAACGGGAACCCCAGGGAGCCGTCCTCTCTCCACTACATCAACCCGCTGGGCAGCAATGAGTATCTCTCTGCCATTTTAGCTGTTGGACAAATCATACAAGACTATGACACGTAAGTGTTGAACCCAGCCTCTCTGCTTGTTTGTTTCAGGTTACAGTTTCTGTTAGAAGTTTACATTCACTTATCCAAATACAGTATCTGCCAGATTTTATGGATACATCTTAGCAATCATATAATAACTTCTGAATAATGCACCAAATCATTCAATTTAAAAAATATATTCAAATGGTATTTTATATTCAACCTGCAAAAAATTACATTTGGATAACCCCATAGAAGCCCCAAAGGAATATGACATTTCTATGTGGTAAGAGATGTCGTTTGTAACGTTACACAGTCAAAACGTTTTTGGACACAGATATTGAACGTAGACAATCAGATATGATCAACTTTAAGCATTGAGTGACTGAAACAATGCAAAAAGACTCCCATGAAAATATCTCTGACATGGACACCGTAGCCAACACCTCTTGCCTTCCGGGAGTTGATGCTGCATTATTTCTTTGCGCTGAAATGACCAGAAAAGCGGTCTATCAGGGGGTCTAGCCAAATTCTGAACATTTCAATTGAAGAAATGTTTCCCTATTTGAATACTTTGGCTGTCAACAGAGCGTGTGCGTTTAGGCCACAGTAGGTAAAATGTCATAATTAATAAAAGGGGGCTTTTAATCTATATATATATATATATATATAGTAAAAAAACAATTTCAATTCATAGAATAAAATAATAAAATAATTACTATTACTTTTATTAAAGTGGGCAGAAAACGTACCAAACCGTGACTTTAAAACCCCACCTACATATCAACATGTGATTTTTGTGCATCTCTACACCCTTAGTGTGCACCGTTATGAGTTTAAGCAAGTTTGTTATTCTGGCATAAATCAAAATTTGGAAATACAATGTTGAGATTTTCTGTTCCTTTCCTACTATATTTTTTAGGATTCCCACCACTGTCTAAATTTGTTGCATTTGAATGAAAAAGAAGAAAGAAAAGAGATTGAACTAATGTACCAATCTGTTGCCATGGTTTCCTCCTCAGCGACAAAATGTTTCCTGCGCTGGGATTCGGAGCCCAACTCCCACCAGACTGGAAGGTACACACGTGTGGATGGTGATGTGGTTTTTCTGTTTGTGTGCTAAACACAGACGTGTGCGGCAGAAAGGGGACAGGCGAGGGCGGGCTACCAGCCAGCATTTACAGTCAAAGCAGTCGTGTTACAAACATGCACCTCACACACAGATTAAATCGTTCACATTGTACATGCAGATTCAGATGATTATGCAACTTTCAACCTATCTGTGTTGCCATGGTGCTGAGATGATGAAAAGGACAAAGAAGCCATGCACAGAGACATGATGGGAGGGAGGTGGAAGGTGTGGGAGAAATTGACAATACTTCCTAATAATATCCTCCAGTTTGATGAAGGATGAAGCATCAGTTAATCTTTTCCTTGTTCCTGCAGGTATCACATGAATTTGCCATCAACTTTAACCCCACTAATCCCTTTTGTTACGGTAAGTTTTTGGTAGACCTTGATGCATCTACCTGATTTACCCCTAACATACATTCACATCTACTTTTCTTGTCATGTTGAACAAAGCTTTAGATTAATTCATATTTTATTAGCATACCCTAATGTTTGAAAATTTTGAAAAATTCCTGCTTTTAAATTTCACTAAAGTTTTCACTAAAACATTTCAGTTACTAATCTGCCCCTTTCAGCGGAGAGGGCACGATCTAAGGAGGGTTAAAAATCACTGAATGGGGGCATCTTGAAGTCTCCAAGTCTCCATAAAAACCATTATATTCTACAAATAGGATATTCAAAGTGTCTTCACTGAGTCATGATGTATAGTGATGCTGTGGGCTGGAAGGATCTCCAGTATCAGTGAATCTTACAACGAAACTGAAGAGACCTCTGACTGAAGAATGTTGCTGTATGGCATAAAATGGTAACATCTTAATATTCGGCTAACAAAGACCAGACCAACCTCCAGTAAGATACGACCACATTGGTAGATTGTGCAATCTGTATAAACAACCCTATATTCTGTATGTGACCACTTGTGGTCCTTTGCCATATTCTCTTCTCCGCTATTTTAGAGTCTATGACTCTCCGAAAAATGACATAAACATGGTGTCGCGTAGCACAGTGGTAAGTGTACCCCAGGCACCCCCATGTAGGGAAGCCTCAGCCCTCAATGCAGTTGTCTGAGTTTGATTCCTGCTCTGGTGGATCTTCGCTGCGTGTCTTCCCCCACTTTTCTCTCCCAATTCAATGTGAACTGTGCCACAAAACCTTTTAATAAAAAAAACAAGGACCGACGTAAACAAAGCTGTTGCTGGATTCTATTACAAAAAGCATACAGCAGTAAAACGGTAAAGAATAATGCCTTTTAAAGGCTGCAAGGGTTTTTGGAAATCAGGTAAACTTTTTAATTTGTGTGTTGTGTGTTCATGCAGTGTGTTTTCAGTTATAGAGGTGAAAACTTGGTTTTACTATCTAGATACATTTGGCTGTTTATCTGGGAAAGGATGCACATGCACTGCTGGCTGCTGGTCTCGGCACCGTCAGGCAGAAAATGCTCCCACAGGTTGTTTTTTGGAGTTTTGACAATCGACCTATATGGTCGTTTTGATTTGCTGACATTTTGGATATTCCCACAGCAACATGTCGTGGGTGAAATCATCAGTCGTTGGCAAATGCTGCTAATCCACCTTATTTGCTTTCACTGGTCCTCCTTAAATCTCTGTTTGACATATGGTCATAAAACAAAATGGAAATGTTGGAGCAAGGGATATGAGCCCTGCATATTATGATGGATGGAAGAGATTGGAACTTTTTCATTTTCTCTCTGCTCTTTGGTCATGCTCCACAAAACCTTAATTTTGCCTGAAGTCATAGTTCAGGTATCATTAAATGTAATTATTTGATTTCATTTGGGTTAAACCAATTTCTAGCCCAACCATCTGCAGCAGAAAATGAGACTCATTGGAACAAAAAGTCTTTCCATTCTGGTACAGTTATTTGTGGGAATTTTCAAATCAAATGTAATTTATAAAGCACAAAGCACTTTTCACACAAAAATGCATCTATGCAGAATAAATGACCCCACATAGAACACATTCCGATCCATCCCTCACGGAATTAAAAGCCTGATGCCCCAAACCCAACTCCCATGCAAGCACAGAAGGACACTGCGCCTGTTTTTAGCTGAAAGGAGTGGTACCTAGTGCGGCCTTTTGCTGCCATAGCTCCTCTGCTTCAAGGTTCCACCAGTTGCGCATTTAGAGATGTATTCTGCATACCTTCGCTTTAACAGATAATTATTAAAGCCTTTCTGATATCCTGAACCAATCTGGCCATTCTTCATTGACCCTGGTCATCAACAAGAAATTTTCATCCCTACAGCTACTGCTTACTATATAGTTTTCCTTTTTGTGACCTTTTTTCAGTAACCTAATGTATGTTTGTGTGTAAAAATCCCAGATCAGGGATTTCTAAAATACCAGGCCAGCCTCTGGCACCAAAAAACATCCCTTTGTTAAAGTCACTTATATTCGCATTTTTTCCCACTTTTGATGCACCTCTAGATGCCTAAATGCACTGAAGTACTGCCATGTGATTGGCTATTTGTGTTAATGATCAATTAAATAATAAATTAACATTTTCAATATAAATTTTATATAAATTATTTTATTTTTATGCAATATTGAGTCATTTTAAGTTTAAATACACTGCAGTTTTCTTTTTGAAGCACAGCTTTTATTATTTTATTATTTTTTAATGTGAAATTTTAATATTTTTCTCAAAAGCAAATGAAATACTGTCACCTACCTTTTAGCGTGAGAAATGTTTTGCTGAATATATTTATCATCAGAGATCTGTGAAAAATAAAGTTTCTGGTAAAGCAATAAACTATGTACCAGTTTTTATTTTTTATTATTGTATTTTCTACATGTCTAACTCTTCCATTTTCTGTTTGTCATGTTTAGGTGTTGAGGGCATTGCCCAGGCCTACTCCGCCTGTCTGCCTCACATTCGCTTCTATGGGCCGACAAACTTTGCTCCGATCATCAACCATGTTGCTCGCTTTGCCGCTCAGGCACTTCAGCAGGAGAAAGCAGCGGTGGGTAACAACAGCTCCATCTGCATTGTTTCGTATTTACAAAGGTGCAAATACTTAGGTAGTATTATCGGATCAGCTCTGTGTGTAAGAGGCAGATTCTGCCCCTGGCTGATTGGTATGCTTCCAGACAGCTGCTGAAACCAGAACCATAAATATGTCTAAACACAGCCAGTCTGTGACAGTTTGCTTCTCTGTCAACACACCTGTCCATCAACAATGTACAAATCTGTATTTTTTCCCCCTGCTCAGTCAATGAGGTGATACACAAACTTGCTTCTGTATTATTAGGAAAATTATTGATTTGTTTGTTTTTAATGTTTGATTTTTTTATAGTGGACCTAAACACAGATGACTGAAGTAAGAGGAAATAAATTTAATACTGAAAAAAGGGGCAAAAACCTATAGTAACTGTTACCACAGCACACCAACAAAAGGGAAGGAGCAGGTGGAAAACAATGCAAATCAGAGAGCCTAATTATAAGCCTAGGGAATAAGGAATGGAAAGTGATAAAGAAACTAAAGGAGCCAATCAAGGGAAACCAGCTCTAGGTGACCCAATGCAACCACCAGATGGCGCTGTAGGGAATTACTTGGGACTTTTGGGGGCAGTAAAGAAGATAAACTGATAAGACTGTATGGCAACATTAAAACTTGTCTACATAAAAACAAGAGCAAATATAGCACAAGAAGGGACGGCGCTAATATATCACTAGTCTTATAGAGGAAAGTGTAACTTTGAGTAACATTCTGGTCCACATTACATAACAGCTGGTTGTGGTAATGCACCAATTTGTGGTTTGCCAGGTGCTAATAAACATCTCAAAGTAGAACAAAGGTACTTTTTTAGTTTTAGGCTAAAATGAGTATGGTTACTGTAGTTATCATGAAAACTTAGTGAGAAATATAATCAAGGGAATTATCAAGATTTCCAGATTATGTTGGATTGTGAACGTCAGACTTGTGGAATAGTTTTTTTATTGAAGGACATTAACTGGACTGTTGAGGACATAAAAATACAGTTTTTGCTTGCGATGACTCTGTTCTGTTATTGATATGTGGCTTCCAGCTGTAAGTTGCACATTACCTTGCTTTCTGAGTGATTTAACCAATGAATTTACTGTGCCCAAAGTTATGATTTGTATCCTTGGTTGGCATAAAGTGGGGCAAAAAACTGCTTAGTCAGCCAACAATTGTGCACATTCTCCCATGTTAAAAGATTAGATAATTTTCATCATACACCTCAACTATGACAGACAAATAAAAAAAAAAATACAATCCAGAAAATCAGATCAATCAATCAATTGATCAAACTTTATTTATAAAGCGCTTTTCCAACTACAAAAGCTTCTCACAGTGCTTTACAGGTTAAAATGACCCCACAAACCCCACCCTTCCCAAACCCAAAATAAAATCATCATCACAACTATAGCCCCTGACCACCCCCACCCCAATCCAACCCTTCTCTCATGCACACACAAACACACCCACACACACACACACACACACACACACACACACACGCGCGCACACACAAAAGCAACAATACACAAAAGCAACAGGGGGCTGAGTACAGATGAGCCAGGAAAAGATGGTCTGATTTTTAAATAATTTATTTGCAAATCATTGTGGAAAATACGTATTTGGTCAATAACAAAAGTTCATCTCAGTACTTTGTTTTATTCCCTTTGTTGGCAATGACAGAGTTCTAACATTTTCTGTAAGTCTTTACAAGGTTATCACACACTGTTGCTGGTATTACGGCCCATTCCTCCATGTGGATCTCCTCTAGAGCTGTGATGTCTTGTGGCTGTTGCTGGGCAACACAGGCCTTCAATTGCCTCCAAATATTTTCTATGGTGTTGAGATCTGGAGACTGGCTAGGCCACTCCAGAACCTTGACATGCGTCTTACAAAGCCACCCCTTCATTACCCGAGTGGTGTGTTTGGGATAATTTTCATGCTGAAAGATCCAGCCAAGTTTTATCTTCAATGCCTTTGCTGATGGAAGCAGGTTTTCAGTCAAAATGTCACCATACATGGCCTCATTTATTCTTTCCTTTACATGGAAAAAAAAGTCCTGGTTCCATTTGCAGAAAAAATACCCCAAAGTATGATGTTTCCACCCCCATGCTTCACAGTATATATGGTGTTTCGGATGCAACTCAGCATTCTTTCTTTTTCAAACACGACAAGTAGAGTGTTTAACAAAAAGTTCTATTTTGGTTTCAATTGACCATATGACATTCTCCCAATCCTCTTCTGGATCATCCAAATGAATTCAAACTTCAGGTTGGTCTGGACATGTACTGGCTTAAGTAGGGGGACACGATTGGAACTGCAGGATATGAGTCCCTGGTGGCATAGTTTGTTAATGACGTAACACTTTGTTACTTTGGTCCCACCTCTCTGCAGGCCATTCACTAGGTCCTAGTGTGTGGTTACGGGATTTTTGATGACTGTTATTGTGAGCATTTTGACCCCATGGGGTGAGATCCTGTGTGGAGACCCAAATCAAGGGAGATAATCAGTTGTATTGTATGTCTTTTGGGGATTTTGTGATAATTGCTTCCACAGTTGATTTCTTCGCACCAAGCTGCTTACCTATTGCAAATCCAGGGCCTTTTCACATGTGTGGCTGTGCCAGAAAATGGCCAGAGAAAATGCAAAAAAATTTCTGTTCACATGGCACAGATTTTGTTCCGTACTGGAATCCAGTGTTTTACATGAGGGACTACACCCAAACAGCAGGTGGCGGTATACAAATAATTCTGTAGCTATCCAACGGACAAGGGAGTTAGAAGTACCGACATCATAAAACGAGCGACAGCCTAGAATGTAAACAAATTAGTCTACTGGTCAACTGCTACCTGAAGCCATCTACAGGATGAGTGTTGTAGTGAACCCGCTGTTTTGTAACCTCCTGTGTTGCTGTGGGATGCTTGAATCTCATTGTTTTGGTCTTTTTATGGTGGCGAGGTGATTCTGTAATTTCGGCCGGCGGTGTCGTCATTTCTGCGTGGAGCGCGTCTATTGTCTTGGAGTACGGCTTGTGTTCACATGATCTGCATCCACTCGTACTTGGACTCCGATACTTCCTCCAAGGCAGGTCTCTCTGGCCATATCCTGGAACTGTCCAGGCTGTGTTCACATGGTACGAAATAAGTGGATTTTGACCAAATAAGGTACCGGGGTACGGAGTCCAGTACCATGTGAAAACGTTCTCAGTCTTCCCAGGCTGGTGCAGGTCTACAATTTTGTTTCTGTTGTCCTTTGACAGCTCTTTGGTCTTGGCCATAGTGCAGTTTGATGTGTGACTGTTTGAAGTTGTGGACAGGTGTCTTTATACTGATAATGAGTTCAAATAGGTGCCAATAATACAGGTAACCAGTGCAGGACAGAGGAGCCCCTTACAGAAGAAGTTACAGTCTGTGAGAGCCCGAAATCTGGCCTGTATGATGCTAATTTTCAACTTAATTTTCAAATAATTCTTTCAAATTTAGACCATGTGATTTTTTTCTGGATTTTTTTTCTCATTTTGTCTCTCATTGTTGAGGTTTACCTATGATCAAAAATTAAAGGCGTCTATCATCTTTTTAAGTGGGTATTTATAGTACTGTGATGGACTGGCGACCTGTCCAGGGTGTACCCCGCCTCTCGCCCGTTGGAGATAGGCAGCGGTTCAGAAAATGGATGGATGGATGGATGATTTATAGTATGTATATGTAAATTAAAAAGATGACACAAAAAGCCAGAATGGATTCAGAATACATAACATTCTGCCAATGGGATCCATCCATCCATCCATCCATCCATCTTCTTCAGCTTCACTTGGGGTCGGGTTGCATGGGCTGTAGCGGACTTCCCTCTCCCGAGCCACTTGGGCCAGCTCCCCGAGAGGAATCCTGAGGCGTTGCCAGGCCAGCCGAGACATAGTCCCTCCAGCGAATCCTGGGTATTCCTATGGGTCTCCTCCAGGTGGGATATGCCCGGAACACCTCACCAGGATGGTGACCAGAAGCCATCCTGGCCAGATGCCCGTGCCACCTCAACTGGCTGCTCTCGATATTGAGGAGCAGCGGTTCTACTCTGAGCCCCCTCCGGATAACTGAGCTTCTCACCCTATTTCTAAGGGAGAGCCCAGCCACTACGAAGGAAACTCATTTCAGCTGCCTGTATCCATGATCTCATTCTTTCGGTCATCACCCAGAGTTGGTGACCATAGATGAGGGTAGGAATGTAGATTGGCCGGTAAATCAAGAGTTTTGCCTTTTGGCTCAGCTTTCTCTTCACCACGACAGACCGGTACAGCGCCCGCACAACTGCAAACACCTTACCAATTCGTCTATCAATCTCCTGCTCCATTTTTCACTCATTCGTGAACAAGACCCTAGATACTTGATAGTTCAAGTTCAATTCCTAATGAGGAATTACCTCATTCCCAAACTGGAGAAGGCACTCTACCATTTTCCGGCTCAAGACCATTGTCTTGGATTTAGAGGTGCTGATCCTCATCCCAGCCGCTTCACACTCGACTGCGAATAGTTCCAGCAGAAGCTGTAGATAACGTTTTGATGAAGCCAACAGGATCACATCCTCTGCACATAGTGGTTTTAAAAAAATACAGTGTACTGGGTCCCTCCAGAATAAACCACATAGGAGGAGCGACTGCTGCGCAGCCCTCTCACTACAGGCTCCGCTTACCAGTAGTTACACAGACACAATGGCAGAGCGAACGAAACGATCCAAAGTTCAATAGAAGCCGAAAATGGACGCTGTCACAAATGTAATAAAAGCTTTGCTTGGAAAGGCCAGAACATGAGTAAATTGACCAAACACTTGCTAAAATACACCATAACAGAGTTTTTTTGACCGCCTGAGTGCTGAAGCATTAGGATGCAGCGGTACAGAATATGGATGGGTGGATTTTATACTGTCGTTCTCAATGTTCTATTATTTTGCACTATATGCTTTAGCATTCAAAATCGTTCATTTTGGCTCTTGCCCTGTTTTATAGGGAAGTTATGTTTGATATTTTTTATTTGAATACCTTAAAGTTTTTTTAATAGATTACATAGTATTTTTAGTTTTTGATGTATAAAATAATTTGTTTATATAGTGTTTTTATTAAGTTATTGATTTCTTACTTTTCATTTTGTAGTTATTTTCTGTGCTCTGCTGTTCCAATTATTAAAAAAGAAAACAATTATAGTTCATTATTAGTGTATTTCCCCTTTTGTTTTAGTCTTTAAAAAAAAGTACAGATAAGGATACAGACAAAGTACCGCATCGATAAGGAGTATCGTTAAGAGTAGTAGTATTGATAAATCCTTAACGATACCCCTCCCTACAGATTACCATAGATTTATGATGAATTCACCTGAAATTGTTAGGAATTGTCTTGGAGATTAAGCTTGTCTATCATCTGCTGTAACTTTTTAGTGTATGAATTTAGGCGTAATAATAAAACTTCTAGTTTGTCCCTGAAATCCACTGTTAAAAACCTGATTATACAATATGATCAACCTCTCTGCCACTACCTTTCCAGTGTTTTTACATTTAAATTTAGCCCACCAGAGTTTCTCTTCTTTTGAAGGGCGACTGTGGCTCAGTGGTAGAGTAGTTGGCTTGCAATCGGAGGGTCGTAGGTTCGATTCCAGCTTCCTCCAGTCACATGTCGATGTGCCCCTGGGCAAGGCACTTAACCCCCAAATTCTACATTGTCCTACCGAGCCATGTTGGGTGTTGGTGTATGAATGCGAGTGTGAATGGGTGAATGTGGCTTCAATGTAAAGCGCTTTGAGTGGTCAGTAAGCTATATAAGTCAGCTATATAAGTTCAGTCTATTTACCATATTATTAATGCATAATTATGTCCTTCACTTTTCTCTGCAAAAGTTAGAAACTTCACTGTTTGGTGATTTTTTCACAGTGTTCTGTCCCTGTACCTGTCCCTTCACATTATCCTTCAGATTTGATCGATCCCTATGTCAGATTGAGTGGCCTTTTTGTACTCAAACCCAGACCTAAAAGAGGCATCTTTGTATTTGTTCTTTAGACCTCTCTGCTGTAACTTTCTTGCTTTGTTTTTCTTTTCCTTCTATTTAAATAAATAAGCAGATTGTTATGTCTCCTGGCAAATCTCACCAAAGAAAAGCAAGCGTGACACTGTTTTGTTTACTATCCAGCAGCACAAAAGCTGTCAGTAGTGCACTCCTGTCAGGGGAGCTTTTACTCCTAATTTATCCACTCTTTTTTTGCTTTGGGGAAAAACAACTTTGTTCATCTGTTATCTCGAGCTGCTGCCACTGAGTCTTATCCACTTCTTTGTTACACAGCTCTACAGCTAAGACAAAACTAAGCTTTTCATATATTTTTAGTTTCACAGCAGGATTAGAAAATTCTCATTTTCTCCTTCCAATTCATTGTCCAGGATCCAGGGATGATGAAATCTGTCAGCCTGGGTCCGCTCAAGACTGAAATTACATCAAAAAGCACTTATGTAACCTAACAGCATTCTACGTTGTCTCAGGTTCAGCTCAGGGTGGATTGTAACACTTTTTTTTACATATCCTGTCTGGCAGTTTCAAGTAAACGCCCAGCAGATTTACTTTCGCAAGTGGAGCATTACGGCCATAGGCGTAATTTTAAGCGGGGAGGCCGGGGACATGTCCCTAGCAATATTTATGATTGACAGGTTTGTCCCAACCAAACCTGATGCAGAAATTTTTATTGACCTAACAGCCACTTGCTACAGTAACGCTGAAGATCTTTGCCCGAACCCAACCGGGCTTAATTTCTATAATTGTCCACGGTCTGGAGCTGGGCTTTAACGGTCAGCCAATCATCTCATTAGCACGGTAATTTATAATAAAGCGCTGCAGTGGGCCACTAACATTATTCCGAATCTACCTGTCAATATGTTGCCAGCACACCACATGAGTCATGATGTGAAAGACCCACTCCTCTCAGATCATAACAGAAAACATGCTCCAAGTGCTGCAGTGCACTCTCACAGAAAAGGCTGAAGTGTAAATGCACTATTATCCCAAGTTTCAAGTTGCAGAAGTCTCCTGCATTTATATAGTAGCTCCCGGATGCCCACAAGTCAGATAAAATCTTCTGAAATCTAAAAGAAGCGGTCAAGAGCGCAAACAGAAACACGCAGGCGAGACAGACTTTTACGCAACAGAAGCAAGCAGTTAAAGCTTTGTATAGCTGCAGATTAAAAAAAAAGATGATAAATCAACATGCCTTGAAATTCCAAATTCTTATTCATTTATTATTTTTAGGCTTCAGATCACAGGCCTATTTTTGATATGCCATGTTTTAAAAGACGGGTAGTCAGCTACAGGGCAGAGCTTGAAAGCTTTTTAGTAGTGCAGCTCCTAGAAAACTCTATAAACACGTGTAAACTAGCAAATAAAGTGGTCTATTTAGTTCTTCTGCACCTCCTCCTGGTCAAAATCGCTAAAAGACCATATTATATAAACTGGCTTTGTAATATAAAGCATCTAGTGCCCAAAAGCTGCTTTGAATCCTAATTACATTGACTATAGGGCACCATTCTGTTGAAATTGATCTTTGGCTGACCAGGTGTGCTCTCCGTTTTGTTCGAAGGATTGTTAAAAAATTACGCTCTACCCTGTCTATGCAGACAGAGAAGTATAAACTAGGCTTTAGATGTTTTACTGCTTCAAATCAGGGGATTAAAATGGCCGAAATAAATATACCTCAGGTATTTCTAGGAACTAATAATGACCCATTTGCAGGAGTCATTGTGTTTATGGTCTGTACTTATTTTTTTATGGGATATTATTCAATAATGCTGCAATGGACTGGCAACCTGTCCAGGATGTACCCAATGACCCCCCGTGACCCCCTGTAAGTGGCATAAATAATGTAGGGGGAATGGATTCAATATTGGGCAGAGGTCACATTTATTACTACAGAATATATGGTAATGCTAATAATAATAATACAAAGGATGTAGCTGTACATGTCTGAGTATTTGCATTTTTCCATATGGCCCTGTCGGTTCTGTATGCTTATGTACCGAAATAATCTACCTGTTATCTACCTGAGCACATGCAGAATGTTTATGCACGAAAATCAAAGTGTAGTCCAACGTTTCGGTTTCTCCTGCAGCTACAGTAGAAAAGCAAGATGGAGCGAACAAGAACTTTATCTGGAACGCATCATCTTTCAACAGCAACAAGGTCCATAACATGTTCTGCACTGAACTGAATGACTCATCTGAAACAATGTCAAACTGAATGTAAACATCACAGATAGTGGAGAAAAACCAGCTGATGTCACCATGGCTATAAGTAGCATCCAATCAGACAAAACTACTGATTTTGGATAAAACACAAGTCGGAAGAATCCCTGTTGATGAAAATATATTTTCCCAATAACTGCCTATGCTGCATTCAAGTACAGCTGGGAGATTAGGCTGTTGAATATCAAAACAACTACAAAGTGAGTGAAGCATGTTTGATTCTGAAATATGGGCAAAGTATTATTTAAACGTTTCTCAACACTAACAATGACCAACTCTGGCTATGTCTACTTGGGCTATTTTATAACAGACAAACAAACAAACCCTGGCAAAAACAACCTCCTGGGTGGATTTAATAATGAAATTGAATTAATTTCAGCAATTAAAAGGAATAAATTTCAGGAAAATGGTATTTGTTCGATGCTGATCAAAGTTAACTGAAAATGTGCTGAATATATATATAATTGAGATTATGCTTTGAAACCCCAATGAACCCTAATGAAAAAAATTATGATGACGATGTAGATTAATAAATATTTGCTGCTGGCTTCATTCTCATTGAATTACCCTCGTGATAATACTTTAAGCACATTTTCGAAGAATTATTGATAACCTTGATAAATTTACTCAAAACAATAATTAAATGTGTCATAGTGTATTGTTTGGAGTTCATGCATGGAGTCCTTCAGTGTTTAGTATGTGTCTTTCCGTGAAAACAAACCTGTTCCTTTAACTTTAAATGCGAAAACAATTTTTCCATCTGAATCTCTTGATGTCAAGAATCGTTTTTCTTGTTTGTGGAACATGATATCATTTTAAACAACACTACTGACTGAAATATTTCTAATTTGCACTGAAACGTCCCTGTTGAGAGTCCAGGTATCAGAGTTCGGTATCTAAACCACACCTGATGCAGCTGGTGAATCTCATGATTGATTTAAAGTCTGTGATCAGACTGTATTCAGTGCTTTCAGCGGTCGCCATTGAAAGCATGGTCGCGCTCGCTAGTTGTTTAAGTTTAATGTTCTGCAGCTTCTTGGGCTATCTTATGGAGACAGTCACTCCTGTCTAACACTTTCAAAATGTGGCTGTTAAATAGTTCACCAAACTAGCAAGACAGAAAAAAACATTTGCTGAGACCTGTTTAGGACAGTTCTTCATAAAAAGGATGAGAACAGATTCCTTCAGTCTTTTGAGAATTTAATCTATCTTGTTGATCAAGAAGGAGGAATCACAAACTTAAAGGATTTGCGTAAACTGAGAAAAATGCACGTAGAGCCAGAGAGCTCTTCAGTGTTTGGATTATGCTGAGCAATGCGGGGCATTCTGCGAACACCTGGATGATTGTGACCTCTGTACCGCTACCATAGCCGCTTAGCTTAGCTTATCAATAATTCACATTAACAGTAGGAGTCTTTATGCCAATTTTGAGAATATTCAACAGTTTTTGAATCAATTCAAGACCCCATTTAGGATTATAGCCCTATCAGAGACATGGATCAATGATGGAAAAGATGCAGACTTTGATTTAGATGGCTATGAAATGTACATTCAAAACAGAAAAAACAAAAATGGAGGGGGGGTAGCTCTGTATGTCGACAGGAAACTAAAAAGTAAATTGATACAGAGTATGACAAAAACAGTAGAAGGGGTGATGGAAGGTTTAACAATTGAGATCATATTGGAAAATAGGAGGAATATATTAGTAAGTTGTCTATATAGAGCACCAGGATCAGATATTGAAAATTTTAAAAACTATGTAGAGAAGATGTTTGCTAACACTGGCCAAAAGGATGTCTTCATTTGTGGAGACTTTAATATAGATCTGATGAAGTCAAAGCAACATAAACCAACTGAAGATTTCTTAGATATGATGTATAGTTTAACCCTGTTCCCAAAAATTACAAGACCAACGAGAATTACAACACACTGCGCAACCTTAATCGACAACATATTTACTAATAATATTGAACTTAATATGGTTAGTGGCATACTAGTAAATGATATTAGTGACCACTTACCAGTATTTGTATATTTTAATGTAAATAATGGGATTAATGAGAATAAATTCCAGAGAAAACCAGGTAGAAACAATTATAAGAGACTACGAACAGAAGATACAATCACTGCTCTAAGTAATGACTTGATGTCACAAGATTGGAGTACTGTCTACAGAGAGGAAGATGTTGACATGGCATATAATAAATTTATTGATATATTTAAATCATTATATAATAAAAACTGTCCACTTAAAGTAATAAAAAAAGTGATAAATATAATAAATGTCCATGGCTAAGTAAAGGATTACAAAATGCTTGTAAAAAGAAAATTATCTTTATAGAAGTTTTATTAAATTAAAAACTAAAGAGTCAGAAAACAGATATAAAACCTATAAAAATAAATTAACTGAAATAGTAAGAACTAGCAAAAAAATGTATTATAGGAAAATGTTAAATGAAAATAAGAATGGTATAAGAGGTGTCTGGGACATATTAAATAAACTAAGAAAAGGTGGAAATAGGAAAATGATATATCCAGAATATTTTATTGAAGACCATGATAATAATTATGATATGAAAAACATAGCAAATAGAATGAATAATTTTTTTGTGAAAGTGGGACCAGAGTTGGCAGCAAGGATTTCAGACCAAGGAAGAGACACCATGTTTGGAACGCTGATTAAGAATAACTCTCACTCAGTCTTTCTCTCAGCAGTAGATGAGTTGGAGGTAAAAACAATTGTAAAAAATTTTAATAACAAATTCTCTACGGACTGTGAAGATATTGATATGTCATTAGTTAAAAGAGTTATCGACAGCATTTTAAAACCATTAACATATATTTGCAATCTATCATTCCAAATCGGTTCATTTCCACAAAATATGAAAACAGCAAAAGTCATTCCATTATTCAAGCAAGGGAACAAACACTTATACACAAACTACAGACCAGTGTCACTCCTACCACAGTTTTCAAAAATCCTGGAAAAACTTTTTAACAATAGATTGGAAAACTTCTTAAATAAACATGAAATACTTAACCAAAGTCAGTACGGATTCAGAGCAAAGAGTACAACTTCTCTCGCAATAATAGAAGCAAAGGAAGAAATAATAAATGCATTAGATCAAGGCAAATATGCAATTGGTGTATTTTTAGATTTAAAAAAAGCATTTGATACAATAAACCATTCAATACTAATCAATAAACTTCAGCTGTATGGTGTTAGGGGTGTGGCACTGGACTGGATTACAAGTTATCTATCTGGGAGAAAACAGTTTGTGAAAATGGGTGAATACATGTCTGAGAGTATGGAGATCGCTTGTGGGGTCCCCCAGGGGTCGATTTTGGGTCCTAAATTATTTAACATATATATAAATGATATATTTCAAGTGTCTAAACTGCTAAAATTGATATTATTTGCTGATGATACTACTATAATTTATTCTGGAAATGACTACAGTAGTGTAATTGATACTATAAATAATGAATTAAATAAAGTTAAAAAATGGATGGACAGTAATAAATTGTCATTGAATATAGAGAAAACTAAGGCTATAGCATTTGGAAAATACAGTAATAAGGATAATGAATATATAAAAATTGATAATATAATAATTGAAAATGTAAAGGAAATGAAGATGTTGGGTGTGATAATAGACAATAAACTCAGTTGGAAGCCCCACATAAGACACATACAAATTAAAGTAGCAAAGAACATTGGAATCATAAATAAAATAAAGCAATTTTTAGATTATAATTCACTTCATATTCTGTATTGCTCATTAGTTCTTCCATACTTCATCTATTGTATAGAGATCTGGGGAAACAATTATAAAAATTCACTATACTCACTGTCAGTATTACAGAAAAGGGCAGTCCGTGTCATACACAAAGCTGGGTATCTAGATCATACTCATTCTCTGTTTCTACAATCAAAGTTACTTAAACTTCAGGACCTGGTTCATTATCACACAGCACAGATCATGTTTAAAGTTAGCAAACATTTAGCACCACTCAACATCCAAAATCTTTTCAGTCAGAGAGACGGGGGTTATAACTTACGGGGGGATACAAAATTTAAAATGCATTTAGTCAGAACAACCAGAAAGAGTTTTTGTGTGTCTGTATGTGGGGTAAAACTGTGGAACAGGCTGGAGGACGAACACAGGCAATGTCCTCATATACACTCCTTTAAATCTTTATATAAGAATACGGTCTTTGAAAGGTATAAAAATGAGGGACTGTGATTTTTACTAGTTATTGTTTGTCATTATTGATATTATACTGATGATAGTTATTGTGGTAATGGTAGTGATCATGATTAGTTGTTATTTAAAAAATGTTATGGTAATGAGGATTTTTAATATTAATATGAAATACATTGTTATTAAATTGATAGTCTAGAACTGTCTCTATTATTATTATAACTGATGTAACTATTATTGTTATACTAATTACTACTATTTGTTATTAATCCATAAATTTTGTTGTATTTTATATATATACAAGGTAGTTAGTAGTGTGGGGCAAGGGGGTGGGATTGAATAAGCGCCGGCTTCTTCCCACTCCCTTTTGAACAAAGACATCTTTTCATTTTATTATTTTTTTTTTCTTCTTCTTTTCTTTGTATGTATCGATTATTTTGTTGTTTGTCACTTTTTAAGTTGTCTTTATGTTCAAATAAACTTTTTCAATCAATCAATCAATCAAAGCATATTTCAGTATTTGAAAAATAACACTAATTATATTTATCAGTTTTAACTGTCTTTGTGTACTTTCAGTATTACCAACTACTGAATGGGATGGATGGATACCAATAACTACATACTCAGTTAAGATAAAGCATGTAAATAAAACATATATTGTCCCATAGCTCACACAATTTTTTTTTCTAGATTAAGATTCTGTGAGATCAGCCTGATTTTCTCTCACAAGCTTTGAATCCAGACACTTTGAACAAATTGCATAAAGTACCCCTCTGGTACATATAAAGCAGCATGTCTCCTGGATGTATCTGAAAAGAGCGCAGTAGCTGGGTATCATTATGCTCCCACAGTGCTTTTTGTCCCTAATTGTACCCTGTCACCCTGTGGAGAACAGAGATGCACGGTGAATTGTACTCGTCTGTGTGACGTGTGCCAGAATGCTTTTGTCTCTGTAAGGAAATGATTGCAGACCCCTTTCTTATTTAATATTACAGTGAGTTCAAACATAGGAATGAGTAAGACACAATGAGTAATGACAGCTGCAGCGTATGAGTGTGTGTGTGTGTGTGTGTGTGTTTGATACCCTGCTGGGGTTGTGTTTGGAACGGTGTGTTTTGGAGAAGGTTGCTGGGTTGGTTTTAGGCTGCAGAAATGTGGTGCTGTTCAGCCTCGCCTTCTCTGTTCCTCAGATAATGAGAGATCCTGTGACTGGAGACAATTTGAGCTCGTACCGAGATGTTCCTGCTACCAACACACAGGCACACACAGTCAGGCTGCAGGCCGATGCGGTCTCTACGTGTCCCGGTGTGTGAACGACCCTGTGTGTTTGAGTGATAATGATTCTCTAATGAGCGCTGCTGCTAACACATTAATGAGACAGGCTTCAGAGTCCTCCTGGTGCTCTGTGTGTTTGGATGTGTTTGTGTGTGTGTGTCACACAGAAGTATGACTTTCTTCCAAGTAAAGACAGCTTATGTTTTCACATTGTCTGTTCTTATCATTAAACCACAGTTTACGTGCAACTAAAGCTGATGTCTGTTCATGTCGGATATCAACAGATATACAAGCCAGTCATGGACAAAGGTTTATGCATTTACAGTTGACGCACTTGTCGACTGTTCCTGATCATCTCAAGACAGTTTGAACTGTTTTGTCAAAAGAAGTTCTCTGAGGATGTTTTGATTCCATTTGTACTTCACGCCAGAGTTCAAGGAAGCCCACTTCCTTGGTTATAAACCTCACTTGGATACAAACCTCAAAGATGGATTAGATGAGAAAGCGCCACTGTTGGCTCCACGCAGTCCTCTAAGTAGCGTTTACCTTTTCTTCACCAGATGTCAAATACCATACCATACCATACCATACCAATTTATTTATAGAGCACCTTTATACACAGCCGAGGCCGACCAAAGTGCTGTACAGTATTAAAAACATATATGAGCAAACACGCAAAAAATAAAATAATTAAAATAGCACAGTGAATACCATAAAATAACAAAATAAAATAAACAGGGCTATAGCCGACTAGGTCAAGTTAAAAGCCAAGGAATAAAAGTGAGCCTTCAGGCGTGATTTAAAAACAGAAAGAGAGGGGGCCATCCTCACTACCAGAGGAAGCTGGTTCCAGAGATGAGGGGCACAGAGCGAGAATGCACGTTCTCCACGTCTCCTCACCCGAACCCCAGGGACCTGCAAGAGGCGGTGGTCTGCTGACCGAAGGATCCGACCCGGTATGTAGGGCTGAACCATCTCAGACAAGTAAGGGGGCACATACAAGTAAAGGGATTTAAAAACAAAAAGTAAAATCTTAAACTGTATCCGATAACGCACCGGGAGCCAGTGCAGGTGGGCCAGGACGGGAGTAATATGCTCTCTTCGTCTAGTGCCAGTTAAGAGGCGAGCAGCCGCATTTTGCACCAGCTGAAGGCGCGCCACTGCAGCAGAGGTAGAGCCATAGAGGAGGGAGTTTGCGTAGTCCAAACGCGAAATTACAAATGCGTGGATCACTGAGTGGAAGTCACGCCTAGTCAGGATGGACTTCATTTTAGACAGCCGGCGCAGCTGAAAAAAACAAGAGCGAACCACCTGACAGATGTGGGAGTCCATCCGCAAATCAGGGTCCAAAATAACTCCAAGGTTTTTAACAGTCGGCTTCAATAAAGTGGAAAAACAGGGCGGCAGAACAGGATTACCTGCAGTGGAAGAGGAAGGAACAAATAAAATCGCTTCCAACTTGGACGAGTTGAGATGTAAAAAATTGTTAGAAAGCCAGCCCTTCACATCGTTCAGGCAATCCACCGCGGATTGCACTGACTCTTGTGGTTTAAAAGAAACATAAAATTGGCAGTCGTCAGCATAAAAGTGATAAAACAGGCCATATTGTCTAAAAATGGCTGCCAAAGGGAGAATATAAAGGTTAAAAAGCAGAGGTCCTAAAATAGAACCCTGGGGGACCCCGCAGGGCACAGAGGAGGCTCCTGATGAATAATCTCCCAACCTCACAGAAAAACTTCTGTCACTGAGGTATGATCTGAACCAGTTGAGGGCAGATCCTTGAATGCCCACCACCTGATTCAGTCGGGACAGAAGAATGGAGTGGTCAACAGTGTCAAATGCCGCTGTAAGGTCCAGCAAGACCAGGAGGACATAAGACCCCGAATCCGTTGACCGCAAAACATCATTAAAAACTTTGAGAAGGGCAGTCTCAGTACTATGACCAGCCCGAAACCCAGATTGCAAGGAATCTAAAATATCAAAAGTCTGCAGGTAGTTGGACAGCTGAATAAAAACAGCCTTCTCTAAAAGCTTTGATAAAAAAGGTAGCTTTGAGATAGGCCGAAAGTTTCCCAGGGAGTTGGAGTCCAGGCCGGGTTTTTTCAAAATTGGCTGGACCACTGCCTGCTTAAAAACCTGGGGAACAGTTCCTGAGGCTAAGCTACCATTCAAGATTTTAAGGATGTGAAAATAATCCTCCTGCAGCAGTACTTCACTCTCCTCATCATAAATAATCTGAAGAAAAGATTCAAAAGAGTCATTCTCTCTACAACATCGTTGTATTACCTGTAGAATTGGACAGTAGGGGCTTTTTGCACCTATGATGTTGTCCAAAATGTCTAACCCTCACTGTATGTGTCTTCACCCACTGTTTTATCAGTTTCTTACATGAAGCAGAGCTACCCTGAACAACTCTGAATGAAATAAATCTTTTTTTATGATCTTTCTTGACTAATATGTAAAAGTAGTGGTAACTCAATCAAAATAAGATTTCAATGAGAGCATCTCAGTGTCGTGCCAATCACAGGTGCATACTGTATGATATCCTCCCACTGAAGCAATAGCTTGCAGGTCGTTAATAGGCTTGTTTTGATCAATTCATTTAGAGAAATCTTCCCTGATTTTAAAACTTTGGCTGAAGTGGCACTTAATTCAAGTCTCCAGTGTGGAAGCCTGGATTCCTTGTCCAGAACCACATCTAAGCCCCCATGAGAAGTCATCTGTCCGAGACAAAAATCCAAAACCTCATGACAAAAACCTCTGCAGCTTTCCCACTATTTAATTACACACAACAGGGTGAGCTGTGGAGGAGGCGGAAATTATGGAACTATGTATTCAGGCCACACCAGATGAACTGTTCATTTTAAGTACAATCGTTTAATTCGTTTTTTATATCCAATTCTGTCTTCAGCTCATTTGGATTGAATATTATTTAAAAACATTTTCTGTTTCTGGCCCAAACCCATGTTTTCATGTTACTACCACTAGCCATACATATCAGCCCTCACAAAGGCTCTTAATAGAAGATGTTAACAGTAAATTCCATAATTTTCAATAAATGATAGGCAAACCATTGCCAAATGCATTAGGTTACTGTTGTATGTTGTATGTTTGATTTTTTTTAGGTGTTTTTTATTTATGTCAGTTGTTGAGTTTGACTTTTTACTCAGTTGCACCCAGTTGATCCAGGTTAGGTTCAGCTGCAGCTGCTGCACATCAGTCATGTGTTCCTTGTTCCTTGGAATCATCACCAGTGTTTATACTCCTGGTTCACATTGTTTTTCAGTTATCTCATTTAAACATGCCGACTTCCTGCCCGGATTTAGGTACATTTCAACGTGATATTTGCGAGCAGATATGTTACTATCAGTGCACTGAAGGGCTGTCATACCAAACCTTTCACGGATCTAATCAGCTAAGCAGTCTTTGCACAAGATCATATTTGAACAACTTCTTAAAATAAATATTTCTTACATTTTAATTCCTTTCCCATTTATCTCCCCCCCTTTATGTTATCCTCCTGCAGCAGTACTTCACTCTCCTCATCATAACAGATGGTGTCATCAGTGACATGGATGAGACACGCCACGCCATCGTTCAGGCCTCTAAGTTGCCAATGTCCATCATCATCATCGGGGTCGGTAACGCGGACTTTGCTGCCATGGAGTTCTTGGATGGAGATGCCAGTGTTCTGAGGTCCAACACAGGAGAGGAGGCTGTCCGGGACATTGTGCAGTTTGTCCCCTTCAGGGATTTCCGGAATGTGAGTATTGATTCATAGTTCTTTCCGGTTCTTCTCAGGCATCAGCTGCCCCCTTTCAAAGGGAATGGAGTTTCCTAACATCCTCGCTAACAAGACCTCAAAAAAAGAGATTTGTCTTAAGGCAACTCCTTTACAGAATATCAGTCACTAATAAGCTTCTACACACATTGTTTCTCATCGTATAGTCCATGTATTTTAAGTTTGCCCAATAAATATGTTTAGTTTATGAAAAATTTAAATATATCATTTTGAGCTTAGTTTGTTATTAGAAAAATTGCCACTTTTATTGACTGTCCTTGTAGAAATTATTTCAATAGGTCAGTAGCTAAAAATCCACCATAAAGTCTGGTTAACTTGGACTTTGCAAGTTACCACTCAGTAATGTATCATCTGTTTTCACTAACTGCTTTGCAATGATAAAAAAAACAGTTCCTAAACTATTTTTTGTATGACATTGCTTTCTCCAGCTGAACGGAATTATTATTTTTTTTGACCTAAAGAGCAATGACTAAGAGTCCGCACACGACTTCAGTTAAAGGCTGGATATGGAACATGAGCATGATAGCTGCATCTAGTTAATATAGGTTGTAGTTAGATCTATAAAAACATTTTTCCAGCTTTTGGGTGCCTGGTCCGCTGCCGATATGCCCAGTGACCAGCCTGAACCGTGTCCAGTGAGGAATGTATCCCAGAGGAGTTTAACTGACAGCTAACGTTAGCAAATTTAGCAAGTCAGCTAGCTTACCGATCCAGGAGGAAATTCGCCGTTTCCATGTGTGTTTGATGCAAGGAAATATTTCCAGGGCTCTAAAGCATCTACTTGACTTGCCGACTCCACCATTATTTCCAGTACCAGCCGATCTGAGGTGAACATATTGGATCATAGAAACCATATCTGTCAACCTGCAACCCGCAGCCACTACTGGCTGGTAGATGTAAACATAATGTCATTGTTGTGCCTGTTTTTAATGTACATTTTATTAGATTTCAAATCAAATATAATTTAAGGAAATGCACTTTCATTCTGCATCCCTCTAAGCCCTGTGGATGTATTATTATTTTTTAAATGTAGCTTTTAATGAAAATGTTCCATATACAACCTTTAATACAGCTAGTGAGTACTGATCTAGCCTGCAATATTGGTGTATTAATGGACTCACAGCTGAAAGATTTACAGAGTAAGCTTTCTATAAACTGAAGAACATTTCCAGGATTCAACTAGATCTAGAGTAAGTATTTCATGTGTTTATTTTCAACTGAACTGATTACTGAAATATTTTTTTTGCTCCTCCCATTTGGAACAACTTCCAAGAATGTGCAAAAATGTTGAAACACTGAGTTCCTTCATATCAGGGCTAAAAAACACATTTGCTTAGAGTTGCCCTTGAATAATACCTGGAACATGATTTAATTTTGGCTTTTATTCCAATATTCCAATAAGCTCTAGACAAACTTATTCATATGTTTATCTTTAGTCACATTGATTACATTGTCCTCACAGTCCTTACACTGGCTCCCTGTAATTCAGAGGATGACTTCAAAATACTTTTACTGTTCTACAAATAACTGAATACCTTAGCACCAAATAATATCAAAGATTTGTTATGCTTTCAACCCTCCAGACCACTCAGGTCTTCTAGTCTACTCATCATCTCCAGAATCAGAACCAAACATGAAATGTGCAGCTTTCAGTTTGTAGAGAGAAATTGAAGTTAAATGAGCTCTGCAATGGGAGATAAAATAAAGTAAAGTTCTGCAGCGGGAGACCAGGAAGAAACTCTGGTTGACCGTGTGTCTGTTCTCCTCTCAGCTTCTCAGACAGTCTCCCAGCTCTGTCACCTGGTCTCAAAAGGCCCTCCCACGTCAGTCTCTCTTTATTTGGTCAAACTTCATTAGCATCTTAAAAGAACAGGGTGTATACAAAGGAACATATGGTTGAAACCAAATGACATTTAAAAAGTACATTTAAACTATGTGATAAAGAAATACACCCTAAGAAAATAATAATACAACATTATTATTTTTCACTAACACATTACTGAACCTAAACTTGATGGTATTTAATCATTTGATTCAGCTGTGCTTGGAGCAGGTATTGGTTTAAAAGTTACAGGGGTTTAACTCTTGAGAACTGGTGTTTGAGACGCCTACTAAAAACCCTCTTACTGTATTTAGAGCTGCCTTTGACTGTTCTGTTTCTTATTTTTCCGTAATTTTGCCACTGCAGTGTACTCTTTTATTTTCACCATCTAATCCACTCTAAATTTTCTTGTTACTAAAATGTACTATTCAAATGAACTTACTTGCCATATTTAAGGCTAGCATACATAGCAAAGTCTTACTATTTGTTTGTTTTTTTCAGTCTTTTCATTTTCCTTGCACAATAACTACACTTAAATGACCTTAGTAAAATGATCATAACCAAATCAGGGGCCGTATTCACAAAGACTCTTATCTTACTGCTAGGTGTTACTGTTAGCTCGCGCTAAAAGGTCTTACGTAGGAGTTGTCGTCTAAAACCTATTCACAAACGCACTAAGAGCTACTTTTACGTAGGACAAATTCCTAAACGCAAGATAAGAGTGACGTCCTGTTGCTTTGGAAAACGTGATTTCCTATGTATGAGTAAATAGACAGACTGCAGTGTGATTGGTTGTTGAATGACACGTGTGAAACCAGGAAATGGAAAACTTCAATGTCAATAAAAGCGTAATTATGAACAGTGCAAATTGCATAAAAAATGCATGATGAGATATTTGTTTCGGCCATGAGACTCACACTTTATGCAACTTACACACAAAAGTTTAAAAACAAAAAACCGTGTAATGCATCATATTAGAAGACTGTGAGAAGAGATGGTATTCTCTAGAGTCCCACTGTCAGCTCGAGATCGCCGCTTATAAAAAGGATGCTGCTGCAACAGGTAGGCAACCTCCGTCATATAGGCATCCCTACATATGTTGCATAAATTGGAAGACGTGCAGGGGGAACAACACATAGCCGGGTATCTCACAAAACGGAGATATTTTTCTATGGTTTAGCCTGTCACCCACACGTAACCGGAGATTTTCGGCACCAAAAACAAATCTTTTGAAAAACTCCGGCCAAAGTGCAGATTTGCATTTTCTCCGTTTTCAGTATCTGCGTGTGGACGGTTGAAAACGGAGTTTTAAGAACCGTAACATCACTATCCGCAACAAAATATGCTCCAACATCACTTGTGCGACCTGTGTTTACTCTAAAAAGTGTCCTCAGAGCTGTGTTGGTATCATCCATTGTTAAAGCACGTTTTGTTTGTCTGCTTTTATAAGCTCTATCACTGCTGCGTACTGAAGATAGAGGAAAGAAAGTTATTCTTAGCGGAGAGGATTTGGGAGAACTACTGCCCCGTACTGCTTTGTCACGTCTATGAATGTGCTGAAAAACGCATTTATCCGGTTACGTGTGGATGGAGATTTTTGTTTTCAACGAGCACAGGAAAATCTTCGTTTAAAACAAACCCAGCTACGTGTGGACATTGTCGGTGTTGTTTGGTCAATTCAGAATCATCCAGAGTGTCCAACGAAAGTGTGTCCAAGAGTGTCCAACACTCTGGATGTCCAACACTGGCTGCAGAACATTTTGGGAGTCTTTGTGATTAGGTCTTAGGGAGTTAGGAGTCCTCTTGACTTCTTTTAAGGACTCCCAGATTTAGGAGCTACTTTTAGGCCTAAAAGGGGTTGTGAATTACTTTTATCTTAAGAAACTAGGAGTCCTAAATTTAAGAGTGACACGCCCACATTTTTTAGGAGTTACTCCTAAATTCGGCAGTTAGGACCTACTTTTAGCCCTAAGATTCTTTGTGAATATGGCCCGAGGTGTAGTATATTTGGCCAAAGTTGGAGTGACCCTCCCAGCGATCATCCTCAGTTATTTTTGTAGATAATCAAGATGTTTTCAGCTGCAGGTTTTTAATGGAAAACATCAACCTGTCCATGTATTGGTTAGAACATCTTGACTGGAATTTATGGCTGCTAATTATCAGCGAATCAATTCACTTTTATTTATGTAGCGCCAATTCACAACAAATGTCATCTCAAGGCACCTTACAACAAAGGTCAATACAATTATACAAACATTTCAATCAGTTAAAAGTTTACTATGTAAGGAAACCCAGCAGATTGCGATAAGTCATTGAAATGAGGTTGCGCCCAGATAATGCAGACTCCAACCACAGCTATTCCTCAGCAATCCCTCATACTGAGCAAGCATGTAGTGACAGTGGAGAGGAAAATCTTCCCTTTAACAGGAAGAAAACTCCGTCATCTGCCACGACCGTGGTCTGAGAAGACAGAGAAGACACGGCATGGAGGATGCTCGGTCACTTTGAACATCATCTGGACCGATGTAACCCATCCAGCAGGGGACTTTATAGTTGAGCAGAGTACCGGACTGTGTGGAGATTCTATAGGTAGAAAAATACTGAGAGAAAACTGGGTTAACAATCGCAATAACAGCAGAAAAAAATATATCTGGAGAGTGGTAGAAGAGAAAAGTAGAAGAGATAAGAAAAGTGGTCAGTCTGTCCTGCAACAGAATAATCTAAACCTATAGCAGCATAACTACAAAAATAGTGCAGGATAACCTAAGCCACTAACCATAAGCTTTATCAAAAAGGAAGGTTTTAAGCCCTGTCTTGAAAACAGTCAGAGTATCTGCCTCATGGACTAAAACTGGGAGCTGGTTCAACAGGAGAGGAACCTGATAACTAAAAGATCTACCTCCCATTCCACTTTTAGAAATCCTAGGAACTACCAGTAGACCTGCATTCTGAGAACGAAGTGCTCTGTTAGGAACAAATGGGACAATCAGATCTCTGATGTACGATGGAGCTTGATTATGAAGGGCTTTATAAGTAAGGAGGAGGACCTTAAACTCTATTCTGGATTTAACAGGGAGCCAGTGGAGAGAAGCCAAAACAGGAGAAATGTGATCTCTCTTTTTAATATTCATCAGAACTCTTGCTGCAGGATTTTGGATCAACTGAAGGCTTTTAATTGCATTTTGTAGACTTCCCGATAATAAGGAATTACAGTAGTCCAGCCTTGAAGTAACAAATGCATGGACTAGTTTCTCTGCATCACTCCTGGACATGATGTTTCTAATTTGAGCAATATTCCGGAGGAGAAAGAAAGAAATCTTAGAAACCTGTTTAATATTGGATTTAAATGTAATGTCTTGGTCAAAAATTACACAGAGGTTCTTTACATTACTACCTAAGGCCAAATTAATGCCATCCAGGTGAAGTGATTGAGTTAGCAGCTTCCTTTTTAAAGTTTCTGGTCCAAAGACAACAAATTTTGTCTTGTCTGAATTTAAAAGTAGAAAATTCAGAGTCAGCCAGGTTTTTCTGTCTTCAAGACATGCTAGTAATCTACCTAACTGATTGGTTTCATCAGGTTTTATGGATAAATATAATTGTGTATCATCAGCATAACAGTGGACATTCCTTCCATGTTGTCTAATTATTTTACCAATTGGAAGCATATATGTAGTAAAGAGAATTGGTCCAAGCACAGAACCCTGTGGTACTCCACAAGTAACCCTTGAGTTTGAAGAAGATTTATCATTGAAATGAACAAACTGGAATCTGTCGGACAGATATGATTTAAACCAGCCTAGTGCATTTCTAAGAGAATGTTATGATCGACTGTGTCAAGAGCAGCACTTAGAGCTAACAAGACCAGAACAGTCACAAATCCATTATCTGAGGCCATTAGAATATCATTGATAACTTTTACCAGTGCTGTTTCAGTGCTATGATGAGCTCTAAAACCTGACTGATATTCTTCAAATGGGTTGTTGCTGTTTAGATGCTCACATACTTGATTAGCAACTATTTTCTCAAGAATTTTGGATAAGAAAGGAAAGTTAGATATAGGTGTGTAGTTAGCTAAGTCATCTTGATCCAGGGAGGGTTTCTTAGGTAAAGGTTTAATTACAGAAACCTTAAATTCCTGAGAGACATAACCATTTATTAAAGATACATTCATCATGTCTAGAATAGGGCCAGTAACCAGAGGGAACACTTCCTTAAATAATTTGGTCGGTATTGGGTCTAATCTCAAGGAAATTTCAATCGAACGCAACTGGACTTGGTAATTTGTCTTGGAAGACGTTTCACCTCTTATCCAAGAGGCTTCATCAGTTCATGCTCGCCGCTGACCAGGCTGGGACTGGTCCAACTAACTGCAAACTCCACACCAGTTAGTTGGACCGGTCCCAGCCTGGTCAGCGGCGAGCATGAAGTGATGAAGCCTCTTGGATAAGAGGTGAAATGTCTTCCAAGACAAATTACCAAGTCCAGTTGCGTTCAATTGAAATTTCCTTGAGATAACCATGACCTGGATGAATAAGAATATTCAGAGGCCTATTGGGTCTAATATACAAGTTGAGGGTTTAGATGAAGCTAATATTTGTGATAATTCCGAAAGTTAAACAGAATCAAAATGGTACAGACATAGACTTGGTTCTACAGTTCTCTCTGATAGTGCTTCATTTACTGAGAGTTAATCATGTTTGGGAGAATGCCAATGCTTTTATTTTCTAAAATAATTTATTTTATTCATGAAGAATCCCATAAAGTCATCACTACTGAGAGAAGGGGGAATGGTTGGCTATACAAAACTATGACTGTGTAAGTTTGCCAACTGTACTAAAAAGAAACCTAGGATTGTTTTTATTTACCTCTATTAATGACGAGAAATATGCTGTTCTAGCTTGTTGAAGGGCCTTTTTATAAAGTAGTAGACTATTTTTCCTGGTTAGAAAGGAATCATTTAAGTGTGTAGTGCGCCATTTTCTCTCCAGTTTCCTTGTATTCTGCTTTAAAGTATTCAACTCTGCACTAAACCAGGGAGCCAACCTCCTATGCTGATTACCTTCTTTTTTAAGGGTGCTGCACTGTCTAGTGCCAAACGCAGTGAGGAAGTAATACTTTGAACCAGGCCATCAATTTCTGAAGGGTTATTGTTGGAATTACTGCCATCCACTGTGGTATTCTGAGATCGATAGGGAAGCAAGAATGGAACAGATTCTTTAAAACTTGTTACAGCACTGTCTGATAAAGTTATACTATAATTAAAATTTTGTTCAGATTTTGGAACGTTGGGTAAAGTACATTCAAAGGTTATCAAAAAATTGTCAGATAGGACTGGGTTATGTGGGATGACTGTTACATACGACATTGAGTGTGAGTAAGTAAGTACAATGTCTAAAGTGTGCCGACCAGAGCGTGTAGGTCCCTTCACTTTCTGAGTAAAGCCAATTGAGTCTAAGATTATATTAAAGGCTGCAGTTAGGCTATCACTTTCAATGTCCATGTGGATATTGAAATCCCCTATTATAATTACCTGATCAGTGTTTAAAACTAAATCAGATAAAAAATCTGAGATCTGGTCCAAAAATTGAGAGTAAGGGCCCAGTGGACGATACAAAACCACAAACAAAAGTGGTTTTAATGTTTTGCAACTTGGATGAGGAAAACTAAGGATTAGATGTTCAAAAGAGCTGTAGTTCATAATTGATCTAAGACAAATTTGCAAATCTGAATGAAAGATGGTTGCAACTCCTCCTCCTCTCCCAGTACTTCCAGGAATGTGAACATTTTGATAATTGGAAGGAGTTTGTTTATTTATTTATAATTACAAAATCCTCCTGCTGCAACCAGGTTTCTGATAGGAAAAATAGATAGTCATTTACTAATAAAGTCTCTGAGGAGAGGGATATTATGTTTAGTAAACCACATCTAATTGCCCTATTTTCTTGTTTGGTCCAAGTTGTATTTATTTTAATTAGATTTTAAGAGTTTGCTCTTCTCAGGTTAACTTTTAGTCTATTTGATTTTGGCCGCGGGCAAGAAACTTTCTCAATGGGGTATTGATTGGGTAACAGTACAGAAGCTGCTGAGAGGTGGGTTAAACTGCGACTCTGCTTCCTGGTCTGGACTCTGGTTTGTCAGTGTTTTGAAGGACTAATAAATCTTTCCAGATTCTTAGAAAGAAGAGCTGCTCCATCCAAATTCAGACCAGGTTTTCCCCCAAAAGTTTTCCAATTATCAATGTAGCCCACGTTGTTTGCTGGACACCACTAAGACAACTATCGATGAAATAACAGCATGCGGCTAAACATGTCGTCACTGGTCCGACGACAGGGGACCAGAAAAGATTACAAAGTCCGACATATTTTTGGCAAACTTACACACCGAAGCAACACTAATTTTAGTGACCTCCGATTGGCATAACCAGGTGTCATTGCCACCAGCGTGAATAACAATCTTACTGTATTTATGCTTATCCTTAGTCAGCAGTTTCAGGTGGGATTTTATTTCGCCTGTTCTGGCCCCAGGAAAACATTTGAATATGTTCGGTGGTGTCTCTAATGCCACGTTTCGGACTATGGAACTGCCAATTAACAGAGTCTGTTTCTCAGTGGGTGCGTCACTGAGTGGGGAAATCTGTTAGAAAAGCGGACAGGTTGGTGGTGCCCTTTGGGCTGAGAGCAATGCTTTCTACGTACCGTCACCTAGTCAGCCTGAGATCCCAGCTGCGTGGTTTCTGTTGGAGGACCACTAGGTCATTCTATCCTTGTTGGCTCAGCGCTGGCTAACGGGCCTTGACTATTTACTGGATTCTCAACAGCGTGGAGCTGGGCCTCTAACTCTGAAACCCTCACCTCCAAAGCTACGTAAATGCTACATTTATTACACTTACCAATATCACTAAAGGAGGCAAGGGTGTAACTAAACATCTGACACAGAGAACAGGAGAGAGGAACCACAGAGGGAGAAAGAGAGCTAGACGGAGTTGCTATGAAGCTAAGCTAAAGAGCTAGTGAGATCTTAGGACATTGAGAACATCCGTGTGAAACAGAAAGTGTTCCCAAAACATAAAGAACACCAACTGGAAATAAGTGTAGTAGTGTGCTTGTGTGTTAAAATAATTTAGAAAGACCTCAACAAAGAGAAAAATAGATAAATCGAAGAGAATCTTAGTGCCAGACATTGTCCGATAAACTCTGGAAATTCTTGCTCTGAAATTATCTTGAAAACAAGTGATTTTAAACTTTTAACACAACTTTTTAAAGATAAAACATGATTTTTGAAGCATACACGACCTTTTCAAGAAGACATTTACCAACTATTGGTTGAATCTTGCAGCTTTTTTTCGAGTCAGTTTTATTTGTGCTTTACTTAATGACACGTCTTTCTTCCTAAGTGTAAACGGCAGCCTGTTGCTTCAAATTGTGTGCTTTATCACACACGTAGCACACTTGGAGTTAAGAGAGTCTTCTGTTTGAGGGTTCCTGCTTGGTTATCTCGCCCTCGGCAGAGACGCTGCAAATGTGCGCCGGGTTGATGGGTTTCTGAGCTGCATTTATGTTGATGAGGGTTCGGACTTGTGTGCTGCAGGTGAGCAGAGACGTTGGAGTGTGCTCATTTCCCGGCTCTGCACAGGAAGACTCATTACAGCACTGCTTTTGTGATGTTTTTTTGTATATGTTTGTGTGTGCGTGTGTGTGTGGTCCGTCGGTGGGCGAACTAACTTCCATTGTAGTGGGAGGAACAGACAATGTTTACTGGCTTCCTTCCAGGCTGTTGGTGGGAGGGCGAGAGACAGAAACAAAATGAAACGAAATAAAGGGGCAGGAATTAATCTTAGACAGGGAGGAAATCTAAAGAGAGGACCTTTTTCTCCCATACTTACTACTAATTATATACTACTAATATAAAGTTTGTTGCTCATGTGAGTTTAAAACATTTTTCTTTACCAGCAATGTTACTTCAGTAATTCCAAAAGTAAACTTTATTACACAAACTTATATTTTTATGTCAAATTTTTATCTATATGAAAAGCTAAAATGTTCAAAATTAATTAAATAAAAAATCTTGCTAATAAAAAAAATGGAATTTTGATTTTTTTCTAATAATAGGTTTCTTTTCTTTTTTACCAAGTCCCACTCCACAATTGGCCAGGCACATCACCTGTGCATGTCATTGTCTACTTCATTAATAAAACGTTATATTGATTTGCTATATTGAATATATATGACTGTCTTACATGCTCAACAGAAATGTCGCTAAAGCTGTGTCGGTTTTTAAGCCTTTTAAGATTCTAAGGTATCTCCAACTTTGAAACACGTCTCTGATGTAAATCCTACTCAGTCTAAGTTTTTTAGTGAGGGTAGGTGCTGGACTTTTCTTTGTTTTCTTTCTGAAGTAGATTAGCCCTCGGTGGCTGGGGATTGGCTAACGTTTTAACAGAAGTCTGCTCTGACTTTCCCAAGACTGCTCTATGCCGTTGTGGCAACTGTAAACAGGAAGACATGGAGCAGCCTATGTGCGCAATGCAAATGCTTGTTGATTGACAGCCGAGAATGCGGACACTCGAATTTCACCAGTCAGTGTGAATTACATAGGGGTCTATTAGAGTAAGGAGATACTTAAAAAATAACAAATGTCGCAAAGCACCACCCATTTATCATAGTGTTCTAACATTTGAAAGATTTACAAAACTTATCTGGACTGCAGCTTTAATTTCATCTGCTTTTATTCCAAAACGCTACGTTAAGCATGTAACTCAGCCTTTACAATCAGCTGTTTTGGATCAATGACACATCTAAAAACTGCAGGACATTGGCCTTTGATGACGGGTGTTATACACCCCTGATTTAGATCATATTTCAAACCGATATGTTTCTACTTTATTTCTGTCCATCATGGTTCAGTTTGCTTCTTGCATTTTCAATGATGTCACTCACCTGTGCTGGTTGATTGAACTCATAGGTCCCACCTGCTCTGTTCACTACTTCAGCTCTTCTTGTTATCAGTCCATTGTGGGATTGTCTGATCTGATTATTCTCGGGTCCTTAATTCATGTAGAGTCTTCTGTGTAGTTAAACCCCCCAATTGAATGGACCTTGAGTTTTTAATCATTATTTCATTAGAAATCACTGCAATATCTCACTTTGTTGTCTGCGCCATGGCTCCACTCCTGCTTCATGACTCAACAATATCAAAGCAAAACTGGCTGGTTGAGAACAGTACTCCTACTTGGTGAGAAAGTTGGAAAGATACATGAAGAAAGAAGGGACAAAGTTTTTCTCCTGGCTTTTTCTCTGCCTGCTGTAGAGGTTATTTATGTAAAATTGCAGCAGCCTCTGTCTCTCCTGTATTACACCTTCTTGTGGAATACATGATTGATACATGATGTCTCAGTCTGAGGATCAGTTTTTAACCTTCTTTCTGTTTCGATTAGGTTCAGGAGAGACATATTTAAAGAATAAGAACAGCAGGGTTGAAGAGGTAATTTAGAGCTGGGAGATCGTGGACATAAAGGAGGCTGTTCTATAATCAAGGAACGTCTGAGTCAGGAAACAGCAGCAGCCTTTGATTGGTGCTGTGAAAATGAAATCATTAAAGGCAGCAGGAGGTGGATTTACTGATGTTTCTTTCAATAGCTGATTTTTCTACATTTTTGGACCAGCTATCTTCATACTGGTACAGTTTTTGACCAGCTTTTTATTTCAGCTGGTTGGATATGAACTTTGTTTCCCCACAGCTACACCGGAAGAAATTTCTAGGAGTTTAGTTGTTCTGATGCTTTAAATAGAAAACGTTGATAAACTTAGCAACATTTCATTTGATCAGAGATACTTAACAAGCAAAAAAAACCCCAAAAAAACTTGATACTCGATTTCGACATTAAGGTGATTTAAAAACACCAATTTACATCTACCAGCCAGTAGCGGCCACAGGTTGACAGATACAATCTATATGATCCAACTACAGTTCAGCTGGTTCTAGAGAAAAATGGTGGAGTCAGCAAGTCAAGCAGCTGCTTCAGAGCCCGGGAGATATCGTTATCCGTCTCAGGAGGAGTGACCGGAGAAGAACAGAAACTAGAGTTAGGCGAAGCCTACACTTGATGGACTCACACAAAACATGTCCACTGCATCAAACACACGTGGAAACGGTAACTTTCCTCCTGGATCGGTAACCCAACTCTTTTGCCAACTTGGCTAACGTTAGCTGTCAGTTAAACTCCTCTAAAATACATTCCTCACTGGCCACAATTCAGGTTGGTCACTGGGTGTATTGACAACAAACCAGGCAACCCAACAGCTGGAATGATTTATTGCCGTAAGTACAACCTAGATAAACTATATGTCGCTATCATGATCATGTTCCATATCCAACCTACCTATGAGTTTTCAAAATAAGACCTCAAAATTTTGATACCAGTTTTAGTATTGATCAATATCTAGTATTTTTTTCTTTTCTTTTTTTTTTCTATCTTTTCTTTTTTTGAGAAAAAAACGAAAAAGAAAAAATCTAGTAGTTTTGTCCGGTATTATCGGCCTAAATTCATTATCGGCCGATTTTGGCATTAAAATGTAATACCGGAAATTATCGGTATCGATTTTTATTTTTTAGTAAGATGAGTTTTTCACACCATACACATATTATATATCAAACTCTTCAGCTGCTTATTTTCTCTCTCAGAATGTAAGAATATGACAGATTTGAGGTTTAGTTTTTGAGATATTATTTGTTTGAGGCAACTTACAATATATAGATAGATAGATAGATAAAAACTTTATTAATCCCTCGGGCGGGTTCCTCTGGGAAATTCGGTAATATCAAAAGGTAGGTTAATTATTGGCCCTGCTTAAAGGTTTGTTGGTTTTTTATTTATTATTCTTGTTTCAGTTGTTTCCACTTTACTTCACTGCTATAAAGGTATAATGTTGTTTAGATTTTCTAAAATTAGAAATTTGTCCTGAGTGGTGGGCCTTTGTCAGTACTCGCTGTGTGAGAAAATGTTCCAGCTACTTTTGAAGACAAAATAAAAATGGCGCCTTTTTCAATTGCCTAACTAAAATTCTAGTACTTATTACATTTTCTAAATTTTTAAAGCTCATGTATGCATGATACAAGATATTTCATTGTGGTTACATAAAAGGGTTTAGTAGTTTTTGTTTTTTTATGAGGGAGGGTCCCCACATATCGGTATCAGTTTATATCGGCATTGGAAATTATGAGTTAGGCTATATCTGTATATCGGAAATCGGTAAAAAAGCCAAAATCAAACATCCCTAATATCTATTTTATCTTATGACAGCCCTAATGCAAAAACTGTAGGATGGGGAAACTGTTCTGGGGAGGTTTAGGTGTGGTCCTCTTTCCTCTGGTTTGGCCTTGATGGGAGCTGTAGCCGGGGGGTCTCTGACAGTGCCATTGGGTTTGGGTCCTCTTTAAGTGTTTATTCATTTATTTTATTTATTTGTATTATTTATATTGCACCTTAACATAACTGCAATCAAACAAGGCACCATACAATAAAAACTCAAAGCATTAAAACAGCAATTAAGAGGATAAAGAAATAGATTTAAAAACATTACAATGCAGTTAAAAAAATAAAGAAAAGACACCAACATAGCAAAATCTCATTTATGGTCAAATGTCTGTCTGTGGAAATGGGTTTTATTGGCTGATGAAAAAAGCATCCCCACAACAAAATGTGACCTCCACTACGTTTCACCATAAAGATAGTGGATACATGGCTTTTGAAAAAAACTATAAAGGGGATGTTATTTTTTTGTTAACATTAATTTAAGATATGGCAACATTTATTTTTGTGTGTGTGTGTGTGTCAATTTTCCTTCCCTCTAGGCACCAAAGGAGACGCTTGCCAAATCTGTCCTGGCAGAACTCCCCCAGCAGGTTACCCAGTACTTCAAACAACGAAATTTACCACCCATCAATCCGGCTCCAGAGTGATACATCCTGAAGTCCAGTCCACTCGCTGTAAATTAGCTTGTCGGATCCTAAAATAATGTTCTCGTTACAGGCGAAGAGTGGAAAATGAAAGCGTATACTGTATGTCAGAAAAATCTATCTAACTGCCATACTATCATATTTTAGACTGGTTAAAGACTGTTTGGTCATTTTACAGTGTAAGTCCAAAAGAAGCGAAGTTTTTGTCCAAAAATGGGAGGTAAATTACCTTGACACAACAGGATGTGGTTTTTATATATTTATTTTGCATGTCAGTGTGTCATGTGACAGGGACCATGTGATCTGTGCATCTCCGTTGTGTAAATCCTTTTTTTTTAAAAGCCAAATAGTACCTGTGGTTGAATCCTCTCCAGGTTTTATTTTTGAGGCAGTAGACGTGATGGAAGCTGTTTGCTTTTGTGCTCATTTGCAGCAGACTTAAAGTCTGAGTCCTAACAGAGAATATTCTGCTCAACCACGACAGAGAGAATGGTTTGATTTGGAAGCTGAGATCAACAGTTATCAGAGCAGTCGGCGTTAAGTCCTGGAAAGAATCAAATCAGAGCAGAATGAGTGACTGCTGTAAGATAATCATAAGGTAGATGTGGGATACTGTCTGAACGCATTAGGCTGTTGAAATGGAGACATTTTGTTTGCTTTTGTACAATTCCTCTATTTATTATAACCTGAGTTGTTTCTAAATATTGCCAGTATTTCTTTCCTGTTTACAAAAGCTGAGGATCACAAATGCATGTTTTTATATAAGTATTTAATCATATGAAAATATTTAATGAAAGTTTATTTAAAGAAAATTGTTAAATGACAAAGAAATATGATTCTAAGACATTTAAATAAGCAGAAAGTAAAGAGAAACTTTGTTTGTGAATTTTTTTTAAGTGTATATTTCTATGATGCCGTTTCCGAAATTATAAACTAATGTTTCTGCCATGTTAATTGTAATTTTTATGGAGTGCTGAATTGTGTAATTAAACTACAATGTGTATCTATGTGAGTCTTTCATTTATTAAATTATTGATTGTATATGCAAAAATAACTAAATAGACACCAACTTTATTGCAACTGTCATAAAAATGACATGAAGTACAATTGCATAGCAAAAGTACATAAAAAAGCAAATTGGTAAAAAAAAGATTCAATAATCATTCATTTATCTTTTGATGGTTTAATTACTGCAACACTGTTTGCAAAGCTCAGTCCTTTTTTGTTTCTTCATTGTGTTTTTATCATGCAAAGCTATTTGCATTGCCTTGTTGCTGGAATATACTATACAAATAAACCTGAATTGACTTGAAAATAAGCAAATATCAAACATTTTATGTAAAACAATAAATTAAAATAAGATCCCCAAAAATAGACCTCCCCAATCTTAGTGATTTGACAGCCACGTGCTGATTTGGAAAAAAACCCCGGAAACAAATGCTAAATACATGCAAAATAATTTGCACTGAGATTTTAAATAACCAGAAGGAAATATAACGTTTACAAAGAAAAACAGCCCGCAAAAGCAATTACGTAAATACAAGCAAGACTTTTACATTAAATTCAAAAATACTTTATTGATTTATTTATTCACAGAGGAAAATTGTTGTTTTGTTACTATTTAAGGGGGAAGTACCGTTTTTTCAACATGGATTTTATTTATGACATTCATTACGTTAATTAACTCACCCAGATAAGTTTGGAGCTATTTGGAGTCCTTTGGGAGAAGTTTATATCCATTCAGCATCAGCGTATATCCATATAATGGGAGTTAATGGGGCAACCAAAGTGAAGCCTCTTAATATTAAGCATTATCTACCACAAAACTCCCTCATTTCACTAATGTTTAGTTATGAATCGCTAGCATTATTCCGCTGTCAGTTAGGAGCGTCTTGGAGGTGCTTTGTTTTTTTCCGGGTGTTTTACTTAAGACTGTAAAAAGCAATGGACAAACCTTCGTCGACGTCACCCATAGGTTTCTGAAGAGCAAAAATGAAGCCAACTGGGCGGTTCCCAAATGCGCCATCTTGACTGCGTCACTCGCCTCGTCACTCTCAGAAACTCCAAAAATGGGCAAAGAGGTGAAACTGAGAGTGGCCCTGTGATGCAGGGGGCGGAGGGTTGACGCTCCAAGCTGTCATAGCTACAGGCTAGTCGGGAGGTAGTCTGGAGCTAAATGAAGCTAACGTAGGCTGCAGCCAGTTTCAGCCAGAAGACCGCGGTTGAGAGACTCACACCGTTTTTCAACTGGGATCACTTTAGACCCAGAAACATATCAATTGGGGAACACATATTGATATAAAGAGACCCAAATGGGTCGGTTATCTACGGCCTAAAATGGTTGTATTTCCATTACCATCGGTGAAGGGTGAGGACATGGGCGGGCTTAGCTTAATAACACATCCAACAAAAAGCAGTCACAAAATCATGACAACTCAGATCCTCTCAAAAAATAAAAGACTTTTGACTTATCTCACAGCTCAGACATCCATTAGTTCATGTCTCCAGCTGTGTTCCTCACACCAGTACTGATCTAACCAGTGATCATCAAGTCTGCCTAGAGTCCGACTCTGAAATCTTCTAGCTGGATCTAGCTGACTCCCGCTGTCTTATGCCGCAACATCTCGTTGCTGCTCTGCTGCTACCTGTCTGGTCGCATGCTCCAACTTGCGTGTAGAAAGTAATAAAAGCTCTGATCGGAACAGCATTCCTCTTGGCTACCTGACAGAAATTCTCCACCCACTGCTGGCGAAGCGTCAGACCATATAAAGCCTTCCTTGAAGCCAGTCTCGGCGCCATGGGCGGGCATTGGGGGGCAGTGACCGCCCACAGAGACAGCTGTACCTGCCCTGGGAGCTGCTATAATCAGGCCAAGCTCCATGGGATGTTGATCAATGTAGTGAGTGTTGTACCAGTTGGTGGCGGTAGTGCACCAATTTTATGTTAGCAGGCTGTTTATAAACACAAAGAATAAGAATGAGAAGAAGCGCTGTGTGGCTAACTTTCATGCTAACAGTAGTTCTGATGAAAGTCAGTGAGAGAGCCAGACACGGAAGGGAATAATGAAGGCATTGAGCAGCAGAAGATGTTGGATTTCGGACATAAGACTTGTTGTGGACTAACTATTTAAATGGAGGAAATTAACTGGACCGTTGTGGATGTAAAAATACGCTTTTGTTTGAGATAGCTGTTTTGGGATTCCTCTTCAATCGGTAAGTTTTATTTCATGATTTTTAAATGATTTGACAAAAGCTTGTACTGTGTCTAAAGCTACGATTCATACCATTGACTGGCATACGTAATTTTAATCACGAGCAAAGGTAGGATGTTGTTAAATCTCAACCTGGGAGCTTGGAAATTTCTGTAACTCCGATGGGTTTAGGATTTTTCCCTTTAAATATCTCAATGGTTCTGGTGCTGAGACAAAGCCCTCAAAGTTAGGCGGGCTCTCTTTGTAAATAGAAGTCAGCAGCTGACATCTGGTGGCAGCTAGTAAACAATTTCTCTCCTACCCCTCCCCAACTGCATGATGTGCTGTCAATTCAAGCGCTAACCTGTTTTCTCTTAGTCTCTTACTACAGTAGGTGCTCCTGACCCGCCTTTCTTGACGACCCTGACTAAGATGGCATTCCAGTGGAGGACCGTTCTCCACGTCCTGCTAGCAACTTCTGCTTCTGCATCAGTTCTGTTGCTCTTTCTGTGTCTCTGTTCTGTATTCTCCAAACCCAGACGGTCTCGGCAGCTGACCGCTTATGCTGAGCCTGGTTCTGTTGGAGGTTTCTTCCTGTTAAAAGGGAGTTTTTCCTCTCCACTGTCACTTCATGCTTGCTCAGTGTGAGGGATTGCTGAGAAGTCACGACGCAATCTTCTGTGGTTCTCTAATTCCTAAATTAAACATTGAATTATAATAACTCTTCTTGTAAAGTGCCTTGAGATGACATCTGTTGTGAAATGGCGCTATATAAATAAACTGAATTTAATTGAAAATAGTTTAACAGAATTGAGCACACCAGCAAATAGTAATAATCAGGGGTGGAGTTAGGGGGTGGCTACTTGGGCTTGAGCCCCAGATGTTTTCTGAGAAGCCCTGAATCCCAGTTTTAATTTTGAAAGAGAAAAAAGCCTCTATGAAATAAGTTGCAGTACTGCAGTTCACCAGAGTCGCAGCAGAGAGAAGAAATGCTTCAGCAGCCTCAGCAGTCTGCCTGCTGGGGATACCACTGCAGATGTGTTGCTGAAATGGATATACAGTAGGGAAGGGTTTTAGACAAAACTACAGCAGACAACAGCAGCTGTATATAAAATACAATAAAATGGAACATGACTGAGGGCTGTGAAGCTTATTTTAAAAGTGCTGGCTTGTTAAATGTCGGTTTGCTATTAGTTTTGGAAGAGAAAATTAATGGTAAGACAACGTTACGTACATGATGACATGGGAAGAATGTAGAAATACTTGGATAGATAATTAAATATCACAGAGGAAGATGACTGAGAAACAACTGAAGAAGAGTAAAATTGTGTTACACTAACTAAGTAAATAGGTAGTTAAATTGAGAGTATAAAATATAAATCTAACAGCATAAATTTTTGATTTTTCATCAGTATGGGCTAAGGGGTTAGAAAATCACAACCAATTTTTTACCCTCCACAAATTTTTACCCATAGTAGCTGTTTAGTTGTTACTAATTTTGATACTGAGTCTTAATGAGCTGATTAATCCATATTGGGCCATCACACATCTAGCAGAAAAAATATGTGTCACTTTTCTGTCCACAATGACAAAAACCACTGATTCTGTCCCTAATGGCTCCTTGGAGTGTATCAGATCAGCTGCAGAGGCCACAGATGTGCATCAAAGCCTAAGTAACTCTTCAACCTGCTGTCAGCTCCCAGATTGATGCATGAATTGGGTATGATGTTCATATCTGAGATGTGTTGGGGTTAGCTCAGATGCTGTCATGGTACTGTTGAATTAAATATTATCAAAATTAATTCAGTGCATGTTCAAGCAGAGACAAAATGGAGCCAATTTCCAGTTCTTAACATTTATTTTGAACAGATTAACAAATTGCAGTTTACAGAGAAAGATGCCCTAGTTTCTCTGGGCCAGACAAATTTCTGACAATTGAATGATCTTCATGTCACAACTTTTATAGACACCACCTCGCCAGGATTAGGCGTTCCCTCTCCCTCGAATCTGCTCCAATCAGAACATTTCTAAACAGTGTCTTAACCATGATTGGCTGTCAGAGAATTATGCAGTCATAATCAAATCAGAATCAGAATCAGAATCAGTTTATTGGCCAAGTATGTCACATACAAGGAATTTGACTCCGGCAAACTTTTTTCTCCAGTACAGAACTTGAATAAGTGAAATAAAAAAAGAAAAAAAGAAAAATAAGAACAAAAATAAGTAAAAATACAAATAAATATCAGATCGTAAATAATAAAGGATAATATATACACCAAGCCGGGGTTATTTTACAGTGAGTATGTACAGAAGTGCAGAGTTATAGTTTATTGTTATGTGAGTGCACTCACACACTGTGACTAGACAGAGTTCATCAGAGCGACAGCCTGGGGGAAAAAACTGTTTTTGTGTCGGGTGGTTTTGGCGTGTTTAAACACATGGGATGTGGGGAAGAGCGAAAGATGGAAGCAACATAAAGCAATAAACTTGTCTCTCAGTAATGAGATGCCTTAGCAGGCAAACAGCTTACCTGAATTGGAGATAAATTTCCAGTTGATGGAAGGCTCTGGCTTACCGCTGGCTTGACACATCAGGGTAACATTAGATCAGAATCAGAATCAGAATCATAAGATGAGTTGTGTCCCTGTCCCTGGTCAAAAGCTCATTCTGAGTTTTATGGTTCTAAGCAACACTCCCAGCTTCATGGCCTTGGTTCCGGCATACTAAATCTACAGACATCCTGTTTTTACAGCCTGCAATAAAACTTACCCAAGAGTTTTATGACTTAAAAGCTTGTCCCAGTTAAATACTGGTCAAGGATATGTTTTACAACCATGCATAATAGACAAACAGACTTTTACCTCTGAATAATAGATGTTTAAAACATATATAGAAATAATACAACAGTACACACATGGTTTGTGTGTAAATGCAATTAATTAAAGCTGTTGTTGAAAGAACTGGAAATAGGTCATGAAATTTGAGCAGAAAGCAAAGAAAAGGATTAAAGGATTGATTCAGGATTGATTCAGTGCAAGAATGAAGAACAGAGCAGGAAAAACATCAGAGGCCAAGCTCATGTCTAAGACAATAAAATCTTAGTGACACTTATGGTTTATATTATCTGCTCAAAATGGATGTAAGCTGTATGCCCTGGACCAGTGATTTGAGGTGCTTGATTCAAGCATATTAAGTTTATTCCAGTGTGTTGTATCTGCTTAAAGGTGATCTGAGTCAAAAAGTTGAGATACCTAATAATTTAAAGCAAAAATGTTTTGCCTTTTAGTGATCTGGGCTAAGCCCCTGATCATCTTAAATTCTAAATCTGCCCCTGATAATTATGTAACTTGCAGCTTACGTGCTGCACCACTAACGCTTAAAATCGGAGTGTTTCTACTATTGGAGCTTCAATGTAATTTAACGACATGTTATTTACAATCAGTCCTTTAGGAATCTGCTAAAGTCATCCATATATCAGTTTCAGCCCCAAGATGTGTCACTGATCAGTGCAGCAGAAATAAGAGATCGACATAGAAGAAATAGGACTTGATGTTTGTTTCTTTTTGCTCTTGTCATAAACTGCTTCTTGAATAACTCTTATTTGTAGAAAGTTGGTTGTTTGGTGAAATCTGCGTTTATCCCCTCTCATTTACGACTTATCAGCTTCACTTAAACGCAGAGCGGACTGATCGGGTCATTTCCAAATATATACCCCAGATATTTTATAGAAGAAGATGGCTCAATCACGGACACAAGCAGACACAGCAAACCCACTAAACATTAGACGTCATATGAACGTACAGATCATGCCTATATTGCGTCGGTTGGTCCAAGACCAATTCTGGACTACTAAATGACGTGCAAATTAGGTCCACTATTTGGACGTCTAGTCATGACCCCATTTGGACGTCAATGTACAGTTTAACATTTTAACTGTGAACTATGTGAATGTTTTCAACGTCATGGAGACGTCTTCACACAGGTACAGGAAAATGGTGTTGACACTTTTTATTCATATGTCAGGGGGTATTAATTCCTATATTAAGATATTATAATTGTTAATATTTGATAATAATTTTGTTTCTTTGACTAATTATTTGTTTGAGTACATGCTGGTTTGCTATTTGTTTAAGTTTAGTTTAGTTGTTGTAGTCCGCAAAGACTCATGGGTAGTGTGTTCATGTTGATTTTAGAATTCCTCCATTTCACATGATAATTTATGTTCCAAATGTAGTCATTTCTTTAGTTATATTGTGAGTTATGTTGTTGTCAGTGTTTGGTTGTGTTTTTCCCCGCACCGTCTTGGAGATGGTAGTTTACGGGAGTTTAGTGCATCGAGTGACTGTCAAACTAGGCTAATTTATACTAAAAAAATCTGGCCCCTAGTGGGTGTACAGAGTGAGCGATGACAGAAGTCAAGTACGTTCACTTGTTCAAACTGTCCTCCAGTCTCTTGAAAGTTATAGAAGTGATACAAAACAATGTCTAAACTTTGTCTCAATTTGATGTTGAAAAGACATCTAAAATAACCACATTTGGACTATAAAAAGCCTTTGTACAGATGTCCCATGGACGTGAACATTAGACGTGCAGTAAACGTCCAAAAAACACGTCAATCTGACGTCTCATTGCTTAGTGGGTAAAATCCCCAAGCTATCTCGGATAGCCCGCCTCTGAAAGAAACTCTTTAACTGATGGATAGAAACAGTGTCAAAAAAGGTCATTTTGACCTGGAAATACGTAACACGCTGCAGACAGGAGATAAAAATGTGAAGGGGTTAATTACAACTGTGCCGCCCCCAAAAAAGCCGATGCCCACCCAGCTAAACAGCCCTGGCGCTGGGTCTGCCCAAAGCAGAGACTTTTTGGACAGTCTGTTACAGTAATCAACACCACAACAAGCTATCTTTGTCCAATAAGTGCATGATTAACATCCAAAACCGAATAAAAACTGCAGAGGCAACTGATAGTGGAGTTCAGAAACATGAAATGGCTCTTTACACTAGTCCCAGGCTGTGAAGACCTTCCCCGAACAAGCAGGGGGGGGGAAAGCAGACTACAGTGCATCTATTAGTTACCTTTAGCCAACATCAGTCACCAGAGTTAGCCTAGATGGACCTGTCAATCATACAGACACGCCCCTAATTATTCATAATTTCAAGATTAAATTACAAATAAATGGAAGAGTTCGAAAAAAAATGAATCCCCCTCAGAGTTGTCATGACTGTAAACCTAAACTATTAAACCCAAAATGTTTTTTTGAACCAGGCTGTAAACATGTTTATTTTTGCTTTAAAGTTGGAGTCAATGGGAAGTTGCTCCTTTTTGGAGCCAGCCACAAGTGGATGAGGACTGAACTGCAATTTTTGCTACTTCCTGGTTAGCTTCACTTTCTGCGGGCGGAGTTTCCACCTTGGTGTTTTATTGGCTTTTAATTCAAACGATTTAAATTTACACTAACCAGTGATTTCAATTATGTTGCTGCCGTCCGTCATTACAGCTGTAGTCTGCACAGGTTTCGGAAAGCAAGCCTGTAAATAGTCCACTTGGGTTATTTTGTTGGTGCAATTTGGAAACGCAAAAGCGCGAATCATGTTAATGTCTGCAGTAGAAAGCTCTGTTTAACTGACTGTAGTAGAGCACAGAGTGAAAGTCATGCTCAGATTACAACTGGGATGGAGCACAGTAGTGATGTGGGTTGGTGTGATTGGATTAAAAGCCTGTAACCCCCCCAAAAATGGAGGAGTTTTGTGGGAGATAATGTATATTTTAAAGAGGATGCATTTTGGTAGGCCCATTAACTCCCATTATATGGACATACGCTGATCCCAAATTTATTTAAAGTTCTCCCGAAGGACTCAAAGATGCTTAAAACTTGTCCAGGTGAAAAAAATGAATGTAATGTATGCTAAAAATAAGGATGGCAAATAATGGCACTTTCCCTTTAATTCTTCAAGGACCTATTGTTGATGCTGATGGCTGTGGGCAGAAATGATTTTCTGTAACGGGTTGTTTTAAAATAAAACTGAAGAGGATGCTCAGGGTCCAAAGGTTTTAATCTTGTCCCCAGAACAGGACCAGCCTTGTTCATCAAGTCCAATCAACACAAATTAAGTGTAAAATTGCTGCAAACAAAAATAGAAATTTACATATTTTAAAGACGTGTAAAGAGCTTTAAAGCAAATGAATAAATCGCCTGTAGTTTTGAAAAGTCCAATAGAATTAGAATTTGCTTTGGGTACATTTATTTCAGGGGAATTTATGGCTATCCCCATGCAAGGATGATCAGGTATAGAAAACGGATAGATTTTTCCACATTTGTAGTGTGAGATTTTTCTGCTGTAACAAAATATATTTTACAGATTTGAATACAATTATTTGTGGACTTTGTTGTTCCTCAATGATGCACAATGATCAGAACACTCCAATAGAGGATCAAACAACCAAAGGAAAACACAAACCTACCACACACACAAAACCGAACTTCAGAGAGAGAAAACAAGCATAAATAGAGGGACGCCCACTTTGCTCACAGTTAGAAGTTTCCTCACCTTCTGCTGTGTGAAGGTGAAATTTAACAGATTCTATTCTGCCAGGGAGACAAATTGTTGAACACATCTATGGCTCGATTTAAACAGAAGCAACATTTTAAAGAGCAGACTAGCAGAATGAGGATGGAGAAAGACATTTATAAAAACAGAGATACACACAAAGGTAGCTTAAAGGATGGTGGTGGTGTCTGTGTGTCTGTGTGTGGGGACGGGGGTTTGGGGGGGGGGGGGGGGATTTTTCTTTGAGCTTAGTGGGCAGCCGGCCTCCTGTGCCACAACCATTCTAAACTTTACTGCAGAGGCTGCCAAGATCAGAGAACATGGCTGCTGGTAACAGATGCTCTTCTTTGTTTAGTTTGCTTCCAAAACCAAATCCCCCACTGATATTATTCTTTGTGCATGTTCGTCATTTTTATTTGTTGTCATAGCAACTCCCTTCTCAGCAACACGTGATCTTGCGCTCCATCTCTTGGTTACACCCAGAAACCTGTAGCTGCCAGCATGAAAACTGAGTACTGACCCACACAAACCCTAAGCTTCATATTCCCCCTCAGCAAGAGATAAAATTAACTCCTTATGTTTCTTTAAATCTTTTAATCTTTAATAGCTGTAGGACAACATCAAGCTTTTATCCACTTTCATAAATCACAAAACTGTCGTGTTTAGTTGGTTTTCTACTTTCTCAACACCTTCTTTTCCAACCTGCTTCTTGATCATAATCAGTAATCACAGGTCAGCTCCAGATGCCTGATTCTTCTGCCAAGGTAGAATACGGCCAGGATTCATATCCAATAATCCAATTACCCAAATTAGTTCTCCTCCAACCCTGTGATTTACATTAAATTTAATGCTTGTGTTTTTTCTGTTTTATCCCTTTTGCTGTTGACATGTTTGGCTATTAGACTTAACCACAGCACAACAAAAGACACAGTTGGGATTATTAATAGAAGTATATTTTAATAAGGCTTCAGGGTCGTCTCGGGAGAACCAGGATGGGAGTGCCAGGAACTCGGGACTGAGGAGAGGTGAGTAGATGGTTAGAATATAGTTTCGAAGAGTAGGGTTATAATGTTAATATGTAGCTTACAGTTGGTAAGATCACGAGCTTGGAGGAGAGGTTATTAGGATTCTGATGGCTTGGAGTCTCTGTGGGCGGATACTGACTGTTCTTGGGTTTGGTTTCAGATTAAGCTACTACCGGTGGACCAAGTGAGAATCCAGATAGAGGTGAGGATAATGAGTGGAACAACCAGAAAGTTATTGGGAGTTTGTGCCTTACTTGCGATGGATGATGGGTTGGCAGGTAAACGGGCAGGCATTGACGCCACCACCTGTGCTGTTGACCCACAGGGTGCCGGTGGAAATTGGACTACTGTTGGTCAAAAGAGGAGAAGAGGAAGCCATGCTGGTTGGCAGTGAGAGAAGAGGAAAAACAAGAATGTGGATTTAAGAGTAGGAACTTTGAATGTTGGGCCTTTGACAGATAAACTAGAGAGCTGATGGACATGATGCGGAGAACGAAATTGAATATTCTATGTATTCAAGAGACCAGGTGGAAAGGTAGCAAGGCTAGAAGCTTAGGAGAAGGGTTCGAGTTGTTCTACTATGAGGTAGATGGAAAGATAAATGGAGTAGGAGTTATATTGAAGGAGGAATTTTCTAGGAATGTTCTGGAAGTGAAAAAGGTGTCACACAGGTTGATGAGCCTGAAGCTTGAAATGGAAGGAATAATGATCAATGTTGTTAGTGTCTGTCGAATCCTTCCGAGTAGTTTCTGCTGAGAATCCTCCTAAAATGGTATCTAGAAAGATTCGTCCAGCCTCTAATTGCCTTCTTCTCAGTGTCTGACTTCCTCTGACGGTTTGGCCCGACTAAGTAGCCCTGGAGCCCGCCATAGACCCCAGCCACGCCCATTATTGGCTGCTCTTTCTCTTTGATAAGTTGCACTTGGTAACCGGGCTTGATTCGATTTAGTATCTTACACAGTAAGCTCCAGTGGTGTTGTTTTAAATTGTGGCTATAGGCAACCGATAAAAACATTTGGTTAAATCCAAGCACAAGGACTTTTAACTACTATCGAAGAATCCCTTCAAGGTGAAAAGACTCAATAATTTGAAGGTCCACAACTTCCAATGGAATTTTGATTGTTTTTTTTTTTATTGCATAGCTTAGCAGGGATACAGCCAAAGTTATGATTCAACAGCCAAAACGGCACTTATTCTATGGCAATTCAAATTTAAATGCAAATTTCAAGAGGCAACAGAAAAGAGTCTCATACCGTGGTAGTGGGGTGATCTTGGGGTAGTCCACTTGGTTTGAAATTTGCACTCATGGTGGAAACCTTACAATCCCCTACTCTGACAGATGTGGTATGCATACTGAACAGAACTTCTAGGCTAATCTAATCTAGTCTAAAATAATGGTTAAGCCCCCCAAAAAATTATGGTTGAAATATTAGTCAAAAAGGAGGTGTGGTGGAAATAATTTAATGTTATGTACTTTCTGTACTCCGACCGGGGATCCTTAGGGCGTTTTCACATGGTACGGGAGTCCGTACTCGGATACCGTATTTGGTCACAATCCACTTATTCCGTACCATGTGAACACAGCCTGGACCGTACCAGGCTATGGCCAGAGAGACCTGCCTTGGAGGTCGTATCCGAGTCCAGGTGACCGGCTGGACTCGGTCATGTGAACACAAGCCGTACTCAAGACAATAGACACGCTCCATGCGGAAATGAAGACACAGCAGATTACCAAAGGTGGGTTTACTACAACACTTACCCTGTAGATGGCTTCAGTAGACCTGTTTGTTTACATTCTTTTTTTTTATCCCATGTTTTTTTCCCATTATATCAACCCAGTGTTCCTACCTAAGTACAGTCCTGGGCATTGCCTTCCCTCTGCTGACTGCAGGAGGGCCCCGCACTGAAGCTCAAGCCTCCTTCAGGAGTGAGCAGGCCCATTTTGTCACCCGAGGGGGTGGGGTTCCCCCAGCTGGATGTAGCGTGTGGAAGGATCACACATTAACTACTCAAGGGAACACTGGGAGAACATGCAAACTCCACACAGAAAGGCCCTTTTGCCAACCCCACCCAGGGTGTGGGTGCTGATGATATGGAGGAACAAACACACCCTCAGTGTCCATGGCAGGAATCAAACCCAGGACCTTCTAGCTGTGAGGTGAGCTGCGCTACCAGCTGGGCCACCGTGCTCCCTACCAGTTTGTTTACATTCTAAGCTGTCGCTCGTTTTATGACGTGGGTACTTCTCACTCCCTTGTTTGTTGGAGAACTACAGACTTATTTGTATACCGCCACCTGCTGTTTAGTTGTAGTAAAACACTGGATTCCAGTACGTGTCAAATACGTGGCATCTGAACAGAAGAAATGTGCATTTTCTCTGGTCGTATTCTGGCACGGCCACACATGTGAAAACGGCCTTAAAGATACACAAAGTTCTCAGCTTTCTAATCTAAGAGAAAGGTGCCACAAAGTCTCTGATTTTCATCTTGAGAGTTGTACTTTATCGAATAGAATAGATAGACCAAGATTGCTAGAAATAATATAAGCTTGTTGTTGTAAGACAGAGACAGGTAAGTATTCCACATTTGCTGTGATGTGTTGCTGTCCTCCTGTACGATCAATTCAAATAATATTAAAACCTCCAAACGTCTCTCTCATATATTAAGAGTCTCAAAAATCCGACTACAAGAGGAAAAAAGGATAATCTAAAATTAATGAATAAGTCTAAAAAATACAAAATGGTTCTAAAAGGAAAAAGGGGAATAACCTAAAAAAATTGACCAGTCCAAAAAATGAATGTCTAAAAATGGCAAAACTGTTTAAAAAAGGGAAAAAGGAATAAACTAAAAAAAAAAAAATCAAGATAAAAATATAACAACTTGAGGCTCTATTTTCCCAAGCCTACCCCTCCTTTTCCCCGTTTCTTCACTTCTGCCTCTTGTTCTTCCACAGTCTCTGCCTCCTGTCCCTAACTTACGTGATTATTTCATTTTACACTTTTTCAAAAGAATCCGCATATAAATCACAGAAGATCACATAAAACATAGATTTTAATAGTTGGGCTGCTAAAAATATACAAAATCTACCTGCTTGTCCCCCACTCCCGCTTTTCCCAAGCTACACTTACCCTGCATCCGAATACCCCTACTATGCCTACTATGTAGCAGACGAAGAGCAGTAAGCGAGCGATGTAGTAGATCCAAATCTCTAGTATGGATTTGCGTAGTAGGCATAAATTTCCCGGATGTGTACTACCGCCAAACTGAAATCCGATGCACGCTACGTTATCGCACAATGCCGCGGAAGCACAAAATCGTAGAAGAGTGACATCGGCTACCAAGGACGGGACCACAGGCAATATAACGTAAACACGGTAAAATGGTGGAGTAGTACGTCAGATTTCATGCCTACTACTCGCTACTTTACTATGCAGTATTCACTGCATCAACGGGTAATTAGTAGCCACTATGTAGCATGTAGTAAATACTAAGGATTCGGATGCAGGGTAAGTCTTGCACCTCAGTACTTCCCGCCTTTCTCTCAACCTGGGACATTTCATTCTGATACAACCATTACTAGAAATTCTCTGTTAAGAAGGCCTCTTTTAAGATATATAAAAATCTTAATTTAACAAAAACATTCTATTTATTTAAAATTAAATCAAATTCCTTATGATTATATCACTAATCTTGTGACTGCTTCAACTTCTCTAAATTACAGCCAGCCTTGCACCACAATACTTCCTCAATATTTTCTTCTCTCAACCTGGAACATTTCATCATTATGCGGCCAATATTACATCTTTCTCTTAAGAACGCTTAATTTAAGCGATGTAAACATCCTAATTGAAATAAAACATTTAACTGATTTAAACCAAAATCAAATTCGAACGTACTCTGGGACTCAGCTGTGTGGAGTTCGTGGGCTACTGACTACTGATGCACACACATGCACACGGACTCACAACCTTACACGTGTGCACACTTGCCTTGTTATAACTGCTCTTGCTGTACCCTCAATCTCCTTCCCACTTCAGGAAACAGGTAGACAAAGCACATCTGTTGCAGCACGTCAACTTGTAGACGTGTATCTGTTTCCTATATGCATACATGGGAGCGCCGTTCATCGCCGCAAGCCCTTCAGTGACCTGGATTTTTTTTTAATTGTTTGTTTGTTTGTCATGATCTAAGACAGGTTGTACTGTAAACTGAATTTCCCCTTGTGGGATCAATAAAGTATTTTTGATTTGATTTGATTGGCCCTAAGGGCAAGGCTACTCCATCGGAAACTGCACAGGTAAGAACTGTGACTCACCTCATTTTGTTAGCATTTGAAACTCAGACCTCAAAACTAGCTTCATATTTCTGTGCTTTTATGGTTGCGATGCAAAACGTATCTTCATATTTGTTTGAATTTATGGTTTCAGTGCAAAACAAAGATTCATTTTTGCCATCTAAGGCAACTCCGTTTCCATCTGTTGTTCACAGGAGACCTCCTTATCAAGCACAGGCCTGCTGTTTAACCAGCATTACTCTGACAGTGAGATTCCAGCAGCTGGGTATTGCAAATCTGTCACAGACACACAGAGTAGCCAGCCTATCCTTAACAATCCCCAGCCACTTCAGTGTAAATACAGAGACTTGGACCTGACCAATCAGGCTTTAGGCCAGTGTTAGAAACACTCCCATTATTAGAATACACTCTGGTAAATAAATCTGATCTGGAATTGTGTAAATAAATTATTAAATGTGGAAATAAATAAATAAATAAATAAATATGTAAATAAATAAATGATTTTTTTTGTTCAAATGTCCAACAGATGTCCATCACAAAGTCATCAAACTTGTAAAGGGACAGTGTCATGAAAAAAGAGGAAAACATGGTATCAAATGTTTTTTCTCCAACCACATATACAGTAAATCTCAATGGGGATTGGATCCAAGTAAACAAAAAATCTCACCACCAAAATCTTTACCACTTTTTCCACCACAATTTTTTCCATTATCGGCCAATTTTAGGCAAATATTTCTTCTTATGTTTTGTTAGAGAACTTGGTCAGCCACAGAAAAGTACATTTGAAATTTCAATATACAAGGAGGAACAATACTGAATGAGCATGATTTTTTAAAAACATGGGGGCTTAAAGAAAAGTATATATGAGCATATCTTTTTCAACCTGGTGTCAGGAACTCAGACCAAAGGACCAGATAGGAACACCAGGCAGAATGAAACCAAAATAAATGCTATTAAAGAATAATCAGCAGGCAGCCCTCACACATCCCTCTTCTTCTGAGTAAGATCTCTAGGAGATAAGAGACAACGTTATTGCAAAGTTTGGAAGAGGATCTCAGAATGCTTTTGAGCTTGATATTTACCCCAGTGCTGCTCCCTCTCCCTTCACTTGAGCCAGGGTCAGCAGTACCTCCGATGGCCACAGTGGTGCTACAGAGAGAAAGGTAAGCAAACAGTTTACCAGCAGGCCGAGGAAGGAGAAGTTGTCTGGAGTGGGGTTTGGACGAGTCTTCTGGAGAAGATGAGTTAATGTGATGGGGGTAACGGGGTGGTCCTAAGAGGAATGGAGCCAGGGCAACAATCGGGGAGGACAGGTCCAGACGGTTGACTATTGGGAGGGAAAGACGATCGATTAGTGGTGGTTAAGTTGAAGGGGAAGACAGTAAGGTTACCGTGGTACAAAAAACGGAAGGCAGCAAATTAGTCTGACAGGGATTGGGCTGAACTCGGAGTCAGTAGACAGAAATTTGGTCATTAACTTGATCAGGCTTGGCGTGAGACGATATGAAATATCCGCTGGAACGCTTTGGCGAAGCATCAGACTGTGCCCATTTCGAACAGCCTTTCTACCCGACGTCATTACGCGACGTAAACGCACATGAATGAGGCATATCAAAATAAACCTTCCGAAGAGATTGTTTTACTCACATGCGCGCGTTATTTTCCTTTCGTCCATTTTCGTTATTTTACATGAGGTAGGCCGGGCGGCAAGTATTTTTTTCCTAGGGAAGTACAGGCAGTTCCCACCTTCCTCGCCTCTGATTGGCTATTTCTTTTAGTGATTAGTCCCGCCTTTTCTTGTCTCTGATTGGGTAGAAGGTCTCTCCACCGACTTCTACACGTCATAGCAATATGATGGCACAGGTGAAGCGGTCGGAGGGGACATGGGTCATTTTTGAATTATTAGTCCTTCCACCAACAGAACGAAAACAAGTCTATATCTTCTATTACAGTCTATGGTCTATATAGAACTCTTATAAGTGTGTGCTGTCATATCTAGATGTTTACAGCTCTAGTTGATGATGTGACATTTCGATTGATAATGTGTTCTGGCTCTATGTACTTTACTTTAACTGGTTGGCTCACTGGTAAAGATGACGGTTATGGGCTAAAGTTGCAAGTTCAAATCCAGGCTGGTTATTTTATATTGTCACTTTTCCATGCAATCCAAACTATTTTGGAGAATTTTATGATGAAATGCATCAGAGGTCCCTATACTAAAGTGGCCATGATAGTTAGCATAAAGGCCACTTTCCGTAACTCCTTCCTAACTGGAAGCCCAATTCGGATGCATCTTATCATGGCGGTCGCTGACGCACATCCGGTTTGGTGCAAGACCTCTTACCAATTTAGTGATTTCGGATGCAGCCCATCTGTTGATCCAGAACATGTCCAGAGAGGTTGGTTGGTTTAATATGGGAGGAACACGAAGGGAACGTGGCAGCTGTAACCTGACTGCCAATGGGTTATTCATTTTATAGATGGGAAAGGGTCCCACAAAGCGGGTTGCCAGTTTGCGATTCTCCACCTTCAAAGGTAGGTCCTGAGTGTAAAGCCAGACTTTTTGACCAACCTGATATGGGTGAGCAGGAGAATGTCGTCTGTTGGCCATCCTAACATAGGTGGCTGAGGTCTTGAGTAGGGCGGAGTAGGCTTTCTTCCAGGTTTTGAAACAACGCAGAGCAGCTGCGTGAGCGGACGGCACCAAAGCCTCCTGTTCCTGAACATATAATAGGGGGGATTGGAAACCATAGACAATAATAAAGGGTGATAAGCCAGAGGCACTGGAAGGCAGAGAGTTGATGGCATACTCAACCCAATGTAGGTTTTGGGATCATTTGGAAGGGTCCTGTGAACAAAGAGTACGGAGATTCGTTTCCATTTCTTGGTTAGCCCTCTCAGTCTGTCAATCAGATTGAGGGTGGAATCCAGATGAGAGACTGATGTTAATGTTGAGGATAGAGCAAAACTCACCCCAGAAACGGGAGACAAACTGTGGCCCCCTGTCAGAGACGACGTCAACCGGTAGAACATGGAATTTGAAGACCTCCTTGTCTAGAATCTCACCCATCTCCTTGGCCGAAGGGATTTTCTTCAATGGGATTAGATGGACCATTTTGGATAAGCCGTCGACCACTGTAAGAATTACAGTGTAGCCATTCGACTTGGGCAAGCCTGTGACAAAATCCATGCTTATGTGAGACCAAGGGCATCGAGGGATGGATAATCGGAGTAGGAAGCCGGGAGGAGGGCGGTGTGAAGACTTAACAGGAAGAAACCTCTGGCAGAACCCTGGCTCAGTACAAGCGGTCATCTGCCACGACTGTGTGGAGGTCTGAGAAGACAGAGAAGAGACAGCATGGAGGATGCTCAGTGACTTTGAGCATCATCTGGACCAACGCTCCCCATCCAGCAGGGGGGAATTATAGCTGAGCAGGGTACCAGACCGGGTAGAGCTTCTATGGGGAGAAAAACAATGAGAGAAAACTGGGTTAACAATTGCATTAACATTAGGAAAAATATATCCGGAGAGTAGTAGAAAAGAAAAGTAGAAGGTGTGTTAGGGTCAGTTGAGTCTGAAAAAGGATTTTTTTTCCTAATTCTTAAGTCTATTAGCAATGTACGGTGTGAGGGAGATGAAGTTGAGGAGGGCTGCTGGACCGGGCTGCATCCTCCCCTCGCCGGATCGGGCTGAACACCCTCTACTCCCTGCCTGGAAATCCAGGAGGAAAGAAGGAGGTAAGTGGGTAAGTATTATAGTGTTTATGCATCTCTCCTTGCTCATAGGACTGCGCCCTCTCCAGAATCTATGTATTAGAGAGATAATATCATTGGTAAGTGATATAACTGGAGTAGATAAAGGCCCGCTCTTCCGAGGACTCTGGCATTATCTTTGTCCATCACTTTCTAGCCTTAAAACCTGGTGTAAATCTTTTTCTGTCCTGATTCATGATTCAACCTTTGTTCAATTCTCTAATCATTTTATCCGAGTAAATTAATACATTACTGTTAAAAATCGGAGAGGGATTATAAGGTCTAGTGTCTATTTAAGTAACTATAAGGTTTATCAAAAAGGAAGGTTTTAAGCCTAGTCTTAAAAACAGACAGAGTATCTGCCTCACGAAGAGGAGCCTGATAACTAAAAGATCTGCCTCCTATTCTACTTTTTGAAATCCTAGGAACTACCAGTAGACCTGCATTCTGAGAACGAAGTGCTCTGTTGGGAACATATGGAACAATCAGATCTCTGATGTACGATGGAGCTTGATTATGAAGGGCTTTACAGGTAAGGAAGAGGATCTTAAACTCTATTCTGGATTTAACAGGGAGCCAGTGGAGAGAAGCCAAAACAGGAGAAATGTGATCTCTCTTTTTAATATTCATCAGAACTCTTGCTGCAGGATTTTGGATCAACTGAATGCTTTTAATTGCATTTTGTGGACTTCCTGATAATAAGGAATTACAGTAGTCTAGCCTTGAAGTAACAAATCCATTGACTAGTTTCTCTGAATCACTCTTGGACAGGATGTTTCTAATTTTAGCAATATTCCGAAGGTGAAAGAAAGAAATCCTAGAAACCTGTGTAATATGAGATTTAAATGTCATGTTTTGGTCAAAACTTACACAGAGGTTCTTTACATTATTACCAGAGGCCAATTTAATGCCATCCAATGAAGTGATTGATTTAGCAGTTTCCTTTTTAAAGGTTCTGGTCCAAAGACAACCTCTGTCTTGTCTGAATTTAGGAGCAGAAAATTCAGAGTCATCCAAGTTTGTATGTCTTCCAGACATGCTTGTAATCTACCTGATTGGTTTCATCAGGTTTTATGGATAAATATAATTGTGTATCATCAGCATAACTGTGGAAATTCATACCATGTTGTCTAATTATTTCACCAATTGGAAGCATATATATAGTAAAGAGAATTAGTCCAAGCACAGAACCCTGTGGTACTCCACAAGTAACCCTTGAGTGTGAAGATAATTCAATAGCATAATAAGCTGATAACTTCTTATATTTGTCCTCTGTGAGCGTTCATGTGTTGTAAATGTCTGCCTTTTTCTCTAACCCAGAGGAGAGGGTATCTGCATTTCTTGTTCATCTTTCTTTTTAAGAGGTCCAGAAAACATCAAATCGACATAAAACTCAAACTTATGCCATGCTTCTGGCAAGTTTGTTGCATCCCAGTCCATGTGGGGCGAAGGCACGCTGGAAAAATCCATTGTCATGAGGCTTCCTTTCACTCTGACACCATGTTCTAGTGTGAATGTATATTAAATGTACAGTGTGTACAAAAACAAGTCCATGTGACTTCCAAAACTTAGCTATAATGGTGAACGGTAGCTTCTACATTCCAGGTACAGTGTAAACATTGAATACTTCCTGTATCACGTGAATTACAGACCAATGGGAGAACACCCCACTACAGAGTAGCGCTTCGCCATTTTCTGTAAGAATATTACAGTATGTTTTAAATTGGGATATATTTTCCAAATTTACTAGATAAAGGAAGAGTAATAAGATAATCTAGTCATTACTGATTCAACCACAGGTTTGACTTACCGGAAGAACTGATGTGGCTAGAACACAAGGATGTACAAAAATAAAATAAGAAATGCCACATAACTGATCTTAAAATTGACAAACCAATCAAGTGTCCAACCGATATGACTTCTGCTTACCTACTCAGATTATGAAGTAAGCCCAGCTGCACTTGTTTGGAGGTACCACTAGTTGTTCTCAGGCCAGGAGGTATAAATACTGATTGACTTCCCCTGCTGTCTCCTCAGTGGCCCTGAGGAGACAGCAATGGAAAACCTCTACACATTGGTGTTCAGGAAGAATCCTAATCAGGTGGTTGAACTACTTCAGCTAAATCCTTTTGATGTAGACAAGCAGCAGCTTGACTGTAGGCTTTTTCACCATTACAAACTGGAGGAACTTAGTTAATCCTACTGAGGAAGACCCAATTCACCTATCTCTCTCTAGCTTCACCCTGCTACCTCTTGTGACCACAATCAGCTGGCTGACAAGAAAGACTAGACCCCAAAGCAGACACCCTCCTCTAAATGAGTACACAATTTTATTTATATCAATGAACAAACAGCTAAACAGCACAAATAACAAGGTTTTTATGTTTATTTTGATACATTTCTACTTTCTGCCACACTTTTTCCTTCCCACAGACTTCCCACTGAGGTTCCTTGATACAGCACTCTGGGAACAGTCTATTCGTTCAGATATTTCTTTCTGTCTCTTGCCCTCTTGCTTGAGGGTGTCAATGATGGCCTTCTGGACAGCAGTCAGGTCGGCAGTCTTACCCATGTTTGCGGTTTTGAGTAATGAACCAAGCTTGGAGTTTTAAAAGCCTCAGGAATCTTTTGCAGGTGTTTAGAGTGAATTAGTTGATTCAGATGATTAGGTTAATAGCTCGTTTGGGGAACCTTTTCATGATATGCTAATTTTTTGAGATAGGAATTTGGGGTTTTTCGTGAGCTGTATGCCAAAATCATTAATATTAAAACAATACAAGGCTTGAACTACTTCAGTTCTGTGTAATAAATCTAAAATATATATGAAAGTCTAATGTTGATCAGTACATTACAGAAAATAATGAACTTTATCACAGTATGCTAATTTTTGAGAAGGACCTGTATATAAAACGTAGCTGATTCTTTACCAAATTCTAGAATTTCCAACAGCATTTTTGTTTGTCATTAACTACTTTGTTTTTGCATGTGCAAAAAAAAAAAAAAAATATCCTCAAAGTCATATCTGATCCTGCTTGTAAACTGGACTTAATTTAGTTTTTTGAACAGGCAATTTTATTTGTATAGCACGCTTTCAACACAAGGTAATTCAAGGTGCTTTACATGATTTAGTGTTAAAGAAACCAAACACTTGTTAAAAGCACAAAAAGTAAAAACAGCAAATTGTAAAAGTATGAAAATTAAAAACAGACAAAACACGAGAATCAATATAAGAAAATATTTAGCATTTTATTAAAAACAATTTAGGAAAAGCATAAAAAGAAAATTTATGTCAAAAATCTACATTAGAATATTACTCAAAGGCATCTTTAAACAGTAGCGTTTTAATCTTTGAATTGAAAGAACCTAATCATTCAGCAGCTTCGCCATCGTCTTGAAGTTTGTTCCGGATTTGTGGGGTATAGAAACTGAAAGCTGATTCTCCATGTTTGGTTTTAATTCTATGGATGATTAGCAGACTAGAATTGGAGGACCTTAATGATCTGCTGGGTTGGTATGGTGAAAACAGGTCTTCAACATACTTTGGTGCTAAACCATTTACAGATTTATTAACTAGGAGTATTTTAAAGTCTATTCTCTGAGCTACAAGGAGCCAGTGTAAGGACTTAATAACTTGGGTGATGTTTTCTACTTTCCTGGTTCTAGTGAGGATGTGAGTAGCAGCGTTCTGGATCAGCTGCAGCTGTCTGATTGACTTTGACACTGTCGCAGTAATCAACCCGACTAAAGATAAACGCATGGATGAATTTTTCATGGTCATTTTGTGACATTAGTCCCTTCATCCTAGAAATATTCTTTGGTTGATGGAAGGCTCAGAATCAGAATCAGAATCAGAATCGGTTTTATTGCCATTGTTTGAGAACAAGTTCACAAACTAGGAATTTTTTTCGGTACAGTTGTGCACATAAAACATTTAACATAAGTAAAAATAAGATAAAATAAAATAAAAAGAATGAGCCATAAGGCTAAAGTCTTTATAAATATTATAAAGGCTGACCTTGTTATTGCCTTTATGTGACCCTGGAGGTTCAGGCCTAGTCCATTATTACACCTATATTACGGGCGTGATCCGTAGACTATAGTTGTATCAACTTAAGCTGTGTGCTGACTCTTGATCGTTCCTCTTTAGGTCCAAAAATAACTACATTAGTTTTGTTTCTGTACATCTGAAGAAAGAAAATAGGAGATCCAGTTATTGATTTGCTTGATGCATTTATTTAGTGCTTGGATAGGTATACAGTCACCTGGTGACATTGTAATGTACAACTGAGTATCATCTTCATAGTTACGGAAATTAATCTTATTGGTTGTTTGTGCTAGTGGGAGCATGTAGACATCAAATAGGAGAAACCCCTGGATGGAGCCTTGGGTAACCTTACATGTGATTTCTGTTCGTTTTAATGAAAAGTTTCTTACGGAAACAAAGAAATCCCTGTTCTTCAGGTAGTACTCAAACCAGCCAAGTACTAGCCAACTAACCAGCCAACTTAACTTTAGCATCTAAAATATTTTTAACAAGTTGAATTTTATCTGTCTTAATGAAAAAAATAAGATTTACTTAAGGACCCAAGAAAAAGTTGAAGATCAGTTCAGCCTGTCCTGTCGTTATTTCCCATGAAGCCTCTGACATATCTCTATCAGTGGGCTTGAAAAAGTGGCACATTTTTGAGCAGATAAGAAAAGCATCAGAGCACAGTGAAAGAGAGTTGCTGATCCAGATCAGGAGCCTGAAAAAAAAAGAACTCTAGATTGACTGAACTCAGCAGATGATTGTGCATTGTAAATTTACAGTCCACATTTAAAAGCAATAACTTTGGTTATTTCATTAAGAAATGGGAGCTCGTTTATAAAAGTAATACATAAAAACATAAAAAGAAAGGATTTTGTTCCAAATAAGAACACAGTGAGTATTTCTCATCATCCCACAATAACTAGAATTCAGAATAGCAAACAGTTAACTTAAACTTAGCTATCGCTATTGGCTAACATTAGCTAAGTAATTCTACACTGTGCAACTCGTAGCAGTTTTCAAGCCAATTTTTACAATGTCATTGCAAGTTGGCCCCAGTGCATTGCAAATACTGTCTGTTAAGGTTAAGTGTTATAATAACAATCTATGAACCACACAACAGGTTTGTAGAATGATATGGGAAAAATCCCAAAGAGATGGAGATAAGGATCAGGCTAATTCAGTCTCAGTTGGAGTTCAACATTATTTATTAGGACCTGAATAGAAATCCATCTCCTGGGTAATTGTTCTCTCCCCATCTAGACATGAGTGTGACTCCCTCTCCGCAAGCTCTGTGAACTTATACCAGAGTGACCTATTCTACAGACATAATGATAGCAGTGTCCTCCACTTAAGCCAGAGTAGGTAAAATGTCCATGACATTTAACAACAATGTTCATGAGTCTGCAAAATTCTGGGATAATCCTCTGCTTCTCTTACTTATAATTACTAATCATTGAAAAGAACTAATCTTAAAATCAATCTTCCACCACAATACTAAATATTTAGTTGATAGGCTAAACATTTACTTTGTAAAACAAACAAAACCAACAAAAAAAATTTAGTTTGCATTGATGACAATTATAGAAGAAAAAATTAATGAAACCTGTTTTTTTTTCTCTTATACCAGACTAAATAACCAAATTATTGCTGTTAATTTTTGACAGGGTTACTTTGCAAACAGCTCCTCACAGAAGACTGGGGGATGATGCATGTGTTTTTACTAGGGATGTCCTGATCCGCATTTTAGACCTCCCATTCTGATCCGAACTTTAAACCTCAAATCTGAATTTAACTTTTTATAAGACTAATTTCATTAATAAGCATTACTATTACTGTAAATCCCATGAAATCAAAATCAGACAGAGAAGTAATGATCATATTAAGTTTAATATTTCAGACAAAAGTAAATAGTTTGTAAGTTGCAGTATTATTATTGGTGTTTTCACTTAAGATGAAATATCCTATGCTCCTTGACTTAGTATATATTTCAATGCAGCACAGGTGGAGTTTGGCATCTTTTTCTCTCATTATTTCAGATTGCATGTAAATCCCAGGTGGTGAGTTTCTATACCTTTATTATATAGTTTAAAGTACGGTTTAAAGGACTGGTGTTACTAAGAACTAGGGATGTCCCCGATCCGATCGTGATCGGAAATCGCCCCCGATCACGTAGTTTCAGACTCGATCGAAATCAGGCGTTACCTCCTGAGCAGGACTCAGATACATATGTACCTGTCAATGTTTTTATTCCTCGTGGGTGGGGCTATTGTCTATCTCTACTCCTCTTCAATAGTACTTATCTTTTATTCACTCTAATAATATGCAATCTTAACAAGCTGAACACAGAGCTACTTAAAAAAGTGAGATTAAACAGTTGCAGTTAGAATCCACCTACTGCGGTTCCTGCTCAACATTGAACTGTAATGCATGTCCGTGTGTAATCAAACAGTGGGATTGCTGCAAAGGTTTTTGTCATCAGGTTTAGGATTTTTGCGTTGGACTTCTCATGGGGGTTCAGGTCTATTTCTGGATGCTCTATCTACGCGTTGCCGCACTGTTATGGAAAGCCAGGAGGGACATAAACACATGAAATGTCGTGTGTCTTTGACATGTAAACATGTACACAACGCGCAAACAACACGTACTTTTCGCCAGGGGACATTATAAAGCCAACAGTCCCCCACAGGATTATGCTTGCATATAACCGAGGGTAGGGATTCGCAGTCTGTGCACAAGGTTTAGAAAACCGAGGGCACTCTTTAAAACATATTTCTGCAGCTGTCCGCAAGTATCTTCTCAATATAACCTTGAGGAGATTCTAGCAGATGACAAAAACTGGGTTATCTGCAGCCTGCTGTGATCTGCTGAGTTCCCCCCTTTCCTTCTTTTTCTAATGGATCATGCCAAGGTTTTGTCAGCCAATCAGCAGACATAACCCAACACGTGAAGTACGTGTTGTTTGCACGTCCTGGACGCGTTGTATACGTGTTGTTTTCGAGTCAAATATCTTCACGCAAAAAGTATGTGTTGTTTGCTCGTTGTGTGCGTATGTTGTTTACGTGCCAAAGACACAGGAAATTTCACGTGTTTATGTCCCTCCTGGCTTTCCATACACTGGAGACTAATTAGGCGTTGGCTTCAGCCAAAGTTTTAAAGCGAGGATACAGTTCTCCAATTAAACTGATCAGCAGTCTACAAGACTCTGAAAAAACAGTTTCCATAAACTTTGCTTCAACTGCAGAAAAGGAGGAGGAGAGAAGCAGCAGCAAGTGTTTGGCACATCATAGTGCGTCTGACCAACCGGAAAGGCTGCCGTCGCGCACTGAAGTGTCTCACAGAAAGTTGCAGTAAGCTCCCACTCAGGCATATGCCTTGTTTAAAGTGTCTAGGAATCTTTTGTTTTGTTGATTTATTTACCTGGAATCTATCTGTGCATAAAGTTGAAAATATCTGTGAATTTGCAACATGTAGTCTGTGTGAATATTATTCTGTAAAAATGACCGACTGCCTTCAGTGTTTTCTGTCACCGTTCTAATAAGCTGGTCAAATCCTGGAAATATTCAGTTAACGTGACCCCTGAGATGTATATACATTCTCATTATTACGTTTATTTAAGCTGGGGTAATATTTTTTAAAGAAGTTTTTATGTATAAGCTACTTTTTTACTTTTTTTAAAGTCCAAATGGAATAATTTATTTATTACTTAATTGTTTAAACTTAACCCACAGAAGTGCTCTGTTTGTTAACAGAATTGTTACATGTAAAAAGGTGAATAAAAAAGGGAACATCCTGGATCAGTTTCTCCGCTGTTCTCTATTCTTTTTTTATGCATTACCTATAGAAGTACCGGCTCGGGACTCGGTACTCAAACTCAAACAACTCGGACTCAGACTCGAGGACAAAAAAACGGGACAACCTGACTAAGAACTGTAAATAATCACAATGCCAGAACATATGTACAGTACATGACATGAAAAATTATCTCCCTGAAAATAATCTGTTTCATAATTTTTGTTGTTGTACTGAAGGTTGAGAAATTCAAATGTCAGCTATTCCAAGTAAAAAGTTGTGAACAAGAGAGAAGAGAACGTGGATACAGGAGAAAAAAGCTTCTGAGTAATGAAACCAGGAGATGCTGCAGAATTAATAGGGATGACATTTATGAATGAAGGCTATTGAAAAAAGGTTTATTAACATGTTTGTTTTTACAAAACTTTGCGATAAGAAACGGTTAGGGTCACCTAATGTCTACTAGGTCCCCACACAGTCGAATTCTAAAAACTTAAATATGCTCTACCAATAGGCCCATTTTTCAGATTGAAAGTACCTTTAAAAATAAGAAGCTTTAATCAGGTATTAAATACACTTTTCATTTCATTGTAATCTTAAATGTCTTTTTATTGATTGGTGGCAAAAAAATACATTTTATAACAGAAAAAATACAATCTCACTTTCTTAGAGTTACTGAAATAAATGCACTTTTCAAAAAATATTCTAATTCATTGAATAGAATTGTTCATGTTTTTAATAAAAAGAATATACACCCCTGTTAATATCTCTCTCTCTGTCTTTCTCTCTCTCTACAATAATAATATTGTAATAATAATAATAATAATAATAATAATAAGTGTAATACTACACTTCAACACAAAATGTTAAGTATAGTTAGAGTACAATTTCATCAAGGACCCGATGCGTTAAATGTGATGGTTTGTGTTCAGAATTTTTGAGTGTTCACAAGGGGGTGCTACTGGGTTCAGTCTTGGGACCTCCTTTGTTTATAATGCATATTAATGAGCTTAAACTGAATGTATCAAATGCTAATATGCATTTTTATGCTGATGACACAATTGTTTACTGCTTTGGACCATCAACTACTACAAAAAGCTTTTAATGTAGTCCTTCACACAAATATGCCATCACACAAAATCCTAACAGCATTTAACACTCTAAAGGCCAAAAACTTGCAGTTCTGTAAATGTTATGTTTTTTTCCCCCAAAGACATCATAACTCACTGCGCTTTGAGCACGTCTCCACCTGCTGAAGAAGTGCTAAGAGCACAGTGAGTTGCAATCCTCATGGATCCTCATTAGTTTCCACCGTAGTGGTTATAATCTTACTGGGTTCCAATTAATAAAATGTAGTATCATGTACGATACCACATTGGCAATTAGGCTACATAGATATTCTCATTTGTCCAGTTCCAGTTTTGTTAATGCTCCAAGACTAAATATGCCATATCTATGTCATTACTTGATGTAATCTGTGCTATTTGTGTACTTTTATAGTGGTGATAAGAATAGTCTTATGTTACCTGTCTTTCATAGATGTAGAGTTCTTCTTTTTTCTTGACTACAAGCATTTTGGAAGTCTCAGAAGTGGCCCTATTGAATTTTACAAGTAAGAAGTCTGACTTCATGGCTCATTAAAATAGATTTTTTTTCATCCTGGAACCTAAAAAATTGGACTTCTGGGTACCACTAGAATACATGGTCAAAATACAAACCAAGTTTAGGCATTAAACGTTCGATGGTAAATTCTTTACATAGGTTTTTTTCTCTGGATCTAACTCTCCCAAGATGTTCAGGTTCCCAACAGCCCAAACGTTTCCTAAAAATTTCCTCTTAACTCAGGGATCATACCCCAGTATTTCTTACTAACAACCACAGAGGCAAATCCCTTGACGTCCTTCAGCCTGTCAGAGTCAAAGTCCACCAGAAGTTTCCTGACGCCAGTCCTCATAGGTGTGAAAGAGACCTTCACTGACACCTTCTGGCCTGGAGATATAACATCGCTGGGGAAAAAAGAATGGCAGAATGAAGAATGTTCTTGGGTGGATGGGAATGGTTAAATCTCCTTCCATTTTAATCTGTGCTAATTACTTACTCAACATGGATCTTCGTGTCGGACAGCAGGCCAGCCCCTTCCAGAGTGAAAACACCACCAGTCAGAGGGACTGGCAGAGGATTGGTGAAGGATATATAAGCTGTCAACTGTTCCCAAACAAAAGCTTTTCCAATAACCTTGGAGACAAAGCAGAAAGTAATTAATTCTCTATTGTTCGTACAAAAACCTGCAGATTAGATATGTTTCTATCTTTGCATGTTATCCTTATACATACAGAGCCTCGTAGAAGTAAATGTTGTGCTTAAAAAGCTGCACATTTAATCATGTTTGAACCACAGTCTGCAATGGATTCTAAAGGGATTTCATGTGTAGACAAATTGGTTTGAAAATGTATAACAAATAAAAATCTGAGGCATGACATGCAAGTTTCTTGAGCCCTCTCTACAAAGCAGTGCAACCATCTGCCTTCATAATTTGTAGAGTTCAAGTGTGTGTGATATAGTCTGAGTATAAATGCAGTTGTTCGGTTTCTGTATTCAGGGGTTCATTACAGAACAATCAGCATTTTTAACAATGAGGAACCCAACAGTCAGGAAGAACGTGGTTGAGAAGTTTGAATGAACTTTCTTGCAATTTCCACCCTAAATGTTTATAAAACTAAAACCCAAATTAAATTAAAGCTGTTCTTGAACCATTTTGACTGAAGGCATGGGTGGGCTCTCTTTGGGGAGAAAAAACTCTAAAGTGCTATTGTTACCAAGTAATGAAGATTAAATTAATGTCCCCCTATTTTCTTTTTAAAAACACATGTTTAAGAAGTGGCTTTAGAATGGAGTAGTGGGCTGAAAGACAGTGTGGATCTATCTTTTCCCCGAACCAAATTCTACAGCAATTGAAGTGTTAGTCTGGATCTCTAAATTAATTACAAATTTTAAGAATTGTTTTAAATTGACATCCTGGCCTTAAATGTTAATATAAAATAAGTCATTTTATGAATTATAGGATTACGGGTAAATCCAACCTTCCCGTATTTCAGCTATGGCTCAAAAGCCACGGTGCCGTCCACTTGAACCAATCAAGTGATGCCAAGGGCTGTCAATCATCACAACCGTTGTGTGCTCGTGCTCGTAACTGCGTGCATGCTCAGTTTTCTGTTTTCACGGAGCGTCCGAATCAAGCCTCTGCCATTAGTCCCAAGCGGGTTTGAAATATTTTCAAACCAAAAAAGCATCCTCACCTCCAATAAATAATCAGCTGTTCATCATCTTCCTGATTACCTTCCCGTTGTTGTCCTAGCCCTTTTAAACCCATGTGTTTTCCCACAGTCCATTTCCCAGCGTCATGTCTTTGTCCTGTCCAGCTTTTCTATGCTTTTTCAACATTATTATTACTAAATTTGAGTTGAACTAACTCTCAATACCTAAATACCAGAAAACATGCCCCTTTGCAGGGTGAACGCATAACCCTTGACCGTATGCCTCTGATTAACAAAAATGATCAGAATCATTATTGTTTCTTCTCAAAAAAAGCTCCATGGCTTCCTCTATATTATGTTTTACAGGTGCATTTTGCCACGTTGCTGAAAGATCTTACTAGAATGTAGTAATATTACATCTGTGCTTGGAAAAGCTAATCTATCCTTACTATTTACAAGTCCTGCGATAAAGTCCACCCCATCTTATGAAATATATGTATGTACATTATTCCATTGGCTATTCAATGTGTCAGTCATCAACATTCTGTGCTGCAATTCATTTGAACTACTCACTGAAGAAAAATTAACATACTTTTAACCCATCAGCTATTGGTTGAGGATTTGAAAGAGCAGGTAGATGGGGTGGGGGCAGTAACATGTCACCTATTGGATCAAAAAGGTGTCAATAAAAACCTATTGGACAGAATCCAATTACCATCCCAGCGGCAGAAATCCAAGAACGAGTCCCAGATATGAAAAAACTGGACAACACCAGGTCCTAACATGATCCATGCCTACTGGCTAAAACAACTCACAACACTCCATAAGCATCTTGGAAGTACAAATGAACCAGCTGCCAAAAGAAAGGACTAACCCAGAATGGGTAACCGAAGGGCAAACTATCCTTATCCTAAAGGATCCCACCAAAGCTTTAGTCTCACCACAACATGGAAGCTCATATCAGGCATCATTGCTGCAAAGATAAGCGGCCACATAGATCAATAAATGAGCAAAGCACAGAAGGGTATTGGTAGAGATAACAGAGGAGCCAAACACTAGCTCCTGGTTGATAGAACAGTAGCCCAAGACTGCAAATTCTAAAGACCAATCTGTGCACTACCCGAATTGATTACAAGAAAGCCTTTGACTCAATGTCCCACACATGGATCACTGAATGCTTGGAGCTGTGTAACATCAACAGCACTCTAGGGCCGGGAACATACTTGCTTTTAATTACGCATATGCATGTTTATTATGGCTGCCACGCATAGCTTGCCTTTGGTTCAAGCGTTATTTGTGCATGTCCTCTGAAATTAATGCAATGGGTCTGCAAATGGCAAAATGAGCGTTAATGCTCGGGGGATTGTAGAGTGCTATTTGACCAGATGTATGTACACGGAGTCAATGGTGGCAAAAGCAGTAGGAAAACAAGCACCAATAGTGATAGATATTGTCTCACATACCTTCTACGACACTGCTGCCAACTTTTTCTGACGTCATCTGAAGGTTAACCATCCTCTGTGGTCGTCATGTTTGTTTTGGCTCTACATCACAAATCTGCCACTCTATCCGATCTGACCACTGTCCGCTGCCTCCTAGTGGAACTCTCCAGTAGTACGTGCAGTACGCAAGCAAGTATGTCGCCAAGACGCAGCCTGCTGCTTGTGTCAATGCAATGTTATGCACAAGTGTCCATCAAATGTGGCATAACCCAAGGTGATGCTCTGTCTACCACTGCTGTTCTGGACAGGTCTGAACCTCCTAAGCCAAATAGTCAACGAGACTGTCTATAGATACCGCCTCAGGAATGGAGCTAAGACCAGCCACCTCTTCCACATGGATGACATGAAGCTGTATGCTAAGAGTGAACGGGACATAGACTCCCTGATCAACACTACCAGGATCTACAGCAGTGACACCGGGATGTCATTCGGGCTTGACATATATAGTAGTATGGTCTAGGGCTGAACGATTTTGGAAAATAATCTAATTGCAATTTTTTTTCTTCAATATGGCGATTACGATTTAATGTGCAATTATTTTTTGTGGGGTTTTTGTCATGCATTTTTTAATTTATGCAATCAAAAATATTGTGTATTATGAACAGATCTTTATACATAATTTATTCTATTCCATAAGATTATTTACTTATTTTAAGACAAAGGCAAATATTAACAACTTTATCTACTTTTAATCCTCACACTCGATGGTCATCTGTGTCGTTCTGCAATGAAGGTTTTCTTCCTTTTGATCCCAGCTAATAATTCCCTCCGGCTGCAATGTTTTCCTCCGTGTGGTTATCCAGGAAGTAGGATGCTTGAAGGAACAAGCTCTGATTTTTAATTCTCCATCGATCTAATGCACTTTCAGACTCTGGTATGGCTCCGTAGAGCAGTTTGATCTCAGGTCAGTTGTTGCAAAATACTCCGCTGTTTTCGGTGCGGCTTTACCTTTCTGTCTGCATTTTTTATACAGCGCAGGTAAAATGTGGCTAAAATGTGTTTGTGAGATTGAATCCTAGCTTATTCATCATGGTTAACAAAGCATACTTTTGGCTATAAAACCCGTTATAGCACGAATTATTTCTGTGTGCCGTTTTTTTATGTTCGTAAGGAGCGATTCTGTCAAACAGCTCGGTCAGCGATCCCTGTCGCCTCAAAGTTTGTTTACTGGAAATTTAAACACTGGTGGCGGTCAGTTTAGCCGTGCAACTCTCATATATGGTGGTGTGATGTCTTTAGGTGTTGATAAAGGTTCGTACTGTAGCCTACCTCGTGAGGCAGCAACAATAGCAAGATGGGTTCTGCACAATACCTGGCGTTGTGCAGCATCAACGTTTTCATAGCAGATATAATTTCTCACAACTGATGTACTGTTCCTCTTTGGTACCAACTATTGTGCAGCGTTGGATTCTGTTAAGCTTTAGATCATTTTATAACTGGTTAAAGTGCAGTGTTTCCTTCTCTCCCTGCGACGTTTGCAAGTCACGTGACTTTAGCAGATATTTTTACATCAAGTCAAATCGCAGCCTTTGCGATTAGGAAATCGCATTTTACCAAATCGCGATTTAATTGCATATGCAATTAATCGTTCAGCCCTAGTATGGTCACAAAGCGAGGCAATGGATGAGCAATGGCGGCCTCCATGGTATGCGGTCACAAAGCAGAGCATCCAGCAGCCATTGGGCAATACCAAGTGATGGGAAGATCAAGAAGAAGGAACATGAGAAACCTGAGAAATACCAAGGGCTCAGAGAGGAGCTAGAGAAGGCTTAGAAGGCGAAGGTGACAGTAGTACCCGTAGTAATCAGAGCATTCGGGGCAGTGACCCCCAAACTAGAGGAATGACTTCAGCAGATCCCTGGTAGTACCTTAGACATCTCAGTTCAAATAAGTGCAGTACTTGTAACAGCAAAGATACTGCGCAGGACCCTCAGGCTCCCAGGTCTCTGGTAGAGGATGTGGGAATGGCAAGGGTTAGGTTCTAGAACAACATTTGAAGATTTGAACATTTCCCTGTTCAATCCATCATCTGAACATTGAGACATCTGCAGACCTACCAGGACATGGATGTCCACCTAAAATGACAAGCTGACCGTATTAATTAGAGAGATTAAGCACCTCTTTGTGATTTATCTAACTTAAAAAAAACATAAAATTATATTAAATTAGTGTTTCTTAAAATGTGAAAACAATGTTGCATCCTTTTGCAACTAATTTAATGTATGTTAATATTCTGATTTTAATAGATTGTTTATAAGAGATGAAGAGAAGTATATTTGCCTGATTTGATAGATGATGTCTATCCCACCTGCTTACTGTTAACTCACCTGAATGTGGAGCTCAGGCAAGCTCATTGGGATATCAGCCACTGCCATGATGGGCAAACTTTCCCCCTGAGCTTCAGCAAGCACTTTCACCCTGATCAGATGATGCTCAGAGACACACTTGGAGTAGTCCTCATAGCGGAATCGCAGCACTTCTTTATGAGCTAAACATTCAGAACATAAGACAAGAGACCAATCACACGTTGCTGCAGGATTATAAAAGACTTTTAAACATCAACAACAGGGTGTCTGCTGACCGTTCTCAGCCAATATGGTCACATTGTTCATCTTCCTCTGGCAAACTCCCTGGAGAAGAGAGTTGTAAGTGACAGCCATGGCGTGCACTGTCAGCTGAACTTTAGCATCATCACTTCCTTCATTCTTCACCTTGGAGCAAAACAGATATTCCATTGTTTAGAAAGGCAAACCAACAGATTATGGAAGACATAAAAAGACAAAATCCCGTCACCGTATACCTCAGCAATCACATCAAAGTCTGTCCCAAACACAGGGTTAGGATGCTTGATCAGCAGGTTCAGGTTTGCTGGTTGTACGCTCTCATCGGTATGCTGGGGGACCCTGCGCTTTGCCTTCTTATAAACCTCTCTCTCTTCCATAGAGCCTGCAAAGAAAACCAATATAAATAACTCAAAGTCCTGAGGGTAAAACACTTACATATCATAGTGTCAAAAAGAAGCTTCCACAGTATAAAGCATCAGTGTGATACTAAATGTGGGGCTCCAAAAAACAATGCAACAAATTTACATCAGTCTTAGATCTTGATACATTGTTTCTTCCAGAGGTTGTGCTCATAGTTTTTTTTTTGTTGTTGATCATTTTGACTGATGAGGTAAAACCTATTTATCCATCCATCCATCCATCATTCTTGAAGGGTAAAGGTAAGCTGAGGCGTATCTACAGAATTCATTGGGCAAAACTTAGGGTTAACTAAGAACAGGTTACCAGTTGGTAATGACATATTCAGTAGTATTAAACTTTAATCGCTTTTAATTAATATGTAATCTGAACAAGCTAAACAGAAAATCCACATTGTGCCAACCCAGGGACAAAGTCCACAGAAAAAATGTGAAGCCAATGTTGAATTTGCGAAAATTATCCACTAAGTGCTGACTCCAGAAAGGAGCAGGTTACTATCGACTCTAAAAATGCCAACTTCAAAGCAGAAATAAACATGTTTACATCCTGGTTCAAAAAAGATTATGGTTTTTTTTAGGTAAGCCTTACCCTCATGGCAACTCTGAAGGGGGAGTTTTTTAAAAACCAATTTTTAGATGCAATTTTGGTGTGGATCTCTGAATAATTAGTGGTGTGTCCTTTTGAAAGATCTCAAATGAGTCATTAGTGCTAGCACTGGTTGGTAGCGTCTTGTTCCACTCTGCTTGCACCAGGGAAGGCCACAGCCTTGGTGTCATGTTAATAGTTTGAGGCCATTTTGTTTCTCCGATTTTGACCATCAGCTGGGTCTGCAATATTTATTCATGTTCAGATGATAATCGTGCTCTTATTGGACAAAGATATCTTGCTGTGGTATTGATTGCACTGACAAACCATCTAAGAAGTTTCTGCTCCATTTCTCTCATTTTGTAAAATTATATTTCTGCACACTGCTTGAGCAAAAATGTGTCTCTTCTTACATCTTGATTATTAAAATTTGTTTTAATTGAAATTCACAAAGTTTTAATGAGAGTTAAGGATCAAGGCCTCATGGTTTTATTTCATTTTATTTAGTTTATACAAAACTGCTGTATTTGCTTCGAAGGCAGAGGGGTAAGCAGAGTCAGTCACCCACAGTTTTCTGGTTAAAAGCGCCTGCCAAAGATTTAAGCTTGTGTTAGCTTTGGGTTAGCTTATGGCTACATCCGCTCAAAGTTTGATGAGTGTCAATCATCTGCCCCCAGCCTCAGTCCCACTCTCAGTTCCACCTCTTTGCCAATCATTTTTATTGACGCAGACAAGATTGCAGAGGTGGGGAACAGACCAGTTGGCTTCCATTCAGCTCTTTAATTTTAAATTTCAATTCAGTTTATTTATATAGTGCCGTTTCACAACAGATGTCATCTCAAGGCACTTTACAAGAAGAGTTTAAATTTAGGAATTTGAGAACCACAGAAGATTGCGTTGTGACTTCTCAGCAATCCCTCACACTGAGCAAGCATAAAGCGACAGTGGAGAGGAAAAACTCCCTTTTAACAGGAAGAAACCTACAGCAGAACCAGGCTCAGCATAAGCGGTCATCTGCCGAGACCGTCTGGGGTCTGGAGAAGGCAGCAGAGACACAGAAAGAGCAACAGAACTGATGCAGAAGCAGAGGTTGGTAGCAGGAGAACGTTCCTCCACTGGAATGCCATCTTAGTCAGGGTCATCCAGCAGGGCGGGTCAGGAGCACCTACTGTAGGAAGAGACTAAGAAAAAACAGATTAGCGCTTGAGTTGACAGCACATCATGCAGTTAGGGAGAAGTAGGAGAGAAAGTAGGAACTGACTCTAATACTGTCCTCCAACAGCCAAGCCTAAAGCAACATAGCTACTAACATTAACCTGTCTCCTAGCTACTACCTGGCTTACATTAATCAATCTCTACCTAGCTACTCTACCTGACTACTAACATTAACCTATCTCTTCCTAGCTTTTGACACTCTACCTGAGTACTAACATTAACCTGTCTCTTCCGAGCTACCTGTCTAACCTGTCTCTGACTACCTAATAACCTGTCTCTAACTGTAAGCTTTGTCAAACAGTAAGGTTTTAAGCCTAGTTTTAAAGATAGACAAGTTGTCTGCTTCACGATCCAACGTTGGGAGCTGGTTCCTTAGAAGGGGAGTTATGTAACTGAAAGATCTGCCACCCATTCTACTTTTCGAAATCCTAGGAACTACCAGTAAACCTGCAGTCTGAGAGCGAACGGCTCTGTTAGGAACATATGGAACAAACAGCTCTCTTATGTATGATGGAGCTTGATTATTAAGAGCTTTATATGTCAGAAGGAGGATCTTGAATTATATTCTAGATTTTACTGGGAGCCAGTGAAGAGAAGCTAAAACAGGGGAAATGTGATCTCTTCTTCTTTTATTCATTAGAACCCTAACAGCAGCATTTTGGACTAAGTGAAGACTTTTAATTGTATTCTGTGGACTACCTGATAATAAAGAGTTACAGTAATCCAGCCTTGAAGTAACAAAGGGATGGACTAGTTTTTCAGCATCACTCCTGGACAGGATGGTTCTAATTTTTCAATATTCATAAGGTGAAAAAAGGAAATCCTAGAGACTTCTTTAATGTGAGATCTAAATGACATATATTGGTCAAAAATAACACCGAGGTTCTTTGCTTTATTACTGGAGGCTAATTGATTGCCGTCCAGGTGAAGAGGTTGACTAAGTAGTTTCTTTTTCAGAGCTTCTGGTCCAAAGACGACAACTTCTGTTTTATCAGAATTCAGAAGCAAGAAGTTTAGAGTCATCCAAGTTTTTATGTCTTCCAGACATGCCTGTAGTCTACCTAACTGATTGGATTAATCAGGATTTATGGATAGATATAGCTGTGTATCATCTGCATAACTATGGAAATTTATCCCATGCTGCCTAATGATTTTACCAATTGGAAGCATATATATAGTAAAAAGAATCAGCTCAAGCACCGAACCCTGTGGTACTCCGCAAGTAACCTGTGAGGCCGAGGAAGATCTTATGTTTACCTGAACAAACTGAAATCTGTTGGACAAATAAGATATAGAAACCTATGGGTTACATCACAGAGGGTTTGTTCATCTATATGCAGTCTAAGGTGCCATCATAAATCGAGCAGATTAATAGGCTACACGTAGTAAATCGGAACATTTTACCTGCTGTGGCCTGAACGGTCTGCATGGAGTGTGAACTGCACTACCACTTGTGCGTAATGGAGGCTGAATTCATGCTCTGCTTGATTTATAAGCGCCACTTCAATAAAAAAAGTGAAATCAGGCAGTGTTTCTCCAGTGGTAGTGATCATAATTCGGCAAGATTCTGAACAAGGGTTTTTCTGATCGCTTTAGCTGGTTGAAACACCACATAGTGAAATTCTTCTACCTTAATGGTTAGGGTGCACCAATATGTCACTGTCAGCCTGTCCCCAGTACAGTTACAGATGCACTCCATGTCTCAGCAACTCTGCAACACGCTGTCAGCTCCCAAATAGCGATGATGCTCAGATGCTCTCAGGAGAATCTTTTTTTGATTGATTCAGTGGGCTAAACTTTGTGTGTAAAGCTGAAAATGCCACGGCCAAGTGGTCAGGGGTGTGAATTGCAATCTTTCAAAGTAACAAATGGCATACAGATTTTTCTGTCACCCTTTAAAAAAATTGTCATACACAGAAAATATTTAATTAGTGCGACCCCTGGGTTCTTCCTTGTTCTGCTGTGCCACCAACCTTCAGGGTATTTGTAGAGATGAGTGATGTCTTCCCTGAAGTCGCCATAAACGCTTTTGGTGCTAATGTTCCTTCCCACCGTTCTCTGGTCCACACTGATCTGTTGCCTCCGGCCACCTGGCAGGACCCTCCAATAGATGATGTCTGCATTCACCTCGGCAAATATAAACGGAGCATCGTACTTCAGTCCCAGATTTCCCTCCTTGATAGCTGAGACTGGGCAAGGACCACAGCAAAACTCTCCTGAAAAGAAAGGATTTGTTATTTATCTAGCTTTTGCATCAAAATATTTATAATGAAAAACACCTCAAATTCTTCAGTGCGCATGAATTGAAGAAAATAATTCAAGAAAATTAAAGGTATTCAGAAATATACCATCACTCAGTTCTTGAGGTGTGGGATCCAAAACCTGCCAGCCATCATTTCCTTCTGGGAGATCATCTCTCCTCATCCAGGACTCGACCCAACAGTGGAAGTTCCTGAAACCAAAGAGAGACAAAAGAAAACTTCAGATGAACTATCAGATGAAATATATCAATTCATCCCAAAGACACATTTATTTAAAAAAATCAAAAAACACACAATTTCATGTCCACTGCTACAGTTCAAATAAGTATTTATAAAACATGTCTTTGAAAAACATTTCATCAATAAATTAGTAGTTGTTTTCTTGCTTATCTCATCAGTCTAACATAGTTATGGAAAAATTCCGGCTATGCTGTTTGTGCAATGTAGCTACAGGTATTTTTTAGCATTTTAATCAGGGGCCGTATTCACAAAGACTCTTATCTTACCGCTAGGTGTTACTCCTAACTCGCACTAAAAGGTCTCACGTAGGAGTTGTCGTCTAAAACCTATTCACAAACGCAGGAAGAGCTACATTTACGTAGGACAAATTCCTAAACGTAAGATAAGAGTGACGTCCCGTTTCTACGGTGGCCTGGAAGTGCAAATCAAAATTACATTATCCTGAAACACTTTTATATTTTTACTGAAACAAAATTACATTTTTACCGAAACAAAATTACATTTTTACCAAAACAAAATTACATTTTTACCGAAACACTTTTACATTTTTACTGAAACAAAATTACATTTTTACCAAAACAAAATTACATTTTTACCGAAACACTTTTACATTTTTACCGAAACAAAATTACATTTTTACCAAAACACTTTTACATTTTTACTGAAACACTTTTACATTTTTACCAAAACAAAATCTCATTTTTCCCTAATCACTTTTACATTTTTACCCAAACAAAATTACATTAACCTGAAACACTTTTACATTTTTACCTAAACAAAATTACATTTTTACCGAAACACATTTACAAGTTTACCAAAACACTTTTACAAAGACATGACCCGGAAGTGCGATTCTCACAGTGACTACTTCTCTGGAGCCTCCAGCCACATGTATTGGACATTAACTGCAAATCAACGCATCGAGTCCTGGTGGTCCATCTTCAGAAAATCTAGGTAAATGGGCTATCTCAGTAGTGTACTCTGATGTATTTTTATTTTGGGGCAAGTATTGCATTTGTTGGATAAATAAACCCTCTTAGTGATACCTATACTGTCCTGTAGGTCGCAGTTCTGGATGGACTTATTTGCTGACCTCAGAGACACTGGACATTTTTTAACTATTATGTAGAGTGGTCCTGCATACTGTACATAACTTTAGCCACATGCAAACACATTGTTATCGAAAATGCATCACTCGCGTGGTTTAACACATGTCCCCTGATTACCCGCCATCTCCTCGTCAATGTCTTTTAGGACATGAAGGGACCGTCCATAAAACTCACAAAAAGTAGTTTTCTTAATGAGCGAACTACCACAAAATGGGCAAAACATCTCCACAGGTTGAGCTGATAAGATTGCGTTAACTTTGGCAACTGATAATAAAAAATAAAAAAACTTTGGCAACTGATTCTGTTCCCCGCATTATCACTTCCAGGTCATGCCTTTGTAAAAGTGGGTCGGTAAAAATGTAAAAGTGTTTCAGGTTAATGTAATTTTGTTTCGCTAAAAATGTAATTTTGTTTTGGTAAAAATGTAATTTTGTTTCTGTAAAAAGTTAATTTTGTTTCTGTAAAAGTGTTTTGGTAAAAATGTAATTTTGTTTTGGTAAAAATGTAATTTTGTTTCGGTAAAAGTGCAAAAGTGTTTCAGTAAAATTTTTATGTTGTTTTGGTAAAGATGTAAAAGTCTTTCAGGTTAATGTAATTTTGTTTCAGTAAAAATGTAATTTTGTTTCAGTAAAAATGTAAGTGTTTCGGTAAAAAAGTTAATTTTGTTTCGGTAAAAATGTAAAGGTGTTTCAGGTTAATGTAATTTTGTTTCGGTAAAAATATAAAAGTGTTTCGGTAAAAATGTAATTTTGTTTCGGTAAAAATGTAATTTTGTTTTGGTAAAAATGTAAAAGTGTTTCAGGATAATGTAATTTTGATTTACACTTCCTAGCCACCATACATTGCTATGGAAAACGCCATTTCCTCTGTATGGGTAAATAGACGGACTGCAGTGTGATTGGTTGTTGAATGACACGTGTGAAACCAGGAAATGGAAAACAATGTCAATAAAAGCGTAATTATGAACAGCGCAAAAAAATAGCAGAAATAATGCACGATGATATTTGTTTCGGCCACGAGACTCACACTTTATACAACTTACACAAAATAGCCTACTTACAGAGAGGGTGAAGTTTAAAAACGAAAAAACGTGAAATGCATCATATTATGCGACAGACTAGCGTCCTATCCAGGGTTTACCCTACCTAACGCCTGCTGATAGCTGGGATAAGCTCCAGCCCCGCCTCCATGTGACCCTGAATTTGATGAAAGCGGTATAGATAATGGATGGATGGATGCATCATATTAAGGGAGTGATTGCAAGTAGGCTGTGATTACGAATAAGAAGAAAGGGGAGGCATGGGTGGAAATGAGCAGAAACATAAATGCATCTTATCCAGCGGTGTCTCGAGCGGCAGAAGACTGTGAGAAGAGATATTCTCTACAGTCCCAGTGGCGGCTCGAGATCCGCTTATAAAAAGTATGCTGCTGCAACATGTAGGCAATGTCCGTCATATAGGCAATCCCTAAATATGTTGCATAAATTGGAAGACGTGCACATTTTCTTCTTTGTGCAGGGGGAACAAGGACACGACGTAGCCAGGCATCTCACAAAACGGATATATTTTTCTGCGGTTTGGCCTGTCATCAAGACGTAACTGGAGATTTTCAGCACCAAAAACAAATCTTTTCAAAAACTTCGGCCAAAGTGGAGATTTGCGTTTTCTCCGTTTTCAGTATATCTGCGTGTGGACGGTTGAAAACGGAGTTTTAATAACCGTAATGTCACTATCCGCAACAAAAAATGCTCCAACATCACTTGTTCGGATTGGCAACAAGTGATGTTGGAGCATCACTTGTTGGCAACTGATTCTTATGAACCATTGTTCATAAGAAAGGTTATTTCTGAGCAGTAAACAGAATGTGTTTACTCTAAAAAAAAAAAAATCTTTAATGCCCTCAGAGCTGTGTTGGTATCATCCATTGTTAAAGCACGTTTTGTTTGTTTGCTTTTATAAGCTTTATCACTGCTTTAGTACTGCCCCGTACTGCTTTGTCACGTCTATGAATGTGCTGAAAAACGCATTTATCCGGTTACGTGTGGATGGAGTTTTGTTTTTTTCAACGAGCGGAGGAAAATGTTCGTTTAAAACAAACCCGGCTACGTGTGGACATTGTCGGTATTGTCTGGTCAATTCAGAATCATCCAGAGTGTCCAACACATTACGTCTGGCTGCAGAACATTTTGGGAGTCTTTGTGAATAGGTCTTAGGGAGTTAGGAGTCCTCTTGACTTCTTTTGAGGACTCCCAGACTTAGGAGCTACTTTTAGGCCTAAAAGTGGTTGTGAATTAGTTTTATCTTAAGAAACTAGGAGTCCTAAATTTAGGAGTGACACGCCCACATTTATTAGGAGTTACTCCTAAATTCGCCAGTTAGGACCTACTTTTAGCCCTAAGATTCTTTGTGAATACGGCCCCAGGTTATTATCTGGACTTCGACTGGGCCATGGCAACACCCTGATTCTTTGATCTGTAAGTTACTCTGTCTGTAGGTATGTGTTTACAGGGTTTTTTCTGTTGATGACCATGTTTGGGCCGAGCTCCAGCCGTCGAATAAATGGATTTACATTCAGGCCTACAATACTTTGAAATATATGAGATAAATGACTGCAAGTCATCCAGGTCCAGTAGCTGCAACACCAGCCAAAATCACGAGACTCCACCACTGTGCCTAACAATCACTGTGAGTTGTTGGTTAGAATCTGCTCAAATTCGTGTACTAGATGACATTCTGACTGCTACCGATTTAGTCTCAACTTCTTCTACTCCTGACCTACTAGCGGCAGACCATCCTATTGAGCATCTGGATTCATGGGTTGGGTAGCACTGGACTGTTTTCGTTCTTACCTAGCTGATAGGAGCTTCAGTGTCCATATCAATACCTGCTCTTCTTCATCTGTCCTTCTTACCGGAGCATCCCCAAGAGTTCAATACTCCAACCCCTTCACATTTCCATCTATATACTTCCCTGTGGTCATATTCTTAGAAAACGTGGTAATTTACCATTACTATTGGCAGTGATGACTGCCAAATGTACCTCTCCAAAAATCACAATTATCTTACTTGTTCTGTTTATTGGAGGTAAAAAAAGAAGTTATATGACCTGCATTTGTATAGTACAGGGCAGTCAAACTCATTTCAGTTTTAGGCCACATCAGGATCATGAATGTCCTCAAAGGGCTAGTTGTGATAAAACATCAATAAAACTATCTTTAAAAAAAGCATTAAAATATAGATAAATATCTGTCTGCATTTGATAGGTACTTCTTAAAATTAAACAATACTGAACATCTTTTCACAATGATGTGATTGAGGACTATTCAATATAAACTCTAATTTAATTTGACTGATAAAATAGTATTTAGGTGCACACAAATAGGAGTTATGGTCCTCTAGAGTGTTGAGGGCCACATGAAGTGCTATGGCGGGCCGGATTTGGCCCCGGTCTTTGAGTTTGACACCTGTGGTATAGTGTTTTTTTAGTCAGAAGACCACAAAGCGCTTCACACTACGTTCAGTCATTCACCCATTCAAACATTCACTCACACATTCACATACTGATAGTGGCAAGCTACTACATGGTAGCCACAGCTGCCAGCAGGCACACTGACAGAAGCGAGACTGCTGGACACACTGGGCCCTCTATCCACCATCAGCAAGCAATGGGGCAAAGTGTCGTGGTTGTTGTGCCAAGGACACAAAAATCAAGAGAGATAGAATGGGGATTTAAACCAGCAACCCTCCAATTATGGGAAGAATTCCTATCACCTGAGCCATTGCCATCTAAAAAACTGATGGCTTCCAATTTTCTCCTTTTAAATGATAGAAAAACCGAAGCTATTATTTTTACTTGGCTTCTAGCAAAGCTAGCAGGAAGTCCCCAACTAGCACCTCAGAACCGAGTGCTCAGTCCACCTTTGGATCTCATCTTAGGTTTTTGACAATAAGTCACAACCAATTGTTCATGTCTCACGTTGATTTCCCCACTCAGGACTGTGGTCAAAGGAGCCGGAGTCTGCTGACGTTAGCGCTTTTATACAAATTAGCTTCGCACATAAAAAGTGCAATATGGTAATAGAGAATTTGAGCAGTTTTGCAGGCAAAAACAGTGAAATGAAGAGGAAGTGAGGGCCTTTATCATAAGAAAGGTTATTTATGGTCTACCTACCACTTTTCCATCTATTTTTAGAAGTTACTGTATTTGACTTCATATTTTGAAGGATTTTTTGGGCCACAGTGGTCCTTATTTAACAGTAGCCGAACCAGGGACAGCCGCGTTGAGGACTGGGGCCTCTGCATATGGGGCGCCTGCTCTAACCACTGCACCACGCAACTCCCCAATTTCATATTTCTCAACAACAACAAAAAAAGATGAGAGTGTCCCTATCAAGGACACGCCTACTGTTTAACCAGCCTTACTCTGACAGTGAAATTCCAGCAGCCAGGTATCTCAAATCTGTCACAGACACAAAGAGTAGCCAGCCAATACTAAATGCTCCACAGCCACTTCAGTGTAAATACAGGGACAGGCAGGTGCTAGAAAGACCCTCCCCCCCCCCCCCAATATTAAATAAACACTCCAGAAAAATATATCTGATCTGGAAATGTGGAAATAAATAAATGAATTAATGTGGAGATCAATAAATAAATACATGTGAAATAACTTTAAAAAAAAATGCTTTTCCAAATTTCTTTATTTATTGGCTATTTTGGCAGAGATTGTACTCCACAGGAAAAAGAGTACGGAGTGTAATATTTATGTGTAGATCTGATCTTACCAACTGCTGTCTGTCTTTTCCTCTCTGCTTTCAAAGTCCACCACAAAGTCTATTGAGAGGTTTCCATCCACATCATGAGCTGAGCTGAAGTTGGTGATGTGGCGTGTTGGGATTCCCAGACAGCGAAGAACTATAAAGAAACCTTGTTGTGGTCACTTTTACTTCCTATCCTTTGTTTTCCCTTTGAATTTAGTCAATTTTACTTGTGAAGTAGGGTGTTCATCATATATAAATCAAGTGAAAGCTCTTACTTGTACACGCAACACCTGCAAACACCCAGCACTGGCCATATTTGACCGCTCTGATGCCGTTTTTGCTCCACTGTCTGAGGATGGGCACGCTGCCTGTCCATCGATCTGGGGAGATTCCATCTAGGTATGGTGGATTCCAGCGCCCAATCAGCAGACCCCTGTCCCCATTCGCGTTCACCTGCAAAGGTGGAAGACAGCTTTAATTAATAAAATAATGCACAATGCACATCCTCCATGATTTTATTAATGCATTATGAATGACTCTTATGAACCAATTATTGCTGGATAATATATAAAACATAATATGGACCACTTCAATTTCCTGTTAGTCACATTGTAGACGCTAAAATATATAAAACTTAATGAATCAATGTGTTTTTCTATTTCTTGATCACAAAACAATTCCTCACCATTGCAGTGATCATCCTGCTGATGTAGATCGGATCAGATCTGTTCTCATGGTCCATCTTTGAGTTCCGCAAAGCTTCTTTGGAGTTATCCAGGACTTCAAAACAGATGTCCATCACAAAGTCCTCAAACTTTTAAAGGGAAAGTGTCACAGAAAGAACAAGAGAGAAATTTTCCGTCAAATGCTTTATGACCAACAACAAACAGTACAACCTTACCAAAGCAAGGCTCAGGCAGGTCAAGCGAAACTTTTACCAATATGTGACCTACCAATACAACAGCATCCCAACTTGTGATGCCGGCGACATTGACGGAACAACATTGGTGACCGTGGGAGGCAAGAGACTGAGGTTCACTGATTACATCTCCGCTTTTGTGAGGGACTTAGGCCCAAATGCCCATCTGTGTAGATGGGTGTTGGACTTTCTTACTGAGTAAGAGTGGTTAATGTTTAGTATGATCTACAACAACGATGAGGTGGCCTACATGAAGCAAGTGGATAATCTGGAAAGTTGATACCAGGTTGATGACCTCCAGCTGAGCATCAGCAATAGAGCTGTGGTAAAATGCCATGTACACACAGAAACTACACTGCCACCAGCATTACATCAACTTACTTGGAGCACTCCCAGCCTCTTGGTGTGGGCGTGACGGGTCACTGGTATCAGAACAGCATTGCCAATTCTGGGCCATAGTCTATGAAGATGATCCTAGGCCTCTAAAACCTGATTGATAGCTGTTACAGAGCTCCTACACACCCACATTGTAATAAATTTAAATCCTTTAACACAGAAACAAAAGTTAAAAAGCTGTCCTAACACTGTTAGCATAGTCAACTTTCAGACACGAATTAAATGCTAACAAGCTTGAGAACTTCTGAGAGTTTTCGAATTATGGTCGCTACAAAGGGGGAAATGTTTCCATGTGTTAAACTTTTTGTCCAAAGTTAATAATTTAATTGTAGCCTCCAGTGGAGTGAAGCGCGGATTCTGTCTGCAGATCAACAGCTATGATTACCTCCATGGGGGTAATCTATTCTATCCACCGAACAAAATCCAAAACCTCATGTCAATATATTCTGCAACAATTGGACTATTAGATTACAAAATAAGAAAAAAAGTGAGCATTTTTGTTCCACCCTATTCAGGAACCGCATCAGACTTTCAATAATAGCGCAAGCGTTTAATTTTACATTTATGTGTAGTTCTCTGGTCAGGTTGTTTTGATTGAACACTACTTAACAGATACTATTGTAGCCCCTGGTTAAAACCATGCACTTAATAGCTTTTAAAAGTTATGAACAAACTATACAAGGGTTTGCTTTCATTTATATCAAGATAAGATAAGGGGCATTTAATTTTATGTTGTGTAATAGTGTAATCTTAATGATTATGCAATATATTTGTTGCGATTGCCAGTGTAAATTGAGGAAATTCGGCATAATGTGGCTATGTGACATGTTTATTTACATATATATATATTTATTTGGTACTAATTATTTGATTAGTTTGGCTGTGGACTGAATGTAGTACAAAATGAAACTGTTTAGAAGAAGGGACAAGGGAACGTCAGAGGAACTTGGATTAAAAAGTTAGGAGGCTGTAGGAAAAAAAATGAGAATTTATGGGATGCTGAGAAGAAGAAGGACGGAGAAGACACGAGAAGAAAGGTGGAGGTCGCAGCCCAGGTTTGCCGAGACTGAGGTCGGAGGGAGGACTGCCTTATGAACTTTGATTTTTGTACGAGCCAGAGCTGATCGCTGTGATTAGTTTATGTGCAGAAGTGTGCTCGAACGAGGAGCAGGTGACAAGCGTGAATGAGATCAGGTGTGGATCGGAGGAGACGTGATGGAGGTGTCAACATGGCGACATTCGCTCCAGTGTAGCTGAGAAGTTTTGCGCTACACCTGTGGAAGAGTTACCCGAACAATATGGCAGGATTCGCAACGCTATCCGGTTGTGGGCAGAGTGGACAACTGCGGAGTGAAGATCTCCATTAGCGACATTCCCTCTCAGCTTCTAACAGGTCTGCAACATAAACTTGAAACGGTCCCGAACTGTGAGTGAGTGAGTGTGGGCCCACGTATTACAGTAACATAAAGTTAAGACATTTTTCGGTAAATGTATGGAGTTCTGTTAATGACAAACGTTAAATTGGACATTTATTATACACTATTATAAGAATATAGAAAACAGAAGGTAAAAGTTAGTTTTGTTATCTGTGACAGAAATTGATGCTAAACATTTTTTTTCTTTTTCCAAATCTTTTATTAAAGGGAATACTTTTATAGAGCTTTGTCTGGGGTTATTTTTATTTAAAGTAAGTATACCTATGGTATGTGGTGATTAGTTGAGTAAGTAACTGACTCAATATAGGTAAACCTGCGTGGTATCTATGAACCCAACTAGGCACCCCACCGTTTGAGTAGATCTCTGTGCAAGTTAATGCGGGACAGTGCAGTGAGCTACACAATAAAATAGGTATTAACTCATCGGATGATTGCTGGAGATAGGCGAAGTTGGGAAGTTCAGATGCTTAAATGTGACAGTATGAGTAAGAAACAAATACGATAAGATAAACGGGTTCACTTATAAATATGACGGGAAATACATTTGAAAATAGTTAACAACTCATTTTAATTGCGTTAAAAACTTGTGTTTAAAGGTTGAAAAGTAATTATGATTATTTCTTAAGTTGATAATGTGTTTGATTAAACAAGTTAATGCCAGCCAGTGATTTTGAATATGTTAGTCTGAAATTATCATTTTTACCTGCAGGCCTGTAGGTAGGGGGAGCCCTTGGCACTCAACTTAAGGGAAATGATGAAACTGGTAACATTTCCCCCCTTCAGAGGAGCATTACACGCAAACATTAAAATAATATTTCTATATGTTGAGAATAAATGTGGCACACCCATTGCATGCTGGTGCACACCCACGGTCTTTTTTCTGGCTACGCCACAGCTCCAAAACCCACATTTTCATCTTGTGGTTCTTTCTTTTTCCGTTATAAAGGAGGATAAAGACAGTTTCTTATTTTTTCTTTTGGTGTTTAAGGAATGTCCACCGAACCTGGTTCCGAAAAAGATATATCTTTAAGAACATGTATGACTTTACTGTTTATTTTTGATTTAGATAAAAAAAGACAACAAACTGTTTGTCTTCCTATTTGTTTGGTTTGGTTGCATTCTGACACATCTTCACTAGAAGTCTCTTCTATCCAACAAACACGTTTTGCCATTCAGACGACCTTAGAGCCTCTGCTGACACACCACTGTGAAAAGTCTCACATGCCAAACTCTGTCCTGACAGACGGACACAAACACTGATTCAACCCAGCCGCACTGTGTGTGGGCGCGGTACCTGTCCATAACTCCAGCGAATGCTTTTGATGTAATCCGGTGTCCCTGCGTATATGAGTCCATCTTCGTTCATTATGTATTCTTGGAGTAGTCTCTCATCAGGCAGGTAGACGGCATCATCTGCATGCCACATAAAGAAGTGTTTAAACATCCAGTGTTCACAGAAAAAGGAATTAAGGGAACATTAGATCATCACAAAGAAAAGTGGCAATGAATTTATTCAAATGTTGTTGTTTTTTTTAAAGAAAACTCCGATATTTCAGTCTTTTAATCATGCTGGTCATGCTCCATCATGTTCACTGTTCCTCCATCTAAATAAAACAGGAATACTCGCTCTGAATACCGCTGTGCAAATTGATCTCTTCAGAGGTTATGGGCCCAGACCCGCAATAAAACCCAGGCAGGAGTACTGAAAGATCATTACAGGCACCACAGAGGAAAGTCACAACCTACTGGGTGTCCAGGTGAAGATGCATGCTAAAGCTAAAGACGCCATGAGTTGAAAGACTACAGAATCGAGTAACCGCTGGTCAAGGTTAGTTTTTAATTGGAAACGGAGACAAATACAAACTGTGGGAGACACAATTTCTAGGCTGCTTTTGATTGCCAGGTTTAAAAGACGTATTATTAAAAATATTGAGAAAAGACCATGAAGACGGCAAGAAAAATACAGAGGCATTCACAAAGTGAATGAATATTTAACAGATGAGGGACTTGACAACCAAGCGTTGACAAACATTGATTATTATTACAGGCTTCTATGGGAAGTACCCAAGGGACAAACTTTGCTGGCCAATAGTGAGGCGTACACATTAAGTGATAAGAAAGTTTCAGTTGATCCCTCATCCACTAGGAGGTGGCTCCTGAAGGGAGCAAGTTCCCAAGGACTCCCATGTTAACAATGTGAATTGACAGCAGAAAAAAACAGGTTTACAGCCTGGTTCAAAAAAATATTTTACGTTTAATAGGTCATTTTTACCAACATGACAACTTTGAGGGAGTTAATTTTTCACAATTCATCCATTTAGATGTAATACAAATGTGTGCAAATATTAGAGATTAACATTTCGGATGTCACTGACCATTGTTCAAGGACTCAACAATTTTTAGAGATTTAAGGTGAATTATTTGAAAGATCAAACAATTGTTAGAAAGTTTGCCCAGATGAAAATCTGCATTATTTTGTTCAAGTAGTGAACAACACTGCTTCATGGCCCTTTCGTTTAAGTTTCAGGTGTTAAAAAGGTTTTTTGTATATTGCATTTATATAAAAAGTTGTTTGTAGTGTGTACATTTGTGCTATTTTATGTAATTAATCTAATATTGATCAAAGTCAGATTGTATGCATCACAGAAGAATTAGTTGCATTGCTGTGCCCCACTTATCATGCCAGAGATAACACTGTGTGTAACTTTACTATCAACACCCCATACCATCCTTTACCTTTACACCATGGGTTAAACAGCAGGTGGAAGCTGATTTCATCCATTGTCTCCACGGTGCGTCCATCCGGTGACATCAGCAGCACAGCCAGACGGTACTGTCCAATGATCGCGTCTGCTGGACTGTGCAGAGTCAGCAGTATTTCATCCTGAGCCTCCAGTTGGTTAAACCACCACCTGTCTACAGCCCCCGGCTGCTTCTGAACTTTAATCACCACTTCGTCTCGTTTACCTAAAAAAATGCAAAGTTTTGAGTCAGTACATCTTGATGATCCTTCTTCTCATGATAGATTATTTTGTCAAATTTTCTCAACATGTACAAAGAAGTGGCTTTCGTTGTGATAAAGGTGTAATAGAAACCCACATTTAGTAAAAATATGACGCATCTGTCTAAATCTATGAAAAATTTGTGTTTTTTGTATTACAGCCAATGAATCACACAAACATTGTGTGCAGGGAAAAAAGTTTGATGGGTCAAGAGGGCCATTTTCTCACTTCTACCAAATTGCTCATGAGCCCTCTGTCAGATGCTTTGGCGGCTAGTCTGCCATGATGATCAAACCAAACCTGTGAGAGCAGATAAATGTGACTCAATTTTCTTTGCCAGGCTTTGATGGTGCTGGAGCATCACGTTTAGGTCTGAATAAATTTGCAGAAAATCTGCAAATGGCTTTCCAGTCCCCATTCACAGGAAACAAAATGCTGCTCAGGCAAGACAAGACCCAGGAAAGGAGGCTGTGAACATGCAATTTTTTTCTCTTTTTACTGACACAGGGCAAGTATCCTTATTGTTTTTCAAGCTGGAGTCAACTAAAACGGCTTGTATAGGAGACAGAAATGTTAAAAGGGAACATCTTCTGTGTTTGTGTCTTTCTAGGATCATTATTTTAGCATTTATTTTAAGTTTCCTGTAAGACTCTACTGTCTTGTGTTTTTTCTTATTGGGAATGAAGTATAAATTAAACAATGTTACCTATAATAACTTATAACAAGGACACAGGTTTGCTTTCAGGGTTGATTTCTTATCATAAGGCTAAATGAGTAAGGATATCAGCCGACCCTCTGCGTAGATGACTGTGTGCTCACCAAGGTTCAGGACCAGCTCCAGCTGGTGTTTGGGGGGCAGAGAGTCCGAGCATTGCACAGTTATGGAGAACGGCTGACCTCTGCGGACAATCAAGCGCTCCCGATCGATCTCTCTGGTGCGGTGAAACAAGTTGTTTTCATGGCTTCTCAGGTCCACATTGACGATGAAGGCTGAGCAGAAACCAGCAGAAAACAGGATCTATTGAGAGTCTACTAATTTATAAAAAGATTGTCATCTATAGAATACAGGTTAGATATTATGTTGCATTTTTTTCTGTTGCAAAATAAGGAATCTCTTGTCTACACTTGGATGAAAGTAAATTTCATCTGAGCAGATTCCAATGTATTTATTGTGGGATTATGTGGGATAGATTTGAATGCAGCTTTTCAAATTATTACAAAACATTCTAATAAGACTTCCTGTACTCGTCCTCAATTCAAAGCTTGTGGAAAAAGGTGCAGGCTAGGTATGCGGTCCATTCTTATCCAATCAGTACTTGAGTTCTCCAGCACTTTGGTCAGTCGCTGTTTTTAAATCTGCGTTAAAAATAGGTTTGGCACTGATGTATCTTTGAACCAGTGATGCTGGTGATTAATATGAATGCATTTACTATGCAACAAATGTAGAGCTTGGGCTTGCTGTTGTTTTTGTGTTTTTCGTCTGAAATCTGCAGAATGCAGTTAGTATTTTTGGGGGGTTGCCTAAATCTTCTGTTATGGGTGTAGCTGGGACATCCATTACTTCATTCTTCCCATTTGAAAAAAATCAAATCTAAAAAGAAAAAATAATAATTTTCTATAGTAACTGATTAAAATGCCTGCCATGTTAGACCACATGTTAGACTGAAAGCAACTCTGAGGATCACTTAGTGACCTTCAGGTCAACCTCATGGGTTTCAAACCTTTGCGTTCTGAAATAAAAGTTATTTTTGCGTTTGTTGGATGAATCTGGTTGGTCACCTTACACCAACATGTCAACTCAAAAATCAGCTGATTTTTTTCTCACACAGTCTGGTCTCCCTATGAGTTTTCCTTATGCAAAGCAGATGAACCTTTGATAACAAATAGATAGTCACTTACTGTTGTGGTGGGCCATTGTAGGTATTCTTTCCTGGTTGAAATGTTCCTCAGAGCGTCCTCACAGTTCTCTTGGGTCCAGATGGGTTCAGTATTTATACATAAGAGGGCCGACCCTCCCCTCTCCCTGACACATCCTCAGCACTTAGCCTCACGTCCCTCTTTGACCTCTGACATCACTTCTGAAGAAGCTGAACTCCTCAGTGGGTGTGTGCAGCGGTTTCCCACTTTCACTTCCCTTTACACAGGGGTCTTTGTTGCTCTATGTGAAAAAACGGTCTTCATGTGTGTTTAGGTCTAAAGGAACATATCTGAGTGGCTGAATGCAGCATTACCTCTGTTCCAGTAAGCAGAGGCGTGACATCCAGTAACCTTTAGCTTACTGGTGGACTCATTAACCAAAATTCAAGAGAATCGCCGGAAAAATTACAATAATGCATGTGGGAACAGTGCGTCCTAAACTTCTTAGCTGTAACTGATCAAATGTTTCGGATATGAGAAATATTACATCTCGAGTAACCCTTTAGATGACTGAAAGGTAAAAATTGTGATTTAAGATGGGGTTTTTTTTTGGTTTTTTTCAAAATATATGATGTATCCACAGATTTTTTTTATGTTTATTTAGACAATTTGTTTCATAAACTGTATGTTTGTTGGCACTGTTGAGGTAACATCAGTGTTGGAGTCATATTTTCCTTGTACACTCTAATCCCCAAATTTATGACAAAACTGATTACATACTAATTTTTGAGTTAGCTTACTTATAAAATATAAGTTAATCATGTCTTAAAAATGTGAATTGAATAAATTCAAAGCATTTAACTACCTCCAACTCAAAACTTTGGAGTCAACTAACTTATACAATTTTATTTCACTAAACAAGCATTTTCAGATTTTTTAAAATTGTATACATTACTCCACTTACTCAAATGCTATAATTTATATAAACTCTGAATATGGAGTTAACAATGTTGACTTTGGTTCAGGAGCAGGGCCACGCCTCAAACCCACTTCGTACATCCTAACCACTCTTAAGCTACGTCCACACTAAGCCGATAAGGTTATACGGGGAGTGAGACGCCTAATGTTATCCACTCAACACGAGCATTTACGCCCCGTTTAAGGTCCCATGATTGTGCAATCCCATGCCGACCTGTGCAAATACTGGGCATGCGCGAAAAGACGCACAAAACACGCGTATAATCTACGTGACTCCAGCGGCTACATAATATATATACAAGAAGCTCTACAGCACAGTACATATCTGCTTATCCCATTAACCGAAGAGAACAATAGCTGCTCAGAAGAAGAGAGTGTTTTTGGTTTTGACAGACGAAGAGATCGATTTATTACTCTTTGCTGTTGTCTTTGTCTGTAGTGTCGTATTGTTATTGACGCAGCATTCATTGACGTCACTTCCTTTCATTATCCGGGGAAGCTGTCCACACTAACTCGTTTAGCCGTTGAATTAAGATTTACACGGGTCTCTTACCCAGCTAATAGTTATCCGGCCACAGACCTTAAATGATGCTGGGTTAGTGTGGACGATAGGGGGTGTAGACTAAATAGTTATACGTTTAAGGCATTATCAGGCTTAGTGTGGACGTTGCCTTAAACTCGTCTCACCTGGCACCTCGGCACCCTCATAAATCTAATCATGCTATGGTACACAGTCATATAAACCCTGCCTACCTCTCATTCCTCGTCTTTCTCATTCGTTTTTGCGATCAGTTCATATTTTCGCGCGTGTTCGCTGCTTACCTCGCCTCATGTCTCTGCTTTCATCGTACCCAGCTTGGATCTCCTGACGCTCGGCGTTATCCGCCACGTATCCGTAGGGGCTTCCCCCTTGCTTGTGGTCCGCCTCTCGTCCCGCTGTTACACCAGAATCTGTGACCCATCAGAATCTGTGACCCTACCGTGTCTGAGCATTCTGAGTAGAGTTACCAAATGTGAATTTTATGCCCTTACCCAGAGTCCTTTCCCTAATCATAACTTCCTGGCCTGCTAAAGCTAAATATACCTAAACATAAGCATGCCAAAAGCTAAGATTGCCCAAACCCAAGATTGCCTAAAGCTCACCGAAACTTGGGGTCACAGATTCTGATGGGTCACAGATTCTGGTGTAACACCGCCATGCGGGATTTTGGCTCGTCTCCCCCGGCTTTGGTCAGTTCTCTCCAGATCTCCCAGCCGGATATGTTTCCCAAGCCGCTCACTTCAACCTCCACATTGTCCCGATTGGCTTCAATCGCCTCACCTCGGATCTTCCCCCTCCGACTTGAGCTGGCGCCTCCACGCCACTGCTTAGGCTGACCAGGCTCCCCCGGCCGCTGCTTTGGGCTTCCTCGGTAGCCGCTCTGGGCCACTAACACGTCCGGCTGGATTGTGGGGCGGCTCCATCGTGCGCTATGGCACAAGGGTATGTCCTTCAGTCGCTCCGCTACCAGAGTCCATCTTTGTAAGCTCCTTTCTCCGTCTACTCTACCCCAAGCATAGCCCGTTCCGTCCAGAGCTTCCCACTTCTGCTGTTCAAGCTTCCTCATCGGAGGGGTCCTCCGGTCCTTGACTTCTCTGTGGCTTCAGCACTGCGCCCCATAATGGGGGCGAGCTGTCATGTCACCCTGCACAGAGGGATCTAGTTGGACAGTAAACCCATCAGTAGCTATGTAGTTTTTGTAGTTGAGCAGGGTACCAGACAATGTGGAGCTTCTGTGGGGAGAAAAATTCTGAAAAAACTGGGTTAACAATAACAGCAGAAAATATATATCTGAAGAATGGTAGAAGACAGAAGAAAAGTGTTCAGTCTGTCCTCTAACAGTCTAAGCCTATAGCAGCATAATTACAAAAATAGCTCAGGATAACCTAAGCCACTAACCATAAGCTTTATCGAAAAGGAAGGTTGCTGCTCCTCCCATTGGTTTTTACTACCAAGGGAGGTGGTTCGCTTCAGGCTGGCCCCCGGAGATTGTCTCCCAGTCCGTCGTCCCTTCCTCCACTCTCCATGGGCTTTACCCCCTTGTAATTACAGCCCTTCTTTAGGGACACAAATGGTCGCAGAACTGGATCCTCATCCACTTACACAATGCAGCCGTCGTTGTAATTATTAATAAAGGTCGATCTTGGTCACCCACTATCATGCAGCGCATCCACAGTCTCTCTTTACCATCCCAATATCGATTCATACTCCATGCAGCTCATGTCTCTGGTGACCTAAACTGCTTTGCTGATTTTCTCTTTTCAGAAATTCAGATCCTCGGCTTAACCTCATAGCCGCATCTCAGAAGTTCATTTTCGACAGTCTCTCACCTGGTACCCTCTGTTTACCTGTCAGACTAGAACCCCTGCAAGACCTTTCACAAATGGTCTTTCTTTTCCCTCGTATTCCCGGTCAACCTGCCAGTACATGTCACTCCAATTCAATCAACAACAAAAAAAGCATATAAATCTGCGTAGCTACCATCAAATCTTATGTCACGGATCAGCCTCTTCATCAAGCGAGCGACAGGTAGCCCCCGTCCAACCCTCGATCATAGCCACATATCTGTTTTTGAAAGGTCCTAAAAGCTAGAACCACCCACAGCTACTCACCGCTTACTGCTCACCTTCGACGTTCTCACCCGTTGCATTCTCACGCTTCGCCTCAGGTATCTATCCCCCTTCTTCGACCTAGCTGTCCAGTCCATGCTCCTGTTCGCCTGTTTCGGTTTCCTGCGTTGTTCAGAGTTTGCCCCCTCTTCAACCATACATGACCTTTTCATTCATCCCAGTCTCTGAGAGACCCTCATTTGCATCTACAGTATGTACAAATAAAACAGACAAGCTCTGCACTTCTGTCTGAATCCACCTAAGTTGTAACCTTAGCCCCCTAAGAACTAATCCCTGCTATGTTCAGTCCTGATTATCTGCTAATGCCTCATTACAGAAGAAGAAACTCCTACAGTTGTGCCCCCGCTTGTTGGGAGCATCGGCCCAGATGATGCTCAAAGTGACAGAGCATCCTCCGTGCTGTCTCTTCTGTCTTCTTGGACTCCCAGCCGAGAGTTTGTAGGAGTTTGTTCTAGAGTTTTAGTGATTTCTTTTCCTTATTTAGTTTCAATAATCTTTTGTTATTTCTTGGTGTTTATGTTTGTCTATTGGAGTTAAAGGTTGAATATTGACAATTTATTCATAAAAAGCTGCATAACAAACATCCACAGGGCTCCTTAAAAATTATATTTGAATTAAATATGATTAAAATGTACATTTAAAACAGGCATGGCAATTACGTTATGTTTACATCTACCAGCCAGTAGCAGCTGCGGTTTGACAGATGTGGTCTCTATGATCCAACTACATGATCGGGACAGCTCGGTTTCGCACTGGGAGAGATGATGGAGTCAGCAAGTCAAGCAGCTGCTTCAGAGACCTAGATATATCTTTATTTGTTTCAGAGAGGAGTGACCACAGAAGAACAGAAACTAGAGTAGCTTTAGGTGAAACGTACACTGGATGGACCCACATAAAAAATTAACACGGCAGAATAGACACGCTGAAACAGTGACTTTTATCCTGGATCGGTAAACTAACTCACTTGCTAGCTTTGCTAATGTTAGCTGTCAGTTAAACTCCTCTAAAATACATTCCTCACTGGACATTAGGGATGGGTACCGATGTCTGACATAAACGGTAGTAACCACACCGAAAAGCAGCACACATTTCGGAGCCTTATTTTGGTTCTTATTTTCCCGGAGCCAAACTGCAGTTTGTTGTGCAGCAGCATGTGTTTGTCCTAAATGACATGTGAGTATATTATTATTGGCATATTGGCATTGTGGTGATATAAGTTCATAAGTTGTCTGTGAGAATTATCGGTCCACTTCGGATATCAGCTCTGGTGTGTGCGTGGCAGTATTTGCTGTGTGTGCCATGCAGAGTTTAAATGCTCCGTATTTAAGTTAATTAATGCGTGTTGGTTCGCTGTATTGCTTCAGTAAATTTCATAGTTGGATACCGCTGCGTTAAGAATATGAAATCATTCAGTTAAAGTGATGTTTTCAGAGTTAAATTAGTACTAACTATTGGCGGAAATAGCTGTGTGCATCTTCATGAAATTTCCTGTTGTGATGAACTGGAGAATCTGGTGAGTGTTTTGGAAAATGTTCAATTGGGACATTAGATTAGTCTATATTACATTGTACAAGTTTGCACATTTAGATCTCAATTAGAAAAAAAAGGAACTAAATGGAAACAATAAAATCAGGATTTCAGTTACTCTTTCTTTAAAAATACTTGCCCATGTGGTCCTTGCAGGAGATGGCAAAAAGCATTTAAGTTATTTAAAGACAAATAATTGTTGTTGTCGTTGTAGGAATTATTATTGCAGTTATATGCTTTTTTATTTATTACTCAGTTCCTAAATAAAGATATTGCTTATTTGTTCTGAGTTATTACTAGTTATGCTGATGCATTTATAAGTTTGATTCCGTTACTCAGTGTTTAGATAAAATATTGCCGTTCTGATTTGATACATGTACTACCAGAAGCTAGTTATCTCATATGACACATCCTGTGTTGCCTCATGACAAATCTAGTAATTACTTGCTGACATATCCCATGTTGTTCTGTGATTGGTCTGATGCATAGAACAGTGTTCATTATCTTCCCGTAACTGCTGAAAACTGCTACAACAACCATTCATGTAATTTGTTCTCTCAGAGCTGAGGAATGAACAAATCAGCAACAAATCCAATAGATTGTGGTTAAATCGGTACACACACACACACACACATATATATAGCAGTGATTTGTGAAGTAAGGTGGAGCTCCCTATTGACTCTCCATGCACATGTAAAATAAACTTTTGTGAAGAAGACCGCTGATCCTTTTTTCTATCATCCAAGGCCTCTTAGACACCCACTGTTTTCCACCCGTAGTCGCCACCATGTTCTATTGCAAGATTTAAATTTGTCCAGAATCATTTTGCAATAACTGAAAATAAAGTCTCTATCTGGATCAGCCACCCATGCAGGGGGGCCAGATATGTATAACTCATGAATGGAAGTCAGGGGCCACACATAATCACTCCAGGGGCTGCAAATTGCCCCTGGACCACACTTTGGACACCACTGATTTAAGCTCTCTGGTGCCTTCAGCTCCATGCTAGTTTGTCGTCATTACTCCCTTGTCTCCATTCCTGTGATTTTGGTTCCTTTTGTTCTTTGTAAGTTTATTATTGTTTTTCATTTAATCTTCACATTTTATTTTGGTGCATTTGGTTCCTCCTCCACCATCATCCACTGACAGACTTAAAAAAAAACATCTCTCTGAAGAAAGTCCACATTGTAGCATCACACATTCAGCAGATTAATAATCTATGTGTATTCTTTTCACCTGCCGTGGCCTGAATGCTCCGCATGGAGCTGAACTGCGCTCGGCTTGTGCATAATGGAGGCTGGATCAGTATTACACTGCCACACTGAAGACTTCAACCAAAGTTTTGAAATCATGGAATACTTCTCTAACTGAATTAATCAGAATTCGTTAAGACTGAAGGAAATCCAGCAGCGTGCACTCCTTCTGCATTAGTGGTAAAGCTGCAGCTACTTGTTACCTATGGACCATGTCCAGTTGAGTCACAGATGTACTCCATGCCTCCACAACAGCTCAGAACAGATAACAACAGATAATACTCTCACAGGAACCTTTTTTTAATTATTGATTATTTTACCTGTACTCTTTGAGTGAATTTCAAAATATCATTGTCCATTTGGAAGTCCGGTTTGGACCAGAGCTTTAATTTAGATGTTGCTTCAATAATTCCACATAATAATCTTTTGTCATGATACTATCTAATTTTTGAAGTGTACCATTTCCTCCTACAGGCAAACAGCCCCACAACATGGTGCTTTCATCTCCATAACAAGCATTCCCTTTTTTCTCCACCAAAAAGTTCCACTTTAGTTTCATCAGACCACATGGTATGTTTCCAAACTGCAACCTGTTTTTTATATTTAATTGGAGTAATAACTGAGTTGCCTTTCAGCTTATGTTGGTGACCGTCCTACCAACTTTACCTAGCATCCTCACAGGGTGTTGAGCCTTTGTTCTGTGGTCGATTTGCACATTTTGGACTAAAACTCCTTTATCACTGGGACACAGAACTCGTCTCCCTCCTGAGCAATTCCTGGACATTCCCATCATGTCTATAGTTGTGTATAATTATTTGAACAGATGAATGTGTGAACTTCAAGCATCTGGACAGCATAAAGCATGAACCAGACTTTTGCAGCTTTACAATCCCAGCTCCATTTGGAAAGCAGCTCATACTTATAGTACTATTATAGTACTATAAGAGCTAGTTTGGTCTGATTTACCTTTAGACAACTAGAAGAAAGTTAGATGTGTTGTTTTATTCAGTTCTCTTCTGCTTTAAACTGCATGTGCTAACAGCTCTGAGTCAAAAGGTCATAATGACTAACATTAGTTTGAGGTCGGTCCTGGGACAGATAAGAAAAACCCAACTAACAAGATTACATTTGAGTAAAAACAAACATTCACCATGTTTCCAAATTCCTTCAATATGATATATAGGCATATAGTAACTTAGATTGAACTCTTCTTCCTGTTAGGCAATTTTTCTGCAGAATGTTTAATCTTCACTTGATAAAGGCTCTAATTTCCTTCCATGGAACTGGAAGCTGCAAAACTGTAGTAAGCAGGCCTGCAATAGGGGCCACTTTCTGGAAACAATCCAAGGGCATGGCTGTGAAAAAACTGCATCCAGCGAATTTCCTAGCTGCAGCCCTGACTTGAAGAATAATGGCATAGCCAAACACACAACTAAAGATTGATCTAATGGTGCAGCAATCACTGCAAATATGTTGTTTTCCAGCTGTTTCCAGCCATGTCCAGGTGTATCTTCTCATCCATTTCAGCCTGGTTATTCGCATTATGTTCTGCTGGTTCCTCCATCTACTTTCTATCATCGTCCGTTGTTTTCTCAGTTTCCTAGTCCTTTTAGTTTTACATTATAAGTTTTCTTTCTAGAATTACTATTAAAGACCTGCTCAGCCTGAACATTTTTCTGCAAGTCCTTTTAACTCTAAACATGACGTTTATGGTTCCAATTTCCACACAAACTATCATTCCCTTTTCTGGTTTGAGATTGCATCTTCCATGTTACGGAAGGATGTCTTGTTTTTCTTATTTTTTTTTAGCATTTTGATGTTGAAAACCGCTGATTAAGTCTTCTTGAGGTTGCGACACAATTGAATGTGGTAAAGTTTCTGTTGGCACACACACAGAGACTGAATGTGCCCTTGTCATTCCTAGACAGTGCTGTTAAAAACAAAATTATTTGGACTTTAGTAAGGAATTAAAGCATCTGTAGATCTCCTATTGCAAAATAAAAGAATGAACTTTACAAAGAAAAAGACAAATCAAATAGTATGAGAAACGTGACCACAAATTGTCTCACCAAAAATGTTTTTTTTTTTTTTTTTTTCACCAGTAGAAACTTCATGACTGTTGGAATTAAATGTGAGCAGGTTTCCCTGCAAGTACATTAAAGAAACACTCTTTAAATGCTTGCATGGGCCCCACAGATGTTGCCTTTGTTGCTGTAATGTCCTCCCACATCCAGCTGTTATGTTTTGTATGTGATAAAGAAGTATACATTCCTGAGGGCTCCAAGATAAGTTCTACTGAGGAGTGTTAAAACAAATGGTGGAAACTGCTAGAAGTTTGCCAACCCATTCTGTTTTTATGGCCAAAGGTGGTCCAGAAATTAAATTCCATGTCCTGTTTCTGGACCTTTTGACTCACCCAACCCATTCTCCAGCCGCTTTAGATCATAAACTCTTTAAAAAACAATTAGAGTCTTGAAAAGCCTTTGTTGTTTGGCAGTATGCGCTGGATCTACATAGTGAAACACTGTTGAGGTAAGTAATGTTGGCAGTCAGGGTGAGGAGTTTATTAGCGCATTTTCCTCAGTCTTTAAGTTTGTCAGTCTGTTTTTGTAAGAGCAGATGTTGCATTTCTTTATTAGAATATAATAAAATATTTAAGAATATAGCTTTTTGTGAGACTTTTTGAGGTCTGAGAAAACTTCCTACAGCTTGTTCCTTGTCTGTTCTACCTCATACAACCTGGCCTGATGAGAACCACAGGAACAACTCCCAACAAAGTAGAATGCTATGAAAGGTTCAGCACGTGGACCAGATCTCCGATGATGGTTTGTAGATGTGTCTGTTAGGCCGCGCATAAAAAAAAATATATATATATTTCAGTTGCCAGCTGGAAGAGGCTGTTTGCACAGGGTGCAATTTGCAAGATTAGAGTAGGAATTCTGCAAATAATTTTGGTTATTTATTTTATTTAGTTAGTAAGACAGAGAAAATAAGGGTTCTGTTTTCAGTCATCTTTTCAACATATTATTTATTTATTTAGTTATAAATGTCAGTTTAAAACAAAATATTTAGTTGCCAAGCTATATATTTGAAGCTAAATATTAATTTATAAACAATTGTTTGGTTCAGAGGCAAATATTTAGCTATTATGCAAGTTTACTTGACAATAAGTGGAAATGGGCTATAAAATAAAAGCAAGGTCTTTTTGTAAACCGCTGCCAAAATTCACTTTTCACCTCTTGATCATCATTTATTTTCTGATCGACATTTCAATATTTAAGGTTGAGACATCATGAGCCATGGATTTTAAAGTAAACCAATTTTTAGAGGTTTATTTGAAAAACACAGATTTTATTTTTGCATAGTACATGTCCGCTTATTGGAAAGTGAATCTGCATATTAGTTCTTTTTTTTAAAAATCATTTTACAAGACTCACTTGTAAGAGTGTGTCTAAAGTCAATATTACATGTATAACCTGCAACTCTAAACTTCATAAAATAAAAGTGGTGTTTGCATGTGGAATGTATAGCTTGTAATGATGTTTATAAAAGGTACTGTCACCAATGGCTATCTGGGCTTCCAAGTTCTGACTTTTGATGTAAAACTGAACGCACCATATTTAGGATGCTAACAAAAAAAATGTAAAAGCTTTTTAAACTGACATTTGTAAATGAATGAGTAAAATGGTCAAATATGATCAATATGCTAAATGCATTGTTTTTTGTCTATGCTTTCTTGTATTTTAATATCTCTAGTTGATTATAAATTTTTGTTTAAGCCTTCTTTTAATGATTATTTGTTTTAATTTTCACATTTTTTATAATCATGTAAAGCACCTCCAATTCCCTTGTGTTTAAAGTGTGCTAAACAAATAAAGTTGCCTTGCCTATGACTGAAAATGAACCCCCAATTGTTTTGTGACATGCTAAATGAATTATTGCTGTTAATTTTTAAATTGTAATTTAACAACTAGCATCCCATAGTTGGTAATGTAAGTGATATGAATCGGCAGGACTATTTAATTACCTTCTGCCACGGAGGTTAAGTTTTCATCAGGGTTTATTCGTATGTTAGTTAGCAAAAACATTTAGAAAATTGTGGATGGGTTTTGATGACATTTTCATTAACTTTCTAGAATGGTAATGGGAACAAGTGATCAAAATTTGGGGGTGATCGGTCTGGGAGGAGCTGAGCTGTCTTGGAGGAGATCTGTTCTCTCAGAGTGGTTTTCCAGGTCTGACTGTAATAATGTCCCAAGATAGAAAATAATATACAAAAAGGATGGAAGGATTGATGTCAGACAGATTACATTTTGCAGAGTAGATTAGTGTATGTTTGGCAGGAATGAAACTGCCTGGGTCTGGGTTCAAGTGAAGCAAAGCTGTGGAATTCAGTGGTTGTCATTTTTGGGAAAAAACTTTATTTATCTGACACCAGCTTCCTGATCACACTGTGGTGCTGACAGAGAGGTCTTTCACCCACACTCTTTAATAATAATAAAAGAAAAACTGACTGAATTTCAAGAACGCTTTATCTCTTTAACATTACAGTGAAAAAGTATTTAAACTCTGGTTTAAAGACCCAAAATGCAAAAAAAATAAAAAAAAATAAATAAGTCTAGCTGAGTAATGATCATGCAATTTTTTTTTTTTAAAAGAGAGTGAGTTTAAAAATGTTTTCAGAGAGCTGTTGTCTGGCTGTTTTGGTTGACTCTTCAGCAACTGAATGTGGATTAGTTGTTGTAGAACAACTGGTGTTCCTCTGGTGGCTTAACTTGTTCATAATTGGGGATGGGGTAAAACAAAAATAAAATCATACTATGAGAGTGATGAAGAAAAATAGCATAGACTTATGCTAAATGTAAAAAGCTGCTGCAGTTAAGTTTAGACCAGTGTGATGCTCGCAGGTGGCAGCAGATGGCACTGCTGTCGCACATTTACCAGTGAGACACTTGTCCCTGTCTGTGTGTGTGTGTCTGTGTGTGTGTGTGTGTGTGTTTGTGTGTGTGTGTGTTCGTAGCCTGCTACTAATAGCAACCATACAGATATTGACAAATACACTGAGGCTGTCATTGCATACATGTCCAAGTGCAATGATGATTTCACACACAGGAAAGTAATCCTGATTCATCCTAACCAGAAACCATGGATGACAGGCAAAGTCCACAGGCTCCTGAGGGCTGGGATGCAGCCTTTAGGCCTGGAGACACTGCAGGGCTAACAACTGCCAGAACCAACCTGTCCAGTGGAATAAGGGAAGCGAAAAAAGAAATCAATACAGTAAGAAAAAATCTGCATAATTCATCAGCAACAAAGATGCACACAGTCTGTGGAGCGGTATTCAAACCCCTACTAACTACAAGCCTGCCAAAATATCCTGTGAGAATGACACCTCACTGCTAAATAATCTCAGTAACTTCTTTGCAAGCTTTGAGATACTGAACAACATCTACACAGAAAACATCACCTCCTCCAGATGAGCAGGCTGCTTTCCCTCTACAGCCAGAGTGAAGAAGAACCTTTCCAAGATCAACACCTAAAGGCAGCTGTACCGGACAAAAAACCTGGTCATGCTTTGAAGGACTATGCTGACAGAGCTCATATATGTCCTAACAGAGATGTTGTCCTAAGCCAGGCAGTTGTTCCCAATTGCTTCAAGGCCACTTCAGTAAGACCAGTACCAAATAAAACCTCACCCATCCAGCTGCAATGATTATGGTCTGACAGCAGTAACAACAACCATGATGAAGTGCTTTGAAAGGTTGGTTCTGCAGACATCGAATCCACTTTCCCCCACTTCTCATGATCCATTTCAGTTTGCTTATAGGAGCAATACTATCCATTGAAGATGCCATTTCAGCTGCTCTCCACCCATCTCTCACACCAAGGACTCTTATGTATGAATACTGTTTTTTAGATTTTAGTTAAGCATTTAACACTATCATTCAACATTAACTAATTGATAAAATGAGATGTGTTGGAATTAAGACCTCCTTCTATAACTGGGTGCTGAGCTGTTTAACAGAGACAACAGAATGGCAGCACATCAAAGACGATGGTGAGCACAGGGGCACCACAGGGATTTGTTATCAGCCCACTGGTGGCAGTGGCACCTCCAAACATTTCAAATTTTGGGGTGGCGCACCAAAACTATAAACAATAATTTCAGATTTTTTTTTTTCTACTGTTGTAGTAAACGCCAGTTTACGGCCAGTAGAATATTATCATAAAGACTAAAAGGAAACTCCTACTGATATGCTTTTGTTTAATGTGTTATATTTAATGTTTCTAATGATATAATTTGCAGTTAAACTTTAGAGCTGTGACACAATTTGGTTTTATTTTGTAATTATATTTGGCATAAGGTGTACCTTTATTGTAAACAAAACACTGGGTGAAAAGCAGATACCAGCTTTAATGTACTCTATTTTCATTCACTCATTTATTGTATTCAGAATTTTAGAAGGCAGTGAGTTCAATCAGTTATTCTTATAATAATAATAATAATAATAATAATAATAATAATAATAATAATAATAATAATAATAATAATAATAATAATCTATCACTCAGTCTAGGCCCAGCCTCCTTAGACTTACAGCCCTCCTTTTATTTTGACCTGACACCCTAAAATCATCACTTGCCCCATTTAGCCCCCTTTAAGACTTTCTGGATACGCCCCTGCTCAGCAGTCTTAATTAAATATTTTAAAGCTTTGACATTCAAATGCTGTGCTCCATCCTGCTCCTCTATAGGAAATTGTCTTTCCTGTCTTTCCAGATATCTTCTTAGTTTTGTAGGGTTTGCTGGGAAGGAAGGACTTCTACCTGCAGGTCCATTAATCTCTTCCTGCTCTCTGCGTTGCTACTGCAGGTGGCAGTTCTTGCAAGGCTTGTGACATTTCAATTAGGTGAGGCCGATAATTTTATCAATTCCTAAAATACGGGACATTTACGGGATAATTATAATACGGGATTACTGCGGGAAAAAGAGGTAAAATACGGGAGTTTCCCGGCCAAAATGGGATACTTGACAGTTGTGCCATAGGCATAGGCTGAGATGAGAGCAACAGCAGGAAGGAGGAAGTGCACTGCTGGTGAGGCATAGGGCTGGCTACGATCGGGGTCTGGAGCGGCTTACCTGCCTGTCTGTACATTAGGGATGAGATACACAGGCATGCACTGAGCTGCTGCGGTCTAAGCACACAAATGAACCAGGGAGGGAGGGGTGGGGGTGAGAGCTGGCTACTGTGTGCAATTGAAGGTCTAGTGCAACTTGCCTGCCTGGCAGTGTATTAGGGATGAAATGCAGAACTGATGCAACTAAAATTTAGAATGGTCAGTGAGGTGGCCAGTGGGGTGGCCACGGCCACCCCAGGCCATCCCCTGATGGCACCATTGGATCGTGGGCCTCATCAACCATAAAACGATGAGTGAAGCTACAGCAGAGAGGTGAGTGACCTGGTCCAGTGGTGCGAAGATAACAATCTCTTCCTCAATGTGGGGAAGACCAAAAAGATTACAGACTTCTGGAAAAGGCCACCACAGCATGCCCCAATGATTATCCATGGTGCAGAGAAGGTGGCCAGTAAAAAGTTCCTGGAGGTTCACATCTCTGAGGACCTCTCTTGGAAAATAAACACCACACAGCTGGCCAGGAAAGCTCCGAAACGCTTCTACTTCCACAGCAAACTGAGGAGGTACTACCTTTCATCATGTGCTCATTCTACCTAGGGAGGATTGAGGCTGTCATAACAGTATGGTATGGAAGCTTTACTTCAGCCTCCAACTTTCAGGGAGAAGGTTTTGAAGCTTTGCAGCACACACCACAAGACTGACAAACAGCTTCCTTCACCAGACTGTCAGGGTGGTGAAATTCATTCCCAAACTTCCTTCCGGTCCCCGGATAGCAATAATTAACGCACAGAAGACTGCAATTGCACTATTTTTACATTTATTTTTAAATGATTGTGTAGACATGTTAATTTGTTTTTATTTTCATTTTTACTGATTTTTAATTAACCCTAACTTAAGCAGAAGAGAGAGAAATAGTCTCAGTCTCAGTTCCTCTGTCTGTTGAACATACAGGGTGAACTGACAAAAAAAACATTTGTTTAGTACATACCTCTATTTATTTCTGTTTCTGGGGCGGCAACTCTAATATCACACTAACCAGACACCGTAGTAAATTCAACATCAACCCTCCTCTGTACTACTAGCGGGAGCTGGGACTAGGTTCGGAATCTTTCCTGTCTAAACAATGGCAAGACTTAGAGACCTTACAGTTTTAAGCGGTCATGAAATCCTTGAACCACAATTCTCTGTGTGAATAGCATTTTTGGAACAGTCTCATGAGAGACCCAATCGTTCAAATTTGATTAGTTAAAAAGATGATTTCTAACTATTACTAAAATTTACAGGGTTTTTTGCTAACAATATCATCCTTTCCTGCTGGCTTTTTGATAAAAATCATGCATATAGGGTTTTATTAAGGGATAAACTGATTAAACAACACCCTCAAAGCAGATTATACGTTCACTTGAGGCAGAACTAACAGCAGAGCTCAGCCTCTTCTACTGCGAGAGCTATACATCCTATCATGTTTTTTTCTGTGGTTTTCTTATGCCTCTGTGTTTTATTCCTATTGTTCCAGCTCAAATCTCAGAGGCCCAAGAACTTTCCACCAGGACCCACTCCGCTGCCGCTGCTGGGGAACCTTTTAAACCTGAGCCAAGAGAACCCACTGGCAGACTTTGAGAGGGTGAGAAACATGAATTAACAGTTAATTGTGCCCTTTGAAATCTTTACTTTATTTCTAGACGATTCAACCTAGTGTCGAATATACTGTTGTCCTGCTTCAGTGCTTTAGTTTTAGAAGGAATTTTCAAGTCAATTCACTTTAATTTATATATCGCCAATTCACAACAAATGTCATCTCAAGGTACTTTACAACAAATGTCATCTCAAGGCACTTTACAACAAATGTCATTTCAATACAATTATACAAATATTCCAATCAGTTAAAAGTTTTCTATGAACGGAATCCCAGCAGATTGCGATGACTCATCGACGTCAGGTAACCACAGCTATTCCTCAGCAATCCCTCATATTGAGCAAGCATGTAGCAACAGTGGGGAGGAAAAACTCCCCTTTAACAGGAAGAAACCTCCGGCAGAACCTGGCTCAGTACAAGCGGTCATCTGCCACGTCCCTCTGGGGGTCTGAAAAGACAGAGAAGACACAGCATGGAGGATGCTCAGTCACTTTGAGCATCATCTGGACCGATGTTCCCCATCCCGCAGGGGACTCTATAGCTGAGCAGGGCACCAGAAAATGTGGAGCTTCTATGGGGTGAAAAATACTGAGAGAAAACTGGATTAACAATCACAATAAAAGCAGAACAAATATATCTGGAGAGTAGTAGAAGAGAAAAGTAGAAGAGAAGAAAAGTGGTCAGTCTGTCCTCCAACAGTCTAATCTAAACCTATAGCAGCATAACTACAAAACTAGCTCAGGATAACCTAAGCCACTCTAACTATAAGCTATATCGAAAAGGAAGCTTTTAAGCCTAGTCTTGAAAATAGACAGAGTATCTGCCTCACGGACTGAAACTGGGAGCTGGTTTCACAGGAGAGGAAACTGATAACTAAAAGATCTGCCTCCCATTCTACTTTTAGAAATCTTAGGAACTACTAGTAGACCTGCATTCTGAGAAAGAATTGCTCTGTCAGGATCATATGGAACATTCAGATCTCTGATGTACGATGGAGCTTGATAATTAAGGGCTGTATAAGTAAGTATGAGGATCTTAAACTCCATTCTGGATTTAACAGGGAGGCAATGTAGAAAAGCTAAAACAGGAGAAATGTGATCTCTCTTTCAGAACTCTTGTTGCAAGATTTTTGGATAAACTGAAGGCTTTTATTTGCTTTGATAATAAGGAATCACAGTAGTCCAGCCTTGAAGTAATGAAGTAAGAATGCATAGACTAGTTTCTCTGCATCACTCCTGGACAGGATGTTTCCAATTTTAGCAATATTCCAGAGGTGGAAAAAGATATCTTAGAAACCTGTTTAATATGGGATTTAAATGTCATGTCTTTGTCAAAAATTACACAGAGGTTCTTTACATTATTACCAGAGGCCAAATTAATGTCATCCAGTTGAAATGATTGCTTTAGGAGTTTCTTTTTCAATGGTTCTGGTCCAAAGACAAAAAAATCTGTCCTGTCTGAATTTAAAAGTAGTAAGAGTCATCCAGGTTTTAATGTCTTCGAGACATGCTTGTAATCTACCTAACTGATTCGTTTCATCCGGTTTTATGGATAAATATAATTGTGTATCATCAGCATAACTGTGGAAATTCATTTCATGTTGTCTAACTATTTTACCAATTGGAAGCATATATATATATATATATAGTAAAGAGAATCGGTCCAAGCACAGAACCCTGTGGTACTCCACAGGTAACCCTTGAGTATGGAGAAGATTTATCATTGATATGAACAAACTGAAATCTGTTGGACAGATATGATTTAAACCAGCCTAGTGCTGTTCCCTGGATCCCTACAACACGTTCAAGTCTTTCCAAGGCCCCGTCCATACTACTGCATTTTCGTTTAGAAACGGAGAGTTAAAACGAAAACTATCTCCGTCCACACTAGCGTTTTCCCTGCGTATTAGAATTGATCTCCATTCACATTAAAACGACTGAAAACGTGGATCACGTGACCATTCTCCAACACTGGGCGTGCGTGTGTCGAGATGTCCACACCAAAACGCCCTCCGGAGTTTCAAAACGAAAAACGGGGTCGGCAGCGTTTCTAAACTTCTCCGTTTTGGGTCTCCGTTTTTGCGGTTTTAGTGTGGATGGGAGGTGCAAACGTAGCAAAAGGTCTCCGTTTTTAAACGAAAACGCAGTAGTGTGGACGGGGCCTAAGAGAATATTATGATCGACTGTGTCAAAAGCAGCACTGAGATTTAACAAGACCAGAACAGTCACAAATCCATTATCTGAGGCCATTAGAATATCATTAGTAACTTTCACCAGTGTTGTTTCAGTGCTATGATGAGCTTTAAAACCTGACTGAAATTCCTTAAGCAGATTGTTGCTGTTTAGATGCTCACATACTTGATTAGCAAGCATTTTCTCAAGAATTTTGGATAAGAAAAGAGGGTTAGATATAGGTGTGTAGTTAGCTAAGTCCTCTTGATCCAGGGAGGGTTTCTTATGTTAAGGTTTAATTACAACAACCTTAAATTCCTGAGGCACATATCCATTTATTAAAGATAGTTTAATCATGTCTAGAATAGGGCCAGTAACCAGAGGGAACACTTCCTTAAATAATTTGGTTAGTATTGGGTCTAGCATACAAGTCGAGGGTTTAGATGAATCAGAATCAGCTTTAATGGCCAAGTATGACACATACAAGGAATTTGACTCCGGCAACTTTTTTCTCCAGTACAGAACTTAAATAAGTGAAATTAAAAAACGGAAAAAAAAATAAAATAAATAAAAATAAAAATAAAGGATAATATATACACCAAACCAGGGTTATTGTACAGTGAGTATATACAGTAAGTATATACAGCAGTGCAGAGTTTTAGTTTATTGTTCATGTGAATGGACTCAGACTCTGACTATTCAGAGTTTATCAGAGCGACAGCCTGGGGGAAGAAACTGTTCTTGTGTCGGGTGGTTTTGGCGTACAGCGCTCTGTAACGAATGATGAATAATGATGAATAATGAAGCTAATATTTGTGATAATTCTGAAAGTTCAGCAGAATCAAAACGGTAAAGACATGGTTCTACAGTTCTCTCTGATACTGCGTCATTTACTGAAAGAGAGTTAATCATGTTTGGGAGAATGCCAATGATTTTATTTTTAATAGAATTTATTTTACTCATAAAGAATCCCATAAAGTCATCACTACTGAGAGAAGGGGGAATAGTTGGCTCAACAGATATATTACTCTGTGTAAATTTGGCAACTGTACTAAAAAGAAACCTAGGACAGTTTTCAATTACCTCTATTAATGACGAGAAATATGCTATTCTACCTTGTCAAAGGGTTTTTAAAAAAAGTAGTAGACTATTTTTCCAGGTTAGACAAGAATAATTTAAGTGTGTAGAGCACCATTTTCTCTCCAGTTTCCTAGTATTCTGCTTTAAAGTACGCAACTCTGCACTAAACCAGGGAGCCAACCTCCTATGGCTGATTACCTTCTTTTTTAAGGGGGCTAAACTGTCTAGTGCCAAATGCAGTGAGGAAGTAATACTTTGAACCAGACCATCAATTCCTAAAGGGTTATTGTTGGAATTACTGCGGTCCACTGTGGTATTCTGAGACACATAGGGAAGCAAGAATGGAGCAGATTCTTTAAAACTAATTTAAAGAAAAGGTTCTAAAATGTACTTCAACTTTACATTCTTAAGCACAGAACTTATTTAGTAGTGTTCCCTCTGCTGCATACAGAGTATGTGAATGCATAACGAGTCCTGCCTGCACTCTTGGAAAACAACCAGCCACTGTTCCTGTTCATGCTCTGTAAAACTGCTCTTCACCTCATTTCTAAAGATTTTTGTAATTCTGTTTTACTGAGACGGACACAATGAAGCTCAAAGGCATTTGAATTTTTCTCTATTTCCAAAATTCAAGGTCAAGTTTGATCAGAAAAATTCTTTGCACAGCTGCATAAACATGATAAAAGTACGAAAGCACTGAAAGGCGAGGGAGACAATATTTTTTTGAAAAAAAAACAACAAAAACATTTTCTAAGTCTGACCAACTTTTTTTTTTCTTTTGACTTCAAAAGTCACATGCAAGTAAAAAGAAAAAAATTCTAGGTCAAAATATTTAACGTTTTTTTCTTTCTTTTTCTCACTTCAGCCCTGTAGGGCAACTGAGATTTATTTCTCTCTCTCTTCATGAAGACCCATTTTCTAAGTCTAACCAACTTTTCTTTTCCCCTGACTTCAAAAGTCCCATGCAAGTAAAAAAATAATAATACCAGGTCAAAATATATTTTTCTTTCTCTTGCTTCAGCCCTCTAGGGCAAAGAAAAAAATACATATTTTTCTGTTATTGAAGATGTTTCAAGAGGAATTTGTCTCCCTTGTTTCAGCCCTGTAGGGCAAAGAAACAAATTGTATTTTTGTGTTATTGAAAAATTTGCATGTGTTATTTTTTCTCTTGCTTCATTCCTGTAGGGCAGAGAAAAAAAATATTCTTCGTTTTTTCGTTTAAATGTTTTTTCTTTCTTTTCTTTTCAATAACAGAAAAAAAATTTTTTCCATCTGCCCTACAGGGCTGTAGCAACAGAAGACAGGGCAAACAACCATGGACACAAACACACACCTAAGGACAATTTAGAGTAATCAATTAACCTGACAGTCATATTTTTGGCCCTGTGCCAGGATATGAAACCATAACCTTCTCACTGCAAGGCAACAGTGCTAACCACTGCACCACTGCGTACAGCCCAGAAAAAAAGAATTTCTTCATTTTTATTTGGATGTGACTTTTGAAGTCGGGAGTAAAAAAGAAGTTGGTCAGATGTAGAAAATGGGATTTTCAGAAAAAATATTTTCTCCCTCACCTTTCAGGGCTTCTGTATAACAGTACTGACCCAACAGACCTGATTTCCTGCACACTTGGCATGTTTCCAACAGTGTCTAAAGTTGGTTGTGTTTTTTCATTTACATCATTATGACCTAACCGCTGGGTGTATCTATCTAGTTATATTACCTACCCTTGTGGATAAACAGGAAGGTTGAAACTTTATTCAGCTTTGAAAGAAATGGATAAATTTGAAATGTGTACTATTGGTTGAATTGGATGTTAAGCTGCTGCTTTGTTTTCAGACTCACAACTTTGGCTGTTGTTTAGTTCATTCAACATTTAATCAAATAATGCATGCATTCTGAACAAAAAAGTGATTTTTTTTTTTGTATAGTTTTTTACTTTATTTTTCCCACGCATGATCTTTACATGATCTTTTAGTCATCCGCCCAGACTCTAAAACCTCCTATTCATAAATTGATGGTTTTTGTTTATTCATTTAGTTTTGTAAATTCAAAAACATTTCTTCATTTGCAATGATCATGTACTTTAGATGGTCCCACTAATTTTGGCTTTTTGCCCGCATACAGAAACAAGGCTAAAAATAACATTAAATAAAGTTTTCTTTTACATGGACTAATCCCACTGAGATTCAAAATATATTTTTCAAAGGAATCCTGACCAAGACAGGTGCTAAAATGGTTCAAAATAATAGAAGTACCAAATAAAAACATACAAGGAAAGCTTACAATTCAACATTGTGTCAATATTACAGTAAAATAGAGCACTCAATGAAATAAGAATAGAATACAATGATCCTCTATTGTCCCATACAGGAGATATACAGCTATAAAAACTGGAATGTGAAAGCAAAATGAAGCATTTAGATTCCTGAAAACCCGCCATCAAAAAACAAAATTAATAATATATGTATAGCAATGGCAAAAATGACAAAACTGAAGTACTGTGCAGGTAAAGGAAAATCCTCAGATTTGATGAATTTACATGATGCATCTGCTATGTATTTGAGTCAGATAAAGATATTTACAAAACATTCATGTGTATTTGTGCATTAAAGAACAACATATTTTAAATAATTGAGCAAAAGAACATTTATTCAAATTATAGTAGAGACGGCCATTTTTTGAGCCTCTTGGGAGCAGTGCTGGTTGTATAGTCTAACAGCTGCTGGGAGGAAGAACCTAAGACAACATTCCTTTATGCATCTAGTTTGTACCAGTCTGTCACTGAAGGAGATCTCCAGCTTAGCAACAGCTTTGTGCAGGGGGTGGGAGACGTTGTCCATCAGGGTGTTATTTTGGCCACTTTAATGTTGCAGATTAGGAATTTTTCAGTAAAAGAGTACTGTTATTATGTTTCTGGCATTGGTATTTATTGTTAAAATAACCTGATGCATTGGGTGTTGTTCAGCCCAGAAACACATATGGAAACATCTACAGCCTGTTTATTGGTGCCAGACCAGCTGTGGTCATTATTGGGCTCCAGGCCATGAAAGAGGCCATGGTGGTCAAGGCTACTGATTTAGCTGGAAGACCACAAGACATGTTTGTAAATGACATCACTCAGAAGAAAAGTAGGGATTACAATCCAGCATAAATATTAATTGTTGTACCATCATTAAAAGTATTTAAGAACTAATTAAGATGGTGACCATTAATTGATAATGACTGTTGTCTTGCTGCATGAGCCATGATCAAAAATTCCAATACATATTTGTCAGGAATGAGAAACCTCAAAAGCTCAAGTTACATACAATTGGAAGAAGCCATTGCTGTAGCTAAACTACTTTTAGTTGGAACTATGGATTATTTCCACTTAAATGTTAAAGATTATGTAAGAAAAATATATTTTCTGATGCGTCGGTGGAAACTCTGTACACGGAAATGCGAACAACCTTACAGGGTTTCAAATATCCTAGAAATGATAACCTATAAATTACAAATACTAAGCCAAGTGTGAGAAAAGCTTGGAGAACATTTAATACACTGTGAGTAGTAAAATATCAGAAAGCACCTGTGTAAGTTACAGGATTGTAATCTTGCAAGGTTTGTGAATGTACCTATACAAGTTGTGGAAAAGTCTCTTCCAAATTTTGAAAATGCATACCCCAAAATCATACCTCATCATGTCTCATATGGAGCCTACTCGGCTGCCTCGTGTAAAAAAACAGAACTCTCCATCATCCTCTGCCTTATCTGTTCATTGTCAGTTGCTGTAGCCATACTGATCTGGAATATTTGCCAAACATAACAGAGCAATCCTTAAACCGCAACAGTCTACTACCACTCCAAGTTTGTTTGCATTTCAGTATACAAAGTCTCCCCTGATGCATCAAGAAGTGCAGCACCACCACAGGCGGGGAGGTAAACATGTAAAAAAGCTTTGGTTTATTTGACAAGCAACGGTGAGACTGCAAACTGCACCAACTAAAAACACCAACAATGCTGCAATTTTCGGTCCCAAATCAAACAGAGTCTACTGGACTATCAGGTGTGAATGCACCCTAAAATGTTTAATTACGCCGCAGGAATAAGCAAAGAGCTAAACGCAAAAGAATCAATGAACTAATAAGGAAATGCCTAAATGATGGTCATGAAGAACTGAAAAACAAAGTGGGAAATACTTACTGGTAGACTAACTTGTGGAAAGCCGTTGTAACCCTTATAAAAAGTCCTTCAGTTGGTTCTCTCATCCCTTATTTGACAAAAATTGGTAGGAAATATGATTTTTGGGTGTAAATATTTGCTGCTGTGTTCTTACATTTGTTCCAGGATTGAGTCTGGGTGCTTTGCCCTGATGACCCTGAGAAATTTTGGTCTAGGAAAAAGGTAAATGTAAGATAGAATTCATGATGAGATTCAACACACAATCAAAACACTTGAAAATAGCATAGTTATTTCATCTTTGGATCCACTTCATTAGAATCTGTGCCTCTTTTATTTTCTGCAACATTTTCCTGATCATAAAAACCTGTTTCTATGGATGAGAAATAATTCTCACTAATCCATTTCATGTCTTTTTGTTGACTTGGCCATATAAAGCTAGTTTGCTAGCAAGTTCTGCCTCTTCCAGGCATCTCTGGAGAAGGCACAGTAGATTTTAATTTCTTGAAAAAAAAAATTGATTATGATTCAACATTTTCGGTGATCACAACATCAGATTATGTTGGGATATTGTGATTTATTTTTATTCTTATTTTTTTTTACAGGCCACACTTTGAGTCCGCAGGTTATGTTCCATAATGCAGCATCCAACATAATCTGCCAGGTTCTGTTTTGTGCACGGTATGAATACAATGATGAGTTGATCAAAATTATCATTCAGTGCTTCACAGAGAATGCGAAGGCCAATGGCCTCAAATGTGCTTTCAGATGGTCACAGACTGTAGGCCTTCTGTGTGATCATCTAGGTTTAAAATGGTAGAATTTATTCAATTCAATTCAATTCAGTTTATTTATATAGCGCCATTTCACAACAGATGTCATCTCAAGGCACTTTACAAAAAGAGTTATTACAATACAATGTTAAGTGTAGAAATTACACAACCACAGAAGATTGCGTCGTGGAATTCTCAGCAATCCCTCATACTGAGCAAGCATGCAGCGACAGTGGGAAGGAAAAACTCCCTTTTAACAGGAAGAAACCTCCGGCAGAACCAGGCTCAGCACAAGCGGTTATCTGCCGCGACCGTCTGTGGCTTGGAGAATACATAACAGAGACACAGAAAGAGCAATAGAACTGATGCAGAAGTTTGTTGCAGGACGTGGAGAATTTTCCGTCACTGCAATGCCATCTTAGTCAGGGTCGTCAAGCAGGGCTAATCCGGAGCACCTACTATAATAGAAAACAGGTTAGTGCTTGAATTGACAGCACATCATGCAGTTGGGGAGAAGTAGGAGAGAAAGTAGGAACAGACCCTAATAATGTCCTCCAACAGCCTAGCCTAAAGCAGCATAGCTACTAACATTAACCTGTCTCCTAGCTACTAGGAGACCTGGCTACCAACACTCTGTCTGAGTCCTCCTGACCCGTGGACGGTGTAGGGCCGGTAACGGCCCCCGTCATGCCGGGGTCTTCTCGGAGTCGGGTTGTTTGAGAATGCAGCCTCAATTGGGTGGTAAACTCCATCTAAGGCTAAATACCGGCACGAGACCGATAGTCGACAACTATCTTAAGGAAAAATAGACAGAACTGAGAGGACAGAGTTGAAGAGGGCGAGAAACGTTTAAGAGATAAACGGGTGGGGTCCGCACAGTCTGCCCGGGGGATTCAACCCGGCAGGTAATGGGCGGCCGCACTGTGCGGGAGGATCCCCTTGAGGGACCTCTCTCCGGCGCTGGCTGGCCCCTGTGGGGCACATTTCTTCCGCGGCGGTAAGCCGCGACCGGCTCCGGATCTTTACCTGGCTTACATTAATCTATCTCTACCTAGCTACTCTACCTCTTCCTATCTCTTCCTAACTTTTGACACTCTGCCTGACTACTAACATTAACCTGTCTCTTCCTATCTACCTGTCTGACCTGACTCTAACTACCTATAAACATATCTCTAACTGTAAGCTTTGTCAAAGAGGAAAGTTTTTAGCCTAGTTTTAAAGATAGACAAATTGTCTGCTTCACGAACCAACCCTGGGAGCCGGTTCCATAGGAGGGGAGCCTGATAGCTGAAAGATCTGCCACCCATTCTACTTTTAGAAATCCTAGGAACTACCAGTAAACCTGCAGTCTGAGAGCGAAGGTCTCTGTTAGGAACATATGGAACAATCAGGTCTCTTATGTATGATGGAGCTAGATTATTAAGGGCTTTATATGTCAGAAGGAGGATCTTTAATTCTATTCTAGATTTTTACTGGGAGCCAGTGAAGAGAAGCTAAAACAGGGGAAATGTGATCTCTTCTTTTAATATTCATCAGAATCCTAGCAGCAGCATTTTGAACTAACTGTAGACTTTTAATTGTATTCTGTGGACTACCTGATAATAGACAGTTACAGTAATCCAGCCTTGATGTAACAAATGCATGGACTAGTTTTTCAGCATCATTCCTGGACAGGATGGTTCTAATTTTTGCAATATTCCTAAGGTGAAAAAAGGAAATCCTACAGACTTCTTTAATGTGAGTTCTAAATGACATATCTTGGTCAAAAATGACACCGAGGTTTTTTGCTTTATTACTGGAGGCTAATTTAATGCCGTCCAGGTGAAGGGGCTGACTAAGTAGTTTCTTTTTCAGAGCTTCTGGTCCAAAGATGACAACTTCTGTTTTATCAGAATTTAGAAGCAAGAAGTTTAGAGTCATCCAAGTTTTTATGTCTTCCAGACATGCCTGTAGTCTACCTAACTGTTGGATTCATCAGGATTAATGGATAGATATAGCTGTGTATCATCTGCGTAACTATGGAATTTTATCCCATGCTGCCTAATTATTTTACCAATAGGAAGCATATATATAGTAAAGAGAATCGGCCCAAGCACTGAACCCTGTGGTACTCCGCAAGTAACTATTGAGGTTGAGGAAGATCTATTGTTTACCTGAACAAACTGAAATCTGTTAGACAAATAAGATTTAAACCAACCTAGTGCTGTTCCTATTATACCGACACTTTGAAGCCTTTCTATGAGAATATTGTCGTCAACAGTGTCAAAGGCAGCACTGAGATCTAACAGCACCAGAATGGTCACCAGTCCATTGTCTGAGGCTATGAGAATATCATTAGTAACCTTCACCAGAGCTGTTTCAGTGCTGTGATGAGCTCTAAAGCCTGACTGAAACTTCTCAAACAGCTCATTATTGTTTAAATGCTCACATATCTGGTGTGCAACTATTTTCTCAAGAATTTTAGATAAGAAGGGAAGATTAGATATCGGTCTATAGTTAATTAAGTCGTTTTGATCAAGAGAGGGTTTCTTAAGTAGAGGTTTAATATTCACCAAGCAAAAGACAAATCAGTCTCCTCCTTGGATTGAGATGACATATGCTGATGGGATACATTCACTTATAGCGGTTGTTGTTAAACAAACGTCTTATTTCTCCTTGCAGCTGTACGACTCTTTCCCCATAACTCGCGTTTCCACTATCAGAACTTCAGGGTAATTTGAGGAGAATGTCCCAATACCTACTTGCCTCCTCTTCTTCATGCCGGGCTGACAGGGTCATTTTCTAGAAATCAAGTATGTACCTGATTGGGGGTAAGTGCTTGTTATTTCTGTTGCTCTCAACAACTTTTTGTGCCGATCGTTGACACTACTTACTGGTGAAACAGTGTGGTTTGCAGGTGTCTTTTGCTGATTCTTTAAGAGGTCCAATTGTGTATGGAGACACAGAGGCTGAAACGAGAGGGCCAAGAGATTATCTTGTCGGAAAAAGTTCTGATAAAATACCCTGACATAATGTCTATGGACCCCGTTCCTGCTCTTACGCCCAACCACTATCATGGCTCATTTCAAACCCTCCTCATTAAAGGTGTAACCACCAGGCACTCTAGATTCCTCAGCTTCTCAAAATGTATTGCCCTGTCTTCCAAACATCCATTAAAAGGAGATAATCCTATCTTACAAACTTTATTTTACTTTATTTATGAAAATATTTTTTCTGCATTTGTTTTATTATTTTTCTATTTAGACATGTTAGAATATTGAAATGGACTTAGTGAATGAGCACAAGAAGACCTGAGTCCCTGGAGAGCCTCGAGATTTTCTGGACTGCTGTCTGGATGAACTAGACAAGGTATGTTTGTTGCAAAATTCAACTCTATTTAAAATATGAAACCTGTTGTGTGCCCTTGAGCTCCACACTATATACTTTTAGAGCTCTGTTAGCCTAGTTTATGTCAGAGGTTCTGTAAAAGTGATTTCTTGACACTGCTGATCTGGCAGTAGTCAGGCCTGGTTGTGGTAAGTGACATAAACTCAGTTTTGTCTGGGTAGCTCATCAAATTCAATGTTTTATTTTACCTGTTTGACTTCTTTTTTTTTTCTACTAATAAATTCATTCATAATTTGTAAATTGATTTCTTACTTGTGTTGTCTATTACTGATTAATTATTTTTTTTAGCAGAAAAAAAAGCAACAAAAAAATAAAAACATATAGGAGGCGCTGGTATGATGCAGCCAGTGTATCCAGGTTGTTTCCAACATGAGTTAGTTCACTAGCCTGGACCACGCCACAGATTGAATGAATGATTTGCAGGCAAGAATGAAGCTACGAGAGAAAAAGAGGAGGCGGGTCGGCAGGACCCAGAGAGACAAAGAGAAGGCGGGTTGGCCAGACCAAGAGAGACAAAGAGGAGGCGGGTCGGCAAGATCCAGAGAGACAAAGAGGAGGCGGGTCGGCAAGACCCAGAGAGAGAAAGAGGAGGCGGGTCAGCAAGACCCAGAGGGAGAGAAAGAGGAGGCGGGTCGGTAAGACCCAGAGGGAGAGAGAGAGGAGGCGGGTCGGCAAGACCCAGAGGGAGAGAGAGAGGAGGCGGGTCGGCAAGACCCAGAGAGAGAAAGAGGAGGCGGGTATAATATTACACCCTTCCCAACCTAGAGGGATGGGAAGGGAGGGGTAAGAGAAACGAAAAAGACGGAAGAGGCAGACGGGGTTTATATGTGTATCACGGCGTGATAGCAATGTGAGAGAGGCTGGGGGAACCAGGTGAGATGAGCTTAGGGCTGATTAGGACGTGTGAAGCGGGTATGAGGCGTGTCCTAGCTCCTGAACTTCAGTCAATTTTGTTAACTCCATTTCACTAACCTGGACCACGCCACAGATTGAATGAACGATTTGCAGACAAGAATGACGCTAAGAGTCTAGAATTTAAACAGTTTATTGAAGGCATGGAGGAACGAATGGTCTGGGTGAGATGTCGTCGGAGACCCGGCGAAAGACTCAGTGTGGGGGCGCAGTCTTCAGGAAAAGACGTCTTTCCGAGCCTGCTCAGGACCCCCAAAAAGGTCTTTGATGGAAGATTAACACAGTAGCGAGTGGGCGTAGATCGTGTGGATTGCTGTGTATGTAAGTGCGGTAAGCGGGGAAGGACCAGCGGCCTAAGATTTGGATGATGTGATCTGGGATCCCTGAACGGGCTGCTGAGGTGGCTGTGCCTATGCGGATTGAGTGAACGGAGTAGAATTCTGGGGAGATGCCGGACGAGCTGAGGATTGAGTGGAAGTGATGAGAGAACCAGAACCTGGTTGCGAGGCTGCCGGATTCTGTGATGAAGAGCGGGTCGTGTGGCGAGGCATTGGCTGATAATCGAGAATGATGTAATGGGTGATGGGTTCATAAGGACTTAGGAGAGAATTGAGGCGGAAAAGGTGGATTTGAACTGAAGTACCGAGTTGATCAGTTTTACTCCTGCGTAGGGTATAGATGAGGGTGTCACGGTTAAGAATGTATATGTCCGAGAGACACGGGTGAACGGAGGGATCGTGTCTGGAAGAGGAAGGGCCCAACTCAGAACATCGCCGGAAACCGAAATAAGCAAGCAGCAGCATGGACTGGAGTGTTAGGTCTACAAAGGGGGACAAATAGCAGGAACGAAGCTTTTGAATACAGCGATCAAGAAGATCTGAGGTAAGCGGTAAGCGGCGCACGGTTTTTAAGACATTTCAGTAGCATGGGAATATGGCTATGATTGAGAGCTGGGCAGGAGCTACCTTTAGCCAGCTTGATGAAGAAGCCAATTCCTGACAAGTAGGATTTTATGGTAGATGCTCAAATTCTTTGAACAGAATGGGAGTGAGCAATGAACTGGCAAATTGACAAGGGGGTGAGAGTAAGAAAGGAAAGACCATACATTAAGTCAAATGCCTTGAGTGCGTTCCAGCCGGTGAGGTAGACCGAGAGGGTACCAGGTGAAAGGCTGTCGATTATGGAATGTTGAGCGATGGAGGTGAGTTCGTGGAGCTGGGGCTTCAGTTGAATATGGTGGCAGAAAACGGAGGGATTGGAGTCGGGTTGAGGTCTGCTGCGGGAGCCAAGGATCTGAACTTCTGAAAAGAGAGACGAGAAAGAGAATCAGCTATGCGGTTTAAGTGGCCGGGGATGTGAGCTGCACGAAGGATGAACTGCTGTTGAGCTGAAAAGAGGGTGAGCCTACGAATAAACTGCATGATAGGGAGAGAGCGAGATCAACCTTTATTAATGATATCTACGACGGCTGTGTTATCAGAATGGATGAGAATAGACTTCTGAGCCCATTCGTGTCCCCAAAGAAGGGCCGCAATTACGATGGGGTACAGCTCGTGAAGTTCGGAGGAAGGGAGGGGAAACTGGGCCCGGAAGCAATCGAATTCCGGGTGCCAGTGGGAAGCGAACGACCTCCCTTGGTAATAGCCCCCGAAACCGGTGGAAGGGGCAGCGTCAGTTGGATGTCATCGGGCAGGGAGACGAAATCGTTATAGAAGAACGAAAAGCCATTCCAGGAAGAAAGGAATTCGTGCCAGAGCCGCAGCTCTGAGCGGCAGGGCTCGGTGAGAGTAAGGCGGTCATGGAGGCGTGGCACGCTGGCAGCTGTAGACAGGAGGTGGGATACAAAGGACCGACCCTGGGGAATAATTCAGACTGCATAATTAAGATGACCAAGAAGCAGGAGTCTGCTAGAAGAAAGTTAGAGAGGATCAAGGAGATCCGGTGGACTTTCTCTAGCGACAAAGAGGCCTGAAAAGAGACCGAATCGAGAGTAATGCCCAGGAACAGACGTCGAAAAAGCGCCAGAAATCCGGGTGAAGGGGGAGGACTTTGAAGGTGCTGGTGATGTCCGCCTTGGCGAGCAGGAGCCCTGGCCCGCCTGACAGATGAGGCCTATGGCGTGGTCGATAGTAGCGCATTGCATCAAAAAGTCCGGGAAGGGGATGAAGCTGTTAATGTTGGAAACAGCGGAACCGTGAGGTGCTGACAGGTCGATGATTAAGCGTTTCTTACCGGATTACTTTCGAGTGGCGACACCCAAGGGGCTCACCCGGTAGACCAGAAACGGCGGTGATTGAAGGGGCCAATCATGAACCCCTCCTCGACCTCCTTGCGTAGCAAGGAATCAACCTTGTGGGCTCTGAAAGTGCTGAGCGTAAATTAGGGCAACAGATCGAGCTAGTGGGGAGTATTTCTATACCAGGGTGGAAGCCGCAGGTGAATCCCTGGACTAAAAACAAATTCTCGATCAGGGTGGTGAGCCAGGGAAGACATGAGGGCCCTCAACTTAATGGGTGTGGCCAGGTGTCGGACTAGTCAGTCGGGCAGAGGGGTCGGATTGTGGGGGCAGGAGCCCCTGGAGTGAGCCCCGCCACAGAAGGAGCAGAAATGCAAGAACCTGCAGCTTGATGAGGAGCAGCCTTGTGCATTAAAATTATTGCAGATCATTCTGCCTACTTGATAGAGGAAGGGGAGGCCGTGTTTATCGACGCTGCTCGCGGCTGGGGCGCTAGATTTGGACTTGGTGGGAAGAAGTTTGGGAATAAGTTGGGGGGGAGGGGCGGCGAGTGACATTCGACAGATAGTCGTCCAGCTCAGACCGCCGGTCGGGGAAGACGGAGCAAATAATGTCCCGGTAAAGGGAGAAGGCGAAAGCGAATTCAACCAGAGTGAGGTCTCTGGATTGGGGGGTTAGGGACGGGCCCAGCTGCATTGGCCCTTAGCTTGTGAGCAGTTCCCGGGACTGGCCAGGGAGGCCCAAGGAAGGATGGAGAAGGAGGGCCAAGTCGATATGGTTACCTGCGAGGATCTGCTGACAGAGCGAGGAGGGGATGGGGGAGGGGCGGTGGAAGGAGGGAGGACGCCGGGGGGGGGGGGCTGTGGAGAGAGAAAAGGTGTTTGGAATGGAAAAGAAGAAACTGGCTAAGAAGGAAGTGAATTGTTGAAAGGGGGGGACTGGTGTGGGGGGACATGGCAGTCCGCCGTCACGAGAGGGCGCTGTGGGCTCCGGCTCTGAGACGGCCGAAGCTGCACGGGAGGAAAGCCTCGTGCGGTGTGGAGATAGATGGGAAGCAGGAGGAGGGAACAGAAGCCTAAAGAGGTGAGCTTTGTTGGGAGCGGCTGAAGGGGATTCCCCTGTGCAGCATGTCCGGGCGGCTTGGAGCGGCCACGGGGGAGCGCCGAGCGAGAGGGGAAGCACCGGCGCGGGATCCCGAAGCCCGGCGCGAGCCACGAGGGGACGGAGGAGGGAAGACCTGATGTGGATGAGCCGGAGCAGCGGCGCGAAGGCGCTGGAGAGATGGCTCGGGCCGTAGAATAATGCTCGAAGGTTGGTTCATAAAGCCGCCGAAGTTGGGGGTGGGAGGATCTGGCTGGGAGATCTGGGAAGAAGAACCCGAGGCCGGAGGAAACGGCTCGGGGTCCCGCTGGCTCGAGGGGAGCCCAACGCGGCGTGAAGCATGGCGGACCAGAAGCTGGGGGGATGCCCCGACGGATGCGAGGCCGGGGAAGCAAAGCTCCTCGTCCAAACCGGATGGATCGACACCGAGCGTGAGGACATCCATGCTGGACGCGAGGAAGAAAAGTTGAGCAAGGTAAGCGAGCGAAACACGCGCGAGAGTCGAACTGGTCGGAACAGAAACAAACTTATGCATGTGGTTACCCCTACTTGCTGAGATTTGCTCATTACCTATGACAAAGGGAATAACTGATATATCAGTAAATGGAAAATAAAATCTGGGCTAAGAGTTCATTTAAATGGAATAATTGTGATGGTGTGAAACTTTTTTTTGCATATTCCTGAATGTTTTTTCATCATGCTTGGATACTTTATTTATACCTGGGGCATCTCTCTGCAACATTTTCTGTTGTGCACAATGATGTACAGTGACCACAGGTGCTCCTGTTGAGGCAGAGTCACGAAATTACTCGAGCTAATCTATATTTAGCATTAGATTTAGCCAACAATAACGTATCACTCAGAGATGCCGCCCATTGTATGCCAGGATGCTGCTACAGGCTCGGTATCTGCAGCTGCTCCAGGAGGAGAACAAGACAACTGCCCGAAACGATATAGCTCAGAGCCACTCGCCTCCTCCACTTAACCTCTATCTCACTGTTCCCTCTGAAGAAGGAAGTGGAGAAAAAACTCATCCTCCAGATTACTTTCCTTTGAGGCAATGGAGCTAGCGTTAGTACGGCTCTCTCCATCTTTCTGGCAATCTCTGACTTCACCGCAGCAACATGTCAGTCACAGCCCAGACCACATCCAGCCCTTCACCCCCCCACGTTTTTCCTGGTCTGCCAGGCAACGCCTCTGTTTGAGCCGTTTTTCAAAAATAAATGTGGGCGGGGTTATACTCTGGAAGGCGGGTGAGTTAGTCTTTAAAGTATAATTAAAGCCCCCATGTGTAAGAATTACCTCCAGGTAGTGGTGTGCTAAGTGAATGCAAGCAATTGAACAGTGTTCTCTGGCTTCTCGCCGTTATAACAGCTCATTACTACTACGGAAGCCACGGAGTAAATTGTCCAAGTTAAACGGAAGATAAAGTATTTGCTGGACTAACCTCTCCTGTGTCAAACATAATGTTAACATAAACTTAATTGTTTCATGTAATTAACTTACCTGTCCAGCAGAAAGCCTGCAACCTCCGTGTCGGTCTTCAAATTCTTGTCGCTCATGAATAGTCTTCATTGGGTAAACGCTCCACCGATGTAGATTCTTGTTTTCTACCAGTATTTCTTTTTTGTTGTATCATTTCCTCCCTCTCATGGTGCAAAGAGTACAGATTGTCCTTGAAGTAAAAATCTTACATTTGTACCAGGCTTTTACAACAGTCATAAATATCAGGCTTTGTTTAGACCAGGAACTGATAAATTGCAGCAGACTGTGTTTAAACAGGAAGGAAGAAAGATAGTTTTGGAGTTAATCCACAGTATAGGAACACTTTAATATAAAATTCAAACTCCAGCAATTTGGTGGAGGATGCGGGCAAGTGGTTTTCCAGGAGCAAAGCAGAAAAGTAAGTGGATTGTTGACGAAAAATTTTGAGGAAACACTGAAGTGAATTATTGATCAGAGTTTAACAGGATGATGGAGAACTGAGGACTGACCGTTGATAACGGACCCGGGTAGTTTACTCAGCGATCTGACAACAGCTACAACAAATTAATAGGTAAATGTTGGTCTGAAAATTCTCCATTTTAATGTTAACTCTGTTTCTTTAAAGGAGAAGAGGGACGTGCGAGACAAAGTTCTGAGTGTTGGCGCCTCTAGCTGAAGGGAGACGTCCGTTCAGTGACAGATGTAGTGGGAAGATAGGTTTCCTACATCACGCCAGGGTGATTGCACAGCCCGTGAACTGAACATCACAAAGTGTGCATAGAAAAAGGTCTGCTTTCCTGGAATTGATTACTGATAGAAAAGGTCAGTGTGAATAGAGGACTAGTATTATGTATATAGTTGTGGAGTTTCGGCCCCTATGGACGCAGGATCAGACCCCTGGCGTCAGTGTGTGGCAAGTTGAGAGTGAGGATGCATTGGGAGTGTGTGTGTGTGGGTGGAGAAGAACTGATAGAGAATAGGGCTGCACAATTAATCGGATTTTGATCGTGATCACGATTTTGGTGGCAACAATTAAATGAACCTGATCGTCAATGATATTTACATTCAAAATGCGAGCTTTTCTGATTTGTTCTTTATCACACATCGACTCAATCAGTATTTTTCGAGCAACCAGGGAGCAAACGCATGGCTAAAGCTTCATTAAGCTGCCCAAATAAAAACCGCGCACATGCCACTCAGCACTCATAATGGTTGCACTACACTTGCCACGTAGCAGATGAAAAACAGTATTTGAGCAATCTAGTAGGTCCAAATCTCCATTATAGACCTGACTAGTAAGAAGAAAGTTCCCGAAAGTGTATTACCGCCACAGTAAGCAGCAGGTGGATGATATGCTATCCCACAATGCAGCGGACCCCCAGAAATCATAGAAGAAGAAGAACCTAGCTAAAAATGGCTACAGACACACTGTCAACCATTGACACCGCCGCAGTTTCAACTAATAAATATACGTGAAGCTATGTTACTGATTACTGTAATAGTTTTTCGACTGATCAAACATTTAAGTTGCTAAATGATACCAGACAAAATAACGGCTAGAGGATGGCGGGACCACAGGCGAACGTAACGTAAACATCTGGGTCAACAGAACAGTCAATACAGGTCAAAGGACATGCAAAATATGTGGAGTAGTACGCCTGATTTCATGCCTATTACGCGATCGTTTGCTATGCAGCATTTACTACATTAACGGGCGAGTAATAGTTGCTACGTAGCATATAGTAAATACTAAGGATTTGGATGCAGGGATGTCAAAGGCCTTTTCTGTATAAGCTGTAATTGTTTCTGTTAAATTGCACTTTGAGATTGCACTCTGTAATAACATATTTAGCGTGTACTTACATATATAAAAGTATTGGAGTTTATTTTTGTTTTTTTGTTTTTTGCATTTTTATCATCTATTCTAATCTAAAGTTTTATTTTTCGCAAACAAATGTTGCAACATTGTAGGTTTATAATTGGTGCAACAAAAATAGATATTTTACAGGACTGGATGAATGATCATGATTAATAATTGTGATTACAATATTGATCAAAATAATCGTGATTATTATTTTGGTCATAATCGTGCAGCCCTAATAGAGAAACACCCTCCAGAGAGAGTGTTTCAAACCTCTACAGTTAAAATAACTCTCATTTAGGGGAAAAGGTTGGATTGGATCTAAAACTCTGGTTGTTTTGCGAATTTTAAACGCCCAGTAGCTGTCCGCTCTGACAGGAAAAGCCTGGAAAGAGTAAAAGCTTGACATCTGAAGACAACCGGGGGTCTTATCATTTGTGATCCATCAAAGTACCACATACTCAGTCTTTGTATAAACGGGAAAGAGCGGAGAAAGTGTGTGTGTGTTGAGATCTCAGCTCTCTGTGAAAGCAGGAGTCTTACGTTTGAAAACTCGAGTATAAAATATTATCTAAAATATATATAAATATATAAGTGTGTGTAGTGGTGTATAAGTGAAGGGAAGTATACTAGAATATATAAATACTTTATATTAACATAGAAAGGATTATAGTTGTCGTGGCTGCGAGAGGAGCGCTGTGTGGGAACTTAGTTGCTGTTGGAGGATTCTTTGCTGTTGGCTTGCGGCTTGTGGTGGTGTTTCGCCAACGAACGCTGTTCATTTCAAAGCAGTCACTCAAAGAGTCCGTTTTTGGAGCTGTTGCCAGTTCAAGTGGCACAGCCTTGTTGAAGGGAAACTGCAGGCGTGCTCTGTGGAGCAATACATTTACATTTTGAGATGAAAAGCAATGTTGAAAGAAACAAGCTTTAAATATATGCTTTAACGATAAACAAAACGGGTTTTGTGGCCACAGATTATTGGTTATTCAAGATTTGTGCTGTCTGTCAGGGTCTACAGAGCGTTTTTTGGAGTGCCGCCACCGAAAAGACTCTATGTTATATTCCGAGTTTTTTGACAGATTAGTGTAAATCTCTGAATTAAAATAATTTAATGAGGATCTAAAATTCAGATCGTAAAATTTTCTGGCTTTATTATTTTTCGGCATGGGGCATTTACACTTTGTCTCGGCAGTTTAAAAAAAATCAAGGGGGAGCATAGTGTATCAAGAATGAATCTTTAAGTGTTTATTTTCTGTCAATAACTATAAAAGAGTTTATGTTAAAATATCTATAGCTATGTTCAGAAAAATGTATTGAAAAAAAGACATTAAGAAATATTTAAATAAATACTCTATAATATTTACACCAGTTTTCATAAAAAAGGAGTGTTATTGTTCATCTAAGTTTTTGCATTCTTGGTGTTTTTAATATATATATATATATATATATATATATATAGTGGGCTTCTAAAAAAGGATTAAGTAGGCTAACTAAGAATAAAATACAAGCAGCTTTGACAAAGGACAGATTGAAAAGCAAACAGATTTTTCGGTTGAAATAAATACGTAATGGTTAAATCGCTAAAAAGAGAACTTAAAACATGTTGATAAAATATTGTGGTGGTCCATCTTTATAATTATCTAATTTACACATGAGATGAACAAGACATTTATCAAATTGATAAAATAGAAAGGCATTGCATTGATAAAATATTGAATGATCATGAATTAGATTTCTTTTCAGAAAAGCATATGTGGAAGGAGACTAATGAATATGAAAAGATAATCTTTAAATAAAATGCCACCGGACTTAGAAATGAAAATAAATTAGGAGATGGCTTAGCTGCGCAATCCCACCCCATCAAAGTATGATTATTTTCAGATATCATTAGACAGTGTTCTTGTGAAGGTGGGCATGAGAGGGGTGATGGGAGGAGTGCGTGGGCAAGGAAGGAGATTACCGGGTGCACTACACACTGGGTGTGCCAAAATACACACCCAGAACCTAACCAGCACCGAAGGCGTGGCACAACTTCGTGTCAACCACCCAACTTCTTGCTCTGCTCTGGCTCCTCCCAAATGACAGAAGGGAGGACCAGTGAATACTGATGAGAGGCACAGACTTTCCCTGTGGCCGGTTAAAGGGTGCCAGTCTGCACAAAATAACTGAATGGACAATATTTCCCGTTTCCGTGGTGAATACAAAGGGGCCACCTTAAAAGAACACCTCCTCATGCTGAACTTTCAAGGGGAAAAGTGTATGAACTCACTTGTGTTGTGAACAACATGGACAATTTCTAATGAGACATGACGGGTCAAAAGCTGCTGATACAATCTGGGGACCACTTCTGCTGTACTACCAGCAAGAGCTTCTGCTTTTCTGATCCGCATGGCGGCCCTGGTTGCTTGAATCCAGACCCCTTTGTGCCTAGAATGGATAATAAATGATTAATAACATTTTAAAAGGGATGTGTATTAAAACGTAACTATAATTAAAATATGTAAATAAAACGATAAATGTAGGTAAACAGGCTGAATAAATAGTAATCAATTAAAAGCTAGACAAAAAAGGTAAAGATTAGAGCCTGTTCTTAAAAACATTTATACCTGTCCAATATAATTGAATAAAAGAAAACCAGAAAATATAGATGACTCCCCATGCACTGTGATCCTGTAATCTGATGCAAATTGAGCCTACTACATTTGAACTGAAACATCCTGACCCCATCTAGCACCTTCAGGTTACATGAATCTGAGGCTGAAGCATTAATATCTGACAAAATTGAAGGCTGAAAACAAAAGGGTGTTTAGAACCCTCAAATTCTAGTTATAACACTACTATTATATCTAGAGAAACAAGGTACGGGGGAAATAAAGAGTAATACATTATCTTAAAGCGATAAATGGGGCTCTTAAACCTGCATTAAGCGCCACACCCAACCCTTACAAAGCATTGGCTAGTTTGACTCCCAATTCAAACTGATTTATAGATATTGATGTAGCAAATGCTTTTTGAACTTACTTTTACATCCCTCAATTAGGGATGTGTTTTTGTTTGCTGATCAGGAACAACCGGTGATGCTCTAAAATAACGCAAGGGTTTGCTCTTTCCCTAGGGATCTTTTAATCAGACATTTAAACAATTTCTTAGCACAATACAGTTAGAAAATATTGAAAAGGGGTGGAAATCCAATAAAAGAACAATGAATCAGGAAGTTACCCTTACCTTATGTTCCAAAGTTAAATAATAGTTTAATTGTTGCATAACTATGTTGTTCATGCGGCAAGCACAAACCAAGCATTATACAGTGGGTTGCTGTTACAAGCAAACACAGTCAGTCTAGCAAATTGACACAGGGCTGTACACAATTTAATTTTTTGCGAAGTGGTAATGTATGGTTGCAGTACTTAAACATGTTCGGAATTTTGGAGAATTATGAAAAATAATAAGTAGGTTTAACATTTTGCAATGAATTACATTTTGGAATACAAGTTTATGAAGCCCAGGTTTGGGGAGACTTTTGCTCTGAGCCCGCTGTCAAACCTGTGATGGGGACTTTTTAAGACCTGTCTGGGTTAAGTGGATAGGTGGTGATTGATAACATACAACATGGTTACTCCGGTCAGGGGTTAGAGAATCCTTGTAGTATTCGCTCATTCGCTCACACATTGGTGTGATGCGTATGGCTCTAGACCTGAGGTGAAAAATTGGCTACTGTAACTGCACAGAGAGGGCTGATTGGCAACAGGCCCTCCAAATGACTTTGATGGCCATCAAGAATCATGAGTATACCGGACCAAAACAGGTTACTTTTATGAGATGTTTACAGGCAGAGTTTTTCCTGGTCCCTGGGCTGGTAGAGAACCTTAGGTTTCTCTGCATCCTGCTCCTGACCCCCGTGGAGAACATCAACAGCTGGAATCTGTGGTGACCTCCTTCTCCACGCATCACTCACGGCCCGGCTCCTGGTTAAAGTGTGCTCCTGTTCCTGAAATCTGCTGCACACTGCAGCAGATTTCCAAGGATATACAATAATCTACATAAAGAGGGTGATAGCAGGTACTGACTGTTCTCACATCGGTGAGATAAGCCACAGGAGGCGGGGCCTGCTCCACCTGAAGAAATTGGCTTATGTGTGTTTGATTGGGGGAAATGGTCAATTAATTAAGAAATTGCCATTTCAAAGAGGGAATAAATATTTGTATTTGGGAAGAAGAGGATTCCATAATCAGCGTCCTTGCAGCTGCCAGCCGTCACAGAGGGATCTACAACGGGGGGAGAAGATAGAAAAAAAAAAAAAAGACATTTATATCTGCCTAATCAGTAATCAGCTTTTCTTTTACAGGTCCAGTTTCTAAACACTGGTTAAAATATGGGTTTCTTAACACCCATCTAAGAAAATATCAGGGTTTCTTAACACCCATCTAAGAAAATATCAGGGTTTCTTAACACCCCTTGTTGGTAAGAGTTTCGTAACACTTATAAATATGTTTTTAAATGTCTATGGTCTTTTAAGAGAAGAGAAATTAGTTGAGCTGATGGAAGGTTGCAAGTCTCCTGAGGGTGTGTTACGACCCACAGAATAAAGGAAAAACCAGCCGGAAAAGGTATAAGACAGGGATAAACTCTTAAAATATATTTTTGTAACAACTTAATTTTTACAGTTTTCCTAACACCTTCTATTTTACAGGTTTCTTAACACCTTTAAGTTTGATTTAATTCAAAGATTGAGATCTCTAGCTAAAAAACTGGATGAACTCCAAGCCCTGACAAGGTCTCAGCCAGAGTATCGTCAATGCAGTGTTATGTGCTTCACTGAGACGTGGCTACAGGATCATATCCCCGACTCAAACGTCTCTCTGATTGGCTATCTGACTGTACGAACAGACAGAGATCTGAAGAGAAGTGGAAAAAGAAAAGGAGGTGGAGTAGCAATGCTTGTCAACAATAGATTGTGTCATCCAGGACATATTACTGTGAAGGTTAGTCTCTGCAGCCCAGATATTGAACTCTTGGTAGTTAATTTACATAACATATTATTTACCAAGAGAGTTCATCATTGTAATTTTGGCAGTTGTTTATATTCCACCTTCAGCCGTTGCCGACCATGCATGTGATGTCATCAGTTCTGTTGTTGCTAAGCTACAGACCCAGCATCCCAATGCATTTGTGGCAATATCTGGTGATTTTAATCATGCCTCGCTCTCTTCTACACTTCCAACATTTCAACAGTTTGTCAGCTGCTCCACAAGAGAAAACAAGACCTTGAATTTGTTTTATGCAAATGTAAAGGATGCTTATATGTCCAAACCAAGACCTCCGCTAGGACAATCAGATCACAATCTTGTCTTTCTCTGCTCAGAATATAAACCACTTGTTCAAAGACAACCTCCGACAAAGAGAACTGTTAAAAAATTTTCAAATGAAGCTGAAGAAGCCCTGCAGGGTTGCTTTGAGTCCACAGACTGGATGACTCTTTGCCAGCCACATGGAGAGGACATAAATGCCATGACTGGGTGTGTGACTGAATACATAAACTTCTGTGTGGACAACATTGTCCCCTCCAGAACAGTGACATGCTTCCCTAATAACAAACCATGGATCACCAGTGAGCTGAAGGAACTGCTGAACGAGAAAAAAAGAGCCTTCAGGGAGGGAGATAGGGAGTTATTAAGAAGTATACAGAAGCAACTAAAAGTCAAGATCAGAGACAGCAAGGAGGCTTACAGGAAGAAGCTGGAGAACAAACTACAGAGGAACAATATAAGAGATGTTTGGTCTGGAATGAAAAAGATCACATGCTTTAAGCACAGGAAGGACTGGATAGATGGAAGTGTGGATAGTGCCAATGAACTGAACACATTCTTCAATAGGTTCAGTTCAGGAACAAGCTCAGCATCCTCGTCTCCTGTTTCCATCCAGAGAGACATCCGACTCTCCTCTGACCCACACCTGTCCTGTCACACCTCAGATGTTTTATCTTCCACCTCAGTCATGAACTCTTCTTCTTCCACAACTTTGTCTTCGACCAAGTCAGGAGATTCCGTTACCCCCTTTACCTCACCTTCCCACCTATCTTTTTCTAAAAGTCAGGTGAAGAGGCAATTGGAGAAACTGAACCGGAACAAGGCTGCAGGTCCAGATGGTGTCAGCCCCAGAGTCCTGAAGACCTGTGCAGAGCAGCTCTGTGGGATTCTGCAGCACCTATTCAACCTTAGCCTGAACCAAGAGAAGGTTCCAGTGTTGTGGAAGACATCCTGCCTTGTTCCAGTACCAAAGAAAACTCACCCATCAGTCATCAATGACTACAGACCTGTTGCCCTGACATCCCACATCATGAAGGTCCTGGAGAGACTCTTGTTGCCCCACCTGAGTAAGCAAACTAGAACCTATCAGGACCCCCTGCAGTTTGCTTATCGCCATGGTGTTGGTGTTGAAGATGCCATCATCAACCTGCTTCAACCAACCCACTGTCATCTGGACAAAGCAGGCAGCACTGTGAGAATCATGTTCTTTGATTTCTCCAGTGCATTTAACACAATTCAGCCTGATTTACTTTGTCAGAAACTCCTGAAAACACAGGTGGAGGCCTCAACAATCAGCTGGATCAATGACTACCTGACAAACAGACCACAGTTTGTGAGACTGAAGGATTGTATGTCAAACCAGCTGATCAGCAGCACAGGAGCACCACAAGGGACTATACTCTCACCATTCCTTTTCACTCTGTACACCTCAGACTTCCAGTATAAGACAGAGACCTGTCATCTGCAGAAATACTCAGACGACTCTGCAATTGTCGGGTGTATCAGAGATGGTGAAGAAGCTTAATACAGAGAGCTGGTGAGAAGCTTTGTGGCATAGTGTGGAGACAATCATCTTACCTTGAATGTGAACAAAACAAAGGAGATGATAGTTGTTTTCAGAACAAACAGAGACAAGTCAAAGACTGTCTCCATCATGGGAGACGAAGTGGAGGTGGTTGACGTGTACAAATACCTCGGAGTTCACCTGGACAATAGACTGGACTGGAGAATCAACAGCGAAGCCGTCTACAAAAAGGGACAGAGCAGACTGTACTTTCTGAGGAAGCTGAGGTCCTTCAAGATTTGCAGCAAGATGCTGCAAATCTTCTACAAGTCTGTGGTGGAGAGTGTCATCTCTTCGTCCATCATCTGTTGGGGTAACAGCATCAGAGCCAGGGACTTAAAACGGCTCAATAACCTGATACAGAAGGCTGGTTCTGTTATGGAGAGGACTGTGGAACAACTGGAGATAATGATGCAAAGACGGATTCTTCATAAAATTAAAAAGATCATGAGACAGTCCTACAGCAACAGACTATCTTCGGTCGGAGGCTTCTTCAGTTTCGCTGCAACACAGACCGCTACAGGAAATCCTTTCTCCCCACAGCCATCATGGTCTACAACAATTCCTTGAAAAATTAATTAATGAGCTACAACAATTAATTTCCCTCTGGGATCAATAAAGTATTTTTGAATTGAATTGAAAAAGAGATATCATGTCAATGTTATGATTTGAGATCAAATAAGTGATTTCTACAAAGTATAATGTAATGTCTGCATTTATGTTGAAATGTGATAACGGTGTTTATTTGTGCATCTTGTAGTTTTCACGGTGCCATATTGTTGATGGTGGAAAGAGGAGAGATTAAAAGTTGCATCAGTCGAAGCTCTCTGCATCCCGAGTAGTTATTCCAAGTGGGCAGCAACAGTAACAAATCTCCTGCCCTGATTCACTCCCATTATATGGATATATACTGATCTCGACTGGATATACACTTCTCCCAAAGGACTCCAAGTGGCTCCAAACTTGTATGTGTAAGTAAATTAACATAATATTTGCTAAAAATAAGCTCCAGGTTGAAAAAAAGAACTTTCCGTTTAAGGTCACTGTGTCATGTGTGCTACTGGGTTCATTCCCGCAAATACACTCAGGCAGCTTTAGGCAATGTTTCCTTATACTTTTTTGTGTGTGTTTGTGAGTGTATTTTTCAACACAAGACATGGTAATGGCTTCCGTTTGCATGCAAAACCCTCCCTCCTCCCAGGCCTCAACATGCTAAAAGCCAAGGACAGGTGCACCTCTGCAGCTGAGCAAAAAACCACACCCCACCACTATTGTCACACAAAACCGCTTCATACCAGAGTTTATATGATGCAGGACAAAGTAACAACACACAGTATTCAGAATTAATTAGTTTCAATGCAGGGGTGGCACGAAATCATTGTTTTCCAAGTCGCAGGTAAGTCTCAGGTCAAGACAGGCAAGTTTCAGTCCCAAGGCTGGAACTCTAAATTTAGTGTAATTTTGACAGATTTTTTGAAACAACTTTGCAATTATCTTTTCAATGGGAATCATTAACCCTGTGTTATTTTTAACAGCATTTATTTGAACACCTGATGAAAAAAGTGCAACTGAACTTAGTCTTCCTTTGACATATGATTTCACAGATTCACAATAAAGGGTTAAAGGGAATTTTAAAAAGAGTATGTGTGATGTAATTTTGAAGATGATATTTAGATTCTTAAGAGACACAGGCATGTGCTTAAAATATGGGAAGCTATGTCACACCCAATGGCCGCTGGCTGCTCTGCTCTTCGACCGCATACCATGGAGGCCGCCATTGCTCCTCCATTGCTGTAGTACCTCCATTTGGCTGCTAGGCCCCCATTGAAAAGCATTGGACTTTAGACACGTTAAAAACAACTTTAAAGCCTGGTGCCCAGTTTTTTTAAACTTTCTATGGCTACATATTCTTCCTGAGATAACGCTAGGCTCATAAAAAACCTAGGCACCAGGCTGGTTTTCGTAAGATAATGTTTTGAAATCTCTCATAATTAATGAGGGGGCCGAGCCAAGTTTAGCATGAGAGCTAAAGACACGGGAGCAGAATGGGCGTGATTACGACCGAACAACACGCCCATACACGCCCCACGAGGACAGAGTCTACAGTGAAGATCCCGTCCCTATGCCCTTTTTAGGAACATGCTTCATCAGAGCTGGGGAGGAGGAGTCTGTGAATTCCCCCATGAAAATGTGTCATTCTGGTAAACGGGGAGCAGTGAGGAGGCGCTGTCTATTATTTTTTACAGTCTATGGTCACACCCTTTTACTTCCATTCCATGGGTCCCCTATCAAATAAAGAAATGAGAGTCAATGAAGCGATAAGTTATTTTCTTATCCTGTTTGAAATATTCCATGGATTTTATATAATGTCTATGAATTTTAAAGACAAGTTTGGAAGATCAGAAAACGCAAATTTTCAGCAGGCAGCAAAAGTTCCTTTAGGCTTTGTGTGAAAACACTTAGTGGACTACAACTGAAGAAGAAGAAAAATGACTGAGTTTAGCATGCTTCGCCTCCGTCCTCCATTAAAATCAGTTAATTTTTAATTACCTTTTACTGTTAAACTTTTTTACAGCTTTTTCTTCTTTTCTGAGCTTCAAATTGTCTCAGAACATAATTACAAATTATCCCTCATTGATTTTAGGAACAGTCAATTAAATTTAACCTCCCTTTCCCAGATAAGACCAAATATTGACTAAAGCGATGTTAGAGAGGGTGTTGGTCTTAACAGAAAAAGGGTCCCTGGGTGAAAATCTGCTTAAGACTTTGGGCTGGCCCTTGTATGGAGGCGACCAACTCTTCCATAATTGACAATAAATAAATAAATGTGTATATACAGACGTGGACAAAGTTGTTGGTACCCTTCATTAAATAAAGAAAAACTCATAATGGTCAGAGAAATAACTTTAATCTGACAAAAGTAATAATAAAAAAATTTATATAAATGTTGACCAATGAAAGTCAGACATTGCTTTTCATCCATGCTTCAACAGAATTATTTAAAAAATAAATGCATGAAACAGGCCTTGACAAAAATGATGGTACCCCTAGAAAAGAATGAAAATAATGTGACCAAAGGGACATGTTAATCCAACCATACATTATGGTAATAGAGAATTCCCAGGAATTGACCCAGCCTTGTAGGTGAAATAAGTTTCAAAAATCACAATTTTACAAATCCCAAAGTTGGTGTTAATTGTTCTGCTATTACTGTAGAATAATCTAATCCAGGTTTGAAATGTCTGAGTATTGCAGTTTTTGAGTAAGAGCTAAGATTGTGTGGTCCAAATGCGGAAACAGTACGTAAATCTTTCTGTCTTGAGGTTTCACAAATAACAGAAAGGTTTCAGTGTCAATCTTTGAAAAAAAATATGAAGTCCAGTACTTCATAATACCTATGTTTGGGTCACTTTCAGGAATGTATTTCTAAGAAGTGATCACAAACTCTCTGTACAGCATGTTAATTCAATTCAATTCAAATTCAAAAATACATTATTGATCCCAGAGGGAAATTAATTGTTGTTGTAGCTCATTAATTAATTTTTCAAGGAGTTGTTGTAGACCATGATGGCTGTGGGGAGAAAGGATTTCCTGTAGCGGTCTGTGTTGCAGCGAAACTGAAGAAGCCTCCGACTGAAGATACTCTGTTGGTGTAGGACTGTCTCATGGAGAAGATGCTCAGGGTTGTCCATGATCTAAAGGGCCATCTATACTGTGACCATAATAAATATTTATTGATTTTATTGTAAACTTTTAAGTAGATGGACCCAAGTGTATTAGTTTATATTATCCCTACCACCCCTCCCATCTGTTGCTCTTTAAAACACCGGCTTCATGTCTTACTGGCAAGATAAAACATAATTTGTGCAGTTGTTAATTATAGCGCAATTCCTATAATTTTTTGATTATTCAACAACGTTTTGATGTAAAAAGGTTGGCAATTATAAAGGACAACACTTCTTTACTCATACATAATAGGAATGACATGTGCAGCTGTAGTCACAGAAACATCTAGCTGCTTGGAGATGGTCTTATAGCCTTTACAGTTAACATGCTTGTCTATGATTTTCTTTCTCATCTCCTGAGACAACTCTTTCCTTTGCTTCCTCTGGTTTATATTGAGTGTGGTACACACCACATCACCAAACAACACAGTGACTACCTGGAGTCCTATATATAGGCCCACTGAGTGATTACAGGATTGTAGACACCTAGGATGCTGATTAGTGGACATACCTTGGATTAACATGTCCTTTTGGTCACATTATTTTCATTCTTTTCCAGGGGTACCATCATTTTTGTCCAGGCCTGTTTCATGCATTTATTTTTTTAAATAATTATGTTGAAGCATGGATGAAAAGCAATGTCTGACTTTCATTGGTAAACATTTATATAATTTTTATTTTATATTACTTTTGTCAGATTGAAGTCATTTCTGTGACCATTATGAGTTTTTCTTTTATTTAATGAAGGGTACCAACAATTTTGTCCACGTCTGTATATATATATATATATATATTAGACTCAGTACGTGCACAAATGAGATATTTAAAGCCCTTATTTGTCATAATTTTTATTATAATGGTGTACATCTTATGAAAAAAACAAAATTCAAAATCTCAGAAAATTATAATTTTTGAAAAGATTAAATATTTTAGGCTCAACATGGGAGTGGTCTGTGCTGGGCTTAACCTGACTGCATGAAGTGCTTCTCCAGCGTTTCTGCAGCAGGACACACAACGACAACCAGAAAGATGCGAAGCAATAGCAACCCGAGCTCCATTAACTCAGAGGGGGGCAATTATAAGGTTGAATATTCCTTTCCACCTCCTTCATCAGATAGAAGACAGCAAAGGGAGAAATGTTCTGTGGAGGAGGCAAAAAGCCATGAGCCATATCGTTTCTCCACAGTCACAGGACGTTGTCATCAGAAATCCAAGATGAGCCAGTAGCAAAACCTGATTCAAATTTAAGTGCATTATAAAGTTTAAACCCGAAGAGGGCACCCCACTGATGGGTTTTGGTACAAAATTAATATGATTAATAAAATACCGAAGTAATGTCCGGACAGCACTATTGGACTCTTTCAGCTAAAAAAGTTGATTTTGGGCTGAGTTGCACTTTTATGTTCTCGGAAAAAAAATTACTTTTAGGAGCATAATTGTCGTTGGCTGCAGTGCTGTATAGAGAGACAGAGGGTTAAGCTGGCGTTTATAAGACATACTGTATATTCAATCTGGTAATTTGATTGGCTGCGCTACAGCTCTCATACCAATGTGTACAGGGAAACGGTCTCTCTGTGTTACAACGGAATGAAGGAAATTATGTAAAAGCACGCAATATAGATGTTTTAAAACCTTAGATATTAGATTGAATATCAGGTAGTAAGTAAGAAGTAAATAGGTGCAAGTCTAAGTCAAGTCCCAAGTCAGTGAATAATTCCAAGTCAAGTTAAAGTTTTTTTTGGGAAAAAAATCGAAGTCAAGTCTAAAATCATATGATCAATGACTTCAATCCAAGTTATTCGACTTGACTCCACAGCTCTGGTGGAAAGTAGTGAGCGGAAAAAAACAACACACACCCTGTGCTCACAGGTGGGCCAGACTGGTTCCACTTCTACCTCCAGTGTAGCAGAGCTAGGTACAAGCCTTCTTTATCTAGTGTTAGCTTATCTGTGAAGCTTTACATCTCACCCAGAGACCTCTTGTCAGATCCTGTTTAAACTTGTTTTAAGTTAATCTTTTCTTCTCGTTGATGGCTTCATTCACCTTTCACATACTGAAACGAAGTCTGTCAGCAAACTGGGCAGGGCTAAAAGCAGCAGATTAAATCTGTTACTGCATGTCAACTCATTCTTTACTCTTCAGGAAAATATAGAAACATGTTTGTTTTAGTCTTTCTGTTATGGCTTTTTTTTTTGCTTGTCATCCTCCTTTTCAAATCTCAGAGGCCAAAGAACTTTCCACCGGGTCCCATCATTTTGCCTGTGCTGGGGAACCTTTTGAACCTGACTTTGGAGAACCCACTGAAGGACTTTGACAGGGTAAGAAAATTGATGCAATTAAATCTTTGATTTTTACATTTTTTTAAATCACAGTAGCATTTATTTAGAGTTCCAGTAAAGGTGAATGGTGAAACAAACTTGAGGCGTTAAAATCTTCTTTCTCTGCAGGGTACTGTATGGTATGAACTGCTAGTGACTGCATAATATGTCACCAAATATTCAACTATCTGCACACTTGGAATAATGCCAGCCAGTGTGAGAGGTTATGCACAGACCTGATAAGCAAGTGGTTGCACAGTTGAGAAAAACATTATTTAGAAGGAGGATTTGTGTGTGAGGTAAACGTGATCTCACTTTTTCCCTACAAAATAGTTCTACCTTACAGAGGTAAAACAGATGGTGCCCATCCAGAGTATAGAAAGACTTCCTCCGTCTTGATAAGAAAACATTTCTCCATGTCAAGGACTTCATTTTAACCTTTTGTCAGGGGTTTGATACAGGACCCAGATGCAGAATAGCAGTTAGAGCTTGTGATGCTCATATTTATTAACAATGTTGACAGAGCTGAGATTGAAGACAGGGCAGGATGTGAAAACAAGGACGAATGACGGAGACCTAAGATGACCACAACTGATGACAATCCGACAAGGACAAACAGACACAAAAAGGTGTACATACCCTGGAAAGGGTAATCAGGTAGATGATGAACAACTGGGGACAGGGAAGGACAAAGACAGGGAACAGCTGACTTCAATTAATAAGTTGCCACATTGAATTGAATTACACCCTGACCTTTTAACATGTGACTGAGAAGTTTAAGTGAATTATGATTTAATCAAGAAGACAATGTATGCTCAGAGCAGATTAAGTTGATGAAATAAACTGTTTAAGTTGAACTGTGTAGACTGGCCAACACCAAATCATATGGATATGTAGTTCCCGAGTGTTTTAAAATGAGTCTGGGGAATGTGTGATTTTGGGGGTGTTTAGAAAAGCTGTTTACATACTGTGTGAAGCTCAAGGTGTGCTTTGAAGGCCTTGGGATTCGATGTACTGCTCTCCTTGCTGCAGCAGACACAAAAGCGCAAGACACAGAATATTAATCTCAACCGTCTTTATTCAAAAGTCAGCTGTTTTTGCAGCTGTCAGCACAGGTGTCCTCCTAAACTGGCCAGCAACAAAACAGCCAGGATGGTATCCACCTGACATGATGGAGATATTTATTTTATATCAAAGCAGTAGTTTGAGCTTGAGGGTCCTGCGCAGTATTGTTACCGTTCCAAGTACTGCACTTTTCTGGACTGAGGTGTCTGAGGTTCTTCCAGGGATCTTCTGGAGCCATTCCTCCAGTTTGGGGGTCACTGCCCCAAGTGCTTCGATTACCATGGGTACTACTGTCACCTTCATCTTGCAAGCCTTCTCTAGCTCCTCTCTGAGCCCTTGGTATTTCACTAGTTTCTCATGTTCCTTCTTCTTGATGTTACCATCACCTGGTATTGCCACATCCACCACAACAGCTTCCGTCTGCTCTTTATTAACCACCACAATGTCTGGTTGGTTCGCCATTACCATCCTGTCTGTCTGTATCTGGAAGTCCCATAGGATGTTTGCTCGGTCATTCTATACCACCTTTGGAGGTGTTTCCCGGTTTGACCTTGGGGTTTCCAGTCCATACTCTGCACAGATGTTTCTGTATACTATGCCAGCCACTTGGTTATGACGTTCCATGTCTGCTTTTCCTGCCAGCATTTTAAACCCTGCTGTTATGTGCTGGATTGTCTCAGATGACTCTTTGCACAGCCTACACCTTGGGTCTTTTCTGGTATGGTAGATCTGGGCCTCTATCGCTCTGGTGCTTATAGCCTGCTTCTGTGCTGCCCGGATGAATGCCTCTGTGGTGTCCTGTAGGACAGCCCTCTCTAGCCATTGGTAGGATTTCTTGAGATCAGCCACTTCAGTTATGTTCTGGTGGCACATCGCATGTAGGGGCTTGTCCTCCCATTATGGTTCCTCTTCCACCACCTTCTCATCTTGCCGTTGTCTTAGGTATTCACTAAGTAAGTAATCTGTTGAAGACTTGTCCTTGATGTACTTATGGAGCTCCGATGTTTCATCCTGGATAGTGGCTGTAACGCTCATCAATCTCGGGGTGCTGGATTTGGGATGGAACCCCCCCATGCATGGTGAGGAGCTTTCGTGTCTTAACATCTATGGTCTGTATCTCATCCTTTGGTCATCTTATTATTCCCGCAGGGTATCTGATCACTGGCAGGGCGTAACTGTTTATTGCCTTGGACTTGTTCTTTTCATTGAGCTGGCTCCTTAGGACTTGCCTCACTCGTTGGAGGGATTTTGCTGTTGCTGTTTCCCTTGTTGCCCTACTTGTAACTGTCCTCAATGTCTGCTATTGTTCCCTTTGGGAATGAGACCCCTTTAGTGTGGACCACCTTGCCTCACTTTGTGACCATTTTACTGCATTTGTCAAGCCCGAATGACATTCCGATTTCATTCCTGTAGATCCTGGTGGTGTGGATCAGGGAATCAATGTCCTGTTCGCTTTTAGCATACAGCTTGATGTCATCCATGTAGAGGAGCTGGATTGTTTGTAGCTCTGTTCTTGAAGCGGTATCCATAGCCAGTCTTGTTGATTATTTGGCTTAGGGGCTTCAGACCTATGCAGAACAGCAGTGAGGACACAGCATCAACTATGTATATGCCACATTTGATGGACACTTGTGCAACAGGCTTGCCATTGGCGTCATCGAGTTCGGAATGACTGCACTAACAGTCCTGTTGATTTTGTACAGCTTCAAGCATTCGTTGATCCGTGTGTGGCATTGAGTCGTAGGCTTTCTTGTAATCAATCCAGGCAGTGCACAGGTTGGTCTTTCAGGATTTGCAGTCTTGGGCAACTGTTCTGTCAACCAGGAGCTGGTGTTTAGCACCTCTGGTAGCTCTACCAATGCCTGTAGATACTTTGCTCATGTATTGATCAATGTGCCTGCGTATCTTAGTTGATGCCCGAAATCGCAGCTCTTGCTTTTGAAGAAAAATTACCACATTGATGAGACGTTTCAGAATCTCTCTGTTCTGCCTGACCTTGCTGTTGTGGGCTGTGGTATGGTTACGGCGCTGCTCGTCAAGCTGAAGATCAATCCTACTGTCTCCGAAAGTTTTCAAACAGACTGTAGCTTGTAGGTGTGCTGCAGAATCTTGATGACGGTGAGATGACTTTGTCAGATTTGTAAGGCTAACAAATCCCCCACTGACCCAAGTGGATGACTTGTCAATTGTAAAAAGCAAACAACTCCAGCAATACAACCTGTTTGTTTTCTTACAGCCTGTCATCCAAGGATAGCGCTGGTAATTTTCAGTCTTGAAACGTCTTTCCACTTTATTTACCTTTTCTTTTAATACCAGTTGTGGAGTTGGCCATCCGTTTTTAATGATATGAAGCTTTTCTGTGAAAGCCCGTCTTGAAAAAGATGAAGCTAATAAACTAGCCACAACATCACTCTCGTCGTCCGCCATTTTGCTACCTCTCTGTTTCTCTCCCCTCTGCTGCATCTGAGATTGAAGTTAAGGCTTCAAGAAGGCCTACGATTTTTTTGTTTTTTCCCGCCCACTCAAATCAAACGCTCGTGAAGTCCTAACCAATCAATGAGCACGATAACAGAGTCTTGATAGATTCTGACGATTCTGATTGGATAGCATGTTTTCAGGATAGTAGCCTAACCCAGTTATTACTGACGTCAACTTGACAGTAGGCTTAATTTTATAATGTAGATGAGAGAAAAAGAATTAAATGCATTATATTCAATGAAAATACATTTTTAAATAATACTTATGTTTTATTTCATACTCCTATTTTTTGGTCTAGGAATTTCTATTTCTGTCCAGGAATTGAGGCAGCCACTTTGTCTTATATGTTTTAGTTTTAAGCAAGGCTAAAAGACTTTTGAAGGTCTGTATTCATTTATTTTTAATTTATTTACGTATTTATTTATGACATATTGGGGGGAATCTGATGCTATGATCTCTCTTTTTTGGTATTTTGGCAGGCACCCTCATTCTAATTAAAATAATGAGATCCTTATAGCATAAATATATATATATATATAAGATAAAGTGGCTGCCTCAATTTTATATTTGTCATATAAGGACGATCTACATTACATTTAGCCAGTGTTTTATTATATCTTTCCAAAACAAAATTTGAGATTGTAAAATGTTCTCATTTTTAAGATAGTTTTTTTTTTTTTTTGGTTTTATCAACTGGAATTATAAATAAATAGTAATTAAAGTTTTTCATAAAAAAAATCAAAAAATCAAAAAATCATCATCATAAGTCACACTTTTTGAATGAAACCAATCAATTACATTTTCAATTATTCTTTTTTTTTAAAGATAGACAAATCTTTGATTTCATGGCTTCACCAAGGATGAAAAATTCTTGAGCTGTCTGATAATATTTCAGTTGCTGACATCTTGATTTTTCTCTCCCAGCTGAGCAAATCTTATGGAAACATCTACAGTATTTACATCGGTCCAAAACCAGCTGTGGTACTGAATGGGCTGAAGGCCATGAAAGAAGCCATAGTTATCAAAGCTGCTGATTTCTCTGGACGACCCCAAGACTTGTTTGTAAATGATGTTACCAAGAGGAATGGTAGATATTACATTTCATTGAAAAAGTTTTTTTGTTTTTTACTTTGTACTGTTTATATTCGGAAGTATTTTATATGTCTTTTATATGGCTCTCAAAGTTCTGCAACAGCCTTCTAATCATCTATTCGTTGCAGTTAGTTGACTCTTCCCTGCCTACATGTTACAGTAAGATATAAAATATAATCAAAAGGAAAAAAAGACCCTGACAGTAAAATTTCATAAAAATATCTCGTTCACAGTTTTATGCCTTTTTTGTACTTTGATAAGTGTCTGACCAGTTTGTTTTGTAGATTTGTTATTTTAAATGTTCTTTTGACTTTTTAATTTTTTTTACACATCTTTAAACAAGGCCTGATTGCAAAAAGATAATGCAAATTTGTTATCTAATAATTATCTTATAATTTTTAGTTGAGCTGTAGCTTTGAAAACTAATGAAGGCCAGTCAGCACCAGGAAAATACCATTATATATTATTAGACAATGCTTGAAAAGAAATGTACAGATAATGTAATCGTATGTAAAGTAATAACTGCTATAGTACAGTAAAATGCACAAGTCCAAACAAGAACTAGATGTGATAGGAGAGAAGAAAAAGACCCAACCTACAAAAAAGAATAAACTGAACGTTTAAAAAAACAAAAAGAACATGAACCATAAATAAATAAAACACAAAACATGGTTGAAATAGAACTATAGCAAAATCCTTAAAGCCCCCGTGTGTAAGAATGACCTCCAACTAGTGGAGGGCTTAATGAATGCAAGCAACTGATGAGTTTTCTCTTACTACTACGGAAGCTCCGGAGTAAATTGTCAGAGTTAAACGGAAGATAAACTATTTGCTGGACTAAGCTGTACTGTGTCAAACATAACGCTAACATAATCTTCATTGTTTATGTAGTTAACTTACCCGTCCAGCAGAAGCCTGCAACCTCCATGTCCGTCTTCAAGTTCGTGTCCCTCATGAACAGTATCCATTGGGTAAACGCTCCACCGATGTAGATTCTTGTTTTCTACCAGTATTTCTTTTTCTTTTTTGTGGTATGGTTTCCTCCCTCTCATGAGGCAAAGAGTACGGATGGTCCTCCATTGAAATTGAAAACTATGATCCACAGTCCTCTATGCTCATTGCTCGTTTCTACTCTTCACCTCTCCCCCTCCCCCCGACGTCACTGGCTAAAACGCGTAAAGTAAAAAAAGTTTAACCTCTTTCAGCTAACATATTCAAAGATGGCGACGCAACATGGCAGGCTCATATGGGTGGTGGTGCACCCTCTGTATCTATAAACAACGTATTGTAAGACACGAAAACGCTTTCATGATAATGCGATTGTGATTAGACCTAGGTAAAATATTTATCTATGAAAGCATTATTTGATTTGTATTAATAAAAAGCCGAATTTGTTACACACTGGGCCTTTAATACAAAATGTTGAAAAACAAGAAAAGGAAGTGATCGAAAACACAAAAAAAGAATCATAGCAGGATGATTTCAAGGTGATGATTTTCTACAAAAACATTGAAAAACATGCAGAGAGTAAAAAAAATAAATGAAAACTTTTTATAGGTTAGAGAAAAAGAGAATAAAGAAATGTCAGTGTTCTTTTGTGTTGTCACAGGTTGTTTTGGAGTGATTCTGGTAGATTATGGATCAAACTGGCGGGAGCACCGCCGTTTTGCTCTGATGACTTTGAGGAACTTTGGTCTGGGGAAGAAGTCAATGGAGGACAGAATTCATGATGAGATTAAATACACCATTAAAACACTGGAGAGCAGTATTGGTATGTCAGTGGTTAGTCCATACAACAACTCTCTGGGGTCTAGTTTCTGGAAAATCTGTTGTAAATGTTTTGTGTCTTTTACAGGTAAAACTTTAAGTCCTCAGGTCATGTTTCATAACGCAGCCTCCAACATCATCTGCCAGGTTCTGTTTGGAAAACGGTACGACTACGATGATGACATGATCAAAACGTTTGTTCAATGCTTCACCGAAAATTCCAAGATAGCTAATGGACCCTGGGCCATGGTGAGTTAAAGAAGAGGCGGGGCCTAGTGTGGTCCGAACACCTACCCAAGCCCCCACACATGACCAAATGTGCCATTTTTTAGATATTTTTCTTTGGAGAGCTTTCCATACGTGTTCCAAGCTTCAAATGCGAGTCCTTGAGGTATTGTTAGGAAAAAGAGCACTGAGGTTTTTGACTTTTGTCTGAAGCATATAGAGGACTGTATTGTTCATGTTGACTGGCTGGTTCATGAAAAGGTTAGATTATTAGCCCAATTTGTTTACAGATGCATACTGCCACAAATCCGCCAACAAATACGGGTTTAGTATTGATGATGTGTCCTTTTTTTTGTGTGCCACTGTAGGGTTCTTGCACGTATTAAAATGTCCAAAATCTCATCATGCCAATTTTAGTTAATCAAAAAGTGTTAAATAAATAGGGATCTATGTTTTGTTTTTATTTTTGACATTCATTTGTTCAATGTGCTGTTAGTTTTGGAAGAGGCAGAGGGGTAGCCAAACATTTCTTTTTAGGTAGGTCTAAGAAAAAAAACGGGTAGGCCATAATTATTTCTAAGTTCCACTGTTGCTTCAACCGATATGTGTCTGTATTCATCAGAAACTAACAGAAACAGTTTTGAACAGAAAAAGCTTAGAACAAACATCCAGGCCATCCAGGCATTACCTGTTACATCTGGCTGAATTGTGAGAAATAAATCCATTGGAAAAAGAAAGCTGGTGTCCTGTAACATTCAGATGTCTTTGCTTCTACATGCCTGACCTCAATAACTGCATCAGGAGTTAGCAGTCAGATGTGGAACACTTCAAACTACAGAATGCAAATTTCTGTTTAGATAATGTCATGATTTCTTTTTCTCTACAGATTTATGATTCTTTTCCATTTTGTCGCAACCTCCCACTGCCATTCAGAAAGGCTTTTAGAAACGCAGAGGTAAAGCAATATTTGTTTTCTACCAAATGACTAACATGTCCGCTATTTTTGCTTCTTTTTTATCATTAACTTTAAATATATATTTTTTAGAATGAATCTAAGAAATTGAATCAATCTGTATCTGATCATTCAACACTCTAAAACCAATGTAAACTGTCAGGTCTGTTAAACATTAAATTTTTCTGACTGTGAAAAAAGATTGCCAGTGGCTGTATGGTCTATACCTTCTTCTGTGCAAATAACAAAAAAAAAATCTTATCTTTAGATTTGCGAGAACTACATTATCCGTTTGATTAACGAGTACAAAAAAACCAGAGTTCCTGGGGAGCCTCGACACTTCCTTGACTGTTATCTGGATGAGCTGGAAAAGGTTTGTAAGCAAGGGAGCAGTGGTTTAAAATGAAATTATTTAAATAAGAAGGTCACCACCTTCAGCAGTGTGTGCAACAAGAAGTTACATGTACATTAAGCTACTTGGTTTACACTAATCAAAAGCTGTCCACCTTTCAGAGAGGCGATGATGGTTCCTTTTCAGAAGATCAGCTCATAATTTACAGTCTCGATCTTCACTTTGCTGGGACTGACACTACTTCCAACACTCTGTTAACAGGATTTCTCTACCTGATGAACTACCCACATGTTCAAGGCATGCTTGTTTTTAGGTTACATAAATGTATTTATGTTTAATTAGGTCCAATTAGATGTTTTCCCTACAACAGTATTTTAAGGAAATTTAGCCTTTTACTAAAAAGTATAAAATCCGCTGCAGGAGTGGGGGCAGACATGAAGAGTCAGGGAATGATTTAGTCTTTCTGTGTTTTAGATGCTTGATCCCTTAAGATTCCTGAGCCTGAGATTATGTACATTTTTGTGTTGATGCTTCCATGTTTTGTTCACTCCTTCAGAACAATGTCAGCAGGAGATAGATCAGGTCCTGGAGGGGAAGGATCAGGTCAGTTTTGAAGACAGAAACAGCATGCCGTATGTCCAGGTATATACTATTAATACATATATTTTTTTATTTTTACTGATTTTCCATGTGACCCTGTTTGCTATTGTGCCAAAAAATGCTTCCTCTTTCAGGCTGTGATCCATGAAATTCAGAGGATCTCCAACACTGTTCCTCTCAGTGTTTTCCACTGCACAACGAAAGACACAGAGCTCATGGGATACTCTATTCCCAAGGTAGGAGAGTAATGTGTTGTTTTTTTGCTTTTGCCAGAGGGAAACTCAAATCAAGAGTGTCTTTCATGGGATTTGACATTTTTGTTTCTCTTCAGGGTACAATGATCATCCAGAACCTGAATTCAGTGCTGAGGGAGGAAGGACAGTGGAAATTCCCCTGTGAATTCAATCCCGAAAACTTCCTGAACGAAAAGGGCGAGTTTGTCAAACCAGAGGCTTTCATACCTTTCTCTGCAGGTAAACTGGCATGTCTCATGGTCGAAGTAACCAGCCTATACTGTAGGTTGGATCAACTGATTTCTGTGTCACAGGTCCTCGGATGTGTCTCGGAGAGGGCCTGGCTCGTATGGAGCTCTTCCTCATCATAGTGACTCTGCTGAGGAAGTTTAAGTTCATCTGGCCGGAGGACGCAGGAGAACCGGACTTCACTTCAGTCTATGGAGTCACTCTGACACCCAAACCTTATCGTATGAAGGTCCAACTGAGATCCAAAGAGTGAGGAGCAGAAGCAAATGAGAAAAAAACAGGAAGATAGAACAGACATTTCAATTAATTTTCATAGTTTGGTACTGCTGTAAACTTATTATGATTAAACATTTTAATTCAAAAACCTTTTCAAGAGTTTTTTTTTTCCATATAATTGTTGTTTTTTATAATCTCACATCAATGAGTTGATGCAATCTGCTAAGATTCCTTAAATAGAAAACTTCTTTCATTGATTGGAATGTTTGTATGATTGTATTGAAATTACTTTTCTCGTAAAATGCCTTGAGATGAAATTTGTTGTGAATTGTCGCTATATGAATAAAATGAATTGAATTACGCGTTTACAGGAACTGACATTAATTCAGGTTACATTTTCAAATGTTCAAAGTTTTTGCCAAATCTGGATCTTACAGCACACATTTGTATAAATAGACAATGATTTAAGAGGAAATTCACATTTAATCTGGAATTTAATCAAAAACATCCATCTACAGAGAGGCATGTTGAACCTATCCTCATAATGACAATGAGTCTGTAGTGGTGTTTTATTTTATAAGCCCACTCAATGCATCATCTTTCCTAATTCAGTGAGTCACTGCTGCACTTTGGTGTAGTTTCATATGCAGGCAAAATAATTCCACTGTCCAACAGCATCAATGTTATGGTTTATTTATCCAGTTTAGAAAGCAATAATTACATGTCCAATTTCCCATTGTTTCCTGCTGCTTCTCCCGCTCTGGTAAAAAGCCATTTGCACACCCCAGTTTGTTCCATGCCTTTAATTATAGAGAATATGAGCCTACTGTTCTCCTGGTTTACTTACAAAGGCAAATAAATAAATAAAAAAAATAACAAATATTAATATACAGATAAACTTTATAAATAACCACAAAAATATAAAGCAAACCAAGAGAAAATAAAAATAAATAGCTCCCTCATAACTCTGCATCCATATTGAAGGGAATTTATTGAAGATTCTTTAGAGATCTTTGTATGTGCTACTTGCTTCATTTCTCTGCCAGATTTATAAAGCAGAATCAATTAATAAAGCAGAATCAATTAAATACATTCAGCCATCACCCAAACAATAGACTCTTGCAGATGGTGGCTTTTTGCATTCAGTTTTGCTTCAAGTGTTAATTCAGCAAATAGCTTTGTGAATTTGTCCCTTAAACCCCCTTTCCCTTTTTTGAGCAAACTGGTTTCAGCACTGCATAACACAACCACATCAGGCTCCTACTTGGCAAATTTTTAATTCCAGTCTAAAACAAGCCAACATAGGTCTTCTTTTGCAATGATTCATGTGGCGTTTGTGATCAAAAATAGAAAGAAAAACACCAACAAGTGAATACATTGAAATGTTTTGACAAACCTCTCAGTTTCTCTGGGATTAAGACAATTGTTCTGTTTTTGTTTTTTGTTTTTTTGTTATGCAAATTAATTTTTGTAAAGGGTAAGAATAGTTAAAGTTGCCAGTTATCAGATTAATCCAAAATGTACCAAATTATGATGAAAAATAACTTATTGAAAATTATTTCACACTAAGGTTTTCAAAATGCTTACATCTCACTCACTGTTGCTGTAAACTGTCCTCCAATCGTGTTTGGTTTTCTCTCTCGCTCCAACTACAAAGAAAGTACGAAACCAAAGCACTGAGAGCTGAGCTGTTCTTTCATAATAACTCGAGCAGCTTTGCAGTTCAGTTTAATCCAATATCCACCACCATGTTGGTCTCGTTATTTCTGCTGGGGCTCTGTGTTTGCCTGCTTCTTCTTCAACTGAAACCTCGGAGACCCAAGAACTTCCCCCCAGGACCCCCCAGTCTTCCTCTACTGGGGAACCTTCTACATCTGAAGTTAGAGAACCCCTTAAAGGATTTTGAGAGGGTAAGAGAAATATACCTTAATTTCTCCTTTTATGCTTTTCAAAACTTAAATTCATACCAATTAACCTGCACCAGCAAGTTAACCTGGAATAAACTCTTTATCAGAAGACAACCAGTCTAACGTACAAAAATAATACAGTTTTATTGCTAATGCATATTCAAAAATCTAAAATCCTAAGTGTTTTATAGTGAATATGTTAAAGACAAATTAAAAACATACAAAAAAACTATGCAAAACCAAAACAAAGTGAAACTGTTATTCTCAGATTGAAGCTGAGAATATCATACACTTAAGGGTTCAATCCTTAAATAAAATTTTGCACTAAAGCATAAAAATTTCACTTTGATTCAAGCCCCAGGACTCTAGTCTTATTAGTGTTCTTTATATTATATAAAATGCAGTGTAAAATTAAATGTAAAAGTTACCTGTACTGATTCTCCCAGCAGCTTCCAAGTTCCTCTGTTAGGCAAACATTGAGCATCATTTATAGCAACAACAAATCTCTGACATAGATGCAAATATTCTCCTGTTTGTTTTTTAGTTTTTCTTTTAGTTTTCTGTTTTTAGCAAGGGATGTTCACTGACTCTGGGATTAAAGATTTTCACAAGAACCCATTATGTTTATTGTAGCATTATAGAACTTTGTAAAATACATGAGTAATCCAGTTACTAATCTCTGCTAAGCACTGGAGCGGAATGCTGAGTACAGAATAATAAAAGGCTTGACTGGAGAAAAAAAAAAAAAAAAAAAAAAAAAAAAAAGGTACTCCAAAAACATTTATATTAGCAAAATGCCAGAATAATGAGAGATCACTTTTTTGAAGAATTGTTTTTTTTAAAGTCAGATTTAAAAAGGACTATATCATGCAATTTTTCAGCTTTCAATTTTTTGGGATAGACATATATGATAAAATGTTACAGTTGGTTTTATACAGTATTACTTTGTCTTGAAATGTAACTTGTATCCCGTATTTAATGTTGGATCACGAAGTAAAACGGCTCATTTCTTTATAAACCCGCTTCCTGCACCCCAATGCTACACTACGCTCTGCTGCACACCCGGGAGCACATCACACCGAGACAAACAGTGCTGAGCTTAATCTCAAACAGTATTCTGACAAATAATTTGAACATCACAAAGTACCACAATGAAACTCTGTTATATTAACGAATCAGACGTTTGGATAATTTTTTTGTATAATCAACAGTCAATAAAGCCTATTTCAGTTTAGAAATCCCTAGGATTTAGACAGAGCCCAAACCAACATAGCTAAATCCACTAAGCAAATATTTCCAGCCCACTATATAAAAAAGCCGTGGGTGTTGTTTCCACCCCGTTACTAAACATTCTGAGATGCTACAGATCAATTAATTGACCACACAATGCTGTTATAAGATCACATAAGCAGCTTGATAAATGGCTAACGCAGATTAGCATTAGCATGTAACTACTTACTTCTCTGTACATCAGGCGTCTTTCTTCTTTCATCCAGCAGCTTGTAGTGGGCGACTGTGGCTCCGTGGTAGAGTAGTTGGCTTGCAATCGGAGGATCGTAGGTTCCATTCCAGCTTCCTCCAGTCACATGTCGATGTGCCCCTGGGCAAGGCACTTAACCCCAAAAATTCTACATCGTCCTACCGAGCCATGTTGGCTATCGGTGTATGAATGTGAGTATGAATGGGTGAATGAGGCTTCAATGTAAAGCGCTTTGAGTGATCAGTATGACTAGAAGAGCGCTATATAAATTCAGTCCATTTACCAGCTGTTCTTAAGGAATGTAGAATAAAATCCCGTAATCCAGCCAAATGGGTGTTTTCACAGAGAAAGTAAAAAAATCCAACAAAAAAAGTGACTTAATGTGGCAAGTGATAGATTTAGTATAAATAAATTAAGGATCAAAAAGTTGCAGCAACGCCACCCTGGGTTAACCCCCCCCAGAGAAGGATAAAATAAGGCCCGTCGGTTCGAAAATCACCAAGGGAACAGATGGTTTCTTTCCAGTAAAACACCTCTTTATTTCAATATTTCATTTAACACATACATATAAAAATAAAGACTTGATTAGAGTCAAGTTACCAAGAGTGAACCACAAAAATTACTCACACGGCCTAGGGCAAACAAATACAAAAAATAAAGTTAAACATGCAACAAAAATAAGTAATAAACATACAAATAATGAAAACAAGGCACGGCAAACAACAAACCAAATAAAGGTAACTCCCCTTAAGCCTGTGGGCGTTCTGGTGGTTGCCCCGGCAACCAGACATCCGACGCCCAGCGTGTAGTTAAAACAAACAGGTTAGACAGACGTCAGACACTCAGCTGATGGTGTGGAGCTGCCGCAGGCAAAGCCGGATGACAGAGCGGCTCTGGGGCCCCAACTAGCGCGGGCATCCACACTGCAGACAAACAAAACTGGCATGGTCCCCCTGGCTCAACACAACCCTCCCCAAGCAGAGATGAGGACTTACGGTTGTTGTGCCGCTGAATCCAATCAGCCTGAATACGGCTGACACACCCCCACGGGCAGAGAGTTGACTAGGAGTACCTGGCTTCAGTGTTAATGCTGAAACTGCATGCGCAGCTCTGGTTCCACTCAGCAATCGCACGCTATAAACAAATTAGGAGCCATGAACATCAGGCCACTAATGCGCAGGAAACAGGAGGGAGAGTACTCACGACCACAGCTTGCGGTTAGAGTCTTCCAGTCTTCCAGCCTACCAGCACCTGAGGTGACATACAAGAGCTGTGTCTGGAGGAGCAGGCAGCTGCCTTTTATTGGATTGCTCACCCCGCCCCGCAATCAGTCCAATGCGAGCCACCTGGCTCTTTACCGAGATGGGACGAGACAGGATCTGTCTGTCCCATCACATTAAGATGCCAAAAACCAAAGCAGCCATTAACTTTGAGAAGGAGGAGGGTGTGTTTGAACTCTACCACAGGTAGGCCGCTCTGCCTGCAGGGGCGGTTGAGATACCTCACCACCCCCTTGTTTTTAACTAGTGATGTCCCTAGTTGAAAACTCAATCGATTTCTAGGAGAGGGAGGGGCAGCTGCTCAGAGAGCAGAATTCAGGAGGATTACTCAGACATGTGTGAATTAAGTCAAAAACCACTCTGGTGGCGTTTTTTTTATGAGAACATTGCATTACCAGATGGCTGAACCCTTCAAAAACTTGATTTTGCATGATATAGGCCCTTTAAAATAAGACTACATACAGTATCTAAATAATTCGGGAACTCCAGTATGATGTCACGATTTTGTAAGCTACTGATTTGACTTCTCAGTAGCATTACAATACTGTCGATCAAACCATTCTGACCAAACATCTGGGCTCCTGGGTTGGTATCAAAGAGGTATTATTGGACTGGTTTGTTTTTTACCAAGATGATAGAAGCTTCAGTGTCCTTCAGTATCGATTTTAATTTCCCCAATATTTTTTGAGGGCATATACAAATCCCCCCCAGGCCCCTTACCTCACAGAGTTTTTTGAAGCATTGTGTCACTTTCATGGCTATCTACTGCTAGTGATTCTTGCAAGTGTACTGTTTTCTACTTTCTTTAATTGTGTGGGTTAAAGCAAACAGATGTTATGTTTTTGTGCACAACTCACAATACACATTAAGTTATTTACCTTGTTCTCAAATAAGATTAGCATTAAAACTTTGATCTAACCAAACCTGATTGTTGTTCTGTTGCCTTCCAGCTAAGGGAGTCATATGGAAATGTCTACAGTCTGTTCATTGGTTCAAAACCAGCTGTCATCATCAACGGGTTTAAAGCAATGAAGGGGGCGATTGTAATCAAATCTTCAGATTTCGCCGGAAGACCCCAAAACCTTTTTATCAATGATGTCACTCAGAGAAAAGGTAGAGGATGTGATGCATGAGGTTTCCCTTTCTCGGCCATTGATTGGAGTCAATGTCAAATCTTAGAAGATGTATTGATAGAGCAAACCTTTAATTTAAATCCAGTGATTTCTAAAGAAGCACCAAGACCAATATTCTAATATAATTTCCGTATTAACTTGACAACAAACCACTGTCCAATTGATTAGCACAGCTTTATTTACTTGAACTTGATTAGAACCAATCAACACTTTACAAAAATGTTTTCAAGTAATAAGGATGGATTTATCGTGTACAAAATTACATAATTTACTTTTTTCAAAACAACATTTCATCACTCTAAATTTTCAAAATGCTTTTCATGTACAAATCTTTATTATTTGAAAGGTGTTTGATTATAGTTGGAGCTTTTATTGTAGGTGTGGTTATGGTGGATTATGGGACAATGTGGAGGGAGCATCGCCGCTTCGCTCTGATGACCCTCAGGAACTTTGGTCTGGGAAAGAAATCAATGGAGGACAGAATCCTTGAAGAGATTCAACACACAATTAAAACCCTGGAAAAGAACAACGGTATAATAGATTTCCAAATATTTCACCAAACTTTGTTTTGTCCTATCTGATGCTGTGTCATATTTTGGTTACTGGTGACGGTTTGGGTCAGCCCTTAGATGCACGAGTCATTTTGCATAAGAACAATTAATTATTATAGTTCTACTATTTGGTCTACACAAGAAGGATTTTATTACTTTTTATATGTTTTATTTGCTTTATTTTTCTATTTATTTATTGTTTTGGCACACTGCCCATACCTGTAGGTTCATCTTTTTTGGGACACCAATGGAAGATTAGGGTAGTAATCCAAATACTACAATCTCTAAAAAATTGTAGTATTGATTCAGACGATGCAACCGAACATCCTCCAAGTCCTGTTGCCAACTTTTCACATTATTTAATACATTCATAGTACTTTTACATTAGTTCCTTTATTCTTTTTGTGTTTATTCTCTGTTTTCTAAAAAACCTAGACAGTCGTGGCAGATGACAGCTTGTACTGAGCCAGGTTCTGCTAGATTTTTCTTCTTGTTAAAGGGGAGTTTCTCCTCTCCACTGTCATCACATGCTTGCTCTGTTTGAGGGATTACTGAGGGTTGGCTGTGGTTGGAGTCTGCATGTTCCCGCCACAACCTCATGTCAATGACTTAACACAATCTGCTGAAATTCCTGACATAGAAAACTTTTAACTGTTTGGAATGTTTGTATAATTGTACTAAAATTTATTTTCTTGTAAAGTGCCTTGAGTTGGTATCTGTTGTGAATTGGTGCTATATAAATAAACTGAATTGAACTGAATTAAAACAACAAAAATAGGGGAACTACCTAAAGCAATAAAACAGATGTGAACTAAGCTCTGCATTTAGCTGTTTTTAAGCCTAGTTTACACTTCTCCGTCAGCAGGGGTCATGGAGATACTCAAAACCATCACCTGTCGATACAAGACTTCTGCTGCAGGTCCGCATAGGGTGACGCAGCCATGCCCAATATATTTTAGCTGTCATTCATACACTATCAAGAGTGCAAACCTGTGATTGCGACTCCCTTTAAATTTGTTAGTAGTGCCGCAATTTACACACAAAAAAGAAAATAACGTCTACATCGATACTTACGCGTGCAAAACTGCTGACGTAGAGGCATTAACCAGACTTAATACTGCTTATAAAAGTGTGAAAACGTAAAAGGCATATGTGCGTAATTATGTTCTGAGCTATGCTTTTTGCCACCAGTTTTTTAAATGTAATGTCTTTACAGGTAAAACTCTGAGTCCTCAGGTCATGTTTCATAATGCCGCCTCAAACATCATCTCTCAGATTCTCTTTGGAACACGCTATGAGTACGATGATGAGACAATCAAGCTGATTGTTCGATGTATTGCGGAGATGACTAAAATAGCCAATGGTCCATGGGCAATGGTGAGTTAGACGACGCTGACTAGTGTGACAGTTAATTAATTAAAGCATAAATGATCAAAATACTGTACACTTTATTACAGGGGACGGGGATTTTTTTCTATTTTTTTTCCCAACCTGGACCTTATTTATACCATGCATTACGTTTTTCTACTCACCTAGACAATTTTGGAGCCACCTGGAGTCCTTTGGGAGAAGTTTATATCCAGTCACAATCAGTGTTTATCTATATAATGGAAGTCGTGAGGGCAAAGGAAGTGTGGCCTCTAAATAAGGCATTATCTACCACAAATCTACTTCTTTTAACCATGTTAGCTACTACTATTCCCCTCTGAGTTCAGGCCATTCCAAAGGTCTTCTTTGTGTTGTTCTGGGGCCGTATTCACAAAAACTCTTATCTTACCGCTAGGTGTTACTCCTAACTCGCGCTAAAAGGTCTTATGAAGGAGTTGTCATCTAAAACCTATTCACCAACACACTAAGAGCTACTTTTACGTAGGACAAATTCTTAAAAGTAAGCTAAGAGTGACGTCCTGTTGCTATGGAAAACTTAATTTCCTATGCATGAGTCAATAGACGGACAGCAGTGTGATTAGTTGTTGAATGACACGTGTAAAACCAGGAAATGGAAAACTTCAATGTTGATAAAAGCGTAATTATGAACAGCGCAAATAGCTGAAATAATGCATTATGACATATTTGTGTCGGCCACAAGACTGACACTTCATACAACTTACACACAATAGCCTACTTACAGAGAGGGTGAAGTTTAAAAACGAAAAAACGTGAACAGCATCATATTATGTGACAGACTGGCGTCCTATCCAGGGTGTACCCTGCCTAACGCCTGCTGATAGCTGGGATAAGCTCCAACCCCCCCCCTCCACGTGACCCTCAATTGGATGAAAGTGGTATAGATGATGGATGGATGGGTGCATCATATTAAGGGAGTGATTGCAAGTAGGCTGTAAGCAATTAGGCTGTCTAATGAGCACATCAGCCACATCTTAAATAGACCCCCCCCCCACTATCGTGAAAAGCACCTCGTGAACTGAAAATGAGTGTCGAGAAAAGAACAAGAAAACCTAACTGTTCGCAGGACCAATTATTACTACTAGCACAGTTCGTACTGAAGAGGAGGACGGTCCTCAAAGGGCGATTCGGAGCCGGGATTACAAATAAAAAGAAAAGGGAGGAATGGGTGGAAATTAGCAGAAACATAAATGCATCTTATCCAGCGCTGTCTCGAACAGCAGAAGATTGGGAGAAGAGATGGCATTCTCTACAGTCTCAGTGTCGGCTCGAGATCGCCGCTTATAAAAAGTATGCTGCTGCAACAGGTAGGCAATACCCGTCACATAGGCATCCCTACGTATGTTGCATAAATTGGAAGACGTGCACGTTTTCTTCT